>OZ014481.1:2069473-2669473 GCA_963965965.1 Trididemnum nubilum | reverse complement strand
GACCGAGACCGGTCTGGGTCTCGAATTTGGCTTTGAGACTGAAATCGGCAAAGTTCGAGACCTAGACCAAGGCCGGAAAGAATGACATCATCATTGTTTTTTACGATTTTTTGAAAAAAAATTTTGGGGCTTAAATTTGCTCATAAGTTGGTTTTATGATTATATAATTTAAGTCAAATGACAAATTGCTTTAGTCAAAGTGATTACTTCATCAAAACGTCTCTACGATGTCATTTTATGTAGATTATTACTAAAATTATTTTTGAAGAATGCCTTCAACTAAACTTGATGCCTCTTACTCGAAGATCGGAGCATGATCATTTTTATTTTCTTCAGAAATTAAGTGTCAATAAAACTGATTAAAACTTAATTGAATAAAATTATGAAAAAGAAAATCACAAAATGCTTATTGCATATTTGGACTACCGTATATACGTCGCTACAAAAATGCAGCCAAGATTTTCCATTGGGGGGGGGGGGAGATTTTTCAGGCGTGCAACTAAGATTATGCTGAGAGGAGGGTTTAACCAAACAATAAAATTTTTTACCCGAAAAATGTCTTATCTCGTCGTCGTGCTGAGCAAGCATGTGTTCTTGTGATTTTTTGTAATTGTTTTTGTAATTAACATGTGTTCATTAACTGTGATCTGTGCCGGAGGTTCGCCTCCAGGTGACAAGCGATTTTTGTGATTTTTTGTAAAAAATAGCCACTTATACGCTATTTGAATCATATTTCGCACGTTTTTATAACTACATGAAAGAACCTAATTGCTAAGATTTGGAAGCCGTTTGAAAGAAGTAAATTGCTCAGCCCCTTTAGCCCTTTTCCTTTATCTATACGCGTGAAGTTCAAAACACGTACGTTTAAACGCTTGTATTAATGAATTAAATTTTGGCTAAAACGGGGAGAGCTGTGGCTAAAAGAAGGAGAGCTGAAGCCTTCTTTGCCCTTCTGTTTTCGTCACTGACCATTTTACATTTAGTTTATACATCATGAACAAACAAAATTCACCAATTTTGAAGTAGTTGGTTTGTTTGCAGTCGAGAAAGAGACAAAATATGTATAGGTTAATGTCACTGTCATTCACAATCGACAGCAAAATAATATGCATATATTCACTCTTTTTTTTGTAAGAACCAGTAAATTATAAGTAGTGACTGGCTGTTCTTACTTTTTAGCGAATTTTCAGCCTCATTTGTTTTTAATTTGTTCTTAAGTTTTGGGAGCATCTACGTCAATTTTAGCGACCACGTTTGTTAAACTTTTTAACTCTCAATATTCTGTCTGTTTAAGTACAGGCTTTTTTACTTCATTGAGCAAACTCTTTGACACGAAAACTTCAGTCACATGGTGTGTATTGGGTGGGATTAAGGTAAGTCGGGAAAACAGCTGAGGCGCTTAAATTGGGCAAGATCTTTATAGTTTTGCTTGAACTTTCTTTATTTTTCATTCAATAATGCGTTTCAGGCTTAAAAACCTTGAAAATTGCAAGTTTCAAAACTAGTTTTTGTTGCTTTTGATCGTTCACGCATGCCTATGATTTCGTTTTTAGTCATCAAAAACCGATCAGTGGTCGAGTGGATATAACGTCTGCTACTGAAGCGGTCGACTCGGGTACGATTCCCGATCGGGTCATACCAAAGACTATAAGAATTGGTATTCGCAGCTTTCCTGCTTGACGTTCAGCAATTAAAGGGACAATGTGAAGCCTCCATTTAATCTCCATCCTCCTCAGCAATTAAAAAGACAGATGGGTAGCTGGCAGCTTGACTCGAAGACCGATAGGTCCCTTCGCTGTCTCCTGGCCAAGGAAGCTTGGTGAATAACATGTAATTGCAATATAATTACAATTACAAAACCGCTTTAGGTAAACGACTTCTTTTTCATGTGCAAACGCGACAGATTTAATCTCTAGGTGCGAAACTGAGCAGTCAAACTTAACGTGAACGCGGCAGCAGCCTCTTACGAAACTATTTTATTTTACTTACAAAAATCACGCGGTCTCGAGACCAGTTTTAAGCTACGAGACCACAATTGTTTAAGGCCAAGACAGAAACCGGTGCGAAAGGGCCGAGATCAAGACCGAGACTACAAAAAAATTGGTCTCGATACAGAGAGCCCTGAATCGCTTCCTAATAGCTATGAAATTTTTATTTCCTTCCTTGGTCTTGCACGCAGTACCACAAGAACGGAAAGCTATTAAAATTGCTTGTGCCCTCCAGCGTTCGTTGTGCTTATTTTAATATTTTGCGATGCTCAAAGACATGGCTTTTAAACCAAAAGTTTACAAAAACTGGTCTTAAAAACGTGACAATTTTTAGTGCATGAGGTGAAAGTTCGGAAGCGGGGCTCCGTTTCCAAACCCTCATCACAGTAGCTTTCGGCGGCTGGGGCTTCGCTCTTAGACCCTCAATTTGTGATCTCAAAGCATTGACTCGAGCCCCTTTTTTGAAAATTTTCGACGTTACTGATTCAAATCATATTATTGTGAGATTTTTCTGGCCGGTATATCGTACATAAGATACTCCTGATGAATGGTTAGTTATTGTTTCGCATGAACCTAAAGAGAAAAAAACCAAACTCTATGCGTGTTTTCTGAGTGCTGCTTCAAAAAAAGATGCAATCAAACAGGGAGAAACTGAGGCAGCTTCAGATTCTGAGAATTGCAATGGCTTTATTCCACTATAATCCTATTGAGAACCTTTTAACCTTTAATTTAAATTCTGTTGAAATAAGCAGCCATCTTATAGCTAAGAAATGTTGGACTAAATAATCATTGAAAATACACAAGACACAAGTTGGATATTTGTTGCCGGTTGAAGCAGGTTAGTTTGATGTATCAAGAGTATAGAATTTGAATATAATAAGCGCTGAGCACTGCAAGTTCAGTCAACAAGAAAGAAAAAAATCTCTTTATTTCAGATGTCAAAAGGCAACGAAAGGGCAATGCATCGATACCCTCTTCAAATTAATTGTTTTGCATAATAATATATATAGTATGGCATGTCAGAAGACATGCGGGTTATTCCTTATCGTAAGTAAGCTCAGCACGTTCTCGATATTTTTGGCTGTGCTAACAAGTATCTCTACTTGAAAATGGACATTATTAACACTCCCGCTTAGTGCGGTGTGAAAATAAGCGTAGATACTTGAAATGGTTGAATTACAAAACTTTTATATTTATTTTATTGAAGACTTATTGCAGTGATTTGTAAATTTTCCAAAACAGTTGCCGCATTTCATAGCTTTCAAAGCTTGTTTGTGAAGAAATAATCTCACGCATAAAAGCCGGTATGCGTGTATTAGCACTTCACATAAAACAATTACTTAAATACATGACGAACTTTAAGTAATCGATTTTCTTTATTGACGTCATCATGGTGTTAATTTCGTATTTTTTGTGAAACGAACTTGAAAAAAAATTGAAAGAACATTAAATTTTATTGTGAGATAATGTAAAATTAAATATTGGTCCAAATTTTGGAAAGCAAATATTATTACAGTTGACCCTCAATTTAACGGACTAAAATGCGAAAACGGCTAAGTACAAACTTGAAAAAACTCCGCTGATAAAAATTGTAACGCAGGATGCCAAAAGTGCCAAAAAATTACCCCTCCACCCTCTCCACGAAAAATACTACCTCCATGGCAGTAACTGTAGCAGACAAAAATGCGTTGAAAATATCAATTAAAACATTCAACTATTATAAGTATGCCACGAAGATCTGCACTTTTAGTCTGAGATCATAAGCCGCAAATTTTTTTTTAATCTGGGTAGTAGTAATCTTTTATTGTCGAGCAAAAACAAATGCATGAATCGCAAATTCAGCGAACATTTAAAGACACGATTTAGCACGACGAGAAGGGCGAAGGACCAAAATAAGAAAGTCGCTTAATCAAGAGACACGATCGCCGATTCTGCTCCTCCTCTTAAAAATAGTACAAAATTTAGCTGTAAGATGTCGACCGTGAACGGAAAGTTTTGTTTTGATTCTGGCAATTAGAAAAAACGAAAAAAAATCGGTAGAAAAAGAAAAGGGAAAAAAAGAAAAAAAAAGCTCTTACGCAGGCAGGCCAACATTTTAATATCCACACAAGTAACGGTTTTGTTTATAAACAAGTATACGGGGTTGCAAAAACTAAAACTTTTGTATCTTTGATGTTGTTTTGCCCCTGGAAGTTAAAACTTTATCTATTTCGTAAAGTGTAATGGTTTAGTTATCTTTTGTGTAATCACTTTCAGGGTTGGAAAAAAGGAGATAACCAGTATTTTCTGATAAATGAGCAATTAAGAACCACTGCGTCCTCTGTCCACATATAATAACCTACTGCTTGTGTTGCTTTATCTAGCTAGTCGCTATAATTGCCACAACTTTGGTGTCAAGTTTATTCAAGTCTTGATCTGGATTTAATGGTGATAATGTTTTGAACAATCAATCATTTTCTTCTGTCCTATCTGCGGTTGCATGCTTATATAGACGCAAAAAAGTGTACGGAGAGGGGGGCAATTAAATAATTTTTGAACATGCTAACGGCACTGTTTCTGCTATAGTATAGTTTCTCCTTGCCTGTAGAGTAAAAAATATTTGACGTCTTGTTTTAAAGTAAAAAGCGATTATTAAATTAGGGGATTTCTTTGATTACTCTAACCAATATTCAGTAGGCGCCGCTTAATATGACCACCTTGGGACCAGACCATTTTGGTCATAATATCCGAATGGTCATAAACACCAAAGCCGCCATAATTGCACCTGAATCGAAGTAAATAATAGTTCAAGCATAGTCTTTTTATCAGTGGACTGGAAACTGACAGTTTTGTCTTTTTCTCTTCACGGCTTATTTTTCGAACATATTACGCCGATTCGTCTAATCAGCGTAACTTTTTTCTTCCCGGCTCACTCGCGCGAAGAATGTGACCAATCAAATCGCAATCGAAAAGGCGTGACCGCAAAAAAAAAAACTTCGCAACAAGAGCAAACTTTTTTTTCTTTAATTCTCTTCTTTTTTTCTGCAGGGGTCTGTTTCTTGTCTACTAAATAAAGAGTCTATGATTCAAGTCACGTTTAATCAATGTAACATATCACAGCACCGCAAAACAAATTCAAAAGGTTACGCATGTACGTTGCTTAGTTTTTGACACTAAAAACTCGCTAATGTTTCACGGAACAAGATCTTTTTGCACAAAATCATGAATTTGTCCAGTAAAAGCATCGAACTCCAGTAAAAATACTGTTCTGTAATTAGAGAGATGAAGAAAATATTGGTCATATTATCCAAAATTTGGTCAATGGTTAAGGGGCGCCGTTTGTCTAAAAGATTTTTTTCATTTTTTAAGGACAAATTTTGCCGCGATTTGACAATTTGACATATCCACTGCGTTATGGCACATTGCAACAATATGTGACATATCTACTGCGAGATGACCTCTTGCAACAACATGTGACAATCTACTGCGATATGACATATTGCAGCAATATGTGGCATATCCACTGCGATATGACATATTGCAACAGTATGTGACGTATCTATTGCAATACGACATATTGCAGCAATATGTGACATACTGTATCTATCGCACGAGAGAACAGTTGGCACCTTTAGGGTGCTTTTTGTTTGCTGATTTATTTCGCTACCATAACAACGTCATGTGCTTTGAATCACTTGAGCGCGAATACATTTTCGCGCCATTTCTGCTGGCAATTAGGATCTTTTCACGCCTTTTCAACTACTGGAATCAATGCAGAATGAAATCAAGCAATGCTACTTGTAGTAATTTGTTGGTACATGTCTGACAGTCTGAGGCATTGGAAACATGCCGGAAGTTACCTCTCATTGGGATTTCACCCTAGTAGGGAAGTTTTATCAGGCATTCGGTAGGAATTTTAGAATTTAGCGCCTGGACTGAATTTAATTTGAATCACTGCCAAAATTACGGCACCGTATTTACTTTGTTTATTTCATCCACCGAGCTACACTTAATTGCTGAGCGTTTATCCAGCTCAGCAGTAGATACCATTTTTGTCTAGGCCACAGTCCAGATTGACAGAGATACTAACCTCTCCTACCGGTACTATTGTAGCTCTTAGCCTGCCATATCTGCATACCCTAAACTCCCTAGACTATGCGAGCAGAAATAGCGCGAAAATGTCTTTACGCTGAAGTGATTCAACGCACATAACGTCGTTATGGTAGCGAAATAAATCAGCAAACAAAAGCATCCTAAAGGCGCCAACTGTTCACTCGTGCGGTAGATATGTCACATATTGCTACAATTTGTCATATCGCTGCAATATGTCACATATCGTTGCAATATGTCACATATTGCTCCAATATGTTACATATTGTAGCAATTTGTCATATCGTAATAGATATGTCAAATAGGGGCAAAATTTGTCCTTGTAAAATGAAAAAATGTTTTAGACAAACGGCGCCCCATAAATGGTCATTATAAGGGACAATTTTTAAATGAGAAATTTACGGACTGTGCCAAATTGGTCATAATGAGCTACTGGTCATATCATCGGTAGTCATTATAATAAGCGGCGCCTATTGTGAACAAACATAAGAGAATTATTGTACTAGCCAAATTTACTGTGTCAAGTTGATCAATTAATAAATCCAAACCGTCAATTTGCTTGTCCGTTACATCGGAAGTCTTTTAAATCGAGATTCGTTAAATTAAGGGTTGACTGAGGTACGTGCTGCAAATCAAACAAATAAACGTTTCTTAGTTAATTAGGGATAAGCACCACGGCCACTATAAAGAACGCATAAAACAAGCTCTTTAACCCATAAAATCATCAGTCTTAATTGATCACTAAATGATACAATGATAAAAACAATACTTACAAACCACATATATAATAAGGTGATAAAAAACAACAGAAATGAAGGATCATCAAATGAATGCAATGATTGAACTAATTCATTTCATGCAGCGGTGAAACCGAAATATTTCTTGATTTCTATGTGTTTTCGTTATTTTGTATTTTTCAGATCAAACTTGGTGGTAAGCCCACATTTCTAGCTCTAAAAATCTCTATTTTGAAGTTTTAATTTTGCGAGTAATTGTACTTTATAATCAACGGTTTTGGAAATTATTAAGCTCGGCATCGGCTGGACTGCAAAACTTGCAAAAAACTTATAAAAACACAACCGTATTTTGCAAGTTGGAAACGTGCAAAACAACAAATTGTGGTGTCACAAATACCTTTGAAAGTTAAATTATGACAAGTGAAACAATCAGCGTTTAAGCAAAATCAGTCAATTATTTCAAAATCAATACCGATTTTTCAAAAAACAATACCAAAATCGATCCCGATTCCTTTAGGACCTTCGTCAGCTCTTTAATATCGCCATAGGATCTAAATGTAACAGCGCAGATTGTTTCACTTAGTACAGCACGTATCCACAAAATCGTCATCTGCGAGAACTCTTCTGTCTAGGTTCGATTTTCATGAGTGCATATTGTTTTACCATCGATAATAATCATACGTTTTGACAAGTATATCTTGGCAATATCTAATACGTACGCACATTTGTATATAATAATGACTATAATAAGTAAATTACATCCTCCTTAAATAACCCAAATAGTTATAAATCCATCTAAAGGGCCTTAGCCTTACAGACATAAAAACAACACAAAAAAGATAGTTCGCATCAAATAGTGGCAGCATTCTCCATGACTAATTGACTATATAAGATAATATGCTTTCAGACGTTTTTTAAGTTCACGCAGTATACTTTAGCTATCTATTGATTTTTTGTATGTATTATTTAAATCAAATTTATCGTAATTATGATTCAAGTTATAGTCACGAAAAATACAAGTTATAGTCGCGAAAAAAAGATCGATTTTTCTTACGAATTTTTTTCAATTTTGCGTTTAACAATATTAAGAAATGACTACAGAAAAATTATGTTTTGGATTCTGAAAAACGTGCAGCACTGCAATGGCCGTTTTGGCAATTTAACCTTTGAAATTCGAGCGTGTTAATTGTTGGCAGTGACGAGTTTAAAAAACCAAAAGCCTTTATTACTGTATAGATTACGTATTATGACTTCAATACTGTTAATAAAATTGGTGCGACTTGAAGAATAGAGTGGGGCTTGACTATTTGGTTTAAATTAATTATTTCATTCACATAGAGAACCACTTTTCGACTAATTTACATCAGGAATAGAATTAATGACTGTACGCATCGTGGAAAGAAAAATTGTAATGCAAAGGCACATCCAATGCGTTTTTGACGTTGCCATGCAAAATTTAGTTGGCTTTTTATGCCAACAAATTTATCAAAATACTTTCAAAGAAACGTATAAATATCGCTTTTACGTAAATTGCATTTTGAGACTGACATCATGGTACCTAAATACGCAGAGAATTATTTTTATCAAATGATCCTCATTTTGTCGGGTTACATCAGCTTTTATGACAGCAAAACTCATCGTTACTGCAGAGTAAACATAAAAAATCAAAAAGCTTTATTAAAAGTATTGATTTTAAATTTTGAATTTACTTTAATTTTTGAAATTTAAGACGTTTATGATACTCTTCTCGTGCAATAATAAAAGATGACAAATTGACCATTTGGAGTTTAGTAAGCGGTGTCTATCCAGATAAACGTTAATTAGTTAATGATATGAAAAAAACAGGTCAGAGTGATCGCTAAATTTTAATATTAAGTTAGTTTAAACATTTATACAAACAGCATCATATTGTTCAAAATGATAATGTACGATAAAAATGTGAAAAATCAACAAACAAATGCGACAGAATCACCTAAAAAGCAAAATCTTTTCTTTTTTTTTTTTCAGGATTAGTCTAATATGTTTGAAAAAATTGACGATTTGAAAGCTATGCAACAAAAATCGACGAAAAACAAGAAACAAATCTATACGTAAAATTTCTTAAAGTATTTTTAAGTTTCTGACTAAGAATATTGTCGAACTCACGGAGACTAATACTCAAAAACAATTTACACCCAAAAAAGCAATTTTATGAAATTTCAACTTCTGTTTGTGTTATTGGTATAGTAAGTACACTCCATTGGAGTCCATTAAGTGTATGAGTTTAATTCGAGTTTGTACCCTGTATTACCACGTGTGCGTAAGTATGAGTGCTTCGCGGACTGTACACTTCATCACGGGCTTTTCTCACGTGGGATTTTAAAAAATGTTGAGATTGTAAAGAGCCGCATTGGAGGGACTAAACGTTGCTATTTTCTCGATCAAGACGATGACGTACAAGTTTGAAATTAACACTGCGGCGTATTAAAGCCAAATACCACAATAATTAAACACAAACGTTGCGAAAAGCCGTAATTATTTCTATATTTTCTATTTTATTTGTGGAAGGGTGGGGCTTTAGGCGTAGCCAGGATTTTTGATTGGGGGGGGCAAACCGCCAATCGCATGCAATGACGTCATCACAAATTTTGGAAAGAGGAACTGTTTGTGAGACAAAGATATCGTAGAATAAAAGATCAGAAGCCGTGGCCTGGTTTGGCACTAAACCAGGATTTTGCTAAAAAGAGAAGGCCTAAACCAATAGCTAAAAAGCGCAAAATGTCTAAATTGGGAAAGTTGTGAGTAAAGTATTGCAGGTCAAACACATCACAGATAGAGGTTTGGGCTGCTGGGCGATTTTTTGTTATTTCTTGAAAAAAAAAATTTCTTAATGCCTTTGGATCACTTTTTGCACGTGTTTAGAGCCATTTGAAAGAACTAAATTTTAAAAGCCAATTGAAAAAATTAAATTGTTCGAGACTCCTTTTACTCGCAATTTAAGTCCAAAGTATGCTTAAAATTTTGCTTTTTGCTATTAAATTTTGTAAGTGTTTTGGTCCAGGTAGGGTGAAGTAAAGTACATTGCCTCCTGCAATATTTTAGCAGTAAATAATATTCCACTTGAAGATTTTCCTTAGAGATTTTTCTTTTGTCATAAAAATAACCAGTTTTAGGAGTACGTAGAAGGCCAAAGAGCCCAGGCCTCCTCAATCGAAATTCAATTATTTGTTCAATAAGTATTTCCCCAAGCTAATTTTTTTCGAAAGTACTTTGTCGCGGAAAAACTGGCGAGGTGAAGATGACTTGTTATTGAAAAATGGTACAATGGATGGTTATGCCTACTAACCATATTATTGCCCGGGATGGATTTACATTGCACGGGGCCCCTGGCACTCTGGGGATTTTTGCAACATCTTCCTGCCAAATACAGGTGAAGACAAAAAAGGTTTTACCATCTGAGTGCAGGGCCCTGGCACTGAGCCATACGTAAAATCCGGCCCTAGTTATTGCATTACGTCCAAAAAAGATTAGATGAGAGCCTGATGTAGCAAGTTTTAGACAAACATATTTTTGATTTCACACGGGCTATACATTAAAATTGGTAAGCAAAAATTGAATTGAGGTGGCGTGAGCCCCCTGGTTCTCAATATTATTGTTAATTACTGTTGTACGCAAAAATGCTAGAAGAAGCTGAAACTAAAGAAACAATGGGCCTTTTGTCACATTTTCATCATTGGTGGCATTTTAATTTGGGGGGGCCCGGGCCCCCAAGGCCCCCCCTGGCTACGCCTATGGGTGTGGCCGTAATAGGGTTTAATTATATCTAACAATTAATAATCTTATAAATCCAATTGGAATATTAAAAGGCTTTCCAGACAAACGAAATTAAATTTGCGAAAGTACGTCGTGATTATACGTCACTTGACGACGTAAATACGTAAGAACGACAACAATCTCATTGGCTTAAAATCAACCAATCAGCACATCTTAGCCATCTATATAAAACATGCAAAATTTTGTTCTCATCAATTCAAATTGATTCGTATCTGAAGATTTAAACAAACATTGTTGCTGAAGATGAAATTGTTACTAGTTCTAACTTTGGTGTATGGTTTGGCTGTTTCAGCGCAAGGTACCAAAATATTTGTGATATTCTGTGGTGACTATAATCTAATTATGCTTCAGAAAAAATTTTTGAAAAAATCTGAATTTTCAAAAATTGCACAAATATTTTCAATTTGATTAAAAGTATTTTTTGTTTTTTTTAAATTGAACTATATACCATAAGAAAAATTCTTTAAAAGAGAAATTTAAATTCTGAAAAATGAAAATAAATTCTGGACCAGGACACAAAATTGAAATCAAAGAGTGCCTTTGGCAGTTTCATTTTTGTAATCCCCATAATCTTTTCAGCTTTTATGTGCTGGGTTTGTGAAAATGTGGCTGACAACGATGAATGTTTGCAGAAAGGTCGTGCCAAGATGTGCCAGCCAAACGAGGTAGGCCCACTTGAGGTTTACTTATTTATTTATCTATTTACTTCTTATGATTTACGTAGAGCATTGCAATTTATCAGTATTATTTGTTTGTCGATTGAGTTATTGATTATATGTTTACTATATATTTATTTGTATTTAGTACGCTTTGTTTATTTTTCATTTATTAAAACTAATGTCTGAATTTAGCTTTTTCACGAAAAAACTTAAAAAAAGTTTTTAAGTGATGCAATAAATATTAGCACAGCGTCAACTGCCAATCTCTCCATTGACCTTTTTTTTAAACCATTTACCGGAAACACTGTCACCAACATTCTAGTTTCGTTTTTAACTATTCACTTGTATGTCCAAGCTCAAGAAAGTTTTCTTGTAAAACGACTTTTTAAACTTGTTCAATAATATACAGCTTTTAAAGCTCCTTTTCTGCCAAACGTATAATGAAGTTAAAATTTCTACTATATAAATGCACCAACTATTCGAAATAAGTTAATTAACAAAAATGATAATGATCAAACAACCATGTCATCCTATTGATTACATCTCAATCTCACTCACATTTAAGTTTTTCTCGACAGGATGCTTGCCAGAACGAAGTGAGAAGAGGAAGCTTTGGCATTCTACTCACAAAAAGATGCAAACAGGCACATGCCTGCGACAACAACTTTATTCAGGTGTGAAATACTTTTTTTATGTTTATGCATTGATTTGAGGTGTAGAAAAAGTTCTTTATTTAAAGAAACGAGAACAAAAAAAGCAGTAAAAAGCCAAATCATTTAAATCAAAAACTTGGTTTGCGATGTCGGGCAGCAGCAGATTAAAGACGGGAGAACCACGCACATGCTGTATAGTTGCAAGATCTACAGTCTGCTGTCACAATAGGAAAAAAGGATATCAGCACAGAGGCCAATTATAGCGTAATAGCTGACAATTGTATAAGCCAGCAGTATGCTTGCCAGAATGAAGTAAAAACAGGAAGCTTGGCGTCTACATTTTTGAATAACTTTGGGGTTAATTTGCGTTTTCTTGCATTTAGAACCCTCGAGCTGCTTGGTTTCCCGCGCAATGCAACTCTCGCACCCCAACCTCAGTATGCAGATGTTGTTGCAACGATACCGATCTCTGCAATCGCGACTCTATTGATTGTTTTCAAGGTAAGTTTATTGTTGCCTAAGAATCCATAGCTTAGTTAATTAACTTTTAAAAGTATGAGAGACTGCGGAAAAGTTTACCTTTCAGCTGCATTTTTGCAACATGTTAACATTTTTGGCTGTCTCATAGATTGGAGAGAAGGCAGGGCACCAGCAGTCTATTTGTTGGCACGTCCGCTGTTCTTAATAGTTTCTTCTTAAAAAAAAAAACGATCTGTAGGAAAAGAAAAAAAAATATTGGAAATTGAGAACCGGACCGCTAAAAAAGTGGACGTGTAAAGGGTAGTAAGGCGAGCCAAAAGCCAATCATTAACGTTAAGTCTGGACTAAAGACTTAGTTTTAAACTAAAAATCGAATTTATTCATACAGCAATGTTTTGCTTGAGGTGGAAATCCTAATGAAGTTAATCAACATTTTCTAATATTTTCAGCTGAACCCAGAGGTCCGGGGATTGATTTCTGCGATCCCATTCGGACGCCCCAAAACGGCCGTAAGGAGTGCACGCTTCGTGACGCAGTTGTACCTGAAAGTGATGAAGTCGACGTTCAAACTGAATGCCAGTTCACATGTAACGAAGGTAAGTTCTGAACGCATTCGCAATAAATTATCACAGTTATTTCGATCTAAGCATCTATACGTAAACAAGTCAGATCAAAAACTCATGAAACTTCGATCTACTTTTAAGCTCTATGCCATATTTCTGTTTGTTACGTTTTTGCTTGAAGCTTAATGCCTTCAGAGATTGCGGGGAAAAAACGTTAACTATAATTCCTTCTTTTTTTTAATTCCGACTAAAAATTTCGAAATGCTATTTTCTAATTTTTACAAGAAAAAGAATGTTTTAAAATAATTAATTATGTTATCAGTTGAATTGAGTTCTAAACATTGTAAAGACAATTTAACAGTCCAGTTTTTTCCAAACGAGTTTTTGCAACATTTGTTAAGCTAAAAGAGCTTCGAATTTTTTAAATTTTTAGTTCAAACACGCAGCTGCACAATATATGTAAGCCATTTTCTTTAAGTTTTTTTTTTAATTTTAGGGTATCGACTGATCGGAGCCTCACAGAGCACTTGCGATTTGGACCCCGAAACTCAAAGAGCCGAATTCAACCAACTCCCGCCGCGTTGCACTCGTAAGTATGATATATTCTAACGAAAACTCTTTTCAACATTACGCAAAAGTTCTTTTTGCTTGTATAAAACAAAGTATACACCACATCTTTTTCTTTTTCTTTTTGATTATAGCATGCTGCAAATTGTTTTTAAATTTGAGTTGACAACTCGTTTTTGTTTTTAACCTATGAGTCAATCATTAATAAGTGAGTTTGAAATAATAAAATAACAATGTATTCGACTGCTTCAAAACGTTTTTAGCTGCCACCTGCAACCCAAGCCAAACATCACCGGCAAACGGTGACGTCACTTGCACGAACGGAAATGCAGTTGGGAGTCGGTGCAGTTTCCGATGCAACCAAGGGTTTGAGTTGGTGGGAGAGACAACCACCCTTTGCAGTAAGTTTCATGTGTTTGCAGTAATTTTGTACCAAATGCGGTATTCTTCTCTAACAAAAGTATCATTAATTGCTCATGTTTCAGTAATTGAATGTACTGAAAATCACCGTATAATCTTGGTACCGGGCGATTACATTCCATTAAGAGTATTTTGAAGTTCATTTTTTGCATTAAAAATAGTTAAAATGAACACTTTACTACATTATATTAATACGGTAATATTTTTTGAAATTACAAAAATTTCTCAAGTTTGGAAATTCCCAATTTGAATGTATTTAATTGATTACGTTCATAGCCAGATCAATTCCCTTTCCAAACTTGATCCTTTTTTCTCATTTTCAAAAATCTTAATTATATATGTGATTACAGTGAATTTGGGATTATGGTCTGCTAGAGCCCCCGGATGCCGACGCGTAGAGTGCGTGCCCCCTCACGTGGACCCAATCAATGGATTGGTCACCTGCGACAATTTCAACTACCTCAGAAGTACTTGCAGGTAAAAACAAAAACGAAACAAAACTGAAATTTAAAATTTGATCTCATTACATTGTTTGCTGGGGAAGACGGTTAGCAATATTTCAACAACAGTTCACCAATAGGTTTTGTAAAACTTATTTTGAAACTGTATAAGTTAGGAATCGAAAGGTAGTTTGCTCTCTGTTTGATTCTCAAACTGATCATCCAAGTTGTTTTTTATTTTTTCTTCTTTTTCTTCAGTGCCTACTTTTTTGTGAGTGTTGCGAGGGTAGCAACTCGAAATTAAGTCGTCACACTTAACGATCTTCCATCACCATCATCATTTCGCTTGGGTGAACTCCCAAGCGATTCCATCCAAGATCCTTGATGTAATTGGTCCATCTAGTTCTAGGACGTCCTTCTAGTCTTTTCCCACTTGCTTTTGCCAGTAAAACTTGTTCGGGAAGACTTTCCTGAGGCACTCTGCTTACATGGTGTTTTTGAAAAAGGCACTTTACGCGTATTTTCATTGGAACCAAATAAGTTATTCGTTGTGGTCCTCCAGCCTGACAGAAATTTTAAAAACTAATCTCAATAAGATGCTCACTTTGGCGTGGTTAGACAGATGCGTCGTGTCTTGTTTGTATACGCATGAACTAATGGATGGGAGAACAAAATTCGAAATAATCTTTTCTGAACTAATTATGTCACCTCAATGCAAAAATTTTTTTACGTGAAAATAAATGGAATAAGTTATAGCAAAAAATAAAATAACAAAAACGCTTTAGATTTGAATGCTCTCGTGGCTTCTTTTTGGAAGGATCTTCAACGTCTCAATGCCAAGCCGATGGCAGCAATAACACTATCGTTAGATGGAGTACCGAAGCACCACGTTGCAGACGTAAGTAAGGTGATATCGTAACATGAAAAATATACGTTTATTAACTTCAATTATAAGCTTTATTTGTTAAACTACATTTTACCGCTAATTCCGAATAAAACTATGCTCCTTGATTGTTAAGTTAATTATTTGACACTAGTGAAACTGTTGTGTTGCTTTTCATTTTTTGTTTTGTTTTTAAGGCATGATGAGCTTAGGAAATTAGTAAAAGCTTTTTGGTTTTACAGCAATTACGTGTATACCGCAAGTGGCACCATCTAACGGCAATGTTGTCTGCAATGACATTGCTAACTTGGATAGCGTTTGTCAATTTACCTGCAATTTTGGTTTCGCTCTGATCGGAAATGACGTTACAACGTGCTTTGATGACAACGATGGTGACGCACAAGGTTTATGGACTTCACCGCCACCTAGCTGCCAGCGTAAGAAAATTTTCCCTTTTTATTTTTGCACAAGTATTTTTTTGTTTTGTGATGAGAACAACCCCAGCCTAATTACAAAACAACGACGAAGGGATTCTAACTCTGAACTCCATTTGCGGAGATTCTGAGTTCAATTAATTAATTTTTTAGTTCTACTGTAAGTTTTGATGTCGAAGAGAACTTTTACGGAAAAATTGATAACAAGCATAATTAATTAATTATCAATGATTCTGATGAAGTAGCAAAGAAAAGCAATATTGAGCCCTAACTCATAAAGTTGATAGTTTGATGCTCTTTCTCGTCACCGATTCTGCAAGACCATAATATACAGATCATAAACTGTTTAGGACCAAAAATGTGTTAAATTCTGTGAGCTGTAATTATTAAAACATCGTTTTTGTATTTCAGCTATCACATGCCACGTTCAAGTTGCGCCGTTTAACGGAGGATCCCTGTGCACAGACGGCAACAATCTCAACAGCGTTTGTCAATTTTCTTGCAACTCTGGCTATGCACGTATTGGCAATGACGCCACTACCTGCGTAGATGACGGAAACAATGACTTAGTAGGACAATGGACCTTACCACCTCCACAGTGCCAACGTGCGTTAAAAATCAACTAAATTTTTAAGTTTGGGTTGTTCTATTATATTTCAACAAATGCCAATTACCCTAGGTTGGAAAATTTGTATAAAATGCTTATAAATCATCTACATAGGATGGCACAAGCTATATAAAAAAAGAAATTTTTAATTCGGACTGTCCGTTAATGAAATATAGAAAATCACCTCTAGATATCAGACGAGAGTATGCAAAAATACAAAAATCAATTTTGAGGCCCTTACTTATGACAGAAAGTTGATTTTTGTGTCAAAATATATGCTTTTGGAGATGGCGAAGCTAAATTTGTGTTTTAATTCAGGCAAATTTTGCTGTAAAATTGTGTTTTGATAGTTTTTTTAGTTTTTTGGGTAAATTGGGGTAAAAAATTGGGGATGAAGGATTAAATAAGTTTTGAAACAAAAAGATTTTTGGGTAGCATAAAGGTTGTTCTTTCTTTTTGATAAAGAATTTAGGATGACAATTGACTAGCAATGTGTGTAAACAGAGCAATTTGTTTTGTTGTTATATCACAACCTGACTATTCGGCTACCAAGGTAATGCAACAAAAACAGCACATGAAAATTTCTTCGTTTAAGTGACATGAAAGTATGGATATGTAAAGAGACAAGTTTTGAATATTTAAGTTTTACCATACAATGTAGCTGAGCAAATAACAATACAGCTGCATATAACTTGTAACGAACATTGGTAGACGTTTTAGCCACAAATCATACATAGCACAATGTTTTTGGGCCTTGCTGACTAATATAATAAATGCTAGTCAATCGCAAGATTGGTGTTTAGTACATTTTTGTTACAAAATACAATTTTAATCATTCTAAAAGCTTTGTACAGGGTGTTTCAAAAGTAACATACCAATATTATGGTATTATTTCAATAACCTACCGGTATGTTTTTTTTGAAACATCCTATATATACTTTTTAACCAATTTAGCTCAAACATATCATGAGCAAATATGTTGATGCAAATGATAAAATATTATCTACGTGGGTTCATCTCCTACATCTTTGTCATGATGAGAACAATTTAGAAAGTTAATCCTTATAACATTGAGATGCAAACTTTAATTGCCCTTATTTATTAAATCAATACTATTAACAATCTAGGTTTATTGATTTTTTTAACTAAAAAAATTAAAATGCTTTGCATGCAAACTCCAGAATAATGCATGCAAAGTTGGTGAGAATGATTGATTAATTTTAGTTAGCACTTTAGATAACCTAATTTGCACAAACAATCACTAATTGATATCATTTGGTAAAATGAAATCAAACAATAATCATTCAAGGCAACTAAACGCATAATGAAGCACTGGAAAGAATGATCTTTGATTATTGCTCAATAGGGTAAATTTCTTGATTTTTATACAAAGGCTAGCCATATTTTTGTTGCATGATTATGAAACAACTGTAATTGTTTTGAATCAATCAATATTTTGCATTCATACAGAGCAGGCAATAAATCCAAAATTTGAGAAAACAAAGTAGAAATTTTTGGAAGCTTGTTTCAAAAAATATAACATAGGTGAAGAAGACTACAATTGACGTGAAAAAACGAAAAAGCAATAAAAAATGTTTGTTGTGAAGACTTAAAAGCATATTTTTTATTTTTTATTTTATTTTGTGCAATCATTCATTTCCATTTTCAGGCCTCAACTTAGCCCCCAAAATTAAAAAAAAAAAACTTCAAATAACAGTTTTAAAATTCTGAAAGCTTATCATAAAAATAACCTGAAATTATGATTTCTTGCCCCCAAAAACATGTATTTAGACATAAAAACCAAGTCAATATCTTCAGTAAAACGCGTAAAATCTAAATTTAAAATTTTTCATACTCTCGTCTGCCATCTAGTGGTGACTTTCAATATCGAAGCAACCACTGGGCCGATTTAAAAAAAAACTTTTTGCAGGTTGATCAGTACGCCAGCCTCTATGTATAAAATGGCTTGTTGACTTTTTCCAGAGGTTGGGTATAAAAATGCTCAAATTTTTTTGAAATATAATAGAATAACCCGTTTTCTTGTTGAGAAGTAGTCATGTTAGCACCTGATGTTGCATGGTGGCTGTTCTTTTGCCGATGATTTGTACCCTAGATTGGCAGACATCTTCACAGCAAATAGTTAACAACCATGAAGATAAAGATCATATAGAGCGAGCATAAAACAAGGACTAGATCTGTGACACATCTTTTTTGAAGGCAAAACCATACGTTTCCGTAACGTTTGCTTATTCAGAAAAGACATAAAGCAACTAACATCACGTGACGTTTGTTGGTACTGATAATTAATTCAGTATCCAACACCAGTGTAAAATGAGCAGCGGTGATTGTGGAGGGAATCGAACTTTGAACCAGCTGTGCTACAGAGTCCGTCTCTGCACCACTTACAATCTCATTATCTGCGAGTAGCCTTTAAACAAAACTAACGTAAAACTAGAAAGAGACAAAAAACATAAGATATATTTTTTCAACACAGATAGTTATGCGCTATATTTATACAGAAACACAAACAGAAAAATTTTAACTGTTTATAAAAACTCGATCGGATTCTTTAGCGCTGCAATTTGCGCTAGTCCTTTCATTTTTGTGATTTTATTTTATTTTTTTAATTTTATTTTTGTTATTTTTCAGCAATCACATGTAACGAACAAGTAGCGCCATCCAACGGCCGAGTCCTATGCACTGACAGCAACAATCTGGACAGCGTTTGTCAATTTTCTTGCAACTCCGGCTTTGTACTTGTTGGTAATGACGCCACCACCTGCTTTGATGACGGAAACAATGACGTAGTAGGGCAGTGGACCTCACCCCCTCCACAGTGCCAACGTAAGCTTTAAACTTCATCTAAAAAACGCTGCAACTTTTTTTTTCTGGTCAAATAATTCCTCCTCTAGTGCACTTATATAACCTTAAGGAAGTACAAACGCAGTTACGTCGTTTAGATAAAAACCAAAACATTACTGAATATTTTTTATCCAGCAAAAAATGAAAGTTTCTACAACAGTGCTCGTATAAAAGCTTTAAGAAATTAAAAAGTAGAAAGTGCATTTTTTGAGATAAAAAGTATTTCTCATTTAGAAGACATGGCCATCACCAATCTGAAAAGTACGTGACTGCAGATGTGGGCTTCTGCAGAAATTCCACCACAGCCACATACACTCGTCCTAAAAACTCTCCAGTTATACATGTCGTTGTCAAATACTCAAATTGTCCCAATTGGCTCGGATGCGCGGTGTGTAGCCTTTTTTCTGTATCGTTGCTTCTCAGGCAGTTTGCATCGCTGGGATTCCTTCGACCGCTGTGACATGAGCTCAGCTAAGTTTTTAAAAACTGATTCATTCGGCGCGAAAGAATCGAAAGCGTTGCTCAATATTAGCAAACAAAGTTAAAAAATTATTTGTTTGTTTTGTTTGTTTGTTTTTAATCAGGACGAGCATAAGTTCAGAAAGAAGACAAATTATTTCTTCGCCACAGGTGCATGCACGCACTTGTGGGATTGGTAACGGCAGGGAACCGAACCTTCGCCCTGGCGAGTTTGAGTTTGATTGTCTACCTCTCCATCATAAACAAAAAATTTTTAGCTATCAGATGCGTTGAGCAAGTTGCGCCAACTAACGGCGGGGTGTTGTGTACTAACAGCAACAATCTGGACAGTATTTGCCAATTTTCTTGCAACTCCGGCTTTGCTCTTGTTGGCAATGAAGCCACTACCTGTTTTGATGAGGGAAACAATGACGTAATAGGACAATGGACCTCACCACCTCCTGAGTGCCAACGTAAGTTTTAATTCATTTGATGCGAAGCTGCAGCGATGTTTCGATCCATTAGGGACATAGAAGTTTTTTCACATTACTGCTGTTTTTTAACACCTTCATAAACAAAACGAATTAACCAAAGTGTTTAATGATAGTTTTACTTTTTACAAATTTGGTTTCAATTTTTTCAACGCCAAATAAACTAGATGAATAATAATTTTAAAAAAACATCACAAAAAAGGTCAACCACGAAAAAAAGCAAAAATGCACCTCCACTAATTAGGCAGTGGCGGATTTCATAGAGGAGATCCATGTTTTCCAGTGTTTACAAATTGCCACGAGTTTGAAACCAAAAATACGTATTTTATTGTTGCGAGCTTGGGTTCGAATCCTATCTGTAGCCATTTTTTCCGGCGATCGGAGGCTGATTCAATTTGTGACTTAGGCATTCTACAGTATATTGCAAGCATTTATTGCTTAATCAGATACACTGTTTGCTACTGAAGCAAATATAGCGCCCTCAAATGAAAGCACAACTAAGATAATGTAACATTGTAATCAATAAAAGGCAGTATTACAAAATGATCACGCTACATCATCTTAAGCAAACAAAATGATTAATTAATTAATTAATTACAGCACATAAAACAGTTAATTAAATAAGTTAAGTCATAAATTTCTAAACAAATGCCATAAAACTTTATTTCTTTTTTATGGGGGGTTAGTACTGAAGCCCTTTAGCCTTTTAACCCCCTCCCTGTTTGCGCCGTTGGTGTAGACGCCTTTTTATTAACTACTTCGATTATTTTCAGCAATTAGCTGTATTGACCAAGTTGCGCCGTCTAACGGCAACATAATCTGCTCTGACGGCAACAACCTGAACAGCGCCTGTCGATTCACCTGCAACAACGGCTTCGACTTGATTGGCACCGACAACAACCTGTGCGTTGATGACAGAAACATTGACGTCATTGCTCAATGGACGTCTCTACCACCTGTGTGCCAACGTAAGAAAACAATCCAAATATAAAATTATTTTACAGTACAAACTCAAGTTTTTTATGGCTTATGTATCAATGGTTAAACCATTATTATTACAGTAGTAGGGTACTAGTAACCACACTAAAGCTTCTCTAGTTTCAAGCCGAAGTAGGTTTTTTGAAATTAGTTGTGGCGGCTACAGTACACTGAACAAGATAAAAAATTGAATAATGAGGTGTTTTGAAAAAATATTGACAAATAATTTCATAAAAATTAGCGATTTTTTCCAAATTTTGAGCTTTATTGCTTTTTGAGACGAAATAAAACTAAATGTGCGAGCGGCAGCAAAATCTGTGCCAAGAAAAAAAATATAGTCTCTAATCTTATGAGTTGTCGAATTCAACTTTTTTATCTCACTTTTTCATTAATAATTGGAACGACCGACGCTCGCGTCGCGTGTTCCTCTGTTTTTACTCGGCCATTTTCCAACCAACGAGTGCGAAATTTCAAGCTTTTGCTTATAACTTAAGAACGGTTTGGTCTAGCTACATGAAACTTTGACAGCAGTTTGAGATTAATGAGTTGCATGTTTGTGCTAAATTTTGAGGCAATAGGTCACGTGACTTCGGTTTTAGGACCCGAAAACCGCCCCAAAAGTTTGGCTTAAAAAGCAGTCTCAGTCAAAAACGGCTTAAATACGGCAAAAAATATTTTATTGGGTTATATGTCTTAAGATACCCTTTCATCCCAACCAACCCACTTTTGGCCACGATGAGGTTTATTTCCTTTTTTTTCCTTTTTATCCTTTTTTTCCTTTTTTTCCTTTTTTTCTTCCTAATTTTTGTACGCTCTTCTTCTAAACCACAACACATCGAAATCTAATATTTGTGTAAAGTTGTTGAGCTGCAAATGCAATTTTTTCTCCCGAAATTTTTTGGGGCAACTCCACCGGGAACCCCCCCGAAATGGGGCCCCCAAATATCAATTTTTTGAATGGCTCAAGCTAGGGTGCTAGTTGTTTTTGATATCAGTAGATATTTAAGAGACAAATATTTTGACATAGTTTAGGGGTGCCACTTCCTCGGGGACCCCCCAAATGGACCCCCCAAAATTAATTTTTTGAATGGCTCAAGGTAGAGTTCTACCTTTTTTTGATATCAGTAGATATTTAAGAGACAAATATTTTGACATAGTTTGGGGGTGCCACCCCCCCCTGGGACCCCCCAAATGGACCCCCCAAAAATCAATTTTTTAAATCGCTCAACTTGGGTGCCAGTGTGTTTTGATATCAGCAGATATTTAACAGACAAATATTTTGACATAGTTTGGGGGTGCCACCCCCCCAGGGACCCCCCAAATGGACCCCCCAATAATCAATTTTTGAACGGCTCAAGCTAGGGTGCCAGTGTTTTATGATATCAGTAGATATTTAACAGACAAATATTTTGACTCCACTTTTCTGGAGGTTCCATAATCAGATATTTTTGAGTAATTGCTGATTTTACGATAGACAAAAAGTACTTTTGAGCGTCACAGCATTAGCTATGCGTCGGTCGTTCACTGGGTTTGCTGGCAAACTCCCATCTAGTTTTTAACGTACTTTGTTTTTCGACAGAAATCGTTTGTCCAACACTGAAAGCTCCAGCCAACGGCAACATTAGCTGTACAAACGAGAACTTATTCGCCTCAACTTGCTCATTCGCTTGTGACGATACGCAGGGCTTCGCGCTCTTTCCTTCCGAAATGACGCAAAGTGTTTGCAGGAGAAATGGAGACTGGGACAGGCCGATTCCTTGCTGTGCGAGTAAGATTTACTATGATAAACATTGGGTAACTTGTTTAAACTTTGGATAAAATTATCCTCTGTCTCTGACATGTTTGGTGAAATAAATGCCCTCTTTCGAAAAAAAAAAAAAAAAGAAAACGTACGATATCCGTTTTATTTAAAGGCTTTTATTTATTTGAATAAGATTAATAATGACTTAATTTGTAATTCGAAACGTCTTTGTATGAAATACTTATGGCAGACTAGATCTTTTATTTTTAATAGAAGCTTTTTTAGTATTTTGATAGTTTCACTTTTTCTATAAGCTTATCGTTGCTACATTTTTTTTAATCAACTACATTTATTTTAACAAGCTGTATTTATTGTAATTATGCACGCTAAACACTATTATTATAATGCTCTGCGTTACTTTTTTTGTAATGTTTTCTAATGTTACTCACTGTCAATTATTGTTTTTTCATAGGACCCTGCCCTCCTTTTGCCGTTATGGACTTGGTGCTCGTCCTCGACTCGTCATCGTCGATCGGTGACGACAACTGGGACATTATGACAGCTTTCATTAGATCGTTTATTGAGTAAGTGCATGTAGGAAAATTGTTCAAAATATAATTCTTTATTATACTTTGGTGGCATTTTTTGGGGTGCATTTTTTGCCTACTTTTTTTCAAAACAACTTAAAAAGGCAGAAGAAAAGGAGAAATACAAAAAAAAACATACTAAGTAATCATTGTAAATTGAAGTGTAGCCAAATGATTGCTTGATGTAATCAAATAAGATCTCAAAGGGGGCATTGCAAGTTTGTTTACGTAAATCTTGCGCTTGCCTTGAAGGAATATTCAGGATTTTGAAAAGTTAATTGGTGGTACAGAACTTGAATTTCTACAGCTTTGAAGATATGAGCATTTTAATTTACGAGTTTGAGGATAATGACAAAATCAAATTTCATACCCATATGCAGTATTTCTAAAAGATGATTTTTTGGTTCCGTATCCCATTATTTCTTAACCAGTCAAGAAATACAAATCGGGACTTTTATTCTGTAGCATCAAAAAAAGAAAAATGTATCGTTGGTCTTATTATATTTTTTGTTTAAAATTTGACTTTTTTAGATCTTTCGAATTTTCTGCCGAATTTTCGCGACTTTCCGTCATCCGCTACAATGCTCAAGTCGACACCGCATCTCAAATCTTATTCAATTCTTACATCGATGATACAGCTGGTCTACTGGCCGCTTATGACGCAATTCCTTACGATGGATCAGGTAAGCGATGGTGAACCTTAACTTTTTTTTGTCAGTGTTCTAGTTTTGGGGCTTCTCGTCCTTTTTTAACTTACACCTAATATTAAAACGAAGATCTTTTTTTCTAAAAGTCTCAATGAGATAAACTAAAATACAAAAAAATGGACAAAATTTTGGTATAAAAAGCAATTAAAATGCATTAACCAAGTTTTCACTTGCTTTGTGGATAAGTAATAATGTTTGTTTCTTGAAACATTAATTGCGTTCAGTAACTACTGTACAATCTCACTATCAAGCAACTAACACACCTTTTATAAACAGGCACCAGAACAGGCCAAGCCCTCCAATACGTCAGCGACTTTGTACTTACTGAGGAAAATGGAGACAGACCTGAAGTACAAGACGTCATAATAGTGATTACTGACGGAAGAGCGCAAGATGGAGACTTGTTGAGAACAGCTTCTGAGGACTTGCGATTCCACGGCGCCATTGTAAGTTGACAAATGAATGTTTTTAACTGGCCAGTTGGTTCCACAGTAACGCGTTCGTCTTTGAAGCGAGGGATCTGGGGTTCAAACATTGATGAGTGAGGGTTAAACTACTTTAACCAAAACACAACTAAAATTTCTATCTGAACACATAAAATTCAATTCTCCCCCTCGAGGTAAATTTGTAATTGACAGATATAGATCACTCTAACATATAAGCTAAACTAACAATTTCTTATTTTCAGACTTATGCCGTCGGAATTCGGCCCAACTCTGGCCGCCTTGACAATCCCCAACTTGAACAAATCGGTGGAAGCCTAGAAAACGTGTTTGTGGCGCAATCAGGTTTTGAGGGATTGGGAGAACTCTTGCAAAATCAGCTCAGTGAGGAGGTCTGTGAAAACAGATGCGGGGAGGAGCAGTAAAGTCAAGAAAAATGAGTTAGGCTATACATCTTTTGACTGGTTACTAAATCGATTTCCTTCTTGGCTGACGTACCAATTCATTATAATAATGAGCACAGTACAGATAGGCAGGGAATAAAACATATCGTACCTGCAAGCTAATTTTGTTTCTTTTATTCTTTTACTGTCCTCTATCTGTGAAGGTTGTGAGGGCGCAATTCAAGATCGATTTGCCACACTTCACGTTATTCCATCACTCCACCTCTTTGACATTAAGTTCAAAGCAGGTGCAATCAGATTGTTGATAAAAAAGCCTTTTGTAATAGTATTCTAGCGTTGTTTTTCCTCTTGCCTGAGCTACTTTTGTTTTTGCGAATTGTTGCAATCTTGCCAAAACTGATATGTTAATATGTTCATCATCACTCATACCGCGATTATTAAACAATTAACGTCCTCTTTTATTTAAAAATTGAGATAAAATGTCTTGCTGAGCCTTGGTAGATTTCCGTTATATAACCGGTGTGCTTACAGCATAATTGCTAAGAATTTTTATCCTTGCCTTGAACGAAGAAAGTCTTCTACAGTATTTTTACACTCGCCGATATTTTAACATTAGCGTGGCTTTTTTTCCAATTCATTTTGAAAAGCAATTGATGTTTGTTGTAATCATGATTTTGTTATAATGCTCTAGACCCGATCTACACATGACGTGACAATCGTAAGCGTACGAGCGTATTCTTTGCTCCTTCGAATAATTTTAGGCTGGTTTTGTTACCTGGGGGGTACCAAATTTTTGACTAAAATAAAATAAGAATACCCTGGTTCGTATTCTCACGATTGTAGGTCAAGTGCACTGTATGCCTAAAAAAACCGACACTAAAGGTTCATACAGCAGAGCTAAACTTTTTCTTTTTTGTTCAGCATAAAAAAAAAAAAAATGATCCAGTTGTTATTATTTCATTCCCCTAAAAAAATGTCGTTATAAAATAATGCCTGCATTGCTTGTGTTTATTTGCGTGGTTAAGATTCATGTAATTGTACGTTTTTACTGTTTGAATTGAATTGTTATTTTGTTTACAATCATTATTCTTCCAAGAAATTTTATGCAAAATAATAAAGCTTTTCACTTGCATCGCTGTTTCTTTGTTTGTTTTATGAGTCGGTTTATTCTAACTGTTCAGTTTTTTTTTTTTGATGTTACTGTAACCAGAATCTCTAAAATAGAATTTGTCAAAAAATTTATCAATTTCTCATCTTTAAAGTCCACAAATGCTTTTAATCCTGTAAAACGTTTTTCGTTGGGGGGCGCACAATGGCTATGCAAAAAGTTAAGCAATTTTACTAGCGAAAGATGGAATAATGCAAAAGGCGCTGCGGTTAAGATTCGCAAACGAACTCGAAAAGGCGATGGTTCCATTCTCGGTCGTGGACAATTCCGCGAGTGCGTGTAAACAACTTGTGTTGTAAAACATTGTCTGGTGGTGTTCTTTTTGAATTTACGTACGTAGTGTTAAAACAAATACTTGTAAATCAAAGTTTCCACTTCACCGAAACAATGAGCTTTTCGGCATGCTGGTGTCAGGGCTTACGCAGTGGTATTTTGTTACTTGCACCAATGGTTCTCCATCTTTTTTCAAAGCAATCCAAACTTATTGAAAAAATCAAATGTAGGAAATTTTGCGACAAATGTATATTCTAATTGGGCTTACCATATTTTTGAGACGGAAAAACGGTACAGCCGAAGCAGTGCCGTCGCCAGAGCAAACGAAGTAAGAGGGCACTAACCAAAAGTGGGGGAAAACTAAAATTTGCTCTTAAAAACTGATCTTCAGATCTTATGTGGCTACCATTAAGCGCAATTTTTGAATAAGGCCGAAAGCGTTTTTCAGCTCGTTTCGTCTACGGCTCGAAATTGCTTAAAAAATGTATCTACAGCAGTGAAGGCTGCCAGACGTGCTGCTAGGATTTTGCTAAGAAAGGTGATCCAAAAGAATTTTTTTGCACAAAAACTGCCTGATTTAGCCCCCATGCTGAACAAACAGATGCAACTCAAGCGTGTCATAGTCGGGCATAGTAACTAAAGATTTAGTGACTGTGGACGGGCCCTGGGGACTTCGCCCCTAGCGGTTGGGCACTTTTTGCATTTTTGCAGCTAAAAAATAGCAATTTTAACGCCGTTTTAATCACATTTTGCACTTTTTAAAGCCATATGAACAACTAAATTGCTAAAATTTAGAAGTAATTTTAAAGAAATAAATTGTTTAGCACTTTCAGCCCCCCTCTCTTCAGGTCAAGTCTTAAATACGTTTCAACGCTTGTACATCGAGATTAAATTTTCTAAGCGACTCGGCTAAGAGGACTTATGTCCCATTACCTTGGTTGCGCCACTGACTGCGACCTCAAAATTTTGAGTGTGCGCTAACATCAAAACAGATGGTCTTTGAAAAAAATTGTTTTTGAGCATTGTTCTTCTTCTTCTTCTTTTTACCGTGCCCGCTTTTCCGTGAGGGTTGCAAAGGAAGCAGCTCTAGATTAAGCCGCCATACTTCACGGTCTTCCATCACATCCATCATTTCGCTTAGGTGAAGTCCCAAGCGATTCCATAAAAAGATCCTCAATGTAATTGGTCTATTTAGTTATAGGTCGTCCAACTGGTCTTCTCCCATTTGCTTTGGCAAGTTAAGCTAGTTTGGGTAGTCTTACCTGAGGCATTCTGCTTATATGACCAAATCATTTAAGCTGAGATCTTTTAATTCGGAGAAGTAACGGCTCAATGTTAAGAGATTTTCGAATCTCTGAGCTACGCACCTTGTTAAACGGTGTACTTCTTCGATTCTTTGTAAAAACCTCATTTTGGACGCTCGTAGTTGTGATCGCACTTTTTTGATCATTACCATAAGTGAGAATAGGGACAAAAACTGTTTTAAAAATTGAGAGCTTGGCCTTTTTTGACAATTCTCGTTTCATGACAACCAAATAGTGTAAAGCTCCCATAAATGCACTAGCCTTGCCTATTTGGTTTTCTAGATCTTCGTCTTGTCTTCTGTCACTCGTGAATGCAACCCCAAGTTACTTGAACTTTTCTTCCTGCTTCAGTGTCATTCCGTTCACTTGTAACACGCACTGATCAGGGTTTCTTGAAAGGGGAATTAGTACCTCAGTTTTGGCCGTGCTTATTTTCATTTCGGCGGTGTTGCATGCACCCAGTAGCGTAGCCAGGGGGGGGGCGGGGGGGCTCGAGCCCTCCCATTGGCTTGTGAAATATGCAAAATCGCATGTTTTTTGTGCTTTTGAGGCCGATTTTCTAAGAAAAATGGAAAATAGCCCCCCCTCAAACGTCTGAATTTGCGAAATTGGACGAAAAATTAGTGTCGATATCGGTGAAGACCTTTTTTTTTTTTTTTTTTTTGGAGACCACCTAATTTTTGGCGGAAAAAAGCTTTGAATTTCCAAGCTATCCGAGAAATTTCGTCTCAATTTTCGGACAAACCGTCTGAAACTGCTTCTAGATCAATGAAAATTCCAGTCAAGGTCGTTTGCACACTTCTCACTCTTTCAAAATAGTCCCCCCCTTTTCCAAATCCTGGCTACGCACCTGCATGCACCTGCAAAGCTATTTAACGCGCGCTGGAGGCCAGATTCTGTTAAGGAAAGCAGAACCAAATCATCAGCAAAAAGCACACGACTGGTTTTGCAATTTTGAATCGTGACACAATTATCAGCTTGGTTGCATTTGCCAATCCAATTTATGTAAACAATGGAAAGGAGAGGTGACAAAACGCACCTTTGTCGGAGTCCAATCCCCACATGAAACGGGTTTGATTGCTCGCCACTTACCCAAACACAAACCTCCGGTCGGCACTAGAATGACTTAATGGCGCGTACCAACTAACCATCAATGTCATACTTCCTCAAAACCTTCCAAAGTTTATCCCGAGGAACTCGGTCATACGCTTTTTGAAGAACGACAAAGCATGCAAAGATATTTTTGCCATACTCCCAAGATTTCTCGAAGATTTGCTTCCAAGTGAAGACTTGGTCCGTGGTGCTGCGACCTGGACGAAAACTGCACTGGCCATTTTCCAGTTTTGATTCCACTATTTCTCGGCATTTCCTTTCAAGGCGTTTGGCTTATACTTTTCTTGGCAAACTGAAGAGTGATATTCCTCTGTAGTTTGTACATTGCTTGCGATCTCTTTTTTTGAATATCGGAATAATTACACCTGTTTACCAATCTCCGATAGTTTTGCCAAACTTCTACGCCTCTTGACACACTCGCGTTAACCAGAGAATTCCTTCTCCAGTCAGCGCTTTCAACATCTCGGGTCTGATTTCATCTTCACCAGCAGTTTCTCCAAATTTTATCCCTTTAATTGCCGTTGCCACTTCTGCCGCAGTGAAAACTTCGTCTTCCCCTAAATGTGTCACTTCGTGTTTGTCACGAGTCGATGCCTTTACTGGATTCAAAAGATCTTCAAAGTATTCTCTCCATCGTGAAAGAATTTCTCTCTCATTCGTTAGAATGTTACCTGCGGAATCCTTGATGCAGTAGGTGACACTCGATCTTTTGCCACGAAAACAGCGGATGGTCTGCCAAAATACTTTGTTTGCCGAAAAATAGTTGGAATCCAATTGACGACCAAACTCTTCCCATGACTTCTCTTTGGATTTCTTTACTGCCAAATTGCCGCTTTTCGTGCCTCAGTGCACCGAAAATGCAAATCAAATGTGGATCTGTCCTGTAGCAAGGCCTTAAACGGATCTTTTTTTGCTCGAATAGCTCCTTTAACCTTTTGGTTCCACCAAGGTGTTCTTTTCTCACCATCGACCGCCACTTTAAGCCGTTTTTGCCCGCAACTTTTAGCAGCTGATATAATGATCGCTGATCTGAACAGCAGCCACTCCTTCTCGATGTCCTCGAATACATTAGGAAGTTGTCAGAACTTGGATGATATACTGGATGCAAACTGTTTTCTTACTTCTTTGTCCTCCAAAGCCTCCCATTTGATCCGGTAAGTCACATACTCCCTGTTGGATTTCCTGTTTGGTTAAGGTTTTGAAAGTCGCAAGAAACATACTACCAGATGGTGATCAGTTGACAATTCAGCGCTTCGCTTCACGTAAACGTCCAGTACACCAGAAAAAAAATCTGACGAAACTATGCAAAAATTTATCAAAGATTTTTGATCCATTCTAGGTCGATACCATATATAATTTTGAACCTTTCTGGGGTGAAAAGAGGTATTAATGATAAGGAGTCCGTTGCGACAACTGAGTTGCAATCTTCCGTTCTGATTCAGTACAGTGACTACATGTTTTCAGATTACATCCTTCTTCGTACCTGTGTCTCTTTCAACATCATATCCTAACAGCATATCTCTGTCTGTTCCAACAACATATCACAATGCAGAATGCCAAAAGTGTCCGGAAATACTCCTTCACCCCCTCCACAAAAATACTTCCTTCATGGCAGTACCTGTAGTAGGCAAAAGTGCGCTGAAAATACCAATTAAAACATTCAACTATTGTAAGTATACCATAAACAGCTACAATTTTAGCCTGAGGTCATGGACTACAATTTTTTTTCAAATCTGAGTAGTTTCGTAAAATGTAATTAGCTAAGTCATCTATTGTGTAATTACTTTCAGGGTTGGAGAAAACGAGATAACAAGTATTCTCTGATGACTGAGCAATAAGAACCAATGTTACTTTTATCCACTGCTGTCCACTCATACAATAGTCTAGTTCTGGTGCTACGGTACTTGGTCTTTTTGTTGGCCGCTACAGTTGCCACTACTTTGGCTTTCTCAAGAATTGATCTGGATTTAATGATGATAACGTTTTGAACAATCAATGATTTTTTTCGGTTCTGTATGCGGTTGTGTAACATTTGTTTGTATAGATGCAAAAAAAGTGTAAGGGGGGGGGGGGGTAATTAAAATTTTTGAACGTGCTTTCAGCTCTGTTTCTGCTATAGTATAGTTTCTTCTCGCCTGCAAAGTAAAAAAACATCAGGCGTCTTGTTTTGAAGTAAAAAGCAAATATTAAATAAGCCAATTTGTTTTTGATGCCTATTGATTATTCACTCATTATATATAGCAGGCTCCACTTAATATGACCACCTTGCTACCAGACTATTTTAGCCACAATATCCGAATAGTAATAAAACCGAATCTGCCATAACCGCATCTGAACCAAACTAAACAACAGCTGTTCAAGTAAAGTTTTAATCAAAGTAACATATCAAAGCACCACAAAACAAATTCAAAATGTTTAGCTAGTATACGTTAGTTAGTTTTTCGTGCAAAAAACTCGGTAATATTCCGCTGAGCAAAATCTTTTTGCAAAAAATCACAAATTTTTCCAATGAAAGCATAGAACTCCAGCGAAAATTCTGCACCGTAATAAGAGAGATGGGGAAATTGCTGCTCATGTTATACGAAATTTGGTAATATTAAACGGAGAATTTAGATAGAGAAATTTCGGTCCGTACCAAATTGGTCGTAATAAGCGGCTGGTCATATTATCCATGGTCATTATAGTAAGCGGCGCCTGCTGCAAAGAAACAAAAGAGTGATTATTGTTCTAGGTAGATTTACTGTGTAAAGTCGATTAATTAATAAATCCAACCTTTAATTTGCATGTCCATTAAATCGCAAGTCCGTTAAATGGGAAGTCCGTTAAATCGGAGGACCGCTAAATCGAGATTCGTTAAATCGAGAATTGACTAGTGTACGTGCTGCAAATCAAACTAATAAATGTTTCTTAGTCAATAAAGGATCAGCACCACGGCAACCTAGAATACATAGAACAAGCTCTTAAGTCCATAAAAGTAGCAATATTAATTGATTATTATTAAATGATACAATGCAAAAATAGTAGTCATAAAGCAATGTTAAGGTGATGAAAAACGGCAAAAATCCAAAATCAACAAAATAAATGCAATGAATGAACCCAATCAATCAGTTCACGCTGCGGGGAAGCCGAAACGGTTCTCATTTCAATGTATTTTCGTTTTTTTTTTGTTTTTCCGATCAAACTTGGTAGTAAGCCCATTCTAGTCCTAAAAATTTCTATTTCAAATTTTCCATTTTGTAAATACAGTAATTCTTCTTGATAGCCGACGGCTTTGGTAATTATTATTCTTGTCACTGGCTGCACTGCGAAAATTGGCTTCACTGCAAAAATTGCGAAAAAATTTGTAAAAACTCTATCGCATTTTGCAAGTCGGAAACATGACCAACTACTTATTGTAATGTCACAAAAAGTTCTGAACGTTAAGTAGTGACTAAGTGAAGCAATCAGCGCTTAAACAAAATCAGTCAAATATTTCAAAATGAATACCGGTATATCAAAACCCAATTTCAAGATCGATCCCGGTTCCTAAAGGACCTCCGTCAGCACTCTATTCAATTACTGTAGAATCTGTTTGTGAAGTTGCAGATTGTTCCATCTACTACGTATCCACAAAATCGTTATCTGCGGGTGCCTCTTCTGTCTGGGTTGGATTCTCTGTGTGTAAATTGTTCTCCCATCGATAATAATCCTAAGTTTTGACAAGCACATCTTGACAATACCCTATTCGTACTCATTTTTTAGTACATAATAATAACAAAAATAAGCAAATTATATCCTCCTTAGATAACCTAAACAGGTGTCGATGCATCCAAGAGCCTTAGCCTTACAAAAATAAATGTATATGAAATAATATGCTGCTTTCAGACATTTTTTAAAGTTTTAATTTTTCGAAGTATACTTGGCTATGATCGATTTTTTTTTTTTTGTTGTAATATTTAATCCACATTAATCATACTTGTAAAAGAAAAATTGTAGTCTGATGCGTTTTTGACTTTGACATGCAAATTTTAGTTTTTTTTATGTCAACAACTTTATCAAAATACTTTCAGAGAAACCTATAAATATCGCATTTACGTAGGTTGCATTATGAAGTTGACACCATTGTACCTAAATACGTAGAGAATTATTTTCATCAAATGATTTTAATTTTGTGGGGTTACATCAGCTCTCACGATAACAAAACTCATCATCACTGCATAGTAAGTATAAAAATCTTAAAGCTTTATTAAACGTATTGTTTCAAAATTTTGAATTTAAATTACTTTGTGAGATTTGAGACGTTTACGTTTTCGTGCAGTTATAAAAAATGACGAATTGACCATTTGGAGTTAAATAGACGATGTCTATACATTTAAACGTTAATCAGTTAATTAAATGAAAAACCGCAACAAATTGATTAAAAAATTTTAATATTAATTTAGTTTGAACATTTATACAAACAGCATTATATAGTTTAAAACGGTAATATCCGGCCAAAATTTAAAAAACCAGCAAACAAAATGCGACAGAATCAAATTAAGAGCAAAATCTTTTTTTTTTTTCCGGAATAGTCTAAAAAAATTTGAAAAAATTGACGCTTTGAAAGCTATGAAACAAAATTTGGCGTAAAATAAGAACCAAATCTGAATGTAAAATTTCCAAGAATATTTTTAAGTTTCGGACTAAAATTATTATCGACGCCAAAGAGCCGAATACTCAAAAACAATTTACAGCCAAAAAGCAATTTGATTAAATTTCAACCTTGTTCGCGTGTCATTGGTATAGGAAGTAACATAATGTACAGTATGTGTGTTTAATTCGAGTTTGTACTCTGTATCACCATGTAAGTGCAAGTATGAGTGGTTTGCGGACTGTACCAAAAGGTTATCTCATGGGGGATTTGAAAAGGCTTTGATACTGTTAAGAGTTGCATTGGAGAGACTCAAAGCTGCTTTTACTTCATCAAGAATATGACGTACAAGTTCGAACTTAACCTTGGCGGCATCATTAAGCAAAATACCATAATAATTGAACACAAACGTTGCGTATTGCCGTAATTAATTCTATATTTTTTATTTTATTTGTGGAAGGGTGGAGCCGTAATAGGGTTTAATTATATCAAACATTCAACGATCTTGTAAAGCCAATTGGAATATTAAAAGGCTTTTCAGACAAACAAAATTATATTCGCGAATGTACGTCGTGATATTACGTCACTTGACGACGTAAAAACGTAAGAAAGGCGAAAATCTCATCGGCTAAAAATCAACCAATCAGCACATCTTAGCCATCTATATAATAACATACAAAATCTTATTCTCGTCAATTCAAATTGATTCGTTTCTGAAGATTTAAACAAACATTGTTGCTGAAGATGAAATTGTTACAAGTCCTAATTTTGGTGTTTGGTTTGGCTTTTTCCGCGCAAGGTATCAAAATATTTATAATATTTTGCTGTGACTAAAATGTAATAGTACTTCAGAAAAATTTTTTGAAAAAATCTGAATTTTCGAAAATTACTCAAATATTTCAAATAGATAAAAAGTTTTTTTTTCTGAAACATTGAACTAAATTTCTGAAGAAAAATTCTTAAAAATAAAATATCTTAAGAATTTTTCTAACAAATGCATAATTTTTTTAACAAGCTAAATTTCGGACAAGGACGCAGGATTAAAATTAGAGGGTGCCTTTGGCGGTTTAATTTTTGTAATTCCTATAATCTTTTCAGCTTTTATGTGCTGGGTTTGTGAAAATGTGGCTGACAACGATGAATGTTTGCAAAAAGGCCACGCTCAGCTGTGCCAGCCAAATGAGGTAGGCCCACTTGAGGCTTAACTATTTATTTATGTATTTACTTCTTATGCTTTACGTAGAGCATTACAATTTATCACTATTATTTATTTGTTGAGTTATTCATTATTTGTTTACTGTATATTTATTTTTATTTAGAATGACTCATTGTTGGTCTTTTATTTACAAAAACTGATGTCTGAATTCAGCTTTTCACGAAAAAACTTCAAAAAGTTTTTAAGTGAAGCAATAAATATTAACACAATGTCAACCTCTGCATTGTCCATTAAACCATTAACCGGAAACATTGCCACCAATCTTTTAGCTTCATTTTTAACAATTCACTTGTACGTCCAAGCTCAGGAAAGTTTCCATGTAAAGCGAGTTTTTAAACTTGTTGATTAATATTCAGCTTATAAAGCTCCTTTTCTGCGAAACGTAGAATGAAATAAAAATTTCTACTTTATAAATGCACCAGGTATTCGGAATAAGTTAATTAAAAAAATGATCATGATGAAACAACCACGTCATGACAGTGATTACATCTCGTATCACTCATAATTAGCTTTTTCTTGACAGGATGTTTGCCATAATGAAGTGAGAAGAGGAAGCTTTGGGATCATGATTACAAAAAGATGCAAACAGGCCCATGCCTGCGACAACAACTTTGTTCAGGTGTGAAATACATTTTGAATGTTTATACATTAATTTGACTTGTGAAAAATTCATTTATTTCAAAAAAAGATAAAAAAAAGAGCAGAGAAAAGCCATATCATCTAAAATCAAAAGCTTGGTTTGCGATGTCGGACAGCAACAGATTAAAGACGGAGAACCACGGACATGCTGTATAGTTGCAAGATCTACAGACTCCTGTCATAATAGGGAGAAAGGGTCAGCACAGAGACCAATTATAGTGTAAGAATAGCTAACTTGGATAAGATGGCGTCAACGTTTTCAAGTAACTTTGGTGTTAAATTTGCGTTTTCTTACATTTAGAACCCCCGAGCCGCCTGGTTTCCCGCTCAGTGCAACTCCCGCACTCCTAGCTCAGTATGCAGATGTTGTTGCAACTCTAACGATCTCTGTAATCGCGACTCTGTTGATTGTTTTCAAGGTAAGTCTATCGTTGCATAATAATCCATAGATTAGTTTGATTTACTTCTAAGAGAATGTGATACGGCGCAAAGTTTAGCACACAACTGCAGTTTTGAAATATATTAACATTTTTGTTTGTCTCATAGATTGGACAGAAGTCAGGGTAGTTCCTTCTAAAAAAATAAAGGATCGAAAGGTAAAGAAAAAAAAAACAAAACAAGATTGAAAATCAAGAATCGGACCGCAAAAAAGTGGACGTATAAAGGGTAGTATATGCGGGCCAAAGACCAATCATCAACGTTAAGTCTTCATTAAAGACCTAATTTGTAGTAAAAATAGAATTTGTTTATACAACAATGCTTTGCTTGAGGTGAAAATTATTTAATGAAATAAATCAACATTTTCCGATTTTTTAGCAAAACCCAGAGGTCCGGAGGATGATTTTTGCGACCACATCCGGACGCCCCAAAACGGCCGTAAGGAGTGCAAGCTTCGTGACATAATTTTACCTGAAAGTGACAAGGTCGGCGTTGAAACTGAATGCCAATTCACATGTAACCAAGGTAGGTGCTGAACACAGTTGCAATAAATTATTACGTAACCAAGACGGGTCACCAAAATCTATAAGATTTCAACCTGCTTTGACACTCGATTTTTCGTGACCCCGCCAAGTACCACCGAAATGCTAAATCAAATTACATCTCTAATAAACAAATCAATGGGGCACGACAACATCCAACCATTTTTTCTCAAAGCTGCCAGACACGTAATTGGAACGACCGACGCTCGCGTCGCGTGTCCCTTTGTTTTTACTCGGCCATTTTCCAACCAACGAGTGCGAAATTCCAGACTTTTGCTTATAACTTAAGAACGGTTGGGTCTAGCTACATGAAATTTTGACAGCAGTTTGAGATTAATGAGTTGTATGTTTGTGCACAATTTCGAGGCAATAAGTCACGTGACTTCAGTTTTAGAACCCGAAAACCGCCCAGCAAGTTTGGCGTAAAAAGCGGTCTCAGTCAAAAACGGCTTAAGTACGGCAAAAAATATTTCATAGGGTTGTATGTCTCAAGATACCCTTTCATCCCAACCAACCCACTTTTAACCGCGATGAGGTTTATTTCTTTTTTTTTTCCTTTCTTTTCTTCCTAATTTTTGTACGCTCTTCTTTTCGTAAACCACAACACATCGAAATCTAATTTTTGTGTAAAGTTGTTAAGCTGCAAATGCAATTTTTTCTCCCGAAATTTTTTGGGGCAACTCCACCTGGAATCCCCCAAAATGGGGCCCCAAAAAATCAATTTTTTGAACGGCTTAAGCTAGGGTGCTAGTTCTTTTTGATATCAGTAGATATTTAACAGACAAATATTTTGACATAGTTTGGGGGTGCCAACCCCCCCGAGTACCCCCCAAAAATCAAGTTTTTGAATAGCTCAACTTAGAGTGCCAGTGTTTTATGATATCAGCAGATATTTAACAAATATTTTGACATAGTTTGGGGGTGCCACCTCCCCGGGGACCCCCCAAATAGACCCCCAAAAATCAATTTTTGAACGACTCAAGCTAGGGTGCCAGTGCTTTATGATATCAGTAGATATTTAACAGACAAATATTTTGACTCCACTTTTCTGGAGGTTCCATAATCAGATATTTTTGAATAATTGCTGATTTTACGGTAGACAAAAAGTACTTTTGAGCGTCACAGCATTAGCTATGCGTCGGTCGTTCACTGGGTTTGGTGGCAAACTCCCATCTAGTTGCACCGTATTTAGGTTTATTTCTCAACTTTGTATACGAAAGGAATGTTTCACCGAAATTGCAAAATTGCAAGGATCACTTCTATTTATGAAAGTGGAGGAAAAGAGGAAACGAATATTTACCGCTCCATATTTATTTTAGCTTGTTTTTCAAACATTATAGAAAAGATTCGGTTTGTGCGACTTAGCAGTTAAAAAAAAACGCAATGTAACATCAATACAGTTTTCGAAGTAACATTTCCACATCACATGTAATGTTAGACGATGTCACCTCATCCTACGGTAACATTGATGATCATTTCTATACGGGATTAGCATTTCTCGATTTAAAAAAAGCCTTTGGTACAATATCGCATAACATTCTCTCGACAAAGTTAAACAACTATGGCATTCGAGTCGTAGCACACGCTTTAATCCACTCCTGTCTTGATAACAGACAACAGTTTGTATCTATAAACCAAAATTGATCCAACCTAAAACCAGTTAATGTTGGGGTTCCCCAAGGATCTTCACTTGGCCCTATGTTTTTCCTGATAAACATTAACAATCTACATAATACGTTGAAAAGCCAACCAAGATTGTTTGCGAATAATACGTGCTTATTAGTGAAAGGTTGGAATTCCGAACCACTCCATATTAATCTGAATGCAGAACAACATCATCTCCATTTGTGGTGCAGTGTGAATAAGCTTTTCGTCAATCCAGCTAAAACCAATACCGTAATCATTCTACCTAAACTAATTAAAGCGCCAATCTTCCAATTAAACCTAATGAAGTAACAGAACTCCAGTAAATATAGTCAGCAGCGCCAAATACCTACGAGTTATCATTGACAACGAACTTAAGTTTCAAGAATAAATTACAGTAATGGAGGGTAAAGTGGCTCGCTCAGCTGAAATACTAAATAAACTAAAAAAAATTCTTCCTCCGTTAGTATCGTATGGTATAATTATATGGGAGCCACGTATCCTACTTATTTACAGAAATTAAAATCTTTACAAAATCGAGCGATAAAAACCGTTTTTGGTGCTCATTTTCGGAGATCCCGTAAACTCATATTTCTCACATTTGAAAATTCTGCAAATTGATGACTTGTTGAAATTCGAAGTCGCCAAATTTGTTTATGGTTCTTCAAAAAACAAAAACCCGAATTCATTTTGTAAATATTTCGGTAGAACTAATGACCATTTGAGTCGAGCTACGAGGCAGTCGAGTGATTGTAACAATTTGCACATTCCTAGTTACCGAAAAAATAAATTACAGAGGTGTTTTAGGTATCAGGGAGTCAAGATTTGAAATTGCATTCCAGCAAATTTTACGGCATTTTCAAACAAAAATTCAAATCTTGCTACAAAAAGTTTTTATTATCTTCGTTTAAATAAAAACATCAAAAATTTTTCGTTAACGCAGTTTGCATAATTCTTTTCATGACGTAATTAAGCACTTCTCTGCTGTGGTAACATAAAAAGGTTCATGCTGATGATTTGATTGAAATTTTACGTTATTGAAATTGAAATTATTGAAATCATTTTAATGAAATTGTTAAAATGTCGCGACTCACTAAGACAAAGTAGTGAAAACCATCCATGGTACCTGCATATAAATTATCTCTCTGACAAAAGGGTGGTTACTTGTACTTGATTACCATAAGGCCTTTCGCAACTTCCCTGTCGCCTTCGTTAGCGAATGCTGACTATAACTTCTACTCCGTGCTTCTACTGAACTATAAAATAAATTTGTCTAGTCTTGTCGTGAGTTCAATGCTATGTTTCCGTTTGTTGCATTTTTTCTTGAAACTTAATGCCTTTAGACTTTGCTTAAAAAAAATGTTTACATTTCTTTTTCTTTTAATGCTGGCTACGATTTTCGAAATGCTATTTTCTTGTTTTTACAAGAAAAAGATTGCTTCAGAATAATTGTGTTATCAGTTGAATTGAATTCTACAGGTAGTAGAGACAAATTAACAGTCGAGTTTTTGCGAACGAGTCTTTGCAACTTTTGTTAAACATAAAGAGCTCCGAAATTTTTTATTTATCCGTTCAATCAAGCAGCAGTACAGTTGCAAGCCATTTTCTATGATTCTTTTTTTCTAATTTCAGGATATCGACTGGTTGGAGACCCACAGAGCACTTGCGATTTGGACCCCGAAACCCAAAGAGCCAAATTCAACCGACCTTCGCCACGTTGCACGCGTAAGTACAAGATGGTAATATTATAAGGTCCTTAAAATGACATTACAATGCGAGTAGAATTTGTAAGCAAAATACAAAAATTTAAACTCGTCTATTTTTCAGAATTTTGATGAGTACTTGCCTTAGAATGGTACAATGCTATGTGGTGACATAAGCTCTCCTTAAAAAGGTGACATAAGCTCTCCTTAAAATGGTACATAAGCTCTCCTTAAAATACAAACGCATCTATTTTTCAGAATTTTGATGAGTACTTGCCTTAGAATGGTACAATGCTATGTGGTGACATAAGCTCTCCTTAAAATTTCGCAAAAGTTCCTTTTGTTTGTGTAAAACAAGATATATACTGGATCGTTTTCTTTAATTATAGCAGGCAGTTAATTGTTTCAAAACTTGACTTGACAACTCGTTTTTGTTTCCGAACTATGAGCTAGTAATTAATAGGCGAGTTTGAAATAATGAAATAACAATGTATTCGACTGCAACAAAACGTTTTTTAGCTGCCATCTGCAACCCAAGCCAGACATCACCAACCAACGGTGACGTCACATGCACGGACGGAAATGCAGTTGGGAGTGTGTGCAGTTTCCATTGCGACCAAGGATCTGAGTTGGTGGGAGAGACAGCCACCCTCTGTTGTAAGTTTTATGTGTTTGCAGTAATTTAGTACCAAATGCGGTATTCTTCTCTAACAAAAGTATTATTAATTGCTTAACTTACGTTTCAGTAACTGAATGAACTGAACATTACCCAATAAACTTGCTACCTGGCGGTTAACTTCTTTTATAAGTATTTTGATGTTCATTTTTCTGCATTAAAAATTATTACAATGAACACTTTACAGTAATTTTCAACGCAATAACTACAACAGTTTTAATTATTCGGATTTTCGGAATTACAAATAGTGTTTTTTGGAATTACAGAATTTAAATTTGATTAATGATTTGGAATTACAAAATTTCTCAAGATAGGGAATTCCCAATTTGAATGTATTTAATTGATTACGTTCACAGCCAGATCAATTTGTTTACCAAAATTATCTTACTTACGTGATCACAGTGACGTCGGGATTATGGTCTGCCAGAGCTCCCAGGTGTCGGCGCGCGCAGTGCGTGCCCCCTCATGCGGACCCACGCAACGGATTGGCCACCTGCGACAATTTCAACTACCTTGGAAGTACTTGCAGGTAAAAAAACAAGCTGAAATGTAAAATTAATCCCATTACAGTTTTGCCGGGGGGTAACAATATTCGAAAAACAATTCATCAATAGGTTTAGTAAAACTTTAGTTTGAAACTGAAAGTTAGAAATCGAAAGGTAGTTTGCTCTCTGTTCATGCAAGGATGTTGGCAACTTCTTTTTCTTTTTTTTTTCTTCTTTCTCTTCATTGTCCGCTTTTCCTTGAGGGTTGGTTGCCTGGGCAGCAATTTGAAATTAAGCCGCCACACACTATCGGAATCGAAAGGTAGTTTGCTCTCTGTTCATACAAGGATGTTGGCAACTTCTTTTTCTTTTTTTTTCTTCTTTCTCTTCATTGTCTGCTTTTCCTTGGGGGTTGGTTGCCTGGGCAGCAATTCGAAATTAAGCCGCCACACATTATCGTCTTCCATCACCTCCATCATTACGCTTGGGTGAAGTCCCAAGCGATTCCATCCAAGATCCTTAATGTAATTGGTTCATCTAGTTCTAGGTCGTTCAGCAGCTCTTCTTCCATTTGTTTTGTCAAGTAAAGTTTGTTTGGGAAGACTTTTCTGAGACATTCTGTTTACATGGTGTTTTTGCAAAAGGCAGTTTACGCGTATTTTTATTGGGGCCAAATAAGTTATTCGTTGTGGTCCCCTAGCCTGAGAGAAATTGTAAAAACTGAACTGAATAAGATGCCCAGGTTGGCTTGGTTAGACAGATGCGTAGTGCCTTGTCCGTATACGCATAAACTAATAAATGGAAGAAAATCCGAAATAGTCTTTTCTGAATCAATGATGTTACCTCAATGAAAAGATTTTTTACGTGAAAATGAATGGAATAAGTTATACCAAGATATAAAATTACAAAAACGCTTTAGATTCGAATGTTCTCGCGGCTTCTTTTTGGAAGGCTCTTCTGCGTCTCGATGCCAAGCCGATGGCAACAATAACGCTATCGCCAGATGGAGTACCGAAGCACCACGTTGCAGACGTAAGTACGGTGACGTCATAACATAAAAAATATTTTTTTCTTGGTTTCAGTTTTAAATTTGATTTTTAATATTTTGCCGCTAATTCCTAACGCAACTATATGCTCCTTAATTGTTAAGTTAATTATTCGACACCAAGTGAAACAGTTAGGTTGTTTTTCATTTTTTGTTGAGTTTTTAACGCATAATGAGTTTAGAAAAGCTATTAAAAGCTTTTTGGTTTTGCAGCAATCACGTGTATACCGCAAGAGGCGCCATCTAATGGAAACATTGTTTGCACTGACGATGCTAACTTGGATAGCGTTTGTCAATTTACCTGCAATTTCGGTTTCGCTCTGATCGGAAATGACGTCACGACGTGCTTTGATGACGACGATGGTGATGAGCAAGGTTTATGGACTTCACCGCCACCTAGCTGCCAGCGTGAGTATATTTTTTATTTTGCCCAAGTATTTTTTTGTTTTGCAATGAGAACAACCCCAGCTTAATTACAAAACAGCGACGGAGAGATTCAAACTCTGAAATCCGTTTGCTGGAATTCAAACTTTAATCAAATAAGTTTTTAGTTCTATTATAAGTTTTGATGTCGATAAGGTTTTATTATAGAAGAACTAATAACAAGCAAACTTAATTATCAATGATTCAAGATAAGCAATTGATGGAGCAAAAGATAAGCAATTGAACTCTAACTCACAAAGTTGATGGTTAGATGCTCTTTCTCGTCACCGATTCTGCGAGAACATAACATACAAATCATAGATTCATAATCTATTTAAGATCAAAAATGTGTTAAATTCTGTGAATCGTAATTGATAAATCATCGTTTTTGTATTTCAGCTATTACATGCCACGTGCAAGTTGCGCCATCTAACGGAGTAGTCCTCTGCACAGACGGCAACAATCTCAACAGTGTTTGTCAATTTTCTTGCAACTCTGGCTTTGCACGTATTGGCAATGACGCCACTACCTGCTTAGATGATGGAAACAATGACTTAGTTGGACAATGGACCTTACCACCTCCACAGTGCCAACGTACGTTAAAAATCAATTAAATTTGTGCGTTCTCTTATTGAGAAGAAGTCATGTTAGGACCTGGTGTTGCATAGAGATTTTTCTTTTGCCGATGTTTTTTGTTCTAGATCGGCAGACATCTTCACAGCAAATAGTAAACAACTAGAAAAATGAAAACTATATAAAGCGAATATAAAACAAGGACTAGATATGTGACGCATGCTTGGAAGGCCAAACCGAACGTTTCCGTAACTTCGCTTATTCAGAAAAGACATAAAACACCCGCCATCACATGATATTTAGTGGTACCGGTATTTAATTCAGTATCCAACACCAGTGTGGAAACTGCAGCGGTGATTTTAGAGGGAATCAAATTATCAACTAGCTGTGCTACAGAGTCCGTCTCCTTCCCTCTTACTATCTCATTATCTGCGAGCGGCCTTAAAACAAATCTACAATGAAATCAAAAAGAAAAAGACAAAGACTACAGGATTTTTTTTTTTTACACAGATAGTTATGCGCTACATTTATACACAAAAACAGAAGCAAAATAAGTTTAACAATTTATAAATTCTCGGTCGGATTTTTACGGCTACAATTTCCGCTAATCCTTTCATTTTTATTGTATTGTTTTGTTTTTTTAATTTAATTTTAATTTTACTTTTGTTATTTTTCAGCAATCACATGTAACGAACAAGTAGCGCCATCCAACGGCCGAGTCCTATGCACTGACAGCAACAATCTGGACAGCGTTTGTCAATTTTCTTGCAACTCTGGCTTTGCACTTGTTGGTAATGACGCCATTACCTGCTTTGATGACGGAAACAATGACGTAATAGGGCAGTGGACCTCACCCCCTCCACAGTGCCAACGTAAGCTTTAAACTTCACCAGAAAAAAACTGCAACTTTTTTTCTATGGTAGGGTAATTCCTCCTCCAGTTCACTTATACAACCTTATGAAGGAAGTACATGTGCAAAGGCTAATTCAAAGGCTGCAGGTTCGAATCCTGTGGAAAGACAACCTTTTCGCATTGCTTCTTTAAAGTAGTCGCCGTTCTGGTGGTTCTTCCCTAGGCTTCCGTGCAGGTAGCCTTTAGGCCAGAAGCACGCAAAACGATAAAACATTAAAACTCTGGCCTGCAAACGTCAAAAACATCAGAATTGACTTATTATTAAAATTAAAGTACATATGTAGTTACGTCATTTAGATGAAAACTAAAGCATTATCAAATATTACTCGCCCAGCAAAAAATGAAACTTTCTATATCAATACTTGTACGAGGTGTGTTTGAAAAGTAACGGGACTGGGTTTATAAATATTTTATTTTATTTGACAAGTAAATTTTGCAACATGTCGCCTTCAAAGTAATCTCCTTGGGCTTGAATACACTTTTCCAATCTCCTCTGCCACGCTTCCACGCACTCCTAGAAGGATTCCTCCGGGATCGCTCGGGGCTCTCTCTTCACGGCTGTTTTAATGACTTTTGAATCATGAAAACGAGTTCCTTTGATAACTTCCTTGAGTTTGGGAAACAAAAAGAAGTCACAAGGGTCCAGATCTGGAGAGTAGGGTGGTTGCTCCAGTACAGCAATGTTATTTTCGGCAAGAAACTCCCGAATTCCCAAGGCATTATTAGCTGGAGCATTGTCATGATGAAGCAGCCATGACCTCGTTTCCCACGGTTCTCTTCTTTTCTCCCTCACTCAGAGCATCAGACGTCGCAATAAGATGTTTTTGTAGACGTGCTGATTAATAGTTTGGCCTTGTGGCAAGAATTCTGCGAGGACAATTCCATGGACATCAAAAAAAGAGATCAGCATCACTTTGGTTTTGGACTTGAACAAATGAACACTCTCGCCTTTTGGGGTCTTGGTGACAATGCGCTCTTCCATTCAAGACTCTGCCGTTTGGTGTGTGGATCGTACTCGAAGATCTATGACTCATCGCCAGTAACAACTTTTTTCAGCAAGTTGGGTTCAGTTTGGAGTTGCTCCAAAATGCCTTGACACACTTGCACACATTTCCTTATGTCCTTCATTCAGCAACCTTGGTACCATTTTTGCTCAGATCTTCCTCATCCCCAGATCTTCCGTAATGATACTCCATACTCTCTCACTATTCGTACCCATCAGCTCATCTGCTATCATTCTATCGGTAAGACGGCGATCGCTCCGCACCTTTTGTCTCACACCAGGCCCGGCGCAACGGGGGAGCATTTCGGGGCTGTGCCCCCCCCAAACCGAAGACTGTGCCCCGAAGAAATTAACAGGCTCGAGGCTATTGGAGTGCAAATCGAGGCCTGAGACTCCCAAATTGGTGTTTATCGCCTGTATTTTTATAATTTTTGTGGACTCACACCGGATTTTATAAAAGTTTTGGGACGAAGATCTTTTTTTTTTTTTGGTCTTTGCCTTGTTCGTTTGAAATAAATTTCTGGAATAAATTTCTCGTGCCCCTCTCAAATTCACATAAATAAACTTCTCGTGCCCCCCCCCAAAAATTTATTTCTGCCCCCCCCCCAGTCACGCTATCCTGGCCCGGGCCTGTCTCACACGCTCAACATTTTCACCTGTTCTGCTTGTGGATGGCCTCCCACTCCTGTGATCATCTTCCACCTCCTCTTTTCCCTCTTTGAACCTCCTCTGCCACTCAAAAAGACGAGTTCTTGACATCGTGGAAGCAACTTTAGTGCTTCAGTTGGAGTTTTTCCAAGACGGACCAGAAATTTCAGGTTGATTTGTTGTTCGACGCTCATCCTTCGCACGAAAGAAAAAAAAAAGCCAAAAATTCTAAATTTTATCAAATTTTCACAATACTGTCACTAAGAAACTGCCTTGACAGAAAAACGTGCAGAAAAAAACGTAGTTGTCACAGAATGCTGAAATTTGGTTTTCGAAACCACAAGACATTGTGACATCATAGAAAGCAATCCTTTTTTCACTGCGATAAAAGTTGTTCGAGCAGCTTGCACAGTCTCGTTACTTTTCAAACACACCTCGAGTAAAAGCTAAGAAATATCACAGAACAAAAAGTGCATTTTTTGCGATAAAACGGATTCCTCATTAAAGAGACATGGTCATCTACCAACGAAGAACTCTAGCAGTATGTGACTGCAAACCTGGGCTTCTGCACAAACTCCACCACAGCCACTCGTCTCGGAAACTCTCCAGTAATGCATTTCGTTGTCAAATCGTCCCAATTGGTTCGGATGCGCGGAATGCAGTCTGTTCTTCTGTACTCGTTACTTCTCAGGTAGTTTGCATCCTGGGATTCTTTCGACTGCTATAAGATGAGCTCAGCTAAGTTTTTAAAAACTGGGTCATTTGGTGCGGAAGAATTGATGGCGTTGCTCAATATAGCAATCAAAATTAAAAAATTGTTTGTTTTTGTTTTTCTAATCAGGACGAACATAAATTTAGCAAGAACAGAAGACAAATTTTTCTACACAGGCAGGGGTGCCGATCTTTGTTGCGCATTGGGGGGGGGATAATTTGCAATTTTACCGCAATTTCGCCCTATTTTCGACATTGGGGAGGATGAACCTCAACCACAATTTTGTTCAGGTGAGCAAATTAAATGAAGACCAAAAAAAAACATAGGTCTTCACCAAAAAATGGAACACTTTTTTTCACCGAGTTCAGGTGAAGACCAAAAAAAATAGGTCTTCACCAAATGTGGAACACTTTTTTCCCCGAATTCAAGTGGAAACCTACGCTCAGATGCACACAAGAGTAAAATTATTGGGGGTATGCAAGATGTAGGTCAAACTCAAATTATTGGGGGGGATACAGTCAAATTATTGGGGGGGATATATCCCCCCCATTCCCCCCCGGGTTTCGGCACCCCTGAACACAGGTATCTTCACACTCTTGTGGGATTGGTTACGGCAGGGAACCGAACCTTCGCCCTTTCGAGTTTGAGTTTGATTCTCTATCTCTCCATCATGAAAAAATTGTTTTTTTCAGCCATCAGATGCGTTGAGCAAGTTGCGCCAACTAACGGCGGCATGTTGTGTACTGACAGCAACAATCTGGACAGTGTTTGCCAATTTTCTTGCAACTTCGGCTTTGTATTTGTTGGCAATGAAGCCACTACCTGTTTGGATGACGAAAACAATGACGTAATAGGGCAATGGACCTCACCGCCTCCAGAGTGTCAGCGTAAGTTTTAATTTGTTTGGGGCGAAACTGTAGCGATGTTTCGATCCATTTCGGGGCATAGAAGTTTTTGCACATTACTGCTATTTTTTAATAAACTCATCTTAACAAAACGAATGAAACAAAGAGATTAAGAGTTTTCTAGAAATTTCTAAAAATGTGGTTTGAATGTTTTCAACGTCAAATAAGTTAGATAAATAACAACCGAAAAATATATCCCAAAAAAGGTCAACCAGAAAAAAATGCAAAAATGCAACTCCATTAATTAAGCAGTTGTGGAATGGTAGAGTAGAACCATGTTTTCCAGAGTTTAAAAATGCCACCAGTTTGAAACCAGAAATGCGTAACTGGTTGTTACGGGCGTGGATTCGATTCGCATCCGTAGTCATCTTTTTTTGACAAGCGAAAGCTAATCCAACTTGTGACCTTATGCGATCTATTTTGTAAGCATAAATTGTTTAATCAGATATGTTTCCTACGCAGCAGTAGCGCTTTCAAATCCAAGCCTAACTAAGATAAAAAAAAACAAAAAAACATCGTAATCGACATAAAACAGTATTTCTGTATACAAAATGATCACATTACATCATCTCAAACAATCAAAATGATAATTGCTCAACGCGCTTAAAAAAGTCCAATGGGCTACCTTATATATTATTAAACAAATGCCACAAAACTCCCACTACTTTTTTCTTTTTCTTCGGGGCTAAAGCCCCTTTAGCCCCCAACCCCTCTGATTGCGCCACTGGTGTAGACATCTTTTCATAAAACTTCTGTTATTTTTAGCAATTAGGTGCTCTGACCAAGTTGCGCCACCTAACGGTAACATAATATGCTCGGACGGCAACAACCTGAACAGCGCCTGTCGATTCACCTGCAACAATGGCTTCGACTTGATAGGTACCGACAACAACCTTTGCGTTGATGACGGAAACAGTGACTTCATCCCTCAATGGACGTCTTCACCGCCAGTGTGCCAACGTAAGAAAATAACCCAAAATTAAAATTATTTTACAGACAAACTCAAGTGTTTAATAACTTATGCATCAGTGGTTAAACAATTATTATTACAGCAGTAGGGTTCTAGTAACTAAATGAACGCTTCTCTGGTTTCAAGCCGATGTTGATTTTTGAAAATGAGTTGTTAAAGCTACTGTACAGTATACTAAACAGAATAAAGCATTAAACAACGAGCTATTATTAAAAAAATTTTACCGACAATTTAATAGAAATAAGCTGCTATTTTTGACAAATTTTAAGCTTTATTACTATTCCGACAAAATAAAGCTAAACGTGGCAGCAGTAGCAAAATTTGTCCGAACAAGAAGAACAAAACTTTCAACCTCAAGAGTTTTCAAATTCAACTTTTTTATCCCACTGTTTCGTCATTATTAACTTTTGATGTATTTTGTTTTTGCTGACAGAAATCGTTTGCCCAACACTGAAAGCGCCAGCCAACGGCAACATTAGTTGTACAAACGAGAACTTATTCGCTTCAGCTTGCTCATTCGCTTGTGACAACACTCAAGGCTTCGCGCTCTTCCCAGTTGAAATGACGCAAAGTGTTTGCAGGAGAGATGGAGACTGGGACAGGCCAATTCCTTGCTGTGCGAGTAAGATTTACTATGACAAAAATTGGGCAACTTGTTTAAACTTTGGATAAATTATTTTCTGTCTACGGCGTGTTGGGTGAAAAAAATGCCCTTTTCAAAAAAAACAAAACAAAGAAAATAAAAAAACGTTACGATATCCATTGTATTTAAAGGCTTTTATTTAAATTTGAATAAGATCGACAATGATTTAATTTGTGAGTCGAAACGTCTCTGCATAAAATATTTATGACAGATTAGATTGTTCTATTTTTATGGAAATCCGTTTAGTCTTTTGATGCCTTCGCATTTTCTCTAGGCTCGCCGTTGCTGCATTTTTTTAAAATCAACAATTTTGACTGGTTATACCTAATAATACATGCCAAACACTATATTTTGCTTTGCGTTACTTTTTTTGTTATTTTTTTTAATGTTACTTACTGTAAATTATCGTTTTTTCATAGGATCCTGTCCTCCTTTTGCCATCATGGACTTAGTGCTCGTTCTCGACTCGTCGTCGTCGATCGGTGACGACAACTGGGACATTATGACAGCTTTCATTAGATCGTTTATTGAGTAAGTGCATGCAAGAAAAAGTTTTAAAATATGATTATTTATAGTACTTTGGTGGCATTAGTTGTGGAACCTTTTCTTTGTCTTTTTTTTTATTTTCAAAGAATCTAAAAAAGTACAAAAAAAAGAGAAATGCAAAAAAAACAAACAAATGAAAGTACTCACTTTAAATTGAAAGCTAAGTGACTTGATGTAATCAAATAAGATCTGGAAGGGTGAGGGGGGAAATTGCAAATTTTGTTTACATAAATCTTGCGGTTGCATTGACCAAATATTTAGAATTTTGAGGATAATGACAGAACCAAATTTTGTACCTATGCAGTACGAGTATTTCCAAAAAGTGATTTTTAGTTCTGTATCTCATTATTTTTTTAAAACAGTCAAGAAATCTAAATCGAGACTTTTATTCCTCAGCATTAGAAAAGAAGTCGTTGGTTTTTTATTTTTTGCATAAAATTTGACTTTTTTAGATCTTTCGAATTTTCTGCCGAATTTTCGCAACTTTCTGTCATCCGCTATAATGCTCAAGTTGACACCGACTCGCAAATCTTATTTAATTCTTACGTTGAGAATAGAGCTGGTCTACTGGCGGCCTATGACGCAATTCCTTACGATGGATCAGGTGAGCAATGGTAAACCTTAACTTTTTTTTATTAGTTTTCATAGTTTTGGGACATCTAGTCTTTTTTCACTTGCACTTAATATGCAAACGAAAATCGTTTTTTCTTAACGTGTCAATGTTTTGCAGTCAAAATGCATTAACGAAGTTTTTGGTTGCTTTGTGGATAAGTTACAATTTTTGTTTTTTTCGAACAGTAATTGCGTTCAGTAACTACAGTACAATCTCCATATCAAGCAACTAACACACCTTTCATAAACAGGCACCAGAACAGGCCAAGCCCTCCAATACGTCAGCGACTTTGTGCTTACTGAAGAAAATGGAGACAGACCTGAAGTTCAAGACATCATATTAGTGATTACTGACGGAAGAGCCCAAGATGGAGATATGTTGAGAATAGCTTCTGACGACTTGCGATTCCGCGGCGCCATTGTAAGTTAACAATTGATTTTTTTATCCGGCCAGTCGTACCCACGGTAACGCATTCGTCTTTGAAGCGGAAGATCTGGGGTTCAAACCTCGGGCAGGTCAAATCGGGCACAGTGTTTTTAGCCACAGTTGCGACGTTTCTTCAAAAGAAGGTATAAGTTATTCACAGACACAATCACTATAGATGGGCTTCGTTACTCGTTACACACGATCAGCCCAGGCCCGTTTTTCAAGTTTCTTTCCAAATACACCCAACTTAATATCTTTGTGCTAAAAGAAGAAAATTCATACCAAATTTATTATTCAAAACACACCATTTTCGCCAAAGCCACAGTAGAAGCCTGGCAACAACTCATCCAAAAATCAGGACAGGCTGCGTTTCACATAGGTTTGAGAATAATTTTTCACTCCTGGTTGTCAAACCTGTCGCTTTTATACATGACAAAAAAGTCGTTTTCACATAGCGGTTTTCACGACTAGGAACGAAACCTTGAGCATGTGGAAACGATGAAAGGTGGCAAAAACCAGTTTTTAAACCTGCCTTTTTCGAGGTTTTGAAATCTGAAAGGGATTAAAAAAAGTGCGAAAGCAATGTCGCAGGCAAAACAAAAGTACTCAGTGCGCTGCAGCTGTATTTGCAGATGTTACCGCGTCAAACATCTTAATCCCAAAAACACGCAATAAAAATCATGTGATCGAGGTTTTCTTGTCAAGAGCATTTGCACACGAAATTTGGCAATTGGAGGTGCGAAACCCAGGCACGAAAACCGCGCGAAAATCAAAAGCACGAAACCTGGTTTCACGATGAGAAAACTCGTTTACACATGAATGAAGTTTCATTCCTAATTGCGAAAACCGCAATGTGTAAACGCAGCCTAAGTCGGTTGGAAACCACATATGCCAACTTGATGCTGTCACGTTGCCGCAGCGGAATTTTTTTCCGGTAAAGTCAAAATCTTTCCCGTTAAAGCTATGTATCGTCAAACAATAAAAAAGCGGGGCAAAAACGTTGGCATTCAATTAATTTTTTACCTATTTGGTGTTAAAATTCAAAAATTAGTGTTCAGTGTCCCTCTAAACTAATAATTTGTTATTTTCAGACTTATGCCATTGGAATTCGACCCACCAATGGCCGCCTCGACAGAGCTCAGCTAGAAGAAATCGGTGGCAGCCCAGAAAACGTGTTTGTGGCGGAATCAGGTTTTGAGGGACTGGGAGAACTCTTGCAGAACCAACTTAGTGAGGAGGTCTGTGAAAACAGATGTGGGGAGGAGCAGTAAAGTCAAGAAAAATGAATTCGGCTGTACATCTTTCAACTAATCACTAAATCGAATTCCGTCTTTGCTGACGCACCGGGTCTTTATAGCAAAGATCTCCGTGCAGATAGATAGCTAGGAAAACAACTCGTGCCTGCAAACGTAATTTTCTTTTTTATTCTTTTATTGCTCTCTTTCCGTGAAGGTTGTAGAGGCACCAGTTCAAAATTGATTTGCCACATCTCTCGGTGTTCCGCAGCTTCATCATCTTTTTGACATTAAGTTCAAAGCAGGTGCAATCAGATCTTCGATAAAATTAAACCATTTGTTCAAATCTAACATGCTTTTTTTCCTGCCTAAGCAGCTTTTGTTTTTGCGAATTGTTGCAATCTTGCCTATACTCATGTGTTAGCATGTTCTTGATCACTCATGCCGTGATTATTAAAACAATTAACTTCCTGTCGTATTTCAAAATTAAGATAGCATCTCTTGCTGAGGCTTTGTGGATTTCCGTTTTATAATCTGTTTGCCTTTAACGAAGAAAATCTATTACAGTATATTTACATTTGCCGCTTTTTGCCATTAGCATGGCTTTTTTTCTTATATAATTTGGAAGAGCAATTGGTGGTTGTTGTAATCATATTTTTTTGTGATGTTTTACACTTGATTTACACATGACGTAACAATCGTAAGCGCAGGAGCGTATTCTTTGTTCATTCGCATAAATTTAAACCTGGTTTTGTTAAACCGGAGGTACCAAACTTTTGACTACAATAAAATAAGGATACGCAGGTCAGTATGATCGCAATTGTAGGCCAAGTGAACCATTTGCGAACAAAACCCGTCTCTAAAGCTTCATACAGCAGAGCTTAAATTTTTTTTTCCTTTTTATTCAGCATAGAAAAACAAAGCGATCCAGTTGTTATTATTCCCCAAAGTAAATGTCGTTATAAAATAATGCCAGAATTGTTATATTTATTTTTGCGGTTAAGATTCATGTAATTGCTGTTTTTTTGTTTTTTTTGCTATTTGAAAAGAATTATTACCGTATATTGTTTAACCATTATTCTTTTAAAAAATTTTATGCAAAACAATAAAGTTTTTCACTTGTACGATTACTTGTTTCTTTCATGCGTCACTTTGTGGTACTCGTTAAACTTTTTCATTACTTCTATCTTCTTTTTTTTTTTGTTTTGAATTAACATTAACCCAAGTCTCTATACTACAATTTATCAGAAACAATAATTGGTTTCTTATCTTTTGAAGTCACCAAGGCTTCTGATTCTGCAAAAATTTCTTCGTTAGAGGGCGCACAATAGCTACGCACAAAGCTACGCAGATTTACTTGCCATTGATAGGCTAATGCGGCCGGCGCAGCGGTTAAGATTCGCACACACACTTGCACACACACTCACAAACACACTCGCAAACACACTCGCAAGGGCGAAGGTTCGATTCTCTGTCGAAACCAATTCCGCAAGTGCGTATAAAAAACTTGTGTTGAAAAAATTGTCTGGTGCTGTTCTTTTGAATTTATATTGGACCGGTAAAAAAATATTGCGAGTGACAGTTTCCACTTTGCTGATACCAATGATAGCTGTAACTGATGACGAAACAATGAGCTCTGCGACATGCCGCTATTAGGGTTCAAGCTGTGGTTTCGTTACTTGCACCATACTCTCACCCATACACAAAACAAGAGTCCTGTAGTTTCAACTATCCAATGTACCATTTTCACTAAAAATTGGTTAAATATTGGTGGTTTTGTTTTTTTATTCCTTGTGATGGCCTTGTACGGGCCGGTGCAAACGTATGGAATTGGGCTCTGATTTGGAAGTTTGAAGTCTGATTCTCCTACCTTTGGGATTCTGCAAGATGTCGAATGTAACGTATTGAGGTATAAAATCTTTTTAATTCAAAATTCATGCTGGTCCAGTGTTTTTTTCTAAAACACACTATTTTTTTAAAAGCCACCTGCAAATTCAACCAAAAATAGGTTGCGGTGCTTCTTAATTGCATTAACGAGATGGCGCTAAACTGCATGCACAATAGCCCGCAGCTGGCGTACCGTAAATACCCGCGTATAGGACGATACCATGTATAGGACGCAGTGGATATTTGACCCTAAAAACGATGGAAAAACAGTGTACAATTTTTATAAAAAAAGTATCCATGGATAAGATGCACCTTGGTTTTTAGGTCAACTTTTTTTAAAAAAATGCGTCCTATACGCGGGTATTTACGGTAGTTTCATTAACCCTTTGCCTCACCCGCAGCTGTGATGGCCCATCAGAACAAGAAATAACTATGATCAACTCAAACTATTTGGAGTTTTGGAATTACGAGAGTAAGAATGGAACCTAGCCTTCTAGTTTTAAAGCAAACATTGTAACCGACTATGCAGCATCTACAGATGAACCAGCTGTATAGACTTGTACCTGAACGCTCTTTTTGACACTTGGTTTTAGCGATTTGTGTTACAAGAAAAACTTGTGCTACAAGAAAAAACTACAATATTGTGCAGTAGTTTGCTGCTGCTGAGGATTTCATCGTATGATGAACAAAACTTCGCTTGCTAAAAAATAATGGATCATACAGAGCGAGTAACGCAAGTTTGGCAAGGCATTTGCCTGACAATTGAGTCACGACGTTCACGTGCAGTATAAAACCAAGTCACGGGTGTAGTGCTAAAAAATTACAGTGACGTGCAAAAAAAAAAAAAATTAAAAGCATAAATTGTACTACGGATCAGCAATACGGTAGTATTTTGTAAAGTTGAGCAGACGTAGGAATTATTGGTATTCGATTTGTATGTCCTTGGATGGAATTATAGGACTTCAAAAAATACCCAATTCCTGCAGAGTAAATATAATTATTCAAATCAATCAATTCTTTCTTTATAGTTGCTTTATTGCGCCAAAGCGTGTAACGAGTTTGTAAGGCCCATCTCTTCGTCATTTCACCTACGGGCAGCACAGCTTCTTTCGAAAAAATGTCGCAGCGGTGGCAAGTTGTTGGCAACACTGTGTCCTTTTTAATCAGCTCGAAATTTAAACCTCTGTCCTGATGTTCCAGAGACGAATGCTTTTCCGCTCGACCAACTGGCCGGCAAATATAATTCTTTATCAAACAAGCTAGATTGAAAGCAACCAACCAATCAAAATTACCTCTATATCTCCCAACGAAGCTTCGAGTTTTTGTCGAATTCGGAAAAGCATCTGAGTTTTTTTATTTCTAACTGTAAAATTGGCTTTTTTCTTGGAGGTTGGTCGCAACAGCAATTCAAATTAAAAATGCACCCATCCCAAAACACTCGAATATTAAAAATTTCAGATACTCTGATTAAGTTTCAGCTCGATGAGAATTTGATGAAAGAGTTATTCTGAAAAAAATTTAGTAATACCCGAGCGTTACTTTAGTAGCTTTCAAAAATTGAAACGATAAACCAGAGTCCGATCCCTGCTGTGGCCGGTTAAAATCTGCTAGAATAAGAATGCTATTAATGGCTTTTCTGCTTGATGTTCAATATTAAAACCAGTTATAGCAGTCCTCAGGCGGGAATTGGGCACGTGGTAGCTCGATTTGGAGATCCCAACCAAGATCCTTTTGCTGCATTTCAAGGACATTTGGATTCAAAAGCATTCTTTAAGTACACTAATAGTTGTTATCATGGCGTACTATTAATATGCTCGGGACAATGGTTTTTGTCGATATCACAGTTTAGCTGTTTCGCTCGCAGTTAACGAAAATAGTAACTAACATTGTCGTGATGTTTGTAACGGTTTGGCGCTAAGCAGGAATTCAAAGATTTTTACAATTATGTCTAATCATGCCAAAAATTTGCAATAATTTTCTAAAAACAAAGATGCAGAATAGTTAAATTACATGCTGAAATTTCCGGCAGCAGTTTAATGCAAACTCAAAATCAAATGATCGCTCAGTTGCTCTAATGTTGTTAAATTTCAAAGCAAATTGTTTTTGTTATGAAAGGCTTTAAATTTCACGAAAAATTTTTATCTATACTGTTTCAATAACTTTGACTCAAATTTAACCCGAACTCAAATCCTTAATGTTAAACTAAGACAAAATCTAACCTTAACCCAAACTCTAATCTTGTCCCTTAAAGAAGCAAATGAAAAATGCGTGGATTATTGTTTTCGCTTCAATCTTGTTTTACGCAAACAATTTTGCGTAAACAATTTTCCGGTAAAAAATAGTCCTTTTCCTTTAACCATTATAGATCAAATGTCTAATCTTTTGTGGTTTACAAAATATAGTAGGAACTAACTTATTTTTTTTATAATTTTTCAAGAAAATAACAAAGCACAAACGCTGGTATACCTTTAACAAAAACCGTATACAAACGGACCAGTTTTCTCTTTTAAAATGCGTACTACCGTTTTAGCTTTTTACTTGAGTAAAATTTTGAGTTCCTATAAAGTTCAGCGTTTAAAGTGTCAATTAAAGTTGTTTTTTATATCACAGGCAAAATTACTGGTATACGAGAATTTCTTCGGTAACTTGAAGTTGAGACATGTTGACACAAACTTTACCATTATTTGCAATTCATTTTTTAAATATTTTTAGTGAAGGGGAGCGAGCAAACAAATGCAACTAATTAGCGTATAATAACTATAGCTATGTGATTTTAGCGCCTGATTTAATTTTTTCATGGTTAATTTATACCGTAATCTAATAAATAGATGCTAAAAATATTTCAAAAGTTATTGCTTTCAGATATTTAAAAACTAAATTTGTTGTATTTTAATCACAAAAATCACAGCCAATGTTATTGTAACAAGTTTATTGCGAACGTTTCGGCCCTCTTCTGGTGCCATTTTCAACGCACAGTAAAAAACTTACGCGAATTACATCCTGGTAGTGATTGAATTAATAACTAGAAATAGGCCTATGTCTTTCACGTATTAAAAAGGCGGAGTGGATAAGATGAGGAGTCGAGATTAAGATTAGGTTTGAGGAGTTGGATGTATAATGATTCTAGGATCAAAAGTTTGTGTTTATCTGGGCAGGAGGTGAGTATTTGTGGATTATGAAAATCAACTCTGTGCGAAGGATTGGATTGGAGATGGTTGCAGACTTCGAAGTTGGGGCTTGATTGGTGTTCTTCCAGGCGTTTTACAAGATTTCTCCGGGTTTGTCCAATTTAAAAAGATCCACATGAGCAATTGAGTCGATACACTATATTGCTTCTTGTTAGTTGTCGTTGACGATCTTTAATCAAAAATTGTTGCTTAAGTTTGTTGGTATTATGGATAAACCTTAATTTAGAGTCTGGCAAGTGAGTTTTTGTGTATTGGTGGAGTTCTTTTTCGATGTGGTAGGAAATGGAGCCTAGATAAGGAAGTCTAAAGAGCAGATAAGTTGAAGGTTTTGTTTGGGTTTGTTTGGGGCGTTTAGGGTTGAACTTTTTGTTGAAAAATTCCCGGATGCATTTGTCTATAAAACTCAGTGGGTATCCGTTTTTTAGAAGGGTGTCTTTGATTGATTGGAACTCGGAATCAATCGTAGTATAGGAATTGCAAATAGAGTAAGATCGTTGTAAAAGGTTGTTGACTAGATTTCGTTTGTAATGAAGAGGGGAAAAGCTTGTGTATTTGGTTAGTAGGTTAGTTTTGGTAGGTTTGTGATATGTGCTCGTCTTGATTCCACTGTTGGTTTTTTCTATGAAAACATCGAGAAAGGTTAGTGAATTGTGTATTTCCAGTTCTTTAGTGAATTGAATTTGGTTGTGGATAGTATTGAGATTGGTTAGAAATATGTCGATAGAAGTTGGGTTCGGAAAAGTAGCGAAGCAATCATCGACGTAACGGCAAAAGAAGTTTGGACGATGGGAAGGGGGAGTGAGATCAAGAGCTTTGTCGACGACATGGTTCATTATGACGTCAGCCATTAGAGATCCAATTGGTGAGCCCATTGCAACGCCATCTAGCTGTTGATAAAATTTGTTATTGAATTGGAAGGTGGTATTTTGGGTGCACCAAGTTATTAATTTTTTGAGTCGGTTACGATTTAAGCCATTCCAGCTTGTGCATCCGTTACTGAAAATAGAGTCTAGTATGAGATTGGTGGTATAAGTAGTGGGAATGTTTGTAAAGAGGCTTTTGACATCATATGAAACCATAGTTTGGTTTGTGATATTATGTTCAGACAGTTTTGCTAGAAATTGGAAAGTGTCTGGAATATTGGTGGGATGTTGTCGTAAGTTATTTAGAGAATGGGATAGCCAACGTGCGCATTCATGGTTGAACGAACCAGAACAGGAAAGGATGGGCCTTAGAGGGATATCAGGTTTGTGAAGTTTAGGTAGCCCGTAGAGTGACGGAGTGGTGGTAGCTGTAGGGTAAATTTTCTCATAAACATCGTTTGGAATTGCCTTTTTTGATTTAAGATAATATAGTGAGCGTTGAAATTTGGTTAGGTTGGATAAACTAGTATCGTGATTACAAGGCTTAAATTTACTTTGGTCATTTAAAATAGTGAGCATTTTTGAAACATAATCGCAATGATTTAAAATGCATACTCCATTTCCTTTATCCGGTCTAGTAATTACTATATTGGGGTCGTTACGTAGAGAAGCTAATGCACTTTTTTGATCATTTGTTAATACGGATTCGCTAGGCCTACGGTAATTATTATTGGTACTATTGTGAAAGCTAGTTACATATCGACTATACAGAGAGATTAATTTTTGTTTAAGGATTAAGCATTGTGATGTTGACAATAGATTACGAATACGAGAATAAAAACTTTCAAATTCAGCTCGAATTGATTGAATGTCCAATCTCGTTGGAAATAAGCAAAAATCCAGTCCTCTGTTTAAGAGCGCACTTTCGGTTTTTGTTAGGATTTGTTAGTTTTATAGACAAATGCATTTTTTATAGTTTTAGGTTTGCATTTTTTATAGTTTTAGGTTTGTTAGTTTTATAGACAAATGCATTATTTATTGTTATTATTATTTATTTTATAAGACAAATATAATTTTATAAGACAAATATATTTTTATAAGACAATATAATTTTATAAGACAAATTATATTTGTCTTATATTTTTATAAGACAAATATAATTTTATAAGACAAATATAATTTTATAAGACAAATATATTTTATAAGACATTATTATTATTTTATAAGACAAATGCATTTTTTATAGTTTTAGGTTTGTTAGTTTTATAGACAAATGCATCCGGGAATTTTTCAACAAAAAGTTCAACCCTAAACGCCCCAAACAAACCCAAACAAAACCTTCAACTTATCTGCTCTTTAGACTTCCTTATCTAGGCTCCATTTCCTACCACATCGAAAAAGAACTCCACCAATACACAAAAACTCACTTGCCAGACTCTAAATTAAGGTTTATCCATAATACCAACAAACTTAAGCAACAATTTTTGATTAAAGATCGTCAACGACAACTAACAAGAAGCAATATAGTGTATCGACTCAATTGCTCATGTGGATCTTTTTAAATTGGACAAACCCGGAGAAATCTTGTAAAACGCCTGGAAGAACACCAATCAAGCCCCAACTTCGAAGTCTGCAACCATCTCCAATCCAATCCTTCGCACAGAGTTGATTTTCATAATCCACAAATACTCACCTCCTGCCCAGATAAACACAAACTTTTGATCCTAGAATCATTATACATCCAACTCCTCAAACCTAATCTTAATCTCGACTCCTCATCTTATCCACTCCGCCTTTTTAATACGTGAAAGACATAGGCCTATTTCTAGTTATTAATTCAATCACTACCAGGATGTAATTCGCGTAAGTTTTTTACTGTGCGTTGAAAATGGCACCAGAAGAGGGCCGAAACGTTCGCAATAAACTTGTTACAATAACATTGGCTGTGATTTTTGTGATTAAAATATTAGCCTCCTCCCAATTATACCGTTTGCCTAAATTTGTTGTTTTTGACCAAATTCAATAAAGTATCGTATATTTTTTGGCTGTTGTTACGAAAGTTTTATAAAAGTGTTGACAGGAGTTAAAAATAAAAGTCGATTGGAGCGCAATAATTAATTTCCTGTTGTTGGCGAAATATGCACCGTCATAGCTCCGCGAATCGTGGAACCTGTGGCCACGATCCTTGCTTTTATAGATGGTGTTAAACTAATGTCTAGAGTTTTACACACGATGTGATCTCTCCTTGTATTAACGCGGTTTCGAAATATTTTTGAGTTATTTGCTGTACGAGGAAAATTGTCAAGATGTTCAGCAGAGCCGTGAGCAAAACATATCCTCAAATGTTGGGATCATAATTGGATAAAATGGAGTTGATTGAACTGTGCAATGATTATTTTTTATGTCTATCTAATCAAATCTTTCATTATACTCGCTGTATTGCGCCGAAGCATGTAGTGAGTTTTCGGGTCCCATCATTGCGCCTGTGGGCAACACAGCTCCTTTCGAAGAAATTTCGCAGCAACGGCTAGTTGTTGGCAACACTGTGTTCTATTTGACCGGCCCGATATTTGGACTTCTGACCTCCCGCTCCAGAGACAAACGCGTTACCGCTCGACCAACTGGCCGGTGTGTCTTTTTATTTCTATTTTTATACAAAACGATAGTCCAACTTGCTAAAGACACGAAATAAATTGTACTCGTATTTTTGGAATATTTGACAAAAGATTAGTACAGTAAATACTGTATTATGATAAAATGATTATGGTCTTGATAAAGCAGTTTATATAATAGCTCATTCAATATTTTTTGCAATTGCTTTGATATTGTTACTTAATATACACTATAATTACCGGATAACTTTTTATTTTCAAAAGATTTTAATTTTTTGCAATCCGCAAAAAAATCATTGCTAATTTTTAAAACGTTTGGTTTAACTTTCGGTATTTTTTCGCAGTTTTTTTAATTTTCTCGTTTTAGCATCAACAATTTTTCCTTTAAAACTAATCACAAATTAAGAACAATTTTTATCAGAACTTACACCCACTTTGTTAAAAATTTAAGTGCAATCTGACTTTGGGCTATATGCAGTATTTTAAGTTTTATGTTAGCATCTGCTAAACTGCTTGTCTATAGCTAATTTATAGCGACATTGGAATTAAGCCAATATCGATACTAAAAATAGCAACTATAAATATATAGATGAGCTTTTGTTTGTACACGAAAAAAAAGTGTGATTATATACTTTAAAAATAACTCAAAAAAATTTACGTACAACGATAATAGTCGTTGCATGTCACTAACTACTGCGGGTAAAACTTTTTGTTTGCAAAAAGTTTTATGTCACTTAAGTTTTCCCTTGATTTTAATTATTTTGCGTGTTGTTCGTTTGTCAAAAGGAAATTCCGATTAGCAAAGTGGATTCTTTGCAAAAAATTTGTTTGATTTTGAGAAATAAAACACGAAAGTTCTTCGTGATACCGTCAGTGCAGCATCTACGTAAGATAATTTTTTTGTCTTGGAGACTAAATAACATAATGAAAAATAATAATGAATAAATGAGCTTGTTAAATTGCAAATATAGGGTGTAATAAGAAAGAAAAATTGCCACTTGATCGAGCGGTAACGCGTTCGTCTCTGGAGCAGAAGGCCTGCGGTTCAAATCTCATGTCCGTCATATCAGACACAGTGTTGCCAAAGGCTTGCCACCGCTACGACATTTCTTCGAATGGCGCTGTGTTCAGCGTAATGACGCGGAGATCACCCCACAAACTCGTCACACGATTCGGTGTAATACAGCAAGTTTAAAGAAAGATTTGATTAGATTTTAATTTGATGAGAAAGGAATATAACATCTCTTTCAATGCAAAATTGTGAAAAAAGCAAACATTTAACAATTTTAAACTATTTGTTTATCAGTGTTATATTTCTATAGATCTGTTTATGCTAATTATCCCATGCGCAAGATCCAGTTTGTAAATAAAAACTCTGGCACTATTTCTTCAAAATTTGAGCAAGAGTTTGTTTGACTTTGCTTATCATGAAATGCTTCGTGTTATTGGAGAACCTTATTTGCATCACAAAGTTTGATCTAATCTTTTTGATTAATTTCAGCCTCAACTTAAATCATGACTCAAACCTTTATGTTATACAACAAAAAAAAAGCAAAAATATCTTTGTCTTAAACCACGTCACGCTAAAAGTTAGAAATTCAAAACCCGACAGTCTACTTTGCCCGTTGTCGGGATCATCAGTGGTAACAGCACGTCAATCAGTGGTCGAGTGGATAGAGCGTCTGCTTCTGAAGCGGTAGACTCGGGTTCAATTCCCGGTCGGATCAAACCAAAAACTATAAAAATTGGTATTTACAGCTTCCCTGCTTGACGTTCAGCGATTAAAGGGACAGTATGAAGCCTCCGCTGTGTGTGGTAGACAGGTGGGCAGGTGGCAGCTTGACTCGAAGACTAAAAGGTCACTTCGCTGTCTCCTGGCCAAAACAACTTGGTGAATAAAATGTAATTACAATTACAATAACAATTGCTGAACCTAACTAAAATCAAAGATAAAAAAGTAATGATATATAAGTTTTAGTCCTAGTTGTTGAGCACTTTTTGTGATTGCAGTTTAGTTTTTTTTGTTTTGAATTACTGTCCAATTTTCTGGTATAGTAAATTCGTTTGTTTACTTATTTATGTATTTGTTTTAGCATTATTTAAAACCCACTTCATGGTTTGGGATATTGTTGAATTTGTGGAAATGTTATTTTTAGATTGGAATCGGGGTCGTGTTCCGGTCTTGCAAAAATATACAGATTGCTTGTGCTACATGCACTTTTCTAAAACTTCCGCCGAAAATTAAGACAATTTGTCACTAAATTGTGCCGAGGTTTAAGATAGCAGCCAACATGTTTCATTGACGTAAAAATTATTATTTCTTTAAAATATTTTATGTATTGTTTATGTTGTCTGTACACTCAGTGGGGTCACACTTAAAATTCTAAATGCCAATGTATTTATAAATAAGTGCCATGTAGCCCATGATGAGTAATAAACAATTTTTATAGAGTTTATTCAAATTTCAAAACAAAATTAAGTGTTTGGAAATTTCCAGTTAAGTGACCAATTATCAAAACGAGACGGTACATACTAATTTTTAAAGTACATACATAATTTTTAAAGAGTTTATTTAATTTTTAAAGACAGTACATAATTTTTAAAGAGTTTATTCAAATTTCAAAACAAAATTAAGTGTTTAGAAATTTCCAGTTATGTGACCAATTATCAAAACGAGACGGTACATACTATTGTAATACTTGAAAATATCATAGTAATACCATGTTTCGTTAGAAAATGGTCAGTAAATATCATTAGCCTATCCCTAGCTTATTAGCCGTTAAAATATTTTGCAGTTTATTTGAAGTGTTTTGGTAAAAAAAAAAAAACTTCAAATAAAATTCTTTCACCTCAACTTAATCATTAAAAGCTTGTATAGAATTTACTAAAACTACGTCAAAACTATAAAGCTGTGCATGGTTACATTCTGGATAGAAGTTTTTTTTATTTTATTGAAATTGGTAGGGTTTTTCAATGCGCCAAAAAGTTTAATTTTTTGTTAAATGTTTTAGGACATTAAATATGGATCAAAAATACTACATATGTCTTTTTCTCGAAACAAATGGCTCCACTGCAATGTTTGATAATGCTGCACTTCTACCAATCAACTTCAGTGTGAGTGATTGACTGATTTTAAGAGAAAAAAGTAAAATAGTCAAGGAATATAATCACAGAGCTGGACAGCGCTGTTTCGAGCTTTTAGCTCTCATCGGTAGCCCTCAGCTATCTGACATGGCTTCCCAAGAGTCGACCATGAAGGACGTCAAGATATTGCAAGGAATTATTTTTAAATTTGTAAACAGAATACAAACACAAGAGTATCAGTAGTACAAAGGTAAAGTAACTAAAGTCATGCACCAACTCGATATAACAAGAGCTACGTAAGAGCACACTGTTTCGCCGTTAGCTCTTCAGGGGGTTTAAACTGAATCTCATTCAAATAAAAATTAATTCAGCCCGATAACCAGGATTTTATGGTTAGCCAGTAGATTTGCGCATGTGATTTTTACTATAATTTAGTGAAGTGTGAAATATTTTTCTTAGATTTGGTTATTGTTACAGCGAAATAGTATGCAATATGGTAATTTGCAATACTCAACTATTGGTAACAGCAGTGTGATTAGAATAAGAGCATAATTATTTTGTTCTTCAAATAGTTTATTTTTCCAGTCAGTATTTCGCAATTTCTTGCAGCTTTTTGTAGGTCAATAAACCGGCTTCGTGATGTAATTTTTCTTTTTTACGTAGTTAAAAAATAAATAGACAATTTACCAATAATGATGAGCAAAATGGCATTATAGTTGCGTTTTAACTTAAAGGGCTGCCCACTTCAGTTTTTGCGATATACGTGGTTGAAAACTTTAACGCATCCAACACCTCACATTACTTCAAGCCTGAACCTTCACGTCTGGTAACCTGAGATGAAAACAATTACAGTAATAATTTGAAAATTATCCGCAATGCAATAACGCTTAATTGTTTTTGTCACTTTCCCTATAACTCAACTTATATTAAACTGCGAAAATTTAACAAATTAAAACAACAAAAGGTGGAACAAGGTTGTTTTGGTCTGGGGAATAAATACAATAAAAGGTCGCGGTGTTCTGGGTGCGGGTTCGATTCTCTGTGTTCTCTCTTTGATGATCATGAAACAATAAAAAAACTTTCTCAAAATTGATATTGTTTTAAAAGCATTTAAGGTGGACAGCAGGCAAAATCAATGGGTTATCTAAAATTAAATTCTGCGCCAGGCTTTTGCAGTAAAATACTTGCAGTCTGATACTAAGCTTCTGCTCTAATTTTGGAAACCGCATAGATTTTGCTTGCTGCTGTCCTTTTTTTTACACACAAATTATATTTATGAAAAAAGATTGGGTGAAAACTACTAACAACCTTTTTTGAAATCATCTTTCTCATCTCTTTCGTGCTTTCACATCTTTAAAAAGCATGGAGCAATGACGTGGTGAAAGCAGCCCAGATCGACAAAGCCAGAATTTTTGATTTGTGGGAAGAAGTTTTTACAGTGACCTCATTTGTGTGATGTTAAACCTTGTCGTCATAACATGCTATGCTAAGTTTTTGTTTCTTTTTTGTCAAAATTTCGGTAAGAAAGAAAAGAAATTAACTTCAATCAATTTACGATTTGCTATTTTAGTATCAAGCATTAGGCATAAATACAAAATGTGAATTAATTGGCAAGTTCCATAAAGCGAAGAAACTTTTTAATGAGAAATTGACGCCCTCCGGAACTTTTTTCTGCTGTACAGTAAGTTTATATTTTCATATCTTATAAGGAAAAAAAAGCCAGACATTAAACTTTTGGTAATTTAACAATTTCAAAAAAAATGAATATACGGTAGCGATATAATTCCTGATACAAGGAGTCGAAGAAATAATTGGCTACAAAAAAAATGACGCTGTTTGGAAAAAATTTTAATACAAAATTTAAGTTAAAAATTATATGTCATGAAAAAAGGATTAGGAAGTAAAATAACAAACCCCAAAAACCGAACCGGGAAAAAAATTTTGAATTCTTTAGAATAATTATGATTTTCGATCGGGTTGTTTGTTGGGACCGCGATCACTAGGACTACGTTCTAAAAACATTGAACTGAACCAGCTCTTTGTGATGTAACAAAATTTTGCTTCTCGGCCATTTCTTATTTCTTTAGTTGATCTTTAGTCTTATTTCTTTAGTTGATTCTTCGTGAGGTAGGGTTGCCAACCGTCGCGGAATGCCCGGGACAGTCCCGGAATTGACGTCTTGCGTCCCGTGTCCCGGACCGGGCCACGTCTGTCCCGGAATTTACTGATAACCAAGGCGTTTTGATAAATAAGGCCATGTAAGCTTGTAGGCTTCTTTCAAAACCGGAGACGGATGTTTTTGTAAACATTTTCGTAAATATTTTTGTAAATAAAAGCAGTTTACATCATTCTGTGTGCGTCAATCAAATAAAAATGAGTCGAAAGCAATGTTGTGGACAAGACGTTTCGTCAACTGTGACGTCCTGATGACATAACAATCAAATAAGTTAAACAATCGTAAAATGGAGGATAAATCACCAGTCCTCTTAATTTGAGACTGGTGATTTATCTACCATTTAGCCAATTTAATTTATAGGCCTATACTGCACTGTTAGTGTGAGGCTTTTTTATTAGGAGGTTTTCATTATTCAGTCAATTTTTAGACTTACATGGCCTTCTGATAGGACGCCTTGCTGACAAGTCTTTGTCTTAGTCTTAGCGAGAGTTCATTGATTATTATATTCACTATTTCACACGTTTCAAGATTTACAATTTTACACGTTTCTTTGATTATGATAAAATTGTTACACGTTTCTTTGATTATGATAAAATTATTTAGAGGCTGGGAGTTGGTTAATAACGCTGCTCGATCATCACTCTATGACGCGCAGCACGCCCTGTTGCTTTTGATGTCATTGGTATGTCGTAAGCTTCTGTTGCATCAGTTTTCAAATTCTAAGCATTAAGGTGTCCCGGAAAGGTTAAACGCAAAGTTGGCGACCCTATCGTGAGTCGGTTTAGTTTTTATCCACGTGACCATGCCGCTATTGTTTTTGGTTTGAACCAGCTTCGATACGTTGACATTGTTAAGAAACAATCGCGTGGCCCAGAGAAACTCTAAGGCCTTCACCGGTTTGGTCTGCTTCCAAAAAATAACCAGATAACTTTTCACCTATAATATAATATTGTCTTAAACAGAATAAAAAACAGACTTCCACACGGCAAAAGAAATAGCTGAAGTTTGGTAAGTTGAATCAAATTAGAAAACCAAAATTATCATGTGTTGACAGTACACTTGAAACTTAGGAATGAAACTACTAAAACCAGGTGTCAGGTCAGTCAATTCTTGCGCTAGAGATTGCCATCAGCATAGATTAAAATTTAAAACTAGCAGTAACTTAAACAAAGAATGATCAAGTAATATGTAAGTTAGGTGCAGTTAAGCTAAAATTTCGAGCTGCTCGCATCAACGCGTAAATGTGATAATTTAAAGTCTTGGTGAACAATAACGCTTTAACAAAACACAACAAAGGTATTGGTTTGATTCCAGGCAACGACAAGTAAACAAAAGACTGGGCTGAAACATCGCAGCCCCTTGGAACCGACAATAATTAAGAGGTTACAATAAACAATTAGTGAAAGCACTGTCTATAACATAACGGTGGCTGTAAAATCAAGTGACAAAAACTCCAAAACAAAATATATATAGGAAGTGCAACACACAGTTCTGTAAATTAATTTACAATTGAATGCTAACGACAATCAAAAGTTACTGACCCAACATCGATAAAAGATTTGGCAAATTTTTATAACAGCGACCAGTATTAGTATATATTTACTACAGGATCCAGCGGAGGACAGGCAGGAATACGAAAGCACGAGATCACAAAACAGCATAATGATAAACATATTTACGTATACATTACACCTTTTTAATAATCGAGCAAACGAAAAAACTACAACACAAACAAAGTCAAACAGGAGCTATCTTTGATATATCCCGCAAGATATATTCAATCGGACAAGAGTCTGCTGCTGCTGTGCTCTTACCAGTTACTGCCACCGTTGCACGGCGAACAATTTTGGACCCTTTGCGGGTATGAGGGTGTAAACAATGTATTCGGCCCAGCCGGTAAGCGCTTTTATGTCGGAGGTCCACACTATCGCCCACCAGAACAAGTTCCCGAGGGACAAGGTTAGTTTTTAAAGTTCTCCATTTATTACAACCTTGAAGGAAAGGAATGTATGATCTCATCCAGCTAAGCCCAAAACGATGTGCCAGAGAAGAGTTATACAAAAAATCTTTTCGAATGTCTCCTTTGTCATGGTACCCACAAAGAGGGGTGTTAGGCGACAAATGTTGGCCCCAAAAGGACGACGGTGTAATAGGGGACACAGGCGCAAGTGTTCTCCAAAAAAAAGAAGGTCTTAAAAAATTTTTTTTCAAGCGATCTCAAAAAAAAAGGTCATCAAAAATTTTTTTCAGGCAATTTCCACTTGAAGAAAACAAAAAAAGGTCTTCGCAAATTTTCTGCGAGGTTTCTGGCGCTTCCCAACAAAATTTTAACGATTCAAAAAATAGTGCTGTCCTCAAGCCGAGGACAGTGCAATTTTCGAGGACTTGAGGCTTCGAAGCCAAGGCCAAGGACTTCAAAATCTGTCCTCGAGGCCAAGGACGTCCTCGAGGACTCCACCTCTGTTTATCAACATCCTTTTTGTTATCAATCCTGGTAGCTGATGCGTAAAACCGTTTAACAAGTGCACCTGCTGGCCAATTATTAAGCAATAACGCCTCTCTGAAAATAACTCTTGGGAATGAAACATGAAAGGAGGAATAGCTATCAAATTTCGTTTTTAACTTTTTACAAACTATGCTGTTAGCATTACCAAACTGTGATTCAACAAATGCTGTAAGTTGATCTTCTGTTCTTTCCGGATCAAGACGTGAAATGAATATATCAGCCGGTTTCGAGAGCAGTTTGATAACTTTTAAGGAAGTCACTTCTTTTTTCCCCAATTTAGGTCTGCGTTTTCTTTTGCTCTTAATTTCCCAGGTTTCAGATGATTCAGAGACAGAGTTATCAATTTCTCTAGTTGAAAAAACAGTTAAACTAGGGTTAAGTTTTGATTCTTTAAGTTTTTTTCCAGTATCACAATTTTTTGCATTACCAACTTTAGACAGTTTAGATGAAAGAGTTCCTGCAGTTGCAGCTGCATATGACTCTGCACCAGACTGTGAAGTACTAGCAACGTTCATAGCAGAACTGGTTATTTCAAGCAGACCAATGTCAGCTGCACTGACTTTGTCTGTATTTGAATCATTTGCTTTCACCAATACAATGTTGTAGTTGGGCAATTGGGATTTAATGTCCATTATTGAGTCAAAGATGTTGTCAAGTACATCTTTTTTTAGACCTCTCTTCCTTCACCTCTTGAAGAGCAGATTGGATATCTTGCAAAACCACCTTTTCAAGATCTTTCTCATCATGAAGTTGCTTTACTTCTTTTTTCAGTGATAATAGGTCATTGCAAATGGCTGTTGCATCCAGATTTCCAACAGATGGAAAGTTCAAATCTGCTGTAGCAAAAATAGGTGGCACAAGTTTTTCGGACATAGCCATTTCATGGATAACCGAAATTATATCTTTGCAGTTTTTCTGTGCCGGTACATTTTCAGGGCCTTTAAAGCTCTTTTTCCTACTGTTACTGGGACGGAATTCATCAGGAAAGTTCTTGTATAGTTTATCTCTTGCAGAATTAATATCATCGGAGCTGTAGTAATCCACAACCAGTGTAACCGAGACATCATTAGGTAGTTTTTCATTCTTTGATTGATATACCATAATATGGAATTTATTACCACATTGGTCATGGCCACATCAAAGATATAACAACAACAATTAACAACTTATCTATCAATACAACTATCTATTTTATTCAACCTTATTTCTTATTCAACCTTATTCAAATAGAAACCAATGAAATTGATGCAATTCAAAGAAGTATCAGTCTATCTTAAACTTCACAGAAGAATTTGATTATTATCTTTATCCTTTGGCTTGCTTTACAATTCACAATCATCTGTAAGCAAAATAAATAAGATTTTGTGAAAAACTCTGTCTGGCAAAGGACAATGAACAAATAAAAATACTATTACAATGCCTACCACCCTATATAAGCTTATTCAAATAGAATCATAATACTCTGCGTTACTTTTCTAATGTTCTTACTGTAAATTATTATTTTTTCATAGGACCCTGCCCTCCTTTTGCCACCATGGACTTGGTGCTCGTTCTCGATTCGTCATCGTCGATCGGTGACGACAACTGGGACATTATGACAGCTTTCACTAGATCGTTTATTGAGTAAGTCTATGTAGGAACATTTTTCAAAATATGATTATTTATTGTACTTTGGTGGCATTTTTTGTGGTACATTTTCTTTGTCTCCTTTTTTTCAAAAGAACCTAAAAAGGTACAAGAATAGAAGAAATGCAAAAATAAAACAAAAAAACAAACAAACAAACAAACCAATGAAAGTAATCAATGTAAATTGAAGTATAGCCAAGTGATTTCTTGACGTAATCGAATAAGACCTCAAAGAGGGCATTGCAAGTTTGTTTACATAAATCTTGCGCTTGCATTGACCGAATATTTAGGATTTTGAAAAGTTGATTGGTGGTAGAGAACTTGAACTTCTAAACTTCGAAGATATGAGCATTTTAATTTAGGATTTTGAGGATAATGACAAAACCAAATTTTATACTCATACGCAGTATTTCTAAAAGATAATTTTTGGTTCTGTATCTCATTATTTTTTAACCAGTCAAGAAATATAAATCGGGACTTTTATTCTGTAGCATTAAAAAAAAATTTGGGGGTCTTTTTTATTTTTTGTTTAAAATTTGATTTTTCTAGATCTTTCGAATTTTCTACTGATTTTTCGCGACTTTCTGTTATTCTCTACAATGCTCAAGTCGACACCGCATCTCAAATCTTATTCAACTCTTACATCGATGATACAAATGGCCTAATGGCCGCTTATGACGCAATTCCTTACGATGGATCACGTGAGCAATGGTGAACCTTAACTTTTTGTAATAATGTTCATAGTTTTGGGGCTTCTCGTCCTTTTTTAACGTACACTTGATATTAAAACAAAGATCTTTTTTTTAAGTCTAAATGTTTAAAGATAAACTAAAATACCAAACAAATAGACGAAATTTTTGTACAAAATGCAATTAAAATGCATTAACCAAGTTTTTACTTGTTTTGTTGATAAGTAATAATTTTTGTTTTCTGGAACATCAATTGCGTTCAGTAATTCTTCTGTACGATCTCACTATCAAGCAACTAACAGACCTTTTCCAAACAGACACCAGAACAGGCCAAGTCCTCCAATACGTCAGCGAGTTTGTGTTTACTGAAGAAAATGGAGATAGACCTAAGTACAAGACGTTGTAATAGTGATTACTGACGGAAGAGCTCAAGATGGAGACTTGTTGAGAACAGCTTCTGAGGACTTGCGATTCCACGGCGCCATTGTAAGTTGACAAATGAATGTTTTTAACCGGCCAGTTGGTTCCACGGTAACGCGTTTGTCTTTGAGGCGGGGGATCTGGGGTTCACACCTCGATGAGTGATGATCAAGTGAGGTCAAACAATTTTGATCAAAACACAACTAAAATTTCTATCTGAACACATAAAATTAAATTCACCCCTCGAGTAAAAGTTTGTAATAGACAGAAATAGATCACTCTAACATATAAGCTAAACTAACAATTAGTTATTTTCAGACTTATGCCGTCGGAATTCGGCCCAACTCTGGCCGCCTTGACAATCCCCAACTTGAACAAATCGGTGGAAGCCTAAAAAATGTGTTTGTGGCGCAATCAGGTTTTGATGGATTGGGAGAACTCTTGCAAAATCAACTCAGTGAGGAGGTCTGTGAAAACAAATGCGGGGAGGAGCAGTAAAGTCAAGAAAAATGAGTTAGGCTATACATCTTTTGACTAGTTACTAAATCGATTTCCTTCTTGGCTGACGTACCGGTTCATTATAATAATGAGCACAGTACAGATAGGCAGGTAGTAAAACAAATCGTACCTGCAAGCTAAGTTTTTCATTCTTTTACTGTCCTCTATCTGTGAAGGTTGTGAGGGCGCAATTCAAGATTGATTTGCCACACTTCACGGTATTCCATCACTCCACCTCTTTGACATTAACTTCAAAGCAGGTGCAATCAGATTGTTGATAAAAAAGCCTTTTGTTATTGTATTCTAGGGTTGTTTTTCCTCTTGCCTGAGCAACTTTTGTTTTTGCGAATTGTTGCAATCTTGCCAAAACTGATGTGTTAATATGTTCATCATCACTCATACCGCAATTATTAAACAATTAACGTCCTCTTTTATTTAAAAATTGAGATAAAATCTTGTGCTGAGCCTTGGTGGATTTTCGTATTATAACCGGTGTGCTTACAGCATAATTGCTAAGAATTTTTATCCTTGCCATGAACAAAGAAAGTCTGCTACAATATTTTTACACTCGCCGATATTTTAACATTAGCGTGGCTTTTTTTTCAATTAATTTGGAAGAGCAATTGATGTTTGTTGTAATTATAATTTTGTTGTAATGCTCTAGACCCGATCTACACATGACGCGACAATCGTAAGCGCACGAGCGTGTTCTTTGTTCATTCTAATAAATTTTAGGCTGGTTTTGTTACCTGGGGGGTACCAAATTTTTGACTAAAATAAAATAATGATACGCTGTTAGTATTCTCACGATTGTAGGTCAAATGCACTGTCTGCCAAAAAAATCTGACACTAAAGGTTCATACAGCAGAGCTTAACTTTTTGTTTTATTCACCATAGAAAAAACAAAACGATCCAGTTGTTATATCATTTCATTCCTCTAAAAAAATGTCGTTATAAAATAATGCCGCAATTGCTTGCGTTTATTTGTGCGGTTAAGATTCATGTAATTGTACGTTTTTACTATTTGAATCGAATTATATATTTTGCTTGGAATCATTATTCGTTTAAGAAATTTTATGCAGAACAATGAAGTTTTTCACATGTACCACTGTTTGTTTATTTTAGGAGTCGGTTTATTCTAATCGTTCAGCTTTTTTGTTTGTTTTTTTAGAGTTGCAGTAATCAGAGTCTCTAAGATAGAATTTGTCAGGAAATTTATTGATTTCTCATCTTTGAAGTCCATAAATGCTTTTAATCATGCAAAACGTTTTTCGTTGGGGGGCGCACAATAGCTATGCAAAAAGTTACGCAGTTTCAGTAGCTAATGATGCAATAATGCAAAAGACGCAGCCGTTAATATTTGCAAACGAACTCGAAAAGGCGAAGGTTCGATTCTTTGTCGTGGACAATTCCGCAAGTGCGTGTAAACAACTTGCGTTTGTAAAAGATTGTCTTGTGGTGTTTGTTTTTGAATTTATGTACGTACTGTTAAAACAAATACTTGTTAATGAAAGTTTCCGCTTCAACAAAACTACTAATAGACTGCAACTGATGACGAAACAATGAGGTTTTCGGCATGCTACTGTCAGGGCTTACGCAGTGGTATTCCATTACTTACACCAGTGGTTCTCAACCTTCTTTTAAAGCGACCCAAACCTACTGAAAAAATCAAATGTAGGAAATTTTGCGACCCATGTAGGAAATTTTTCGACTCTGATTAGGCTTACCATGTTTTTGAGACCGAAAAACGGGACAGTCGAAGCAGTGCCGTCGCCAGAGCAAACGAAGTAAGAGGGCACTAACCAAAAGTGGGGAAAACTAAACTTTGCATATAAAAACTGATCTTCTGATTTTATACGGCTACTATGAGCGTTGAGCACTGCAAGTTCAGTCAACAAGAAAGAAAGAAATCTATTTATGTCATATGTCGAGAGACAACGAGCATTCCAAAGATACCCTCTTCAAACTAATTGTTTTGCATAATGATATCAAGTATGGCATGTTAGAAGACATGTAGGGTAATTCTTTTCGTAAGCAAGCTGAGCACGTCCTCAATATTTTAGCTATGCAAACACGTATCTTTACTCGAAAAAGGACACCAATAACACTCACGTTTAGTGCAGTGTAAAAATACGCGTATAAGCACTTAAAATAATTTAATTAGAAAACTTTTATTTTACAACATAACACAGTACACGTCAAAAATTAATTCCATGGTAGACGTGTGCTGATTTGAACAAGTTGATAAAGAGCTCGAATCAGCACACGTTTAACCATGGAATTAATTTTTGACGTGCACTGTGTTATGATGTGATATTCACTCTGGTCTACGCTGCCGAACACTTTTTTGAATCGTTTCAATTCAAACTCTACCCTTCATAAACTTTTATTTTATATGATTTATTGCAGTAGTTTGCAAATTTTCGAAAACTGTTGCTGCATTTCATAGTATTCGAACGTTTTTTGTGAAGAAGCAATCTCCCATATAAAAGCTGGTGTGCGTGCATTATCAAGTCACATAAAACAATCACTTAAATACACGACAAAATTCTTCTTCTTCTTTCTTCATTGCCCGCTTTTCCGTGAGGATTGCGAGGGCAGTAGCTCAAGATTAAGCCGCCACACCTCACGGTCTTCCATCACCTCCATCAGTTCGCTTGGGCGAAGTCCCAAGCGATTCCATCCAAGATCCTCAATGTAATCGGTCCATCTAGTTCTAGGTTGTCCAACTGGTCTTCTCCCATTTGCTTTGACAAGTAAAGCTTGTTTGGGCAGTTTTTCCTGAGGCATTCTGCTTACATGGCCAAACCATTTAACTTGAGATCTTTCAATTCGGAGAAGTAACTGCTCGATGTTAAGAGATTTTCGAATCTCAGAGCTACGCACCTTGTTAAACAGTGTAACTTCTTTGATTCTTCGTAAAAACCTCATTTCGGACGCTTGCACTTGTGATCGCATTCTTTCGGTCATTACCCAAGATTCATGACCATAAGTGACAATGGCTGCTGGGAAAACTGAGTGCTTTGCCTTTTTCGACAAATCTCGTTTCATGACAACCGAGTAGTGCAAAGCTCGCATTACTGCACTAGCCTTGCCTATTCGGGGTATCGAGTTCTTCTTCTTGCCTTCCGTCACTCGTAAATGCAACCTCGAGATACTTGAACTTCTCTACCTGCTTCAGTGTCGCTCCATTCACTTGTAATACGCACTGACCAGAGTTTCTTCAAAGATGAAGTACCTCAGTTTTGGCCGTGCTTATTTTCATTTCGGCGGTGTTGCATGCATCTGCAAAGCTATTTAATGCGCGCTCGAGGCCAGATTTTGTGGAAGAAAGCAAAACCAAATCATCAGCGAATAGCAGACGACTAATTTTGCAATTTCCAATCGTGGCACACTCATCAGCTTGACTGCATTTGTCGATCCAATTCATGTAAACAATGAAAAGGAGAGGTGACAAAACGCACCCTTGCCGGAGTCCAACGCCCACATGGAACGGCTTTGATTGCTCGCCACTTACCCGAACACAAACCTCCGGTCTGCAGTAAAATGACTTAATAGCGCGTAACAATTGACCATTAACTCCATACTCCTGCAAAACCTTCCAAAGTTTATCCCGAGGAACTCGGTCATATGCTTTTTCAAGATCGACAAAGCATGCAAAGAGATCTTTGCCATACTCCCCATATTTTTCGAAGATTTGCTTCAGAGTGAAGATTTGGTCCGTGGTGCTGCAACCCGGACGGAAACCGCACTGACCATCTTCCAGTTTTGATTCCACTATTTCTCGGCATTTCCTTTCAAGACATTTGGCATATACTTTCCCTGGCAAACTAAGGAGTGATATCCCACTGTAGTTTGTACGTTGCTTGCGATCTCCTTTCTTGAATATCGGAATAATCACACCTGTTTGCAAATCTCTGGGAGTTTTGCCAAGCTTCCACGCAACTTGACACACTCGCGTTAACCAGAGAATCTCTTCTCCAGTCAGCGCTTTCAACATCTCGGGTCTGATTTCATCTTCACCAGCAGCTTTTCCAGATTTTATTCCTTTAATTGCCGTTGCCACTTCTGCTGCAGTGAAAACTTCGTCTTACCCTAGATGTGTCACTTCGTGTGTGTCACGAGTCGATGCCTTTACAGGATTCAAAAGATCTTCAAAGTATTCTCTCCATCGTGAAAGGATTTCATTCTCATCCGTTAGAATGTTACCTTCAGAATCCTTAATTGAGTACGTGATACTCGATCTTTTTCCACGTAGACGGCGGATGGTCTGCCAAAATACTTTGTTTGCCGAAAAATAGTTGGAATCCAACCGACGACCAAACTCTTCCCATGACTTCTCCTTGGATTTCTTTACTGCCGAAGTTGCCGCTTTTCACACCTCAGTGTACCGGGATTGCAAATCAGATGACGATCTGTCCTGTAGCCTGGCCTTGAACGTATCTTTCTTCGCTTTTTATGGCATAGTGGGCATAGTATTATATAGCTCGGCATATTAGACCTACACAGAGCTGGGCACCCGCTACTTTAAAAGTAGCGGCGCTGCAGCTGTCGCTACTTTAAAAAAATAAATAGTACAAAGAATGATGGCATTCAAATATGGTATCTAATGGTGAAATTTCAACTTTATTCACTAAAGTTAATTATTCAAACCTTTTAGATATTGGTTCAGGTTACAATCGGCATTAGCAGGCTTAAATGGTAGACAAGTATGCAAATCACCATTCACTTAGGTGTTGGCATGCTCCTTTCAAAAAAACAAGCATTTCAAAATGCTGATTGCTTAAACCAGCGCTTTAGAAATGACTTAGGAAGTTACCCTTGGACGTTACACTAGGAAGTTACATTCCTTATCGCATTTTCTACACAAACTAAATGCAATAAGAAATATCGACTCAAATAAGTTAAGGTTTTGCCATTACAGTAAAGCACAATGACATACAGTATTCAGCTTCTATACAATTCTGTCCCGGCTCCTATAGTTCTGAAGTAGTCGATCTGTTCATCACACTCTCGGCCCTCAACCACTAAAGTAATTCTTCGCGTAGAGATCCGAAAGGAAAATTTATCAATCGACCGAGTTCCAAAACATTTCTTGGAGTTTTGTAGAACTGCGATGATTTCGTCCAACTTTGGCACAAAAATAGATCGAGCGTTTTAGATATTGGTGTTTACGAAGTCGAAGGAGATACGTAGTAATGACGTACATGTTAAGCAAATGATGCTCAATGCGATTCATGTTACACTGAGTATTTTTTCTACGAGTATAGCTCCATAACTAAGTTGCCTTTTAAGCTTATTTATTACCTGGTTCTATTTGTTCGTTCAATTCTCAGCGCACTATAAATTCAATTCTTAGTTTTACTGTTAACTGTTGAAGCAAAATTTATTTTACTACGCATTGACGTAACTACTCGAGCCCAAAGGGCCCGAGCCCCCTCCAATTGAAATGCTACCTATGATAAAAATGTGACGAAAAAAAACTATTGTTTCGTCAGTTTTAGTTTCTTTTGTATTTTTTGCCTACAACAGTAATTAACAATACTATTGACGACCAGGGGGGCCGGGCCCTCTAAATTCAATTTTTGCCAATCAATTAAAATGTATAACCCGGCTGAAATTAAGGGTTTTTATCATAAAAGTTGCTACCTCGGGCTCTCATCTAACCTTTTTAAAAACGTAATCCAATAACAGAGCGGGATTTACCATGTGGCCCAGTGCCAGGAGCCCTGTGCTCAGATGGTAAAACTTTATTTTTGGTCTACACTTATGTTTGGCAGGAAGATGTTGCGAAAATCTTTAAAGTGCCAGGGCCCCGCGCAACGTAAATCCGGCCCGGGCAATAACATGGTAATTAAGCGTAACCACCTATTGTACGGTTTTCAGTAACAATTCACCTCCATCCACCTCGCTAGTTTTTACGCTAAAAAATGCGTTAAAAAAAGATCTATGAGAAATCAGGTATATCTAGACAACATCGGGATGCGAAGGCTTTCAGCGATTGCCTTTAGCTTACGACAGTAGAAGGGCTATCGCTCAGAAGCGAGTGATTGAGTAAACAACTACCGCACAAACCTGCAGCGTCTTAAGTCAAGCTTGGCAAGCGGACGTGCACTAAAGCAGTTGTAAGAATGCCGTTAGTTTTGTTAATGGTAGATTTTCTATAGGTAGTGACTATTTCACCGAAAATTTTCAACTTAAAGAGACTAAAACGAGAATGAGAAATATTCATCCGCGCTTTTTTCATTTGCTTTTTTAGGGGTTAAGATTAGGGTTTAGGTTAGGGTTTGGGTTAGGGTTCGATTTGGGAATAGTTTTAGAGTAAGCATTTCAGTTTGTGTTAGATTTGACTCAGAATTAATAAAAAACTAGATAAAAATTTCCGGTGAAATAGAGCCTTCCTTTTCTATATTAGGGGTAGTCAGAGTTCTCTTCTGGTACAGTACCATAGTTCAGAGGATAATAATTACGGTAGCCTAGTTATTAGTAACGTGGAAGTATGTACTCTGTACGGTTAAAATGCTGTTGAGTGAATGTAACTGAAGTGCATACAGTAGTCTAGAGTTTTCTCATGCTCTGAATCCATTACCGTAGCTTGCAGTTGTACAGAGTACTGCGAGGTCTACAATACATTTACAAAAACAGTTTAGGCGCAATAATAAAGTCTAAAGTTGCCTAGATACCAGCCATAATTTGAAAGTTTCGGCATTAGAAAAAACTTGATATCGAGAGTAGGAACACAAAAGTTAGAAATTCAGAGGTAAAATTGTAAAAAACTAATTTTAGATTTGATGAGCTTATCAATGTCAGTTTTTTTTTTCAGCTAATTCAAGCCCTACCTGCATTGCTGTCTTTAAATTTAAACAAATAAGCATTTTAATTGTGATCTAAACATATATGCTGTTGCAGTGTAATCGTAAGGTTAATATCAATACCGGCATAGTTTAATATTTTAAGTAGTGTTTAGTATTTGTTATTTCAATGGTAAATACATGCTGTGCTCCATTATACTAGTCTGGTTATCGATCTGTGCAGTCAAATCAAAACAACCAGCAATGTTTGTTTCAATTCCAAAAGGATGAGGAGCATCATCAAGAATGGATATATTTTTTACTAAGCCAGTGGTGCAGTGGTGCCAAAACCTGGGGGGGATGGCAGGAAATATCCCTCCCAATAATTTGACTATGGTCATCATTTGAGCGCTAGATGATCATTTGAGCGCTAGATGATCATTTGAGCGCTAGATGATCTTTGGTCTTTTCTTTTTTTTTGTTTTTTTTTTAGTCTTCACTTGATTTCGGGTACAAAAACTCTTCAAGTTTTGGTGAAGACCTTTGTTTTTGGCTTTTACTTGATTTGCTCAAAAGCGTGTTGAACGTTTGTCATACTTTATTCACGTGAAAAAATAGTGATCGAGCTTTATCCCCCAATGTTTAAAATAGGGCAAAATAGGGGTAAAATTGCAAATTATTCTCCTTAATGCTCAACATACTGTTAATCGGCACCACTGCAATGGTGGAAATGTTTTTATTTCCGTTCGGCAACTGATACTAGCTGAAAAGAAAGAGTACTGAGCTTGCTTAAGCAAAAGATGCTTGTGGAAGCCTCCGAAGTTTCCTTTATAGCAATGAGCAAGATTTATGCACCCCTAAAGATGCTGTTGAAGTTAATTGGCTTCACAACTTTTTTTGGCAAAATGAAGTTGTTAATGTCAAGGAAATATCGCTCGAGGATGCCAATGTAACTTACTTTGACAATGGTTATATTGGCTGCAGTATTTGTCGGCGAAGAAAACACACAGGTTGCAAAGTTCTTTAGCTGGCTGATAACGAAAGACAGGAACAAAATAAGGAAATATTCCTAAAGACTATATGTCTCTTTTTGACGATACTAATCGACGTCTGTCTGCCATAACTGAGCTGTGCTACGCTGTTACAGCTTTGGCTGTGTAAGCTTACAATGCTGTTTCATCAGATAGCGAGATTCGAATCAAATTTTTGGCATCTAATAAACAGCGATGTGTTGTTACTCAAGCGCTGTTGCGTCTTTCTTCTTCATCAGCTGCTGTCGTTAAGAAGAGTTGTTTCCAAAACCATGAAAACCTTGCACTGATTTTCCAAACTGCTTTCAATTGCTTTGCAAAGAACGAACTAAAAAGTTTAAGTTGCAGAAAATCAGAGTCACCTGCAAAAATGCAATGAACTACAAGAAAGCTTTGCAACAAATGAACTACAAGAAAGTTGTAAGCATTCAGACGTCTAAAACTTTGAACAGCTAATTTTGAAAGTACGCTTATGACAAGCTTATTTTTTGGGGCGTGACATTAGATATTTTTTGAAACCAGTATTAGCTTTTCCTAATGTTGAATTTTGCTGATAGCTACAGTGTTGAGTAAAATTTTGTGACTACTATTGAATATTGGATGTTTTTATTTAATTTAAATGTAAAATGTGCTGCTATTTCATACTGTACATACAGTATTCCGTGCATTTCTCGCACTTGTTTTTTTTTCAGTGTTATAGTGACTTATTTTTTCTGGAGGTCTGCGATTAATATTAAGTTCGTCGTAAAAGAATGAACTTAAGCGTACTGTTTTAATGTAAATGTACTGTCTAACTAATAAAAGTTTTTATAACTTGTATGCGAAGTATCATTATCTGTTATAGTTTTGATATATTTACCTAAAGTTTTTTGGTATAGTGTTGCATCTAACGTCATTTAATTGAAAGATTTTTTAGTGCTTTCACAACCGACTGCTATTGTTTTACAAGTAAAACTCAAATTATCGCACAGAAGCGGCGAAACCGCAGACGCGCTAACAGCCCTTCTAATGTCAAGCGCGAAAAAAGCCTTCGCATCCCGATGTTGTCTAGATATCCCGTGAGAAATGCTCATTGAACAAATTATTGAATTTAAATTGAGGGGCCCAGGGGCCTCTTAACCGTACATGTACTCCTACAATTGGTTATTTTCTTGTCAAAACAAAAATCTCTAAGGAAAATCTTCGAGTGGATTATTTACTACTAAAATACTTGTTAAAATTTAACCCCAAACTGCAAAATTACAAACGTATTTTCGACCAAATTATAATTAAAAGGAAAATTGAAACAATTTAATTTTTTTCTATTGGCTTTCAAATGCTAGTAATCTACTTCTTTCAAATGGTTCTGAACAAGTGTGAGATGTGATCCAAAGGCATTAAAATAGCTTTTTTTTTCAAAAAATTACAAAAAATCGCCCAGCGACTTGGGGCTTCGTCCCCAGAGCCCCGTCTGTGATACGTTTGAATAAACTGTATTTTCATTTGTAACTTTTGGTTTAAGCCCTCTCCCTTTACAAAACTCTCGGTTAAGTGCCAAACCAGGCCACGGCTTCTGATCTTCCATTCTACGATATCTTTGTTCCACAAAAATTCCTCTTTCAAAAATTTCTGATGACTTCATTGCATGTGATTTTTGGTTTGCCCCCCCACCCCAATCAAAAATCCTGGCTACGCCTATGCACGGGTAATGGCATTTCGAGCCGTGTCCCCCCAAATCACTGCTTGAGCTCCGCAAGCGAGCGTAAACTTTTGTAGTAGCACAACCAGCAAACTTTTGCCTAAAAACAGGTAACCACAAACGCTTTTTTCTATGAAACAGCAAGACAGATCAAGTGAACGTAATCAAGTAGCCTTAGATTTTGCGATGAAGAGCTTTTTTTTATTTTTTTAGTCTTCATCTCCAAATTTGAGGGCAAATCCATACCAAAGAAGGATAACACAGGATTTGGAGCAAAATATTCACCAGATCGCTGCCGCATTCCGAATGCATCTGGTCTCGGCTGCGTAAGCGTCCCCCCCAGTGGCGGATTTAGGGGGGGATGCATCCCCCCCACCAGCCTAAAAGTAACAATTTTGGCCGAAAAATCAGCCTCTATTTCGAACAACTCGGCTCCATTTCGGGATGCATCCCCCCCCCCACCAGCCGCAACCTGAGGATTCCGGCCGAAACTAACCTCAATGTCGGTGAAGACCTTTTTTTTTTTTTTTTGGAAACCACCTGATTTTGGGCGAAAAAAACGTATGAATTTCCGATTTCGGCCGAAAAATCACTCTCAATTTCGGTGAAGACATCCGAATTTTTGAGGTTATGTGCTTAAAATCCCCCCCCACCAAAATTTTCTAGATCCGCCACTGGTCCCCCCGCCCAAGTTTTTGTGCCCCTCTCCCCCAAACACACTACTCTGGCCCTGTGCCAGGTACTGTTCTGTTCTATTCGCAGTGCACGATCTACACTGTGGTCTGCGACCAGATAGCCAGCAAATCATCTTCATATGTTGTACTAAATGCTAGCATTTTGGGGAAATATCGCGGAAAACCGTCTTTGCGATCTGCAAGTTTTTAGCAATTTATCTAACTCTAATTATTGCATTTTCGTTAAAGAGATACTGCTCCAAATCGGCTTTATTGAAATATGTTTTATCAGTTCAAATTGACCCGCTACTGGACCACGTTATTTGTTCAACTTCGATTGAGAAAAACTCGGACCATGTGCGATAAAACTCGCCCATAGGCTATACATACAGTATAAGAGCAACGACAAAACGTCACAAAGGTCTTGTATGTTCTACTAAATTAAAATAACGAGGCAACAAGAGCAGAGTGAAAACAAGCGGAGAGTAAAGACTCCAAACGGTAACATGTGAAAATGTGAAATGAAAAAGTCTTGGAAGAAGTTTATTAGTAGTAGTGGCAGCAGCAGAAAATTTGCTTAAAAAACAGCGCTGAAGCGCTGCCGCTTTTTTGGCTAAAAAAACAGCGGCGCTGTCGCTTGTCGCTGGTGACGAAAAAAAGCAGCGGCGTTGCCGCTACCGAAAAAGTAGCGCCGCTAGTAGCGCCCGCTGGTGAACAGCGCCGCTGTGCCCATCACTGGACCTACAAGGCACAGCTTTTCCATGAACTATTACCGTAACGAGGTGGAAAAGTCTATGTGCCTCAATGACCTACAGAGCTGTACTGGCTGGAGATTCATTTCTGATAGGTTTACCCACGCCAGATAGGTCTGATGGTAGAAGCGAGACGAAGTATAGTTCAAATCAAAATAGTTAAAAAACTTAAAACCTGGGTTGGTTATGCCCATCAGCTGTGGTAAGCATATAACCTAGGAGAAGGACAACTCTGATATAAAACCTCTCCGCAGTTAGATTAAACTGCAAAACAAATCATGATGAGCACAAATAATGAAAATTACGTGAACGACGTTAATGGGGCCATCTTTACAAGTGGAACCTCGTCCGGCAGGGGAGCGCCTTGGGACTCCCAGGTCGTCATTCAGCGAAACCCCTACGGCGTTCGAGTGTTAGGCAGAGGGGCTCGTTCGAAAAATAAGCGACAATCTCCACCAGCCTGCCCTAGTGGCAGCTCCACCAATGTGCCCGCTACACGTTTGGAGAGACGAATGTAGGCAGCGCAGAGTATTCGTACTCGAGATAATGTCGCACGCTCACGGGTCAACCATCACCAACTGCTGTTGGGCGATTGGAATATCCTCACCCTCACAGGAAAAGAGCGAGAATTGGTCGAGGAAGCAAAGCGGTATTATCTCGATATTATCGGAGTTTCTTCAACCAAACGACGTGGCTCTGGAACTGTGGATCTGGATGGCGGATGGAAACTTTTCTATTCTGGTGCTGATCCTAGTATGTCTGCACAAGCGGGTGTGGGGATTCTCACAAGCCCCCGTTTGTCAGACTGTGTGTCAGATTGGATTCCTTTGGGATCAAGGGTCTATATGTTGAAGCTCAAGGTATTGAAAAATTACGTGAAACGATCGGTCGTTGTGCCTATTGCAGGTAAATGCCCCCCAATGCCACGAGTAAATATCAGGCTTTTGTGGATGAAGTAAATGATGCTCTTCTACGAGTATCAGCTACTGAATCTGCAGTCCTTATGGGAGATTTTAACGCACATGTTGGAACAGACACAGATACGTGGAAGGGTGTGATCGGAAAACATGGAGTCACTGGACTGAATGAGAACGGAAGGTATTTATTGCAGCTCTGTTGTAGCGACGGACTCCGCATCATGAATACCTTTTTCCAGCACAGAGAGGTTCACAAGTATACATGGTATCGCCCTAGTATGGATCAAAAATCTTTGATAGATTTTTGCACAGTTTCGTCAGATTTGTTTTCCGATGTGCTGGACGTTCGAGTGAAGCGAGGTGCTGAATTGTCAACTGATCACCATCTGGTAGTATGTTTCTTACGACTTTCAAAACCTTGGCCAAACAAGAGATCCAACAGGTCGTCTGTGACCTACCGGATCAAATGGGAGGCTTTGGAGGACAAAGAAGTAAGAAAACAGTTTGCATCCAGTATATCATCGAAGTTCAGACAACTTCCTGATGTATCCGAGGATATCGAGAAGGAATGGCTGAAGTTCAGATCAGCAATCATTTCATCAGCTTCTGAAAGTTGTGGGCGAAAACGGCTTAGAGTGGTGGGTGATAGTGAGAAAAGAACACTTTGGTGGAACCAAGAGGTTAAAGAAGCACAAAATTCAATTAATCAATTTTTTATTGACGTCACGATAATTCGTTTTTTTTGTGAAGCAAACTTGGCAAAGCTTGAAACAACATTAAGTTTTACTCTAAAATGATAGACAATTAAATTTTTGGCCAAATCTTTGAAAGCAAATTTTACAGTTGACCATCGATTATACGGACTAAAATGTGAAAACGACTATACGTTCGTAATAGGAAAAAGGTCGTTGATAGAAGTTATAACACAGGATGCCAAAAATGCCCTGAAAATACTCCTCCACCTCCTCCACAAAAAATACTCCCTTCATGGCAGTAACTGTAAAAGGAAAAAGTGTGTTGAAAATAGCAAATAAACCATTCAACTATTATTAGTATACCAAAAACAGCCGCACTTTCAGGCTGAGGTAATGGACTGCAAAATTTTTCAAATCTGATTAGTTTCGTAAAATGTAATTAGCTTAGCCATCAATTGCGTAATCACTTTCAGGGCTGGAAAAAACGAGACTACAAGTATTTTTTGATGACTGGGCAATAAGAACCAATGTGCCCACAGTCCACATATACAATAGCCTTGTGCTTGTGCTGTACTTGATCTTTTCGCTAGCCGCTACAGCTGCCACTACTTTGGCATCAAGCTTATTGAAGTCTTGATCTGGATTTAATGATGATAACATTTTGAACAATCAATGATTTTCCTCGGTCCGATACGGTTGTGTAATATATGCTTGCAAGGAAGCAAAAAAATTGTAGGGGGGGCAATTAAAATTTTTGAACGTGCTATCAGCTCTGTTTCTGCTATAATATAGTTTCTTCTCGCCTGCAGAATACGGAACATTAGGCGTCTTTTTTTGAAGCAAAAAGCGAATATTAAATGAGGGAATTCTTTTTTGGTAAAATTGATTTCTCATATTTATATGCAGTAGGCGCCGCTTCACATGACCCCCTTGCTACTAGATAACTAGACTACTTTGGCCATAATATTCGAATGGTCTAAAAAATCGAAGCCGCCATAAGCGCACCTGAATCAAGGTAAATAACAGCTGCTCAAGTAACATTTAATCAAAGTAACATGTCAAAGCACCGCAAAACAAATTCAAAATGTTACGCACGTACGTGCGTTAGTTATAGTTTTTGGTGCAAAAAACTATGTAGCACAATATTCCGCGAAACAAGATCTTTTTTGCAAAAAATCACGAATTTGTCCACCGAAAGTATGCAACTCCAGTGAAAATAATGGGCTGAAATAAATGTTCAAGATGACCGTGTCTTGAACTGGCTGCGTTATAGCTGTATAACACAACCTTAAAGATCAAGCGACAAGAAAAATGCTCCACAAATTTTCTGGTTATTGTTACATAGTATACGCTTAAACTAAGAAATTTTGAAAATTTCGCAAAAATTTATGCAAGATTGGCGGAGTTATTAAGCTTTGAAAAGCACAACGCAAAACTTGTCTAGCCGTCGAATGACGTCATCCTCGAACTAACAGTCAAAACTACATTTTGTGTAAACAGCGGGAGTGTGTTTCCGCGCTACAGAAATTACCTATTCACTATCCAGGTAATAAGCTTAGTATCAGTTGTTATCAGTGGTGCCGGAGCGGGGGGGCGGCTGCCCCCCTTGCCCTTTTGTCAGGAGGGCCTAGAGGGGCAGTACTGCCCTTTCCGTTTCAGTTCGATAGTAACAAAGCAAACGCTTGCTAATCTCAAAGCTCGCTTATCCAATGTAGAATAAATTCAATTGTTTATGAACAATAGATCAAAGGTGGTCGGATTCACAAATTTAAAGATCCCGAACCCATCCGGATCCAACAAGAAGAGATTTGGATCCGCCACCTTTTAAATTTTAAGATCCGGTTCCGATCCGTTTCCGCCAGTATATACAGTACAACCAGTAGCATAGCCACTGGGGGGCGGGGGGGCTATAGCCCCCCCCCCCGTTGGCATGTCGACCAAAATGCAGAATGGGAAAGCCACTACGTTTTTAGCACTTTTGAGACAGTTTTATGTACTGAAGTGGACTAAATAGTGATTTAAAACATCTTTTGAAACATATATTCAGGGCGGGGGCTAATTTGTCAAAAACAAAACTAACTAATGAATGAAAACTTTGAAAAATGGTAAGAAATAAGCAATCGAATTTGATCGCAAGTGTAAAAATGCTAAACTGCTAAACATAGGCACAGTATAAATATCATATTTATGCTGTGATATTTATACTGTCACTGTTATTTATACTGTTTAGATATTTATACTGTCATTTGTTATTGCATTACCTATTTCACAGTATAAATATATGATATTTATACTGTGACATAGGTGTCATCAACAAATTTACTATAAACTTAGAAATAGGGGGGGGGACTATTCAGTATTACTTAATTACCAATCGTTTCTCTCAAATCTCTTTTCATTAGCCCCCCCAATTATTTTTCTCTATAAGTTGTATAGTGTATACGAAATAGATTACTCCGTGTGAGTTTTATTGAACTATTCGATTTTATAATTTACCAGCATCTAAACAAGAGAACTAACATTTTACCATTAGCCACCTCCCAAATAGCCCATTTATGCCACCAGCTTAATCATGTTTGCACTGCCAATTTCTAAGTCACGTTTTAAAAGTATTATTTTGTAATCAAAATAGCCCTAAAATGAAGTTATTTTGCAAAAAAATGCAAAATTTTCGAGCGCTGGGGGCTCCGCCCCCAGTTCCCCTTGCCTCCGGTGGCTTCCCCCCCAGACCCCCATTGGACTACGGCGGCTGGGAGCTCCGCCCCCACACCCCCAAACACAGCCCCCCCATTGCGAATTTCTGGCTACGCGCCTGAGTACAACTACACTTTGTTCATATCAACGAAAACCAAAAGTAGACCAAAAAAAAGCAAAAAAGTTCCTTACAAAAACTGGGGCGGTTTTTATACTCAAATTCAGAAGACCAAAAGAAAAGGTCTTTATAAAAACTGGGGCGTTTTTTATACCCAAATTCAGGTGAATACCAAAAAGCAAAAAAAGGCCTTCACTAGAAGAGGGGCGTTTTTTCTGCCAAACTTCAGTTGAAGACCAAAAAAATAAAAAAGACGTCACTGAAAATTGGGGCATTTTTTCTGCAAAAATTTAGGTGGAGACCAAAAGAAAGAAAGGCCTTTGCGGAATGTAGAGCTGATTTTGTCCCAAATTATTTAAAAGGGCAAAGCCAAATTCATATCCTGATTCGCATCTTCTAATAAAACTGGATTCGGATCCGATCCGGATCCGCGAAAAAACAGTAAGATCTGAACCCGATCTGGTCCGCTCCGGATCCGTTGCCACCTCTGCAATAGATCTAACAGATAATTTAATCGTTTGTAAACAATAGGCCTAACAAATGACCCAATTGTGCACGATAGCAATTAACATAGTAGAAAGTTAGTAGCAACTTGCAGTAGGCTGTACTAAACTGTACTTTTTTTAGCTAGCTCATGAGAGCTGATCAATTGGATGAAACTCAACTCATATATAAAAATTTTTTGTCGATACAAAACACATTACAATATTTATTTTTTGAAAAAAATATCTTTTATTATAAACAAAATCACTCTCCATTAATTGGCGCCAAAAACTTCGTTGAAATCAACAATAACAAATTGCGTGTGTTAAATGATTTCTTAATAACGTACCGGTAAAATAAGTGAGCAATCTTGTGGAATGCATTTGGTTAGTCTCTGAGCTGTGACACCCGATTTCGTTCGATTCGTTTAAACGGACGCTACGAAAATATAGGGTGCTACAAAATTTCAAATTAGGAACTCAAGGATCCTATGTTTGTAGGCCTCAGCATTATACTCTATCGCAAGACATTCAAGCTTCTAACTTTGTTTGCAGCCCTATAGTAGGAACGATCGACGCTGACGTAACCAGTGGCGAATCCAGGTGGTCCGGACCTCCCTGCTCCAACCGGAGAACAGTGCCGCAACTAATGTGTTGTCCTACGGGGGGCAAATTTTTTTGCAGGTGGGGCCGCAAAATCGAGCAAATTGGTGTTGATCTCCGAAAGCCGAAACAAAAATAAAACTCCAAGCTCTACATAACTTCAAGTTCTCTGTTGATTTCCAAAAAAAAAGGTTATCGCGCCAAATTGGTCTGGTCTGCTTAACGTCAAGTTCAAAGGTCATCGCGCTAAATTGATCTACTTTTCTGCGAGTTCTCTGTTGGTCTCAAGGAAACAAAAGCTACCGTCTTGAAGCTGCCGCAAGGAAAAAGGCAGTTTGGGGGGGCGCCGCCCCCTTTTGCCCCCTTAGGTGCGGCCTGCCGGAGAAATACAAGAAAAACTTCTAACACATAAAATTCATTGCAATAACTGGAGCAAGATCCATTTCTTGTCCAGACCTAACAGTAAAGTACTCGGTAGGAATGGGAATGCTGGGATGTGGTGGGAATAAACATCTTCTCTAAAATTATCTTGTTTTGTAAATGCAGACGAATTAGTTTAAAATTTGTGATTTTTTTTGTTTTAAGGTTTACCAGCTTTTTATAAAAAAGCTTAAAAATTTACCATTAACCACCGCTCACATAGCCAATCTGCTCATTTATGCAGCCAGTTTAATTATGTTTTTGCCCTGCTAATTTTTTTATGCCACAATTCAAAAGCATTAATTTTTGTTGCAATAGGCCTAAAATTAAATTATTTTTGCACAAAAATTACAAAATTTTTGATCACTGGGGGCTCCGCCCCCAGACACCCTTGCCTACGGATGTTGGGGGCGTTGCCCCCAAACCCCCAAAGGTATACTGCCTCAGAATTTGCCCTTATTCAATTGATAATTTGTTTGTTGTTAGTTTTTAGAGTTGATGCGACGTACTCAGTACTCTGGCTTTGGTGACGTGTTTATTTGTTTGACTGCATGTCTGCAATGTTGGTGGTAATGACTGTACGTACAGTATTGAAAGGGCCCCTTGAAAAAGCTGCCCCCCCTTTGTCCTTCTGACATTTCAGCACCCCTGGTTGTTATTTGAGAAAACGAATTCCTTGCCAAATTTATTAATCAGAACTGTTGGTTGTGTGAGTACATACAGTAAATTTATGGTAGCAGTTGTCTATGAATTAATAAGCTTAGTTAGTAGTTAGTAGCAGTAATATACAAGAAATCGTATTTCTTGCTCAGTTTTATTAATCAAACTGTTTGTTGTGCGAGTTCATACAGTAAATTTAAGGTAGCGGTTACTGCATCTGCTATTTCTGCCGAGTAGGTTCGTGGATTACGTGAACTGGTTGCGGTTACTGATTAGGGACCAATTTGAGTATTTGGCCAGCTCTGTCAGTTACTAATACTGGTCACTAGGTCAGTGGTTAGCTTTTAGCCTAGGATACTAAATGTTTTGTAAACCATGATGAACTCTGAACAAATATAGGACTAAGGAAAAGAAATACAATATAATTTTCAATAACCTAGTCTGTGCTTTAACAGTTTTGTACTGTTGCTCCCTTTGAACTGAACTGCAATAGTAATAATAATATTGCAATTTATATCCCTCTTGAGATAACACCAACAATTGTCAATGCATCTGACTAAGGGGCCATAGTAACATTCAAATAGCTTTACAGAAATAAAATTGATACACCACATACGTACTAATTCTACAGCAATAAGCAGCAAAATACTGGCATGAAACCAGTAGCGTAGCCAGCGGGGGGGCTGTAGCCCCTCTAATTGGCCTGTCGACCAAAATACAGAATAAGGAAAATACCACGTTTTTAGCACTTTTGAGACTGTTTTTTGAACTGGAATGGACTAAAAAGTGATTTACAGCCAGGGGTGCCGATCTTTGTTGAGCATTGAGGGGAATAATTTGCAATTTTACCCCAATTTTGCCTTGTTTTCAACATTGGGGGGATGAACCTCGACCACAATTTTTTCAGGAAAGCAAATTAAGTAAAGACCAAAAAAAAAGGTCTTCACCAAAATTGGAAGATTCTTTTTTCCCCGAATTCAAGTGAGGACCAAAAAAAAAACGTCTTCACCAAAATTGGAAGACTTTTTCTCCTCGAACTCAAGTGAAGACCAACGCCCAGATGCAGGCCAAAGTCAAATTATTGGGGGGGATATATCCCCCGATCCCCCCCGGGTTTCGGCACCCCTGTTTACAGCATCTTTTAAAGCATAAATTTAGGGATAGGGGGCTAATTTGTCACAAATAAAACTCACAAATCAATAAAAGCTTTGAAAAATGGCCAAAAATAAGCAATAAGATTTTATCGCTATTGTAAAAATGCTAAACATAGGTTTCATCAAGAAACATATTCCAAACTTAGAAATAGGGGGGGGGGGGGGCTTTTCGGTATTACTTAATTACCAATCACTTGCCTCAAAAGTTTTTCATTGGTCCCTTCCCTTCCCAATTATTTTTCTCTATAAAATATAAACGAAATAGGTTACTTCGTGTGAGTTTTCTTGAACTTTAAGATTTTATGATGTACCTGCATGTAAACAAAAGAGCTAAAATTTTACCATTAAAGCATCTGCCACATAGCCCATTTACGTAAACAGTTTAATCACTAATCAGGTTTGCATTGCCAATTTCTATGCCACGTTTTAAAAGCATTATTTTATATCAAAATATTCCTAAAATTAAGTTATTTTTGCAAAAAAATGCAAAATTTTCAAGCGCTGGTAGGTCTGCCTCCAGACCACCAAGACAGCCCCCCATTGCGAATTTCTGGCTACGCGCCTGCGTTACACACAGAGGTAATATCTTCAAAGGTTAAATTCAAATAATATGCTTTTAGACGTTGCTTGAAAAGGTACAAAGTTTCAATTTCACGCAAAGATAGTGGCAACGAATTCCATACCTTGGATGATGCATACAAAAACATAGACTGGGATCTAGCAAAGTTTAAGCTAGTTACCGTTTGAAGCAGCCAATTATCATCATTAACACGCAAGCTATATCTTTCCGAAACAGAATATGAGAGTTGAATAATTTTTTCAAATATGTACGAAAATAGCCATGCAGGCACACTTGTGTGCTTGAATTTTGTTTTTAATCATGTCTACAGAAGAATCTCTATCAAAAGAAAAATCACACTGCACATCATCAGCAGATGAACGCACACAAAGACATTTCCTTACATAAGTCACAGTTAACTGCTAAAAAGCAAATAGCTGACTACTGAGGAATACAAAAGCACACCCATGTTGATGATGGTAAACCTACGAGAAGGCTTTAGTTCGCATATGACGTCTTTCACTTTATAGATCCAAATCGCTGTTTTGAGCTTTTTCTACATTAAAACGACTTTTCAACAATTACAAAACTCAAAATACTGTTACTGAAGAACTTTTTTTGACGTAGCAATGAAAACCAAAATAGCAAATTTTTCTTGGCACTTGATCTTTAAAGGGGCAGCAAAGTCTAATTTTACTTCAATTTTTCATATGCAAACAAAATTTATATTTTTAAAGTTTTTTTGTGACTAATTTTAGAATTCTTCAGCTTCTATATCGAAAGATATTTGCATTTCTTTTTCCCGCTATTTATAGTATTTCCCTTCACTTTTTTTTTAAAATTTGAATTCTACCGTTGGTGTCGCTGAGCTCTGGTTGCTACCATAACGACGCAAGTCAAGCTGTTTTTAAGTTAAGATAGAAGCTGCACTTTTACTGCGACAGCTTCGTACTGCACAATATTTTACCATTTCATACGTCAAGAAAAACACCAATCAAAAAAAAAATTAACGACTCAACAATATGTAATATCTATTCAGACTGACATATTAAAAAACTTTATGTAACAGTCAAAACGCAAAAACCAGAAACATATTGCAATAAAACAGGTAGGCCTAAGTCAATAATGGCGTACTGTACTGTAGTGGAAAAAGCTGACACTACTACTGGTATAAAATAATTTGAAAAATGAACACATTAAAAAACTGTTCAGCATTATCCTACGGTATTAACCTGTATCAGTATCTTCTGTGCTCACCTACGGTAACTGAAACCTACCCGTAGTTAATCTGAACTGAAATGGGTAACTGAACTACTGGAACTAAGAGCTGTTTCACTTCTGTAGTTATCAAGAAGCAAATTATTCGCACTTAGATTTCTTTAATACAAATGTAGTTGATTTAAACTTCGTAGTCTTCTTAACCTACCGGTATATTGCCGATACATTGCAGATTTAAGCTACGGTATCATAGGCCTGGTACCAACACCTTAGACCTCCTTCACTATCAATAACCTACCTATAGATTTTAAAAGCTATAAAGCCTAGTCTAGTGCTTTTTCACACTAAGTTTTCCTCTACTAATTACAGGCAACAACTAACTTTTACTGTCACTTCAATGGTAGCCTAGGCCTATGATTCAAGTTTCTTTGTAAGTGCAACAAATCGAATACCTTTTGCTAAAAGAACCAAACTCAAATAAAAAAGTGTAATTTTACTTTGGAAAAGCAAGTTTTCTTGCTAAAGGCAGAGCAAAAACCCATCCTACCCCGATTAATACCCACGATCTGGCAAAGCTCGTAAGAAAACACAGCTCATTTGAAAATTTGATGGTGTAATGTTGCCACAGCCGAAATTTCTTCTCGTTAAGTCAAAATCTCTCCCGTTAAAGCTATTTAACTACAAACGATCAAAGAACGGGACAAAAACGTTGGTAATCAGTTATTTTATTCATATTTAGTGTTAAAATTCAAAAATTAGACTTTGCTGCCCCTTTAAGCTCTCGAGCAACGGCAAAAGCAAATTAGTCATCACGTTGTTTTGCGAATAGCTGGTCACTCAATTTCTGATGCGGGGGCGGTTACTTGTTATGAAAAACAACAGGTGTTAAAGAGAATCGAGCAATTCAATCAAATTAACGAACTTACGTCATCACCAACGTAGTACTATTCTTTATACATTCTCAAAACATTTTTTTTTCTCCCAAGGGTTAGTAATGCCTCGTAAACATATTGCTTCTAGCAATTTCAGCAAATACGTCAAAAAAAAGTCTGTGCTTTGATTAACACTTGTGGCGTCATTAAACAAACGTATCCAAAATTTTTGAAAGCGGGGCGAAAACGACGCCAAAAAAGCCATTAGATCGATTTATTTGACAATATATTAGCAAACGAGAACGAAGTTAGCTAGTTTTTGTCTGAAAATAGCCTGGAAACCCCTATTTTCAGTAAAAAAGGCCAAAAATTCGGCAGCAAAAGTATTCCTTTTTTGAAAAATTTTCTCCCCTCTTTGACAATTCTGGGAGCACCACTGGTCCGGATTGATGTTTTAGCGGGCACTCCACGAACAACTCAACCTAGTTGCCCTATTCTCAAAAATGAAAATATTACCGGCAGGGATCTTCCTCTACTGTAGAATATCTAGGTCGTACTTCAGATATCATGGTTACAGATCATCACTGAGGAAATATTTAAAGTTTTTTAAAAAGTACTTGTTAAACCAAAAGTGTCTTTGCCAAAAAAGGGACTAAAACTTAAACAAAAAAGATCATTACTAGGGTAGCGAGGCGCTCCAGTTTCGGACCAGGACTCCTGGCGCTCCAGCTTTGGACCTGGACTCCTGGCGCTCCATGTACGTCCTTTGTGCAGGGCTTTTGACAGAATTTGAGACTAGTCGAAAAACCTGCAAAAAGTGTGCCCAATAAATAAAATTAGAAAACTTAACAGTTTTCCTTTTCGTCAGGATTAGGGTCAACTTGCCCAACTCCTCCTCCATCGAAGAACCTGGCTGTTAGTTAGTCACAGTGCTTTAGACCATTGTTTCTGCAGAGGAACAAAAAAAGAGAACATAAATAATATTGCTTGAATTCTCCAAATCTTCTATCGAAAAACTTGACTTCATATAGTGATTAGTTTTGATTATAAAACAAGCTTACCTGCAGTGTGATTCCCATTTTGAAGCCAAATTGCTATTCTTAGGAACTCGGTAGAATTTGAAACTACTCTTTTCGCTTGTATGATCGCATTGTGGTGCAAAACACAATACATTTTACATTTTTATCCTACATGCCTATCGCAACTCTGCTCAGAAATATCACATGTCATTAAATAAGCGTTAACACCCTATTTTACGGTGCAAAAGTGCCCTTTTTAAAATGAGTTTAATACGCATTTATAAAGACTTTTAACCCCGGAAATAACCTGAAATGGAATTACGAAGCTTTGGCCCTTCAAATAAAAGTAAAATCAAACAAAAAACGCTGCCCACTATAACCTGCAGTGGTTATTTGAAGTTGCATGTGTATAATAATTTTACCATTGATTTAAATGGGCAAATTTTGCTACGATCTGCATTGAGCACCTCGCTTCACTCGAACGTCCAGCACATCGGAAAACAAATCTGACGAAACTGTGCAAAAATCTATCAAAGATTTTTGATCCATACTAGGGCGATACCATGTATATTTGTGAACCTCTCTGTGCTGGAAAAAGGTATTCATGATGCGGAGTCCGCTGCTGCAACAGAGCTGCAATAAATACCTTCCGTTCTCATTCAGTCCAGTGACTCCATGTTTTCCGATCACACCCTTCCACGTATCTGTGTCTGTTCCAACGTGTGCGTTAAAATCTCCCATAAGGACTGTAGATTCAGTAGTTGATACTCGTAGAAGAGCATCATTTACTTCATCCACAAAAGCCTGATATTCACTCGTGGCATGGGGGGCATATACCTGCAATAGGCACAATGACCGATCCAATACCTTGAGCTTCAACATACAGACCCGTGATCCCAAAGGAATCCAATCTGACACACAGTCTGACAAACGGGGGCTTGTGAGAATCCCCACACCCGCTTGTGCAGACATACTAGGATCAGCACCAGAATAGAAAAGTTTCCATCCACCATCCAGATCCACAGTTCCAGAACCACGTCGTTTGGTTGAAGAAACTCCGGTAATATCGAGATGATACCGCTTTGCTTCCTCGACCAATTCTCGCTCTTTTCCTGTGAGGGTGAGGATATTCCAATCGCCCAACAGCAGTTGGTGATGGTTGACCCGTGAGCGTGCGACATTATCTCGAGTACGAATACTCTGCGCTGCCTACATTCGCCTCTCCAAACGTGTAGCGGGCACATTGGTGGAGCTGCCACTAGGGCTGGCTGGTGGAGATTGTCGCTTATTTTTCGAACGAGCCCCTCTGCCTAACACTCGAACGCCGTAGGGGTTTCGCTGAATGACGACCTGGGAGTCCCAAGGCGCTCCCCTACCGGACGAGGTTTCGCTGGTGAAGGTGGCCCCATTAACGTCGTTCACGTAATTTTCATTATTTGTGCTCATCATTTTTGATCACCATCTGGTAGTATGTTCCTTATGACTTTCGAAACCTTGGCCAAACAAGAGATCCAACAGGTCGTCTGTGACCTAACGGATCAAATGGGAGGCTTTGGAGGACAACTAAGTAAGAAAACAGTTTGCATCCAGTATATCATCGAAGTTCAGACAACTTCCTGATGTATCCGAGGACATCGATACGGAATGGTTGCTGTTCAGATCAGCAATCATTTCATCAGCTGCTGAAAGTTGTGGGCGAAAACGGCTTAGAGTGGCGGGTGATATTGAGAAAAGAACACCTTGGTGGAACCAAGAGATTCAAGAAGCTATTCGCGCAAAGAAAGATGCGTTCAAGGCCTGGCTACAGGACAGATCGTCATTTGATTTGCAATCCCGGTACACTGAGGCGTGAAAAGCGGCAACTTCGGCAGTAAAGAAATCCAAGGAGAAGTCATGGGAAGAGTTTGGTCGTCGGTTGGATTCCAACTACTTTTCGGCAAACAAAGTATTTTGGCAGACCATCCGCCGTCTACGTGGCAAAAGATCGAGTATCACGTATTCCATCAAGGATTCTGACAGTAATATTCTAACGAATGAGAATGAAATCCTTTCACGATGGAGAGAATACTTTGAAGATCTTTTGAATCCTGTAAAGGCATCGACTCGTGACACACACAAAGTGACACATCTAGGGGAGGACGAAGTTTTCACTGCAGCAGAAGTGGCAACGGCAATTAAAGGAATAAAATCTGGAAAAGCTGCTGGTGAAGATGAAATCAGACCCGAGATGTTGAAAGCGCTGACTGGAGAAGAGATTCTCTAGTTAACGCGAGTGTGTCAAGTTGCGTGGAAGCTTGGCAAAACTCCCAGAGATTTGCAAACAGGTGTGATTATTCCGATATTCAAGAAAGGAGATCACAAGCAATGTACAAACTACAGAGGGATATCACTCCTTAGTTTGCCAGGGAAAGTATATGCCAAATGCCTTGAAAGGAAATGCCGAGAAATAGTGGAATCAAAACTAGAAGACGGTCAGTGTGGTTTCCGTCCGGGTTGCAGCACCACGGACCAAATCTTCACTCTGAAGCAAATCTTCGAAAAATCTGGGGAGTATGGCAAAGATCTCTTTGCATGCTTTGTCGATCTTGAAAAAGCATATGACCGAGTTCCTCGGGATAAACTTAGGAAGGTTTTGCAGGAATATGGAGTCAATGGTCAATTGTTACACGCTATTAAGTCATTCTAGTGCCGACCGGAGGTTTGTGTTCGTGTAAATGGCAAGCAATCAAAGTCGTTCCATGTGGGCGTTGGACTCCGGCAAGGGCGCGTTTTGTCACCTCCCCTTTTCATTGTTTACATGAATTGGATCGACAAATGCAGTCAAGCTGATGAGTGTGCCGCGATTGGAAATTGCAAAATTAGTCGTCTGCTATTCGCTGATGATTTGGTTCTGCTTTCTCCCACAGAATCTGGCCTCGAGCGCGCACTAAATAGCTGTGCAGATGCATGCAACACCGCCGGAATAAAAATACTGTAAGCACGGCCAAAACTGAGGTACTTCATCTTTGAAGAAACTCTGGTCAGTGCGTATTACAAGTGAATGGAGCGACACTGAAGCAGGTAGAGAAGTTCAAGTATCTTGGGGTTGCATTTACGAGTGACGGAAGGCAAGACGAAGAATTCGATACCCCGAATAGGCAAGGCTAGTGCAGTAATGCGAGCTTTGCACTACTCGGTTGTCATGAAGCGAGATTTGTCGAAAAAGGCAAAGCTCTCAGTTTTCAAAACAGTTTTTGTCCCCATTCTCACTTATGGTCATGAATCTTGGGTAATGACCGAAAGAATGCGATCACAAGTGCAAGCGTCCGAAATGAGGTTTTTACGAAAAATCGAAGGAGTTACACTGTTTGACAAGATGCATAGCTCTGAGATTCGAAAATCTCTTAACATCGAGCCGTTACTTCTCCGAATTGAAAGATCTCAGCTGAGATGGTTTGGCCATGTAAGCAGAATGCCTCAGGAAAGACTCCCAAACAAGCTTTACATGCCAAAGCAAATGGGAGAAGACCAGTCGGACGACCTAGAACTAGATGGACCGATTACATTGAGGATCTTGGATGGAATCGCTTGGGACTTCGCCAAAGCGAAATGATGGAGGTGATGGAAGACCGTGAGGTGTGGCGGCTTAATCTGGAGCTACTGCCCCCGCAATCCTCACGGAAAAGCGGGCAATGAAGAAAGAAGAAGATCTGCACTAAGAACCAGACAATGGCATTGTGACGCGCCACTAAATCAGCCTATTCTCTTTATCTACGAAAATCAGAACTTGACGTCATTTGGCGACGAAAAAAGGTAAGAACGACGGCAATCATATTACCTAGAAAGCATATCGTAGCCACCTATATATAACATGCAACGTTTTATTCTCATCAACTCAAATTGATTCGTATCTAAAGATTTAAACAAACATTGTTGCTGAAGATGAAATTGTTACAAGTCCTAATTTTGTTGTTTGGTTTGGCTGTTTCCGCACAAGGTACCAAAATATTTAGAATATTCTGCTGTGACTATAATGTAATTGTTTTCAGAAAAAATTTTGAAAAAATTGTATTTTCGAAAACTGCACAAATATTTTCATTTAAATAAAAAGTTTTTTTTTTCTTAAACATTGAACTAAATTTCAAGAAAATTTCTTAAAAATAAAATATCTTAAGAACTTCTTAAAAAAATACAAAATCTTTTTAACAAGATAAATTTTGAGCAAGGACGCAGAATTGAAATTAGAGGGTGCCTCTGGCGGTTTCATTTTTGTAATTCCTATAATCTTTTCAGCTTTTATGTGCTGGATTTGTGAAAATGTGGCTGACAACGATGAATGTTTGCAAAAAGGTCGCGCCAAGATATGCCAGCCAAACGAGGTAGGGCCACTTGAGGCTTAACTATTTATTTATGTATTTACTTCTTATGCTTTACGCAGAGCAGTACAATTCATCATTATTATTTATTTGTTAATCGAGTTATTCATTATTTGTTTACTGTATGTTTATTTCTATTTGGTATAACTTATTGTTTATCTTTTATTTATTAAAACTGATGTCTGATTTCAGCTTTTTCAAGAAAAAAATTCAAAAAGTTTTGATGCAATAAATATTAGCACTAAATTAAGTGATGTAATAAATATTAGCACAATGTCAACCTCTCCATTGGCCATTTTCTTAAACCATTAACCGGAAACATTGTCACCAACATTCTAGCTTCATTTTTAACTCTTCACTTGTACGTCAGAGCTCAGGAAAGTTTCCATGTAAAACGAGTGTTTAAACTTGTTCATCAAAATTCAGCTTATAAAGGTCCTTTTCTGCTAAACGTAAAGTGAAGTTTAAATTTCTAGCATATAAATACACCAGCTATTCCAAATAAGTTAGTTAACATAAATGGTCATGTTCATACAACCATGTCATCACAGTGATTACATCTCAGTCTCATTCATAATTAACTTTTTCTCGACAGGATGCTTGCCAGAATGAAGTGAGAAGAGGAAGCTTTGGGATCTTGATTACAAAAAGATGTAAACAAGCCCATGCCTGCGACAACAACTTTATTCAGGTGTGAAATACAGTTTTGAATATTTATGCATTGATTTTAGGTGTGAAAAAAATTATTTATTTAACCCTATATCTACCGGGCTATTTTTGCACCCTATTTGTATCGGGTGGATGGGGAAAAATTTGCACCCCTATCTAAGAACAGTTTGGTGAGTGATAGAAGTAAGACTTTTTGCTTGTTGAAGCTAGTTTTTGTTAAATTTTTAAAATAAAATATTTTGAGGTTGTAACGTCACGAAAACGATGATGACGTCATCAAAATCAATAAATTCTTTTAACAGCGTGCAAATTTTTCTACATGTTGCTAAATATCATTTTCAGCTGGGACTTCTGTTGTTTCAAAGACATCCCTGATAAAGTCACCGCAGCGATGACGTCATTTTTATTATATTGCGTTGAATATTATTTGTAATTCTTGTGATTGAGATATATCATCATTCACAAAATTTTAGAATTCTGCAGTATTATTTTCATTATATAAATCAACAGCTGGTGACAATGAATAGGTTTTTAATAAAAACGTAATTCATTTCGAAAAACAGCAGAAAAAGGAATAGTTTTGAATTATGATGTCATCAATGACGTAATGATGATGCAATACATTTATCAGTAAATAATTATTTCATCTCATTTAAAGATAAGTATCGATAATGAAGACGCAGTAGAATGAATAGAATAAGTGCCTTGATAAGTATACATTGTGCTCAAAACTCCTTAGGCGCCTCTGACAAAGGCAAACATGATGTCACTTCCAGTTATTCGGCTGACCCCAAAGTTTCTGCAAATGTGTGTTGTTAAATTTGATTTAAAGTCAGAGTACATCAAAGCAAAGCTTTTTTTTGGTTTAGTAGTTATATTGAAATAACTAAGATGGGGGGCAAATTGCCCCCTCCTCCGCTACAAATAGGGTTCAAGAAACAAAAAACAAAACAAAAAAACAGAGAAAATCCAAATCATCTAGAATCAAAAACTTGGTTTGCGATGCCGGACAGCAGCATGTTAAAAACGGAGAACCTCAGACATGCCATTTTGTTGCAAGATCTATAGACTCCTGTCATAATAAGAAAAAAGGATCAGCACAGAGACCAATTGTAGTGGAATTATAGCTAACTTGCATAAGATGGAGTCAACGCTTTCAAGTAACTTTGGGGACAAATTAAATTTTCTTACATTTAGAACCCCCGAGCTGCCTGGTTGCCGGCTCAATGCAACTCCCGCATCCCTAGCTCAGTATGCAGATGTTGCTGCAACTCTAACGATTTCTGTAATCGCGACTCTGTTGATTGTCTTCAAGGTAATTTTATCGTTGCATAATAATTCATAGATTAGTTTGATATTCTTCTAAGAGCATGTGAGACTGCGGAAAAGTTCAGCCCACAGCTGCAGTTTTGCAGTATATTAATATTTTAGGCTGTCTCATAGATCGGACAGAAGTCAGGGCACCAGCAGTCTACTTGCTGGCACTGATGCTGTTGATAGTTCCTTCTAAAAAATAAAGAATCGAAAGGTAAAGAAAAAAAATTATTGAAAATCAAGACCCGTGCCGCACAAAAGCGGACGTGTAAAGGGTAGTATGGTGGGCTAAAGACCAATAATTAATGTTAAGTCTAGACTTAAAGACTTAATTTACAACAAAAATAGAATTTCTTTATACAGCAATGCTTGCTTGAGGTGGAAATTCTAATGAAGTAATTCAACATTTTCCGATTACTTCAGCGGAACCCAGAGGTCCCGAGGATTATTTTTGCGACCCCATTCGGACGCCCCAAAACGGCCGTAAGGAGTGCAAGCATCGTGATGTAGTTAAACCTGAAAGTGACAAAGTCGAAGTTGAAACTGAATGCCAGTTCACATGTAACGAAGGTAGGTGCTAAACGCATTTGCAATAAATTATCACAGTTATTCGGGTCTATAAGCCTATACATACCCAAGCTAGGTCACCAAAATCTGTGAAACTTCGATCTGCTTTGAGACTCAATATATCTTGACCCGCCAAGAATCACTGAAATACTAAACTAGATTACATCTGTAAAAAACAAAGCGGTTGCGCATGTGAACATTTTACCATTTTTTCTCAAAGCTGCCAGACACGTAATTGCATCGTATTTACGTTGATTTTTCAACTTTGCATTTACGAAAGGAATCTTTCCCGGAAATCGCAAAATTGCAAGGATCACTCTTATTTATAAAAGTGGAGCAAAAGAGGAAATGAATAATTACCGTCCTATATCTATTTTAACATGTTTTTCAAAAATCAAAGAAAAGATCCTATTGGTGCGATTCGGCAATTTTTTCAAAAAACACAATGTAATATATTATGAAAATCAATACGGTTTTCAAAGCAACATTTCCTCATCACGTGCTATGTTGAACAGTGTCACCTCATCCTACGATAACATTGATGACCGTTCCTGTACGGGATTAGCATTTGTATATTTAAATAAAGCATTTGGTACAATATCGCATAACATTCCCCTGACAAAGCTAAATAACTGTGGTATTCGAGGCGTAGCACACACTTTAATCCAGTGCTTTTCAATCGGGTGTATTGTACAACCTATGGTGTACCAAATTTTTAAAGGGTGTTTCATACCAGGTGTCACTGTATCACTATAAATAGACAGAACTATGATTCTGACCAGATTGTACTGGAGTAACTTTACTGTTAAGAGGGCTTCTATACACAAGTGATCACAGAGATAATTTAAAGGCGGTGAATCATCCAGCCAATTCCAGTGATTTACAATAGTACTATCAGAATTGAACAACAATTTTTTTGTATTTTTTGTTTTAATTTTGGGGCTGCTTTTGCAGAGATATACAACAAATGCAAAAAGATATCTCCCGATAAAAGTTTTTGGAAACTTTGAGTTTTGTTCTTCCTACCAAAACCACAGCTCTGTAAACTACAGGCCTATTGTAGTTTTGGCGGGAAGAACCAAACTCAGAGTTTCCAAAAACTTTTGGGGGAGATATCTTTTAGCATTTGTTGAATATCGTTGCTACCGCAGCCTCTAAATTAAAACAAAAAAAATCAAAAATTATGGTTCAATTTTAGCTATAATTAACCTCCGTAATTGGCTGGATAATTCACTGCCTTTAAGCTGATTGTAGATGCTGTGGTGTATTGACACCAGAGTTATAAGTTGGGCCGGGCTTTTCGGGTCGGGTTCGGGCCTAAAGTTGACAAAATTTTCGGCTTAATTCAGGCCTGAGACGTGCTTTTTGTCATAGGTGTCCAAAAATATAATCAAAATAACTTGGCAACATTGTTAAATTTTTCAGACCTAACTTAACTTTTGGGTTTTTGGGGCATGATTTGGGCTTCAAATTAGTTTTTGGGTTCGGGCTGGGTTTGGGCCTGAACTAGTCGGTCCGTTTACAACTTTGATTGACACACAACACGCCATTACAGTATACTTTTGCGAGCAAGGATTTTCCGCTCTTGTTGAAATTAAATCAAAAAGAAACACAATCAAAGATGTTGATACGTTGATGCGAGGAGCACTTGAAACAAGACCTCACTTTTCTCAACTAGCTGTTGAAATTCAACTGCAAAGTTTGCATTGAATGGCTGTTGAAATGATTTATAGGTATAAATAAATATTTTCCTTTACTGGTGTTTTATTTTATTCCATTAACATTGATGCAATTTCAGTGTATTGTGCTGTGAAGATCGGGGTGTACAAGCTTTTAAGTAACAGTTGAATGTGTGTACGATTTCGAAAAAGGTTGACAAGCACTGCTTTAATCCACTCCCATCTTGATAGCAGACAACAGTTTGTATCTATTAGCCATAATCAATCCAACCTAAAACCAACTAGAGTTGGGGTTCCCAAAGATCGTCTTTAGGTCCTGTGTTTTTCCTGATATACATTAACGAACTACATAATTCATTGGAAAGAGAACAAAGATTATTTGCGGATGATACGTGCTTATTAGTAAAAGATTTGAATCCCGAAAAACTCGAGATTAATTGCAATACAAAACTACGTCATCTCCATTTGTGGTGCCGTGTGAATAAGCTATCCGTTAATTCAGCTAAACCCAATATCGTAGTCAATCCACCTAAACGAATTAAAGCGACCATCTCTCATTTAAACCTATCAAGTAACGGAACTCCAGTAAATATAGTCAGTAGCGCCAAATACCTAAAAGTTACCATTGATAACGAACTTGACTTTCATGAGCAAATTAAACTAATGGAAGGTAAAGTGGCTCGCTCAGTTTGAATACTAAATAAACTCTTCTTCAAATTGTTATGTTACAACTCTACCGATGCATTAGAACATCCATTAGCATTGAATAATATAATTACAGCCTTGTCCATGGAAATGGGATTCCCATGGGAAATGTCCCGTGGGATGGAATGGGAAGGGATAGCACGCATTGCATTTCCCATTGGAACCAATGGGACAGTAACCACGTGATAGCCTTTTGATAACGTCATATCTAAATAGATAGACAAGCATTGGTAAGAGATACCAAACTCTAAAATTTATAGCGATTTGGCCACTTTGGGAGATTGAGCTCAAGGCTACTCCTAACGGTGTTACTTTTTTAACTAAATGTATTAACGGTGTCAAATTTATTAACTAAATTTATTAACTCCCAACGGTGTATTCACCAAATTTATTAGCTTTTATTGAATTGTATTTTGATTGGAATCCCAATGGATGGGATGGGACAGGCATGAACTGTTATGGAGTGGGATGGGATGGGACAGAAAAATATGTCCCACGGACAAGCTTGTATATTATACGGGGAGCCATGTATCCTACTTATATACAAAAATTAAAATTCTTACAAAATCCAGCGATATAAGCCGTTGTTGGTGCTCATTTTCGAGATTCAGTAAATCCATATTTCTCACAATCGAATATTCTGCAAATTCATGACTCGTTCAAATTCGAAGTCGCCAAATTTGTTTATCGCTCCTTAAACAACAAAGCTCCAAATCCATTTCGTAAATATTTCTGTAAAACTAACGACCGTTTAAGTCGAACTTTGGGGCCGTCGACTGATTGTAACAATTTAAACATTTCTCGTTACCGTAAAAATAAATTACAGTAGTCAAGATTTGGAATTGCATTCCCGCAAATATTAGAGCATTCTCGCACAAAACATTCAATCTTGCCACAAAAATTTCTTATTATCTTCGTACAAATGTTGGCATCAAAGATTTTTTGCTTACGCAGTTTGCATAATCCTTTTCATAACATGATTAAGCAGTTCTCTGCTTTGGTGACATAAAAACGTTCATGCTGATAACGGGTCGTCATTTTATTGAAATTGTTAAAATGTTGCAACTCACTTAGACAAAGTAATGAAAACCATCCATGATACTGGCATATAAATTACCTATTTGACAAAAGGGTGGTTGCTTGACTCGATGATCGAAAGGTCTTTCGCAACTTCCCTGTCGCCTTCTTAAACGAATGCTGATTATAATTTCGATTTCGTGCTGTTACTGACCTATGATATAAATTTGTCTTGTCTTGTCTTGAGATCAATGCCATGTTTCTGTTTGTTGAATTTTTTCTTAAAACTTAATGCTTTTAGAGATTGCTTAAAAAAACGTAAACAAGAATTTCTTTTTTTTTAATTCTGGTTAAGATTTCCGAAATGCTATTTTATAATTTTTACAAGAAAAAGATTGCTTCGAAGTAATTATGTTATTAGTTGAATTAAATTCTAAACGTTGTAAAGACAATTAATTTAACAGTTGAGTTTTTGCAAAAAAGTCTTAGCAAAGTTAAATCAATATAAAGAGCTCCGAAAATTTTTAATTTGTCAGTTCCATCATGCAGCAATCCATAGTATATGCAACCCATTTTCTATGTTTTTTTTTCTACTTTCAGGGTATCGACTGGTTGGAGCCCCACAGTGCACTTGCGATTTAGACCCCGAAACTCAAAGAGCTGAATTTAACCGACCCCCGCCTCGTTGCACTCGTAAGTACAAAACGATGATATTTTAAAATTCTTAAAATGACATTACAATGCGAGTAGAATTGGTAGGCAATAAGCAAAAATGTAAATGAATCTATTTTTCAGAATTTTGATAACTACTTCCATTAGAATGGTACAATGATATATTGTAACGTAAACTCTCTTCAAAACTTTGCAAAAGTTCCTTTAGCTTGTGTAAAAATTGATACAGCAAAACATAAGCAATTGAACTCTAACTCACAAAGTTGATGGTTTGATGCTCTTTCTCGTCACCTATTCTGCGAGAACATAACATACAGATCATCATAACCTATTTAAGATCAAAAATGTGTTAAATTCTGTGAATTGTAATTGATAAATCATCGTTTTTTGTATTTCAGCTATTACATGCCACGTGCAAGTTGCGTCATCTAACGGAGGAGTCATCTGTACAGACAGCAACAATCTCAACAGTGTTTGTCAATTTTCTTGCAACTCTGGGTTTGCACGTATTGGTAATGACGCCACCACCTGCTTAGATGACGAAAACAATGATTTAGTTGGACAATGGACCTTACCACCTGCACAGTGCCAACGTAAGTTAAAAATTAACTAAATTTGTGCGTTCTGTTGTTGAGAAGTTTTCATGTTAGGAGTTAGGACCTGGTGTTGCATAGTGATTTTTCTTTTGCCGATGTTTTTTGTTCTAGATCAGCAGACATCTTCACAGAAAATAGTAAACAACTAGAAAGATGAAAACTATATAAAGCAAATATAAAATAAAGACTAGATATGTGACACATCTTTGGAAGGCCAAACCGAACGTTTCCGTAACTTCGCTTATTCAGAAAAGACATAAAACACCCGCCATCACATGACATTGGTACCCGTATTTAATTCAGTATCCAACACCAGTGTGGAAACAGCAGCGGTGGTTTTAAGGGGAATCAAACTATCAACCAGCTGTGCTACGGAGTCTGTCTCCTTTCCTCTGACTAACAAAAGTGAAATCAAAACGAAAAAGGCAAAGACTACAGAATGTATTTTTTTAACACAGATAGTTATGCGCTACATTTATACATAAAAACAGAAGCAAAAAAAAGTTTAACCATTTAAAAAACCTCGGTCGGATTTTTTACGGCTGCAATTTCCGCAAGTCCTTTCATTTTTGTGAGGTTATTTTTTCAATTTCATTTTTGTTATTTTTCAGCAATCACATGTAACGAACAAGTAGCGCCATCAAACGGCAGAGTCCTATGCACTGACAGCAACAATCTGGACAGCGTTTGTCAATTTTCTTGCAACTCTGGCTTTGCACTTGTTGGTAATGACGCCACCACCTGCTTTGATGACGGAAACAATAACGTAATAGGGCAATGGACCTCACCCCCTCCTCAGTGCCAACGTAAGCTTTAAACTTTACCAGAAAAAAAAACTGCAACTTTTTTTCTATGGTAGGGTAATTCCTCCTCCAGTTCACTTATACAACTTTATGAAGGAAGTACGTATGCAAAAGCTAATCCAAAAGCTGCAGGCTCGAATCCCATGGGAAGACAACCTTTTCGCATTGCTGGTTGTAAGTATTCGCCGTTCTGGTGGCTTTTACCTCGGCTTCCGCGCTGGTAGCCTTTAGGCCAGAAACACGCAAAACGATAAAACATTAAAACTCTGGCCCGCGAACGTCAAAAACATCATGATTGACTTATTATCAAAATTAAAGTACATATGCAATTACATCATGTAGATGAAAACTAAAACATTGTTAAATACTATTTGCCCAGCAAAAAATGAAACTTTCTATATCAATACTTATACAAAAGCTAAAAAATACCACACAACAAAAAGTGCATTTTTTGCGATAAAAAAGATTCCTCATTAAAGAGACATGGTCATCTACCAATTAAGAACTCTGGCAGTATGTGACTGCAGACCTGGGCTTCTGCACAAACTCCACCACAGCCACTCGTCTCGGAAACTCTCCAGTAGTGCATTTCGTCGTCAAATCGTCCCAACTGATTCGGATGCGCGGTGTCTAGTCTGTTCTTCTGTACTCGTTACTTCTCAGGTAGTTTGCATCCTGGGATTCTTTCGACCGCTGTGAGATGAGCTCAGCTAAGTTTTCAGAAACTGAGTCATTCGGTTCGGAAGAATTAGAAGCGTTGCTCAATATTAGCCAACAAAATTAAAAAATTGTTTGTTTTTAATCAGGACGAACATAAATTTAGAAAGAACAAAAGACAAATTTTTCAACACAGGTATCTTCACGCACTTGTGCAATTGGTAACGGCAGGAAACCAAACCTTCGCCCATGCAAATTTGAGTTCGATTGTTTACCGCTCCATCATGAAAAAAATTGTTTTTTCAGCCATCAGATGCGTTGAGCAAGTCGCGCCATCAAACGGAGGGGTGTTGTGTACTGACAGCGACAATCTGGACAGTGTTTGCAAATTTTCTTGCAACTCCGGCTTTGTACTTACTGGCAATGAAGCAACAACCTGTTTTGATGACGGGAATAATGACGTAATAGGACAATGGACCTCACCGCCTCCAGAGTGTCAGCGTAAGTTTTAATTTGTTTGGGGCGAAAATGTAGCGATGTTTCGATTTATTTTGGGACATAAAGTTTTTGCACATTCCTGCTGTTTTTTAATAAACTCATCTTAACCAAAACGAATGAAACAAAGAGATTAAGAGTTTTTTAGAAATTTCTAGAAATGTGGCATAACTGTTTTCAACGTCAAATGAACTAGATGAATAATAATCGAAAAATATATCCCAAAAAAGGTCAACCAGAAAAAAATGCGACTTCATTAATTAAGCAGTTGTGGAATGGTAGAGTAGAACCATGTTTTCCAGGGTTTAAAAAATGCCTCCAGTTAAAACCAGAAATGCATAACTGGTTGTTACGGGCATGGCTTCGAATCCCATCCGCAGTCATCTTTTTTGACAAGCGAAAGCTGATCCAACTTGTGACCTTATGCGATCTATTTTGTAAGCATAAATTGTTTAATCAGATATGTTTGCTACGCAGCACTATAGCGCCTTCAAATCAAAGCCCAACTAAGATAAGGAAACATTGTGATCGACATAAAACGGTATTTCTGTACACAAAATGATCACATTACATCATCTCAAGCAAGCAAAATGATAATTGCTCAACGCACATGAAAAAGTCAAATTAGCTAACTTATATATTTCAAAACAAATGCCATAAAACTTCACTACTTTTTTCGTTTTTTTTTAGGCTAAAGCCCATTTAGCCCCCACTCCTCCATTTACGCCATTGGGTCTTGGGTCCAATTGCCCTCTTGGTGTAGACGGCTTCTCTTAAAACTTCTGTTATAGCAATTAGGTGCTTTGACCAAGTTGCGCCACCCAACGGCAACGTAATCTGCTCGGACGGCAACAACCTGAACAGCGCCTGTCGATTCACCTGCAACAACGGCTTCGACTTGATAGGCACCGATAACAACCTGTGCATTGATGATGAAAACAATGACGTCATCGCTCAATGGACGTCTCCACCACCTGTGTGCCAACGTAAGAAAACAATTCAAAATTAAAATTATTTTACAGTTCAAACACAGGTACTTAATAACTTATGCATCAGTGGCTAAACAATTATTATTACAGCAGTAGGGTACATGTAACTACATGAAAGCTTCTCTAGTTTTGAGAAGGTGTTAGTTTTTGAAAATTAGTTGTTAAGGCTACAGTATACTGAACAAAATAAAACATTGAATAATGAGGTATTTTGAAAAAAATTTTACCGATAATTTAGTAGAAATAAGCTGCTATTTTTTTAAATTTTAAGCTTTATTGTTTTTTCCGACAAAATAAAACCAAACGTGACAGCGGTAGCAAAATTTATACGAACAAGAAGAATAAAAGCTTCTATTTTATCTGTTGTGGAATTCCACTTTTTTATCCTACTGTTTCGTCATCATTAACTCTTGATGTATTTTGTTTTTGGTGACAGAAATCGTTTGCCCAACATTGAAAGCTCCAGCCAACGGCAACATTAGCTGTACAAACGAGAACTTATTCGCCTCAACTTGCTCATTCGCTTGTGACGACACACAGGGCTTCGCGCTCTTCCCATCCGAAATGACGCAAAGTGTTTGCAGGAGAGATGGAGACTGGGACAGGCCAATTCCTTGTTGTGCGAGTAAGATTTGTTATGAAAAAGATTGTGCAACTTGTTTGAACTTAAAATAAAATTATCCTCTGTCTTTGACGTGTTTGGTTAAACGAATGCCCTTTTCAGAAAAAAAAAGAAAAAAAGAAAACCGTGCGATATCCATTTTATTTAACGGCTTTTATTTAATTCAAATAAGATCGATAATCACTGAATTTGTTAGTCGAAACGTTTTTGCATAAAATAGTTATGGCAGACTATAGATTCTTTTATTTTTAGTGGAAATCCTTTTCGTGTTTAGATGCTTTAACATTTTCTATAAGCTTGCCATCACTACATTTTTTTAAATCAATTATTTTGACTTGCTATACCTAATTATACATGTTAACACTGTATATTGCTGTACGTTACTTTTTTGTTATCTTCTTTAATGTTACTTTTTATACCCATACCGTAAATAATCGTTTCTTCATAGGAGCCTGCCCTCCTTTTGCCATTATGGACTTGGTGCTCGTCCTCGACTCGTCATCGTCGATCGGTGACGACAACTGGGAGATTATGACAGCTTTCATTAGATCGTTTATTGAGTAAGTCTATGTAGGAACATTTTTCAAAATATTATTACTTATTGTACTTTGGTGGCATTTTTTGTGGTACATTTTCTTTGTCTCTTTTTTTCAAAAGAACCTAAAAAGGTACAAGAAAAGGACAAACGCACAAAAAGACACAAATGAAAGTACGCCCTATTGACTTGACTTAATTAAATAAGTTAGACCTCAAGAGGGGGAGAAGCATTGCAAATTTGTTTACGTAAATCTTGCGGTGGCATTGACCAAGTATTTAGGATTTTGAGGATAATGACAGAACCAAATTTTGTACCTATGCAGCATTTCCAAAAAGTGATTTTTAGTTCTATATCTCATTATTTTTTAAACAATGAGAAAATATAAATCGAAACTTTTATTCCACAGCATCAGAAAAAAAAAATGTTGATCTTTTTATTTTGTGTTTTAATTTTGTTTTTTTTAGATCTTTCGAATTTTCTGCCGATTTTTCGCGACTTTCCGTCATCCGCTACCATGCTCATGTCGACACCGACTCGCAAATCTTATTCAACTCTTACGTTGATGATAGAGCTGGCCTGCTGGCTGCCTATGACGCAATTCCTTACGATGGATCAGGTGAGCAGTGGTAAACCTTAACTTTTTTTTGTCACTGTTAATAGTTTTGGGACTTCTCGTTTTTTTTCGCTTGCACGCAATATTGATGCGAAAATCATTTTTTCTTACAGTCTCAATGTTTTGCTGTAAAAATGCATTAACCAAGTTTTTGGTAGTTTTTTGGATAAGTTACCATTTTTGTTTCTTTGAACATTACTTGCGTTCAGTAATTACTGTACGATCTCAATATCAAGCAACTAACACACCTTGTATAAACAGGCACCAGAACAGGCCAAGCCCTCCAATACGTCAGCGACTTTGTGCTTACTGAGGAAAATGGAAACAGACCTGAAGTACAAGACGTCATATTACTGATTACTGATGGAAGAGCCCAAGATGGAGACTTGTTGAGAACAGCTTCTAATAACTTGCGATTCAATGGCGCCATTGTAAGTTGAGAATTGATTTTTTTAACCAGCCAGCCGGACCCACGGTAGCGCGTTCGTCTTTCAAGAAGGGGATCTGGGGTTCACATCCCGGTCCGATCAAATCGGGCCGGTGTTTTCCGCCATCGTCGCGACATTTCTTCGAAAGAAGCTATAAGTTATTCGCAGAAGCAATGACTCGTAGATGGACTTCGTTACTCGTTACACACATCGGCGTGATTCAACGAAGAAAGTTGAAGGTTTGATTGCACATAAGTGATAATGTCACTACGAGCTTTAATTGACTTTTAGTCGGTAGGTGGAGCGCTGGAGTCGAATTTTATGCTTATGTTCGATGGTCATTTGGCGATAACAATTTTAACCAAAACACATTTAAGGTTTCTATGTGGCCTATCTGGAATCATAAAATTGAATTCTTCCCTCGAGAAAAATTTGAAATCGACAGACAGATCACTTTAACAAATATGTCAAAGGGGCATTGTGGTCTAATTTTAATTCATTTATTGCCATGCCAAACATATTGCATTTTTTCTTTATTTTTTAGGCTAATTTCCAAATTTTTCGATTTCTACATCGAAAAATATTTGCATGTTTTCCCTGCTATTTGCAGCAATCCTTCCATTTTTTAAATAGATTTTTGATCAAAGAATTTTTGAAAGCGATCAGTGGTCAAGTGAATAGAGCGTCTGCTATTGAAGCGGTAGACTCGGGTTTGTTTCCCGGTCGGGTCAAACGAAAGACTGTAAAAAATGGTATTCACAGCTTCACTGCTTGACGTTCAGCAATTAAAGGGACAAAGTGAAACCTCCACCGTGTGTGGTAGACAGGTGGGCAGGTGGCAGCTTGACTCGAAGACCGAAAGCTCCCTTCGCTGTCTTCTGGCCAAGGCAACATGATGAATAAAATGTAATAACAATTACAATATTGAATAAGGTGTCGCTCGTGTGGACGCAGCGATAATGTTAGGAAAGCATAAATACCATGGTTAAAAGAACAAATAAACAATCCCAAACCTAACCCTAATCTAAACCCTTAAAAAAGTAAATAAAAAATACGCAAATAAATCTTTTTTATTTTCGATTTATTCTCTTTGACTGACAAATTTTTGCTGAAACAGGTTAGTCACTACCTGCATTTAACCTGCCACTAGGCCTAGCTCCTGTAGGCCTACAAGCCTACCTTTAGTTAATGTAGCCTACTTGCAGATTTTCAAAAGCTCTAAATTCTAATCTTGCCCACTGCATTACAAATAACAACTAGGTATAGGCCTGTATGATATTTGCCAAACTTATCAATGTTATCCCATTAGCCTAGGCCTATTTTTCAAGTATCTTTGTAAATGAACCACATTGAATATTTTTGTGCTTTTTAGCCAAAGCCCCAACACATCTTTTTAGCCAAAGCCCCATCAGAAGCCTGGCAAAAACACATTCTAATCCCGAGACCTACCAAATGACAAGTCGGTTTAAAACCATGTATGCAAATTTGATGCTGTCATGTTGCCACAGCCGAATTTTTTTCTCGTAAAGTCAAATTTTTTCCCGTTAAAGCTATTTATCGTCAAACAACGAAAAAACGGGGCAAAAAGTTGGTACTGAATAATTTTTGACCTATTTGGTGTTAAAATTCAAAAATGAGTGCGCAGTGCCCCTCTAAACTAATAATTTGTTATTTTCAGACTTATGCCGTCGGAATTCGACCCAGCAGTGGTCGCCTTGACAATCTCCGACTTGAGGAAATCGGTGGAAGCCCAGAAAACGTGTTTGTGGCGGAATCAGGTTTCGAGGGACTGGGAGAACTCTTGCAGAACCAACTTAGTGTGGAGGTCTGTGAAAACAGATGTGGGGAGGAGCAGTAAAGTCAAGAAAACTGAGTTAGGCAGTATATCTTTTAACAAATTACTAAATCAAATTCCTTCTTGGCTGACGTATCAGATCATCATGAAAACGACCACCGCTTCTTAATTCTTTTATTGCTTTCTTTTGCGTGAAGGTTGTGGAGGCACCAGTTCAAAAGTGATCCGCCTCATTTCACGGTCTTCCGTCGTTCCATGATCTTTTTGACATTAATTTCAAAGTAGGTGCTATGAGTTCGTCGATAAAATTAAGCCATTTGTTCAAATCTAGCATGCTTTTTTCTCTTGTTTGAGCAACTTTTATTTTTGTGAATTGTTGCAATCTTTACAGTACTCACGTTTTAATATATACATTACCACTCATGCCGTGATTATTAAAACAATCAAAGTCCTGTCGTATTTCAAAATTAAGATAGAATCTCTTGCTGAGGCTAGCTGGATTTCCGTTTTATAACTTTAGTACTTATTAAAGCATATTTATTAAGAATTTTTATGCTTGCCTTTAACGGAGAAAATCTATTACAGTATATTTACATTTGCCGATTGTTTGCTATTAGCACGGCTTTTTTTCTCAATTTTTTTGGAAGAGCAATCGATGTTTGTTGTAATGCGTTGGATCAGATCGACACATGACGTAACAATCGTAAGCGCATGAGCGTATGCCTTGTTCATTCAAATAAATTTAAGGCTGGTTTTGTTAAGCCGGGGTATCAAACTTTTGAATGAAATAAAATAAGGATACGCTGGTTGTATGATCACAATTGTAGGTCAAGTGCACTACCAGCGTAAAAAATTCCTCACTAAAGGTTCTTTTTTTCTTTTTTTCTTTTTTATTCAGCATAGAAAAAACAAAACGATCCTGTGGCAATTATTCTCCAAAGTAAATATCGTTATGAAAAAATGCCAGAAGTGCTTGTGTTTGTTTTTGTGGTTAAGACTCATATAATTGTACGTTTTTGTTTTTCGATTTGAATAGAATTATTATTTTGTTTGAATTCATTATTCTTTTAACAAATTTTATGCAAAACAATGAAGTTTTTCACTTGTACCAATGTTTGCTTGTTTCATGAGTCATTTTGTTATATTCATTAACCTTTGTTATTATTATTTATTTATTTTTATTTTTTGGGTTACTCTAATCAAAGTCTCTAAAGTAGAATTTGTCAGAAAAATGAATTGGTTTCTAATCTTTTGAAGTCCACAAGTGCTTCTAATTCGCAAAACGATCTTCGTTAGAAGGCGCACAATAGCTATGCAAAAAGTCACGCATTTTACTTGCCAATGATGCATTGAAGCAGCTAGCGCAGCGATTCAAGATTCGCAAACACAATCGCAAGCACGAAGGTTCGATTCTCTGTCGTAGCCAATTCCGCAAGTGCGTGTAAAACAATCGTGTTGAAACAAATTATCCGGTGCTGTTGTTTTAGAATTTATATTGGACCTGTTAAAAAATACTTGCAAAGGATAGTTCCACTTTACTGATACTAATGGTAGCTGTAACTGATGACGAAGCAATTAAATGAGCTTTGCGACATGCAGCTGTTAGAGTTTACGCTGTGGTTCCGATTATTACACAACACTCTTACAAATACTCAAGAGTCTGGTAGTTTCAACCATCCAACCAACAATTTCACCAAAAATTAGTTAAATACGTGGTTTTGTTTTTTATCCCTCGTGATGGCCTTATACGGGCCGGTGCAAAGGTGTCGGAAGTTTAAAGTTTGATTCTCCTGCGGTTGTGATTCTGCAAGATGTCGAATGTAACGTGTTGAGGTATAAAATCTTTCTAATTCAAAAATTTATGCTGGTCCAGTGTTTTTTTTAAAGTTCAGTGTTTTTTTAAAAGCCACCTACAAATTCAACCAAATATGGGTTCCGGCGCTTCTTAATTGCATTGACGTAATAGCGCCAAACTGCATGCACAATTGCCCGCTGCTGGCGTAGATTCATCAATCCTTTGCCTCACCCGCAACTGTGATGACCCATCAGAACAAGAAATAACTATATGATCAACTGCAAACTCAGAGGTGGGCAAAGCGCAATTTATTAGAATTACAAGCGCAACTTCCGCAACCTCCGCAATTGCGTAAGTTGCGTTGCGCTTTAACTTTTTATTTTGAAACATTGCGAAAGTTGCGTTGCTGAATAAAGCCTTTAAAATTTGTTGCGCTTTAATTACGTTGCGCTTTCAAAATTTTTTTCGGTTAAAAGCGCAATTCTATACATTGAACTTAATTTTGCTCCATTTCCATTGTAATATTGATAAATTTTGGGCTTAATTGTTTAGCAAATTATTTACTTTCTTTCAGTCTAAAATTGCAAAAAACGCAGTATTTGCATTGTGTTGTGAAGTTTCGATTGCCGAAGTTAGGTTGCGCTTTAACTTGATACAAAAATACCGTTCCGGAATTGCGGAATTGCGTTGCGCTTCAAATGAATCAAAAAGTTCATTGCGGAAGTTGCGCTGCGCTTCAGAAAGGAAAAAAATTAAATTGGGGAATTTGCGCCGCACTTTTACTGGTTGAAAAGATCGTTGCGCTTCGTTGCGTTGCGCTTTTGATATAATGTTATTTGTGCTCACCTCTGTGCAAACTATTTGGAGTTTTGGAATTACGCGAGTAAGAATAGAACCCAGGCTCCTAACTTTAAAGCAGACATTGTAACCGACTACGTAGCATCTACAGATGAACCAACCGTATAGACTTGTATTTACACGCTCTTTTTGAAACTTGGTTTTAACGATTTGTGTTACAAGAAAAAACTTGTGTTACAAGAAAAAAGTACGATATTGTGCAGTAGTTTGGTGCTGCTGAGTAGTTTGCATCGCATGATGAATAAAACTTTGCTTGCTAAAAAATAATGGATCATACAGAGCGAGTAACGCTAGTTTGGCGAGGTATTTGGCTGACAATTGAGTAACGACGTTCACGTGCAGTATAAAACCAAATCACGGGTGTAGTACTAAAAAATTATAGTTACGTGCAAAAAAAAAAATTAAAATTAAAAGCATAAATTGTTCATACTACAGATCATCAATACGGTAGTATTTTGTAAAGTTGAGCAGACGTAGGAATTATTGGTATTCGAGTTGTATGTTTTTGGATGGAATTATAGGACTTCAAAAAATACCCAATTCCTGTAGAGTAAATATAATTATTCAAATCAATCAATTCTTTCATTATAGTCGCTGTATTGCGCTGAAGCGCGTAACGAGTTTGTAGGGCCCATCTCCACGTCATTTCACCTACGGGCAACACAGCTTCTTTCGAAAAAATGTCGCAGCGGTGGCAAGTTGTTGGCAACACTGTGTCCTTTTTAATCAGCTCGAGATTTAAACCTCTGTTCTGATGTTCCAGAGACGAATGCTTTTCCGCTCGACCAACTGGCCGGCAAATAGCCTACAATTCTTTATAAAACAAGCTAGATCGAAAGCAACCAACCAATCAAAATTGTCTTTATATCTTCCAACGAAGCTTCGAATTTTTGTCAAATTCGGAAAAGCATCTGAGTTTTTTTATTTCTAACTGTAAAATTGGCTTTTTTCTTGGAGGTTGGTCGCAACAGCAATTCAAATTAAAAATGCACCCATCCCTAGACACTCGAATATCAAAAATTTCATACACTGTGATTAAGTTTCAGCTCGATGAGAATTTGATGAAAGAGTTATTCTGAAAAAAATTTAGTAATACCCGAGCGTTACTTTAGTAGCATTCAAAAATTGAAACGATAAACCAGAGTCCGTTCCCTGCTATGGCCGATAAAAATCTGCGAGAATAAGAATGCTATTAATGGCTTTTCTGCTTGATGTTCAATAATAAAAGCAGTCCTGCGTCGTCGCCAGGCGGGAATTGGGCAGGTCGTGGCTCGATTTGGAGATCCCAACCAAGATCCTTTTGCTGCATTTCAAGGACATTTGGATTCAAAAGCATTCTTTTAAGTACACTAATAGTTGTTATCATGGCGTACTCTTAATATACTCGGGACAGTGGTTTTTGTCGATATCACAGTTTAGCTGTTTCGCTCGCAGTTAACGAATATTGTAACTAACATTGTCGTGATGTTTGTAACTGTTTGGCGCTAAGCAGGAATTCAAAGATTTTTGCAATTATGTCTAATCATGCCAAAAATTTGCAATAATTTTCTAAAAACAAAGATGCAGACTAGTTAAATTACATGCTGAAATTTCCAGCAGCGGTTTAATGCAAACTCAAAATCAAATGATCGCTCAGTTGCTCTAATGTTGTTAAATTTCAAATCAAATTGTTGTTGTTATGGAAGGCTTTAAATTTCACAAAAAAATTCTATCTATACTGTTTCAACAATTTTGACTCAAATTTAACCCGAACTTAAATCCTCAATGTAAAACTAACACAAAATCTAACCTTAACCCAAACCTTAGTCTTGACCCTTAAATGAAAAATGCGCGGATTATTGTTTTCGCTTCGATCTTTTTTTAAGTAAACACTTTTCCGGTAAAAAATAGTCCTTTTCATTTAACCATTATAGATCAAATGTCTAATCTGTTGTGGTTTACAAAATATAGTAGGAACTAACTTATTTTTTATCTAATTTTTCAAGAAAATAACAAAGCACGAACGCTGATATACCTTTAACAAAAACCGTATACAAACGAAACGGTTTTCGCTTTTAAAATGCGTACTACCGTTTTAGCTTTTTACTTGAGTAAAGTTTTAAGTTCCTATAAAGTTCAGCGTTTAAAGTGTCAATTAAAGTCGTTTTTTATATCACAGGCAAAATTACTGGCATGCGAGAATTTCTTCGGTAACTTGAAGTTGAGACATGTTGACACAAACTTTACCATTATTTGCAATTCATTTTTTGAATATTTTTAGTAAAGGGAGCGCGCGAAGGAATGCAACCAATTAACGTGTAATAACTATAGCTATATGATTTTAGCGCCTGATTTAATTTTTCATGGTTAATTTATACCGTAATCAAATAAATAGATGCTAAAAATATTTTGAAAATTATTGCTTTCAGATATTTAAAAACTAAATTTGTTGTCTTTGACCAAATTCAATAAAGTATCGTATATTTTTTGGCAGTTGTTACAAAAGTTTTATAAAAGTGTTGACAGGAGTTAAAAATAAAAGTCGATTGGAGCGCAATAATTAATTTCCTGTTGTTTGCGAAATGTGCACTGTCATAGCTCCGCGAATCGTGGAACCTGTGGCCACGAACCTTGCTTTTATAGATGGTGTTAAGCTAACGTCTAGAGTTTTACACACGATCCGATCTCTCCTTGCATTAACGCGGTTTCGAAATATTTTTGAGTCATTTGCTGTACGAGGAAAATTGTCAAGATGTTTCACAGAGCCGTGAGCAAAATATATTCACAATTTTGGGATCATAATTGGATATATTGAAGTTGATTGAATTGTGCAATAATTCTTTGTTACTTCTATCTCATAAAATCTTTCATTATACTCGCTGTATCATGCCGAAGCGTGTAACGAGTTTTCGGGGCCCATCTCCGCATCATTGCGCCTGCGGACAACACAGCTCTATTCTAAGAAATGCCGCAGCGGTGACGAGTTGTTGACAATACTGTGTTTGATTTGACAAGTCCGAGATTTGAACCTCAGACCTTCCGCTTCAGGGATTAACGCGTTACCGCTCAACTAACTGACAGGTATATTAAAAAAAAACAAAAAAAATACTTTAGTCCAATTTGCTTCATAGGCGTAATAAATTGTACTCGTATTTTTGGAATATTTGACAAAAGATTAGTGCAGTAAATACTGTATTACGATAAAATGATTATGGTCTTGATAAAGCAGTTTATATACTAGCTTATCAAATGTTTTTCACAATTGCTATAATATTGTTATTTATTATACTTTATAATTGCCGCCTACCTTATTATCTTCAAAATATTTTAATTTATTGCAATCCGTAATAATCATTTTTAATTTTTAGAACGTTTGTTTCAACTTTTTGTATCTTTTCACGGTATTAATTTGTTTTCTCGTTTTAGCATCAACAATTTTTCCTTTAAAACTAATTACAAATTAACGACAATTTTACCAGAACTTAACCCCCCTTGTTAAAAATTTAATTGCAATTTGATTCTGGCTATATATGCAGTATTGTAAATTTTATGTTTCTATCTGCTAAATTGCTTGTCTATAGCTAATTTATAGCGACATTGAAATTAAGCCACAATATTGGTAATAAAAATAGGAAGTATATAAATGCATAAATGAGCTTTTGCTTGTACACGAAAAAAAGTGTAATTAGCCTATATAGTTTAAAAATAACTCAAAAAATATAAATACAACGAATATGGTCGTTGTATATCACTAACTATTGCGGGTAAAACTTTGTTTGCAAAACGTTTAATGTCACCTAAATTTTCCCTTCATTTTAATAATTTTGCGTTTTGTTCGTTTGTCAAAAGGAAATTTCGATTACTCAAGTGGATTCTTAGCAAAAAATTTATTTGATTTTGAGAAACAAAACAAGAAAGTTCTTCGTGATACCGTTAGTGCAGCATCTACGTAAGATAATTTTTTGTCACGGAAACTTAGCAACATAATGAAACCTAATGATGAATGAATGAGGTTGCTAAATAGCAAATATAGAGTATAATAAGAAAGGAAAATTGCCAGTGGGTCAAACGGTAAGGCATTTGTCTCTGGAGCGGAAGATCAGAGGTTCAAATCTCATGCCCGTCACATCAGACACAGTGTTGCCAAAGGTTTGCCACCGCTGCGACATTTCTTCGAATGGCGCTGTGTTCAGCGTAATGACGCGGAGATAGGCCCTATAACTCGTTACACGCTTCGGTGTAATACAGCGAAAATAATGAAAGATTTAATTAAGACTTTGATTTGATGAGAAAGAAATATAACATCTCTTTTAACGCAAAAATGAGAAAAAGCAAACATTTAACAATTTTAAAGTATACCTCTATAGAACTGTTTATGCTAATTATCCCATGCGCAAGATCCAGTTTGTAAATAAAAACTCGGGCACAATTTCTTCAAAATGTGAGCAAGAGTTTGTTTGACTTTGCTTATTATGAAATGCTTCGTGTTATTGGAGAACCTTATTTGCATCGCAAAGTTTGATCTAATTTTTTTTGATTAATTTCAGCCTCAACTTAAATTCTGACTCAAACCTTTATGTTATACAACAAAAAAAAGCAAAAATATCTTTGTCTTAAACCACGTCACGCTAAAAGTTAGAAATTCAGAACCCGACAGTCTACTTTGCCCGTTGTCGGGATCATCAGAGGTAACAGCAAGTCAATTGCTTAACTAACATCAAAGACAAAAAAGTAATGATATCTAAGGTTTAGTCCTCGCTGTTGAGCACTTTTTGTGATTGCAGTTTAGTTTTTTTTTCATTTTGAATTACTGTCTAATTTTCTGGTACAATTGCAAATTCGTTTGTTTATTTATGTATTTGTTTGAACATTAGTTAAAACCCACTTCATGGTTCAGGATATTGTTGAATTTGTGGAAATGTTATTTTTAGACTGGAATTGGGGTCGTGTTCCGTACTTGCAAAAATACACGGATTGCTTGCGCTACATGCACTTTCCTAAAACTTCCGCCGAAAATTAAAACGATTGGCCTCTAAATTGTGCCGAGGTTTAAGATAGCTGCCAACATGTTTCTTTGACGTAAAAATTAATATTTCTTCAAAATATTTTGTATACATGTTTGTGTTGTCTGTTCACCCTGTGGGGTCACACTTAAAATTCTAAATGCCAATGTATTTATAAATAAGTGCCATGTAGCTCATGATGAGTTATAAACAATTTTGGAAGAGTTCATTCAAATTTCAAAACAGATTTAAGTGTTTAGAAATTTCCAGTTATGTGACCAATTATTAAAACGAGACGGCACAGACTATTGCAATACTTGAAAATATCATAGTAATACCATGTTTCGTTTGAAAATGGTCACTAAATGTCATTAGCCTATCCCTAGCTTATTAGCCGTTAAGATATTTTGCAGTTTATTTAGAGTGTTTTAGTGAAAAAAAAAAACAAAAAAAAAAAACAAACTTCAAATAAAATTCTTTCTCCTCAACTTAATCATTAAAAGCATGTATAAAATTTACTAAAACTACATCAAAACTATAAAGCTGTACATGATTACATTGTGGATGGAATATTTTTTAAATCAATTTGGAGGATTTCAATTTGCCAAAAAGTTTAATTTTTTGTTAAACGTATTTTTGTTAAATATTAAATTTACTAAAACTACATCAAAACTATAAAGCTGTACATGATTACATTGTGGATGGAATATTTTTTAAATCAAATTGGAGGATTTCAATTTGCCAAAAAGTTTAATTTTTTGTTAAATGTTTTAGGATATTAAATATGAATCTATAATACTACATGTCTTTTTCTCGAAACAAATAACTCCACTCCAATGTTTAATAATGTCGCTTTTCTACCAATCAACTTCAGTGTGCGTAATTGACTGATTTTAAGAGAAAAAAGTAAAATAGTTAAGAAATTCAAAATTGCAAACAAAATACAAACACAAAAGTATCGGTAGCACAAAGTTAAAGTAACTAAAGTCATGCGCCAACTTGATACAACAAGAGCCGGGTGAGAGCACACTGTTTTGCCGTTTGCTCTTCAGGGGGTTTAAACTAAACCTTATTCAAATAAAAATTAATTCAGTCCGACAACCGCGATTTTATGGTTAGCCAGTAGATTTGTGCGCGTGGTTTTTACTATCATTTGGTGAAGTGTGAAATATTTTTCTTAAATTTGGTTATTCTTACAGCAAAATAGTATGCAATATGGTAATTTGCGATACTCAAAGATTGGTAACAGCGGTGTGATTAGATTAAGAGCATAATTATTTTGTTCTTTAAATAGTTTATTTTTCCAGTCCGTATTTCGCAATTTCTTGCAGCTTTTTGTAGGTCAATAAACCGGCTTCGTGATGTAATTTTTGTTTTTTGCGTAGTTAAAAAATAAATAGACAATTTACCAATAATCATGAGCAATATGGCATTATAGTAGCGTTTTAACTTAAAGAGCTGTACACTTCAGTTTTTGCAATATACGTGGTTGAAAACTTTAACGCATCCAACACCTCACATTACTTCAAGCCTGAACTATCACGTCTGGTAACCTGAGATGAAAACAATTACAGTAATAATTTAAAAATTATCCGCAATGCAATAAGGATTAATTTTTTTTATCACTTTCCCAATAACTCAACTTATATTAAACTGCGAAAATTTAACAAATTAAATCAATAAAAGATGGAACAAGGTTGATGTGGTCTGGGGTGTAAATATAATAAAAGGTCGCGATGTTCTGGGTTCGATTCTCTGTGTTCTCTCTTTGATGATCATGAAACCATAAAAAAACTTTCTCAAAATTAATATTGTTTAAAAGCATTTAAGGTTAATAGCAGGCAAAATCAATGGATTATCTAAAATTAAATTCTGCGCCACGCTTTTGCAGTAAAATGCTTGCAGTCTGATACTATAAGCTACTGCTCTAATTTTGGATAACCGCATAGATTTTGCCTGCTGCTGTCCTTTTTTTTATACACAAATTATATTCATGAAAAAAGATTTGGTGAAAACTATTAACTAACTTTTTTGAGGTCATCTTTGCCATCTGTTTCGTACTTTCCCACGTTTAAGTAGCGTGGGGCAATAACGAGGTGAAAGCGGCCCCAATCGACGCGGCCAGAATTTTTGATTTGTGCGCCAAAATTTTTACAATGACCTCATTTTTGTGATGTTAAACCATGTCGTCATAACATGCTATGCTAAGTTTTTGTTTCTTTTTCGTCAAAATTACGGTAAGAAAGAAAAGAAATTAACTTAAATCAATTTACGATTTACAATTATATTATCAAGCAATCGGCATAAATACAAAATGTGAAATAATCGGCAAGTTTCAAATAGCTAACAAACTTTTTAATGAGAAATTGACGCCTTTCGGAACTTTTTTCTGCTTTACAGTTAGTTTATATTTTCATATTTTAATAAGAAAAAAAGCCAGACATTTAGCTTTTGGTAATTTAACAATTTCAAAAGAATGACTATACGGTTACAATATAATTTCTGATACAAGGAGTTGAAGAAATTATTGGCTAAAAAGAAAATGACGCTGTTTGGAGAAAATTTTTTAAAAAGTTATAAGTCAAGAATTATATGTCATGAAGAAAGGATTAGGAGGTAAAATGACAAACCCCAAAAACCGAGCCGGTAAAAAAAATTTGAATTCCTTACTATAATCATGATTTTTGATCAGGATGTTTGTTTGGACCGCAATCACTACGACTACGTTCTAAAAGTATTGAACTGAACCAGCTTTTTGTGATGTAACAAAATTTAGCTTTTCGGTCATTTCTTATTGTTTTAGTTGATCTATACTTCGTTGGTCAGTTTGGTCTTCACTCACGTGACCCTGCCGCTATTGCTCATGGTTTGAACCAGCTTCGGTAGGTTGACCTCAGTAACCACTTAGTTCATAATATTATTGTACCCATCAGAGTTGTAAACAACGGGCCGACTATTTCAGGCCCGAATCCGAAAACTAATTTGAAGCCCAAATCATGCCCGAAAAAAACGAAAGTTAAGTTAGGTCTGAAAAATTTAGCAATGTTGCCAAGTTATTTTGATTATATTTTTTGGTACATCTAAGACAAAAAGCACGTCTCAGGTCCGAATAAAGCCGAAATTTTTGTCAACTTTAGGCCCGAACCCGACCCGAATAGCCCGGCCCGACTTACTACTCTGGTACCCATGTTGATACACATTAATTAATATAATGTTAAAAACTCAATTTATCTATTTCCTTTTCTAAATGTAGAAATAATACCATAAAAGCAGTTAAGGAAATTATGGTGTGCCCACAACACTTGTTTTCCTTTGCAATTTGAGCTATATTTAGTGCGTAAAAATAAACAAATTTATTAATATCCCAGAAGGAGCGAAACTTTCTACGTTTGGGTTTGGTCGTGCTAGACCGTTTTTAAAAAACAAAAAAGATTTTGGGCTTTCGAGGGCTCGAAGTGAGTAGATTATGTAAGCTTTTTATTTCTTCTCTTATACAGGCATAGCACAGCAATCTAGAATTTATGAGAACATTACAAGTGGCAAAGCTCTTCAAAAATTTTTAACTAACGACGTCACATGAAAATGCAGCATTTTTGTCGCACGTTTGTACGTCACAGTGCGATAGCAAAATGGGAATGGCGTCCTATATAAAATGTTACTAGAAGTTGAAACACCCAGAAGTTATTTGATCCCTTGCAACAATGTGATTTACATTATGTAAACGGTGGTCGAGAATCTAAATAAATCTAAAGTTTATAGGAAAGATATAATTTAAAGACATTTACTCGTTTGTTCAGAATGGAGTAAAATAATCAAATTAGTTACGTCACAGTAAGCAAATAAACAACGTAAATGTTAATCACGTCAGTAATAAATTTTTAGAAAAATTGGCGTCCAGTGGAACTAAAAATGCAACAACGAACAAACTATTATCCGGTTAAACTTTGGGTCGCGTCCCTGGTATTTGTCTTTTTTTTGTGTGTGTGTGGTCGCATCTCTGGTCTGTTCTGTGGGATTTTTTGTATTTGCCTAGATTTTTAGGGGAGGAGGGCAACTTAAACATACGAAGTTCGTTAATATTAAACTTTAGGCATACGTAAATCCAGAAATTATGGACCGTATTATTTGTTAGTGAGCAAATAGTTGAGAAAGTGGCAGAAGTTTTGATAAATTTACGATTTTTATTGCGTTTCATTTGCTACGTTAATGCGAAAGAAGTAAGATTTACACTTCGTGAAATAGCACATAAGAATAAGGTGCAGATTAGTAAGAGGCGCTGAAGAGTAGACCTTACATAAGCCGTAAATTTTGTAGCGAAAACTGTTGCACATTTCCAAACGTTTGATTTGGCTTGATCGAGAATCGAACGTAGAATTTGGGACTGATTCGGGAGATATATTTCAATACTGATTGTTTTTGTGAAACTTGCTATGACGTAACAATTATTAACAAGAAGTATTATGAAACTGTTTTAATCGATAACTAAAAATGCTTTAAAAAAACATCGTCTAAAAGTATAAACAAGTTAGGATTCATCGAATTCTCATTTTAAGCATTTTTTGTTGACAACTGGGTAGTTGTTTATGCAAAGACCATGTTGCAAAAATCTTCGAAAGATTTATTTTAACTTTTCGTGTTAATGCTTTTCGAGAATTATTAATTGGTGTAAATAAAATAACGATTTAGCGTAAATAACTGTACCAATACGTGATAAAAAGTTGTCACAGTAGCTAAACGTGACAAAGTGCATAGCAATAAAAAAATGATCAATCAAATCAACCAGGAGCAAACTCAAGTTAGGTAGATGCATTACTGTATTGCTGGACAATCAGTTTAAAATTAGTGGTATAGTATTTCAAAATTTTCAACCGAATATAAAAATATTGGCACCGTATTATATTTTATGAATGGAGCAGCAAATAAAGTTACGTAAGTGAAAGTTAAATGTTAAATTTCTTTGGAAACAATAATTGTTGAATTTCATTTATAGGAACATTTAAATACAAAACGTGAAGATGAGGGAATATATCATGTTTATATTTTTAATATTTACGAGAAAACGTATCAAAATTTCTGAGAAACCTTTTAAAGAATCATTTGGAAAGTTTTTTTGTCTAGAATTTATTCTCGACAAGTTATTTTGCTAGTTATTGGTTGATAAACGTCACGAATAACGCGTTTAATGCGTCAGTGTTTATTGCCTGCAATTTATTTGCGTAGAGTAAAAAGTTTATTTAGTTTTGATCTTAATTTTTTCAGAATTGTATCGAGTATATTTGTAAAGCTTAAGTATAATCTACATTGTTCAAAATGAAATTCCTTCGTTTTTCCATTTTAGTGATTTGCTTTGTTGGATCACTGTACGCTCAAGAAGGTGAGAAAAATTATAATTGTTATTACGTCATGAAATAAAATAATGTCTGCCCCAACTGCCTTTTTACATGTACTGTATATTGTTTTAGTCACCATTAACTTTTTATTCCTTGTTTATTTTTTAACGGAAACAGACCAAAGCCGTGTTAAAAAGTAAACATGTTAATAGGGTAAAAGTAAGTCAGTGTTGCAAAAGGAAAAATTTGCAACAAAATGAAAATAGAGAAAAACTTTGCACCATGGTGATGCAGCAAAATTTGCTGCAAAAATATTTTTGGCAATATATTTTATTTTTGTTCAAATGCAGTTTGGAAATTTCCTTTTCAAATTGAATTTTATTCGAAAGGTTTCTGAAAATTGCTAAATTTACTACGAAATAATAGTATTACGTTCTCAATTTTTACGCAACATACTTGATTTAGATTACAATGGCCACTTGTTCAGTGCTGTGCGCTCGTATAATGCATGCCACTATAATCACATATTGTCACGAATTTTTCGTTCGCACATATAGTTTTATGATTTCATTCTATTCGGTTAAGTAGGTCAAATTTTCAATCCTAAAAATAGATTTTACATAATTTTTTTGATCTACTTGGGCGGATACTAAATGCACACGGTACCTTACAGAGCAAAACAGTTTCATTCAAAATTACAATATCTTTGAAAATCTTTAAAATTCAAATTACCTTTGAAATGTTTTGCTGCAGAGGTCGACAATTGCTTTTGTGACGTAGCAAGTGCTGATCGCGTGGCTTGTCCCGCGGGTTCGAATCTCTCCCAGGAAGATTGTTTGTACAATCACTGCTGCTATGACGTTAATTCAACAAGTTGCTACGAGCGAAAAGGTGGGAGCTTATTAATTGCTCTATAATGCTAATAATGAAGAGCATTATGTTTAAAGAATAAAGCTATTGCTATGTCCCAAACTTAAACAATAGATATAATTATTGAACAAATTGGTAACAACAAAGCACTTTTTATTTGAAGAAACGTTCTACGATTTATTTTTATTTAAGTTAACGGTCCAACAAAGCAATTCACATACGGACAAAATAAAAAATGTTTTTTTATACAACGAAAATGACTAGACAAGTTAGGAAATTCCATCACGTCAACACAGTTGTCTATTGCAACTCCGTTTTCTATTCATAAACTGCAAAGTATCGAGTTATTTTGCGTATAATTTGCGTAAATGCTGGATTGTATTAATAATTAAAAGTTAGTTATTCGTAAACAACGCAAACGAGCACGCAGCCAATGCTCTACAAATCAATTTTCAAAAGTTTCAACTCAAACAGTAAAACGATGATTCAGAGAATTTGCCAAAAATTGTAGGAAGAATGCAATAACAATAAAAATACTAAGACTGTATACAATGATCCTCTTTTGCATAATAATCGTTTGATTATGAATTTACAACGATAACTGAAATTTGGATTTCTTATTACATTGCAAACATTTGTTTATCATTTTTTAGCCAGTTGCGTATCGGACCAGTGCCAGGTCAATCCCACAGAGCGAAACGCGTGCGGTTTCTGGCAGCTTGGTAAAGACCACTGCGAAAGAATGAATTGTTGCTACGACCACCGGTTTTTCCCTTACTGCTTCTATGGCAAAGGTAACATAAATTTTGACAGGGTGGTTCAAGTTTTTTATTTTGCTTTTTTTATTTGCGTTATGTTGCTTAGGCTCCAACGAATGCTTGGATCAAAACAAGATTCGCCAGCAGTCGTTAAACAATACTGTGGGAGAATCGTGCAATAAGTATTTGTACAATCTAAAGGATTAGAAGTGACTTCGAGTAAAGCGATGTTTTTTATGAAAAGTGGAAATACTTTCCATGCCAGAATTAGGATCAGTAATGCTCGTGCTAGTGTGAGTTGAAGTGGTATAGTTCTTATTATAGTGCTGCGTGTGAGTGAGTAAAATCCTCTGACTAGATGATTTTAGGTTCTCTTGGTGACATGTTATAATTTTTACAGAGAGTTACGGACAAAATGAAACCAAACCTGAAGAAGAATTGCCAGAACCGGATGATGACGTCATCATTGACGTAGAATTGAACCCCGTTGGACCAAATGCAACCCACTACAACCCAGAAACTTCCCTATTCATCACGGTTCAATGCAGTACCGACGAAGATCGGGTGCCATGTGGGAGCGCTTCCATTTCGAAGTGAGCAGCCACTACGACGAAACTTAAATATTTTCTGTAAAATATATAGTCGTATGTTACCAATTGCTGAAATATTGTAACCGCGAAAGCCGAAAAGAGTATTTTCTTTTTTTCATGCTGCCCTACGCTTTTCCTTGAGGATTGCGGTCTTCCGACATTTTATTTCAGCTTGTTCGGAGGATAATTATTATCCTAAAGTGGCTCCAACTTCTATCCGCAAAAGTTACTAAATCTAATTTCTTTTTAGAGAGAAATGTTTGGACAGAAGTTGCTGTTGGGCATCCTCATCAGGCGGCCCCAATTGTTTCCAACCCTCGACTAAGCCCATGGATGACGACAACGATTACAAGAGTAAGTGTTGGCGATCTGAATAAAATACATACTCAGATGTGATTGATAAGTAATTAAAATACTCTGCAAAGTAGAACAAAGTACTAACGTAAGTCTGTAAGCTTTTGACTCTTCCTGTAAATCATCAATAGCAAATAAGTAAAATGTTTTGACCAAAATTTTAACCAACATCAGACGTCACCATGAAACCGCAACATTTTGAAATCCACGGAACAATATATATAAAATATTGTGTAAGTGATTATTTACTGAAACACTTTAATAAAAAAACAATTGCGCAATTTTCTTGCATTTCCTTTGGTTATTCTCTTTTTTAATGATTGTTAAAAGGGTATGAGCCTTACTTCAACAAAACAAATTTAACAAAACTTTATTTAGGCGACGTCGGCCAATTATTCGCGGAATACCTCACAATTGGAGAGGAGGATGTGTTAGAGCCTCAGTCAGACAATTTCCAGGAGTTCGACTACGGGGCATTTTCGGTCATCATTGAATGCTTAAACATGGATGTGGCCGGAATCTCGCAGGAATTATGCCCAGCAACAAACAGGTATAGTACGGCAAAGATTCACTTTGATCGTCAAAGCGATTTACCTCGATCATTAAATATTTTACTTTATAACGTAAAAAAAGCTTTTACAATATTTTAACTCAAAACTAAAATTAATCTTATGTAGAAGAGATACCGTGTACGACATTGACACAATGCCAAAGTTTAAGCACTAAAAATAAAAACTAATTACCAATGAAAAAAAAAGACAAACACAATTCTATGATAATTTTGTAGTAGAAAGAAAAACATGTCGGAGGTATTACAATGTCGCAAAGTTTTGGTAAAATCATTTTTTTAATTTTTGAAAATTGCTTACAGAATGGAGCCATTTTGTTTGCAGTTTGAAAATCGTGCAAATACTTTGCAATCAAAACACGAACACAGCAAACATAATTAAGATGGATAGTAGAAGGTCACACGATAGAATAACTGTTTTAGATGAGTATAGTTTTAAAATAAAAAATAATCCTCCGTAATGTAATTTATTTATTAATCATCCAATTAACTTGTTAAATGTCATAAGCAAATTACAAGTCCCTAGTACTAGTTACTGTTATAACCAATTGCTTTGGCACGCAACGCCTGAATAGACTGTTGTTAGTAAAAAATGTCTCACAAACAATGCCAGAATGGCTCTTCAGTGGCCCATCTAATTAGGTTTTAGGAGGTGAAACAAAAAACGATCTGGGCCACAAAGTTGTTTAAATAATACGATATATTAAAGTGGACAACAATATCCTGGTTTGAAATCGTTCATATGTACACTTAAACATTTCTAATAAAATTTTTATAACGTAATTTTTTTCATTTGTCTCACCTCACTAACCTGTATTTCCAATTAATCAACACTCGTAAGTGAAGAGAAAATCAGCAATTAATTGAATCTTTAGCGTGCAATTAACGTTTCTTGTTTTTTTGTTGTTGTTTTTTTTTCGATAGCTGATTGAAATGTTTTGCTAGCTCAGAAGGTTAAAAATTACATGAAACCAATTGTCATTCCTGGACATATATTTTATGCTGAAAAATGAGTCGTATAAATCCCATGAAACCTAAATTACCGGTTCGAGTCTCAAAGGTATATCAGACAGAGCTTCTGAAACTGAATTATATTGTGTAAAGCCTACTATGTGAATGGTAAACTGGTAGACAGGTGCCTGTTTGACAAGAAGACCTGAAAGGTCCCTTCGCTGTCTCTTGGTCAATCAAACATACTTACGGTACAAAATTTTTTAGAGCCCGTTGCTTAGATTCTTCATGTTGTTGGAACGGTACGGATTGCCTTCGTCCGGTTTCTCGGTTCTCAAGCAATACTTCTGATGTCGATATTCCCCACGGTAAGAATTCTCAAAATCTCTGTTTTTACCCAGTTTGCTCTGAAGATGACTGCTGATCTGGAAGGTGAAACGTCTGCAATAAAAATCACTGCATATTAGCGGTGCAAATGTTTACGCAAACTCTCATTAGGAAGCAAACATTTCCTAATTAATACTGAGAAATCAACTGCGTTGTGTTTTTGTTTTTTTTTGAAAGGTAAATTTGCTTGTGGAGAAGATGCCTCCAGAGATTACAAAAATAAACAAACAATTTTGCAAAAATACTTATAATTAGTATTGTTTGCCAAAAGCGAGCTCTAAAAAGTGGTTTTCTTTTCCAAAAACGTCCCCAGTTACTCCCAATATAAATATTGTAGTATCTTTAAAACAATGATTGATTTTGTTTTTTTGAAAACATAAATATGTACAGCAATTCAACCAAATCAAAGTAACAAATTTTTTTGGGGGGTAGGTGGAGTCCTTGTTTATTTTTTGCTTGTTTGTGGAAAGAAACATAAGCACTAAAAAGCTGTGCATTTCATAGTGTTATAGTCACTTTGTTTTTAGTGCAAGGACCTCACGGATCTACGACGGACCCTGACTTCTGGAATCCCGTCTTCGTCAATGTGAATGTGCACGAGAGTGTGGAAAACAAAAAACTCTCTTGTGACTCGGCTGTGGCGGCATTGTCATGCGGCTATGCCGGCATAAACAGGTAAGAAAAAATACTTTGTTTCTAAGCTAAAAGTTACAAAAACTTGCTGATTTCTTCGCTCTGATTTATTCGCTGCTCGCCTGGCCAAGACTATTGGTAATTAAAGCTGCAATTACAATACAAAACCAATGTTTTATTTGATCTTTTCAGAACCGCCTGTCAGGAAAAGGGCTGCTGTTGGATGCCCGAGTACGCGAAGAAAGGGCGCTACGACATGCTGTGTAGCTTACCGGTGCTTGTCGATGGCGTTCCAATGGAAATCGTTGAAGCTAAAGGTGACTACGATGTTATTTATTATGAAATAACCATATTTGGTGGTGAAACAAAAGCCAAACAAGATTTAATCTGCTGATGATGAGACTTGTAATATCTTAAAGCATGCAGTTGAAAATGTTAGCTCATGTTTGGGCTCTTTGCTTTATTGCTCTGCTTTGCTCTTTGGCTCTTTGTGCTTAGCTTGAAGCAAACCAATATCAATTTTCGCAATGTAAACATAAAAAGTATAAATAAAAACAATCTTGGGAATTAATAATCATAGGTATTTTTTTTAATTTTTTGGTTAATAGAGTAAAGTATTATATATCTGTAATAATTGTATTAACGAAGTCGAAGTTTTTCGTTAAAGCTTTTTACTTTGTCCGTTTTTGTTTGCGTCAACGTCGAGACGTTTCACGACTTTCTTGATTTGATTGAAAAAAACATCAAACTGATTTCACAGAGGAAAAACACAGTGACTGGGGTCCATGGGAAACGTGGTCCGCTTGCTACGTCACAGAGCCGTGCTCGGAGCGCGCTGAACGAATGAGATGGAGAACTTGCGAGTCCAACGAGTTCGGATCAGGATGCAGACTCCAGGAGGAACAAGTGCAGATTGTTCCTTGCTTTAAACCAACGGAGTGCACGGATACGCATTGGTCGGAATGGAGCAGCTGGTCGGAGTGTTCTCTCTCCTGTGGGGGATTCGGTACCCAACAAAGACAAAGAGAATGCATTAAAGGCAAAACATTGGGTAAGATATTTCCAATTATACTTTGTAAGATGTATTGAGATCCACCGCATGGCAATTACCTTGACTCAGTTTCTAGCAAGAAAAGGTGTTGGTTGCGATAGTGGAGTGTTGGAAACCTTTTGATATTCTGCATTTGATCTGTTCCGAAATTTTACTCAAACGACCCGTGTTGAGAGAAAAAGATTAATGTCTTTGTTCTCTAATACATTTGGTTTGCTCCCGCAAACTGTACAATATTTTTTTTTTTTTTTATAAGTTTCCTTCAAATACTTTAAAACTGAAAAAATCACAAACTTATAGGTTATTTCTCTCACTAAAATGCTAACAGAGCAATTTGTGAGAAAGCTGATATTACAGTATTAGCATTTATAGGCGATAACTTTGTTAATGGTAATTTAAATGCTTCTCGAAAGTTGTACAAAATCAAATGACATGTTCCATTATTTGAGTATTTTTCGCTTTATTGCCTCATCCATTTTATCCGTTTTCAACAGTATTGAAACAAAACCCTCGAATGTACAATTGTTCCTTACCTCACTACTAAGCAATTAACTGGCTGTCTTGCATTGCAAAGTTTCGGTAGCTAAAAGTTTTTTGGTGTTTCAGACAACAACCCTCTCTGTGAAGACGTGCACGCTGCTTTCGACAGCTTGATAGCGGATAAACAACTAAAAGAATGCGTAAGAGGACAATGCCCGAAATAAACCGAAAAGCACCGAGCTTAACAATGGAATAATGGTGCCCAACAACTTAGCCTGTCCCACTTTTTGCAGTGTTCGAAAGTTTTGATCACTTTACAGTTTTGTTTAACTTTGCTGTTGGTTGGCCAAGGTGTGACTTATGTTGCGGAGAAAAGTAAAGGTGAATTTACACAGTATCCGTTTTTCGTCCGTTTTTGTCCGTTTTTTACGTTTTTGCTTCTCCGTGAACAAGTATGCGCTTTTTCATCTGCATTTTTATATGTCCATATCCGCACTATAACCAAACTGGCTCATACTGGACAAAAGTTGTCCGAAAGTAATTTTTTGCAAAAGGGTACACGGTACAGCCTTATTTTGAAATATCGCTCTTATCGTTCACACACAAAATTTTTGAACAAAATTTTTATCAATACGTAACAGTCTACTTAGTGCGAATATGGACTTATAAAAATGGGGATGAAAAAGCGCATACTTTTTCAAGGAGAAGCAAAAACGTAAAAAAACGGACGAAAAACGGATACTGTGTAAATTCACCTTAACCTTGTTTTTTTTTTTTTTTTTTTGAGAAAAAACAATCTTACAATCTGTTTGTTTGTTCTTACTTTTTTTTATTAGCGCTCTCTAGTAGCATTTTGTTGTATTAAACTACGACCACTACACGACTCTAAGTCATGAATATTTGTGCTTATAAAGTGATTGGTATTATTTATACATTATTTGTTTCTTTTTTCACAAATTTAATGACTGATTTGAATTTACAGCTAATTCGAAAATGCATGAAGTCATCAGTGAACGTGACGCCAGTAACGTCATTTAGAAAACAAAAATAAGATCTTTTAAACACCCTTTTGTGCAATTATTGCATCATTCTTAAGCAGAGCGAACCAAACGACGACTTAAGTGCTTTTATTTTGACATTATCCCCACCTTTACAAACTTATGCTTGTTTTGCCATTTGTGTTCATGACGCATTTTATTTGTTGTTTATAGTGCAGTAGTTTTATATATAAATCAAAATAAATGATATAAATAGTTTATAATTTTTTTGGACTAGTCTTGAATAAACGTCACCTATCTCTTTATCTGGTTCGCGGCATAAAAGTTACCTGTAAATCAAAAAACGTAAACAAGTTAGTGTTTTTTTTCAGGGTGTCGAACCGTTTCAAATAACGGTTCGGGTTCAGGTTTAGCTCCTGCTCAAAATATTTTAGCGGTTCAGGTTTGGTTCGGGTTCACTTGAGCACCATTTTCGAGGTTCAGGTTTGGTTCAGGTTCACTCAAGTAAAATATTACTGGTTCAAGTTTGGTTCGGGTTCATTGACTTAAAATTTAACTGTCGTTACTCGTTTCGTCCAGAAAAAAAAAGGAGAAATTGCTGATCCTGTTGATGATCACCACTGCTCTTATTGTGCGTGTACCACAGCGCCAGCGGCATCCGGATATGGAAAAATATATTCTTACTCTTGTTAGGGGTTCAGGTTCGGTTTGGGTTCACTTGAGCACAATTTTGAGGGTTCAGGTTTGGTTCAGGTTCACTGAAATAAAATTTTGCTGGTTCAGGTTCGGTTCGGGTTCACCAAAATGAAACGGTTCATTCGGGTTTACGGTTCGGGTTCAGGTTCGGTTCGACACTTTGGTTTTTTTAGCAACGTTTCTTTTAACGGATGGTTGATCGAGTTGTATTAATGATTCTCACTCCTAGAACAAACTCTGCTCTGCTGTGGAAGTATTCCTACCACCATAGCTGACCCACTTTTGTCATAGCCTAATTTTAAACCTGTCTCAAATAGCTACAGCAACTTCGCCTTAAAAACTAAAAAAAGGGATATTGTTTAACCACTTACAGTTTGTATGTCTCTATTTTGTTTAATTTTCAGTAAAATAATTGCAAACAATTCATCATATTTTGTTTCCATAAAGTGCCATGAGTATGATCAAAATTTCGAGTCCGATTAGGTGGGTGGCAATTCGTTAAAAGTTTCAATTTGCTGGATTAAAAAAAAAATCATAAACCATAACCTTTACCTGCGCAACTAGCTTGTTTGCATGCTTAATTAAGTAAAAATTGGGGGAGAAATGGGCCATATGGGAGAACACGAAACATTGCAAGTTATTATTCCTGCAGAATGTACTTTTTGTAAGCCCAATCTCAACAGCGTTTTCTCGTAGCGTCGGAGACATTCTTACTCAGGTTGTTGTACATTTGCATATTCTTGCCAGTGCCAGATTCCTTTTTCTGTAAAATTTTAAATCTAATCCATATTATAAATAACCATGATCAGTATCAAGTTGTACATCTTTTGTGGAGTTTTGTTGCTGTTTTAAATAAACTTATAGTTTTCCAGAAAACTAAATGTTTGTTACAGTTTAATTTTGCTTCAGACTAAAAACTACTTCGAGAATGAGAGTTAAATGCTGCGCCTTTGAACCGCGCCTTTCTTGAGACTAGTGGGTACGTTCAGAGACAGAGCTTATTGGGCCTGAGGTGTTAAACAACTTTTCCGCCGAAGACTTCGAAGTATTTTATTAAACGCTCGCTCCACGCAGCAGTTTATTCTTAACGAACTCGTCAGATTAATCTAATGAATTAAAAACGTTGCGTAATTTGCGTCCTTGCTTTATAGCGCATGTAGCGCAGTTTTGTTGTTTTCCTTTTTTATGCATTTATTTTATGCGAGTTTCAAACCCGGTTTCATGATTTACGTTAATTTGTATTTGGAGGCCACGACTCGTTCCTCAAGACAAGTATATTTTTAATTCATTGAACAGCTGCAAACGTTGAAATCTGTTAAATCCAGTTGCTATGAGGATATTCTTATTGTCTTTCATATGACATAAGTTACTAATTTTTGCTTTGACCTAATTGAATGTAAATTTTAAAATTTGCAAGCTGGAACTTTACGATGTCAAATCACTATTCAGTTGAGCGTCTGCAGTAAGCAGAGATAATTTTTGTTTCTAAATTTAAAGGTTGAGTCAGCAAAAAACTATAATTTGAAATTTGAGATATCGCTGCCTTTGCAGCTCCTTTTGAAGACAGCTGGTCTTCCATTAGTTTTGTTCCGAGTGCCAATTGCCTTCGTTTCTTTTAGATAGTTCGCAGACTCAATCCTACCAAATTTTATTTTCCAACACCCCCCTTTTTGTTTGTGAGCATTAATGCAACGAGTTTGACATCAGCAAGGCTTCAGTTTGAATTCGACATCAACGTATTTGGAATTCATAAACGAAATGCTCCGTCCGCGTTGAAAAATTCATCGCTTCCGCTTACGTTTACGCAAACGCCAACAAATATAGGACAAAACTTCGAGCAAGTATAGCGTGTTACCAATTCTCGAAGCAGACGGTAGACCGAATCCAATCCGTAACACCAGGATTGCGATCTCTTCGCATTACTGCGGTAAATAAACCGTTTAAGTTTTGCAGTACTGATTATTTTGGCCCTTATTTTATATACAAACATCGGCAGCGTGGCCGAAAAGGCAAAGGCGTCGTTTTAAGACGACCATGATCGCATGATCTTGGGTTCAACCAACGTCCTGGTCATGTACTTGCGTCCTTGGATAAGACGCTTTATGATAATTATCTCTGCTTGGTGGTTTCGAAAAAGCAGCAAATTTAAATGGGAAGAAGTAAAACTTCAACCGGAAAGCTTGGAATATGGTCAACTCCTAAGCAATTGCAGATTCGTCCAAAGCATCACGCCACCGTCGCTTTCTCGTGATAGGAGGATAAAGATGCAACAATCAATAATAATCATCATCAAACGAAACAGTAGTCAGTGTAAAGCTTGGGGACTTTTATTTACTTGCCCGTGCTATCGTTGCGTGAGCCTGGAGCTTGTCACCCGATTGGACCAATACTAGCCTTTTCTAACGGTCATTAACCCGCAAGGCTCTGTGAACCCTTTCTTTTCAAGCGGAGGAAAATTGTTTTGTGCAGCTGAAAAACAGTGGCCTTTGCTTCTTGACTTGACTGAATTTCATAATTTTTTGCAGAAACAAGCAATTAATTGGGTTAGAGGTTCTTCTCTCCCCTAGCCTAGCTGGGAGTTGACAGTTTACGTAGAATGCATTAAAAATGCCCTTACCCTTAGTTTTGGAAGAAGTCAGACAAATACCCTCTCTTACAGAGTTGCAAATCTTCGTTTCCGTTACAGTAAGAAGCGTAGACCCTTTTGACAATTTTCAAAAAAAAACTTTGAGCTTTGATCACGTTGACCAATGGAACATTCAAAAACATTTGGCAAAAACTTAAAATTGAGTTAAATACATTATTTGTCAATTTCGAAAAAAAACTCTTTCAAGGTTAACCTACAGATGATAAATTGATAAATTTTGGCAAAAATCGAGATAATAAGACTAATTAGTTCGAAAATCGAAATAAACTGATTTTTTGCCAATTTTTGAAAAAATGTCGAAGTCAAATATTTGTAGAAAAATTTGAAAATTTTAGCAAACAATTCAAAATCGAGTTAAGTCGAATTTTTGTCAATTTTGGAAATTTTGGAAACATTAACTAACCATTAGGCAAATTTTTGAATTTCAGCACAAAAACCGAGGTTGATCATGGTTGACCGTACAAAAATTTCCGAATCTGATAAAAAATCGTCCTACCACGGTTTCGACTTACACCTCGATTTTGCTCTTTTTATCAAAGTTTGAAAATTTACCCACGGTTAACCTTGCTAAAGTTTCCAAAACTGGCAAAAAATTGACTTAAATCGATTTTGAATTTTTTGTCAAAATTTGAAAATTTGCCCGCCCATGGTTAATTTTTCCAAAATTTCCAAAACTAGCAAAATATCGATTTAACTCGATTTGGAAATTTTTGTAAAAATTTGAAGATAAGCCCTTGGTAAATCTCGCCTTAATTTCCAAAATTAACTAAAATAATAACGATTCGATTTTGCATTTATTGCCAATTTTGAAAATTAACCGCATCTTTTTTTTCAAAACCGACAAAAATTGATTTTACTCGATTTTGATTTTTTTTTCAAATGTAAGATTCTGCCCATGGTTGACTTGGCCAAAATTTCCAAAACTGACAAAAAAAAAGCGACTGAACTAGATTTTGATATTTGGCCAAATTTTGAAAATTTGTCCATAAAAAACCTTATCAAAGTTTCAAAACTGGAAAAACTTGACTTAACTCATTTTGATTTTTTTGCGAAAATTAAAAAATTTTACCCACGCTTAACCTTATCAAAATTTCCAAAACTGACAAAATATTGGCTGAATTAAATCGACTTTGATTTTATGCTAAAATTTGAAAATTTGCCTATGGTTAGTTTAACCTTGCCAAAATTTCCAAAACTAGAAAAATATCTACTTAACTCGATTTTGAATTTTTTGTCAAAATTTGAAAATTTGCCCATGTTCAACCTCGTCAAAAATTCCAAAACTAGCAAAAAATCGACTTAATTCGATTTTGATTTTTTGTCAAAACTTAAAAAACAGCTTTATTCGACCATGCCAAAACTTTAAAAACTGAAAAAAATTGACTAAACTCACTTTGGTTGTTTGTTTTCAAAACTTCCAAAAGTGACAAAAAGTGATTGAATTGATTTGATTTTGATTCAGCCTTCCCTTAATTTCCTGAACTGACAAAAAATTGGCTCAACTCAAATTTGATATTTTTTTCAAAATTTGAAAATTTGCCCATGTTTTTCTTTGCCAAAGTTTCCAAAACTGGCAAAAAATAAACTTGAATCGATTTTGAGTTTTTTGACAAAATTTGAAAATTTGCACATGGTTAACCTTGCATAATTTCCAAAACTGGCAAAAAGTCGACTTATATTGATTTTAATATTTTTGCCAAAATTTGAAAATTTGCCCAGATTTAACCTTGCCAAAACTTCCAAAACTGGCAAAAAATTAACTTCAGTCGTTTTTGAGTTTTTTTATCAAAATTTGAGAATCTGCCCAACCACACCTTGCCAAATTTTTAAAACTGACAAAAAATCGAATTAAATCGATTTTGATATTTTTATCCAAATTTAAAAATTTGCCCATGGTGTACATTGCTAAAATTTCCAATACTGCCAAAACATTGATTTAAATCGTTTTGATTATTTTGTTGAAAATTTAAAAATTTGCCCATGTTTAGCCTCGCCAAAACCTTCAAAATTGAAAAAAATTGATTAACTCACTTTGGTTTTTGTTCAAAAATTCGCGATTTAGCCTAACCCATGGTTAACGTTTTTAAAATTTCCAAAACTGACGAAAACTGATTGAATTAATTTGATTTTAATTTAGCCTTCCTTAATTTCCTACACTAGTAAAAATCGACTTAACTCAATTATGAGTTGTTTGTCAAAACTTGAAGATTTACCCATGCCTTGCCAATACGTTCAAAACTGTTAAAAAATTGACTATTTCAATTTTGAATTTTTTGTCAAAATATGAAAATTTGGTCTAAATTTCCAAAACTATCAAAATATTGACCAACTCGGTTTTGAATTTTTTGCCAAAATTTGAAAATTTTTTCGTGATTAGTTAACCTTTGCCAAACATTCAGAATGGTGCTGAAATTTGAGCGAGCTACGCTTTTTAGTGTGATAAATTCTTTCAAATGAAGCAGGTATACTGTATGACCAGATTTAGTGGTTTATTTCCTATCAAAATTTCATGCACACAAATTTCTAGAACTCTCACTTTTAATGAGTAACAACAAGCGATATTATTGGGTAGCAACAAGTAATAGTAGCGGATTTTGTTCTTTCAGCTCAAGTCATTCTTGAAAAGTTACCTGTTTGGGATATTCAAGAGAGTCAAGATAATTGATTTGACAATCAAATGTAGGTAGTCAAGTTCTGCTGTGAACTCACAAACCCAGCTCATTTTGCAACAATAATTCGACTTTTTTATGCTGAAATTGGTTGACCACACTAAGTTATACCAAGCAAAATGTGCAGTGTCTGAATTCACTTTATTTGCAGTGCTAACACTATCAATCGCATGATTACATATTTTGTCCGAATTCACCACAAGTAGAGGGGCGACTTCGGAGTCTTTGATTGAAATTTTATGAAACAGTAATCATCACGCTTAAATTTTAAATGTTAAGAATAACTTATTTGGTACCTTGGTACACATCTCAAACAGTTTTAACAAAATATTATACGACCCTAAAAATTTTTAATAAAAAAAGCCTTTAAATTCGTCCGAATTCACACCATTTCACAATACTGTTTAGTTGATATTTAGTGATGGTTTTCGTGGTCAATCATTTGCCTTTTTGCCTTCTTGTTGAATAACACTTGATTTTTAACGTTGTTTTGTGAAGCGTTTTAATGGTCGGACTTTTGCGTCAATGGATTGAATCCTTGTGGCGTCAAACTCAGAACTTCCTTTTGTTGCAGAAAGAAGCAGTCGATAACATTAGAAGCATAAATGTAAATAAAACACAACACAAAAAACAATCAATTATAATATTTTGTATGTTTAGTAGAAACAAATTGCAACAAAGTAACCTTTAAACTGAAAAGCAGAGATTCACACGCAAATACCAGTTCCGTCTGTTCTTATAAATTGAAAAGTTAAACTTGAAATATTTTGTATGTTTAGTAGAAACAAATTGCAACAAAGTAACCTTTAAACTGAAAAGCAGAGATTCACACGCAAATACCAGTTCCGTCTGTTCTTATAAATTGAAAAGTTAAACTTGAAAATAATCTCAGTAAGAATTTCAATGCTGTTTTGTTGGTGAAATCAGATTTTCTCTTTTCTTCCTTCGATTTTGCCATGCTGGTAGAAAGAAATCGTCTCTGAAACGGTCAGTTAAATGCTGAATTATGCGATTTAATATTGCACACGGCTGCCCCCTTGCGGTGACACGTATTTAATTGATTTTTGAGCAGGTGAAAGAGCTTTTGCATCATAGAATACCTTGAAGTATTCAATGCTCACTGCAGATATCTGTAAAAAAAATTTTCATAATTACTTGATTATGTATATACTGTAGTACCAAAGTAATAAGCCAGAGAGATAGGAAGCTTTATGGAAGTTAACATGATTACTTTTTCACCAGATTTTTTCTTCAATAATTTAGTCCAAATTTGGAAGCGTATTTTTGGTGGTAAAAAAATTAAGATCTAGCTTTTTTGTAATTTCGTGCAAAATTTAGGGCTTTAAGATCTAGCTTTTTTGTAATTTCGTGCAAAATTTAGGGCTTTCGTGCGAAAATATACAAACTTTTTTAATGCTTTTGAACATCTTGATCCGAAAAGCTGATAAATAAATCTTTTTTTTTATCATTCACTAAAAAATTAAGTCATTCTGAACGTAACATGACCAATAAAATAAACCTGAACACAATGGACATTAGGCGGGTGGCAGCTTAACACGAAAGTGCGAACGCTTTTTGCAAACTTCATGCTAAGTTGCTCTGACTGTTGGAAAATAAATGCAATGGAAAATGAACGCAAATGCGACTAAAATAAAACAAACGAATTAGCTTGTCAACTAATAATCCATTTAACCCACCTCTACAGTAAATCCTTTTTTTCTTTAGCAAATTTGACAGTTTCGCTTCTTTGGCTTTACTTCTCCATAACACTAAAAGAAATAAGGTCTTTCTCAAAAACACTGCTATCCAAAATCAATCCAACTTCTTGCTGGCCAAAATAAGCAAAATTCCCATGACTTTGGAATACCAATTGGAAATGTAATAAACTAATCGAAAGTTCTTTCTAATTGAAAATTTTAAGGAAAACCTTGTAAAAATTTTAAAACGTATTTCCCAATGCCCATATCAACAAATTTAGCAAAATTTTATTAGTTGAGTCTTTAAAAGTATAAGCGGTCAGATTGTTCTATACTTCTATAGCATGGTTACACCAGCGGGTTTGATTTAATCATACAAAATGTTTATTAGCGTTAGATTTATCTACGTCACTCTTTCACGTTTGGCTTGAAATAAAAAGTTCAAGGCATGTCGGCCTCGGGGCTGGTTTTAAAATCTTCCAAAAAATTTCTGCAATTTGTTTATAGGCGCAACCAGGGTTTTGCTAAGGTAGGGACTGAAGTAAAAAAGTGTTTTCAACGAAAAGCGCATTCATTTGCTGGTTTGTGTGACTATTTAAGTAATCAGAACCATTCCAAGTAAGTCAAGTCAACAATTAATCACAATAATTACAGACGAGGATATGGGTATAAGTCCCTAAGCCGTCGGAGGCCATGACTTGTGGGCATGCGTAATTTGTAATTTCTGGTAATATATTTGCAGGTCAGCCTCTATCCGATTCTGCATATTGGAACAAACAATAAATTGTAACGTCATTTGAATGAAATTTCTCCCTTTTCAGAGCCATTTAAAAGAATATAATGTTACATAACATACGAAAACCTTCTCCTTCAGCCTCTTCAGCACCCTTTTAAACTAGTCCAAAACATTCCTAAAAGCTTGCACAGTATTGATTGGTTTAGATTTTTTCAGTAACACGGTTAAAACACCACTGAAGAGCCATTAAATTCTCCTCCTTAGCCACTAAATTAGTCTTACCTGACATGTGGCGTGTCGGATGTAAATGATCATGACCACAATGATTAAAACTATTTCCGCGACAGCGCTAAGGATAAGAATTGCGCGCAACACCTTTACGGTCTGAAATCAACAGGAATGTATAAATACACAAAAATATACAGTACGCACAACCTGGCATTGATTTCACAAAAAGTTTAATGCGCTTGTACCTTCAAAACCAGAAGTCAGTGCTTCAATTCCCGGCCGATCGAATTGGACAGCGTTGCCAACGATTTGTCATCCCTGCCACATTTTTTCGAAGGAAGCTGAGTATACTCGGACACGAAAAACCAAACTCGATACACGCTTCGGCATAATTCAGCGAGTATAAGAAAAATTTAATTTGAAGGTGAAAGTGTTCAGAAGAAACTTTGTTAAAACAGCAGTATTGAGTGAAAATAAATAGAGACTAACAATGGCTAAATTGCAATAATAACATCGTTTAAATAGAGGCGCCCTATTTATACAAATACAGAATCTTCTATTTTTGTCTCAACTCCACTTATACAAATTGCCTTAATTTTCCGCTAAAAAAACATCTTCCTCGATTTTCGACAAAATGAAATGAGAAATTCCAAACTGACCCGATTGCCAACCAACCCGATAGACAAAATAATGCTAATTTCCCCGGTTAGCCAATTTCGTACATGTAAATACATTACGCCTAGAATGGCAAAATAACTGCATAAATATGTTTTGTAGCTTTTGAGTGTGCTATATAAAGTATAGTATCAATGCAGTTACGTCTTTTTTACAAAGTTGCCTTGGCCGGGAGACAGCAAAGGGGCCTTTCGGTTTTCGAGTCAACCAGCCTCCTGCCCACCTGTCTACCACACACGGTGGAGGCTTCACATTGTCCCTTTAATTGTTGAACGTTAAGCAGAGAAGCTGTGAATACTAATTTTGGTAGTCTTTGGTTTAAACCAACCGGGAATCGAACCCGAGTATAGAGTTTCAGTAGCAGACGCTTCACCCACTCAACCACTGGTGGAGAAAAAATTTTAGTTAAAATATGAGATCATCAAAATGCTAAAAACCCTCAAATGCGGGTGAATGATGCATATTTTTATTCAATTAGCTAATTATTTTATTATTCGTTTCCACTATTGCTTTATTTGAATAAAATTACGTAAGTCATACACCCTACTAACAAATTGAAAAGTGACACAATCTATCGAGTTTTTTAGCATTTTGTGATTTGATTATTATATTTTGACAAGCTCCCCCTTACCTCCAAATGATGTATCCGATCAATTACAGCGGCATAGAGCTCAATAGACTCAAATATCAGCATCATCACAGCGAACACAAACCCGCTCACACAAAAAGTGAAGGCCTACTCAAAAAGAAAATGTTAGCCTTGCTGAAGCGGAAACAAATACGATTCTTTTACTATTCGAGGCTTCGGGCTTGTTATTCATGCAAATAAAGTTGTACGTGACCACTTAGGGCTGTATTAATAGGTTAAGAGAATTTTTCAGTATTTCCAAAAATAGGCCGTACGAATATTCGGCCCTTAGGGTACGCTTTCGCTTGAACTTCGATACTTGATGTGCGACTTGAAAGCGTTTTTTGAGGTTTTAGAAAGCCTAGTGATTTTGTACCCCGGTAAAGCCTTTTGTATAAATGGGCCTTGGTTAAGTAGAATAGCAATTGCATCAATAAACTAAAACGTGACATCACAAGCGATATCTCGGGACTTCGCCGCATTATCCAACTTTTACTGAACTTTATTAAACTTTAAAATAGAGATTCGATTGTTTTGAATGAACGTTTAAAAAATGTGGTCGTTTATAGTCAAATCAATTATTTAAACGAGCCCTTTTCAAATTTTGTTTCACTGACTTAAATCGCTCTGTGGTTATTCGAGTTCAAAATTTTAATCTCTCGAAGTCATCAAAAATAATCCAGTGACGTTGTTCAAAAAGCTCGCATAACAATTAACAATACAACGTCTTTTTTGCGAGTTCTTCACACATTTTCACTCCATTTGAAATAACATAAAGCGGTCTTTGAAATTCCAGCGACTCACAAGCAAATTTCGTTACGACACCCAAACTTACAGCCATGTATGATTCTGAAAACGCTCTTTCGCATCGCAATTCAACATGCTATATTGTTATACCGGTTGTTTCTAAATTAAAGCCCCCCTCCTCAATAGCATAAACTAAAATAAAAATGTGCTAAAATTATGCAAATTCAAAACAGACATTTATTTACGTTTTAGACTAGTCGTTTATGTTTTTGTCACATTGCCTTCATTCTCGAGTGGTATAATTTGACAAATTGCAAAAAAAGACGGAGAATCAAAATTTATTTTCCTTAATAATTCTTCACTCACAAGTTGTCACAGGTCGATGAGACTAACTTGATAAACCATCGCAGTTTTCTAAACGATCTTTAATTAACACGATCTTTCGAGATGACTATCCAGCATGCTTTTGTGAAGAATTAGGTAAGAAAATAAGAGGTGTTAAGAATGCATCGGCATTTCAGGCTATTATTGTTTATCAATCCATCTAATTTTCTCTGAATCAGTAGATATACGGGTTTATCTAACTCAGCTACTCGACATGAAAATGAAAAAAATTAGACATCAAAAAAATCATTGAGGAATACCCAATTTTTGTTCGGTTTAGTTTATTTTTAATATTTACCCATTCCGAAAATTGGATCCATCTAGTTGTAGCGGTTTAAAACTTCAAAATATTGGAGGACCCGATTGAGGGGAATCCCCAAACCAAAAAACTTTGTCGCACACTAGTCCTTCCTGACAGAGTTGTAAGTCGGGCCGGGCTTTTCGGGTCGGGTTCGGGCCTGAAGTTGACAAAAATTTCGGGCTTAATTCGGGCCTGAGACGTGCTTTTTGTCTTAGGCGCACAAAAATATAATCAAAATAACGTAACAAAATTGCTAAATTTTTCAGACCTAATTTAACTTTCGGTTTTTTTCGGGCATGATTTGGGCTTCAAATTAATTTTTGGGTTCGGGCCGGCGGGTTAGGGCTTATATTTTCGGGTTCGGGCCTGAACTAGCCGGCCCGTTTACAATTCTGTTCCCTGATATCTTCAATCGCTCAAACTTTCAATACAGTGCATTTAGCGGTTTAAAAGTGGATAGCCGGAGAAGAAAATGCAAAAAGAAAAAAAAAAAAAAGTAAAAAGAAAAAAAAAGAAAAATAGTATTCAAGTTGGGCTAAACGAACATAACCCAAAAAAAGGCGGTTGATAGTGAGCTCAAAAATCATAAATCATTTTTCATCAGTATTGGTATTTACCGAGATATATCGGTTCAAAATCGTCCATTTTCTGCCCATTTTCGGCCTGTAACATTTTGGTCACGTAACCGGGTGCCCCCGAACTCGGTTTGCATAAATCATTTATAAGCATCCACCTTGTGTACAAATTTCAGCTCTGCATGCCAAGTGGTTTTTGAGTTATAAGCGAATTAATAAATTTTCAAACCAAAATGGCAGTTTTTTACTTTTTTTGTGTGTCAATTCACGATCACGTGACCTAAGATCCCCAAAATTAACACACATAACGCAATCATTAATTTCTATGTTGAGTCCAAATTTCAACTATCTTGGTTTTACCGTTTGCTAGTCATGAGCAAATCAATCCTCATCTGCCAAAATTCGCGAACAAAAACAAAGGAACTACGCGCTCACGCGAAGTTCCAATTACATAAAGTGAGAATGAGTATTTCTAAAATTATCTAAATGATTTTAAATTTTGCACCAAAGCGTTGAACAAGACTTTTTCTTGAAAAATACAGAAATCATCCAGTCGCTGGGGGCACTACCCAGGCTCTATCCCAATATCTCTTCCTATGACGTACACCACAGGCACCCTTATTCCTTCTTCGCTACAATAAAGCTAGAGGTTTGTTTTTAGATTAATTTAAACAGCAAAAGTTCATCCCATGCTCCTAGCTAATACATTGAGTTGGCGGCATATGTTCTTAGCAACTTTTCTCCAGAATAAATTCGTGCCTCTTCATTGATGTCTAAATACGGCCTGAACACTTACTCGTTGAAAAACACCAACTACACTTTTCATTATACAAAAATTCAATTTTTTTTTTTTTTTTTAATTTACGCTGTTAGTGATGCATATGCCGTTCGCTGCTCTGATAAAACTGCTGGCAATTGGCTACATTGTAAGCTGCTGTACTGCATGGCCGTGTATCTCTTTCAGCTACTAACGCGCATTGTGGAATGTGAGCCTGACAAAAGTTATGAAATTGTAAATAAACTGCGAAGTACTTCCTAAACGTTTCAGCTATTTATGGCAGCCACCAATTGAGGTAGTTGGCCTCGATTTTTTTTGGGGGGGAAGGGGGTGGGAGCATTCAACGGTCATTAATCTAAATTTTCTCTGAATAACCCAAAAGCGTTTAGCTTTTTTGATTAAAATAAGCAAGCGTAATTTTTTTTTTTTTTTTTTACTTTAGAACAGATTTTGTCGATGAATTATGCATGTGCAATAACATAAACACCATAAGTATATCCATGATTACACTAATTAAATGTGCAATCTTAGCTGTAAACATTATGAAACATAGGGACTACGAAACATAGGGACCCTATACCAGTGCGGACTAATGCTGATTAACAACACTTTACAGAGAAAAATTTGGAGAGATGGTCGGGCAAATCGTTGTAGTTATTATGTAAATCATGGAAAAGTACTTTGGACTTGCTAATTCAGTTCATTTTAATCTAATAAATTCAAAGGTTTAAAAGATAGAAAATTGGTGACCCTCGGATCAAAGTTTATCTACATTGGTGCATGCGGCCCTTAATCTTTCAAATATTGTTTTTAGCGATAAATTTTTCAATCATAAAACAAACTTTCGCAAACTACAAATTAAAAAAAAGGGTTTGTTTTGCAATCATTCGTGACTTAAAAAAACAACTAACGTTGCTATATTTTTTGCCAAGTATCTGCAACGTAGTTACGGTACTTAAGGAGCAGGAAAACCAAAAATGTAGCCGGCACCTATAATAAATTATTGCAACGATCAAACATACTCTAAAATAAGCGATGACATCTTTCTTGTACTGCATATGCAATTTTTGATCTTTGTCAAGTTGTCTTGGTTTGAAGACAGCGATGAAACTTTTCAATCTTTGGACTCAAGCTGCCACCTGTCTATTTGTCAACCACACACAGTACACTGTCTCTTTTAATGCTGTACGTCAGGTAGAAAAGCTGTGAATAACAATTTTTTATAGTTATCAGTTTCACCCGACCGGGAATCGAACCCAAGTCTTCAGTTTTAGTTGCAGACGCCCTATCCTCCTAATCACTGATTCGATCTAATGCAACAACTTACCAAACTTGGATCTTTCTCGACAGAAAATCTTAAAACTAAAATCCCCAGAAAGAAAACCTGCAAAGAAAAATATCTTTAAAAAATCATTTTTAAAAACAATAGTTTTTGATACTCAAATCTAATCACTGTTTTATGAAATGATGAAATTATTTATAGCAATTTCTCAAGATTGACAGGCCCTTCAACCCTGAAATTTGGCATGGAAAATTTACTTGAAAAAGAATTGTTACTCATGGAGTGGTTTATTCATTTTTTGATTTTTTTTAATCATACTGTAGCAGTTTACCTTCTAGAGCGCCAAAATTTCTTCACAAACAATGTTGAACACAAAAAGGTTAGCAAATATTAGCCAGCAAGTGGTTTTGGTCGAAAGAAGCTTAGGAACCTCAAAAAATGGTCTTTAAGTTAGTCAAAGTGCTAGTCAAAGCTCTTGTTCTGCTTCTTTATAACATTGAAATAGAAACTCCTCGACGTTCTTCCCTAAAAATCTGAAGTTCAAGGCAGGTGTAAATATCAACTTCATAGAAATTTTGATCTAACTTAGAGTTGAACCCGAAACTAACTGTCAAACAAAAGTTTTCTCTGACCTTTACAACCGATCAGAGGTCAAGTGGATAAAGCGTTTGCTACTGAAACGATAGACTCGGATTCGATTCCTGGCAGGGTCAAACCAAGACCATAAATATTAGTATAAACGGCTTTCATGCTTGGCCTTCAGCTTTATAAGGAAAAGCGTGAAGCCTCTATCGTGTGTGGTAGACAGATGCGCAGGTAGTAGCTTGACTCGTAGACTGAAAGGTTTTTTCTCTGTTTGTGACCAAGGCAACTTGGTGAATAAACATGTGATTACAATAACCACTCGGCCAATATGCCGGCGGAGAGCCTCTGGACAAAAGAGTTGAACGTGTTTTTTTCGGTTTGTGGTCGATATCATATTACAGTATGTAAGATGACTTTGGTTGTCGTGGGGATGTTCCACTAGTAATAATTATAAACAAAAAACACAGTAGCGAATCAACTCACATAAATAGAGCACCAAATGCCTCCTCCGGCTGAGACTGTTTGAAAATAAACACTCAGGGGAATTGATATAAGGACAGATAGAACGGGCAAAATCATCAGGAATATCTGAAAACATAATTATGTAAGATTTGATTCAGCTAGAAATCTGCAATGGGGACTGTTTCGTGAGTTTACTCCAGTTTGCATTTTTGCATTTTGGTCCACAGGCCAATGGGGGGAGGGGGGGTGGCTATAGCCCCCCTGGCCTCGCTATTGACGGAACTTTTTCAAGGCTACCCATTTCTCAAAGAATAAAAGCGATAGCTTCGACGCTATTAAAAGCTATTTTGAAATCATTTTTTTGAATGTGAAATGATTGCCAACAACCGCCAGCAGCTTCACATCTAAAAACGATTCTCTGAAGACCTTAGATTTCACTTTTTAGTTCGAAACAGCAAGTCTTACAGAGAACAGCAGAACACAGAACTTGTTAACTGACACTAATGGTTTTAATAAACTTTTAAAGGAAAATGTTAGAAAAGCATTCCCTGAATGATCGTATTATATTGTCTTGAAATAATCGATAACAATATTAGGAATAATCAATAACAATATTGTACCAAAAAAGATGACGAAAATAAATTCGCGGATTACCAGTTTTCCTATTGAACTTACTGCACTGCATTTGCATAAAATAAATTGAATTAATATCTTTAAAAAAAAATTCTATGAGAATATTTTACATTAATATTTTCTCTAAAAGTTTTGTTGATCTTTGAGTTAAGTTAATCCACATTATGGAGCATTTGGCCCTCAACTGTAATGGTAATTACTAATAACAGCATTTTTTGTTCACAAAGATCCATGGCTGGCAGGAGACAGCGAAGGGACCGTTAGGTCTTCGATTCAAGCTGCCACCTGCCCACCCGTCTTCCACACACGGTGGAGGCTTCACACTGTTTCTTTCATCATTGCAGATCGTCAACGCTGTAGACACCAAGTTTGGTAGTCTTTGATTTGACCAGACCTGGAATCGAACCCGCGTCTACAGTTTCTGTAGCAGACGCTCTATCCACACTACCACTGGTCGTTAAAATTAAGACCTCAACCACATACTGTATTTAAATTCCGGTAAACTCGTAATTAAAAGTTGATGCAATGTGTTGAACTGAAAATCGAGCTGTGGATATGTATATTTGTAGTACTTTGAAATAGGAAGGGGATCGTAAAGTTTTGATTATTACCTGGAAGTCATTCAGCTACATCGATGGAATTTTGTCAGTGTAATCATTTGTCCTCCTGTGCATTAGGGTATCCAGATTTTCGACTTTTCTTGTGTTTTGTAACTTTTTTATGCAGTTTTTTGAGCTGGTTCCGAAAATGTGTTAAAAAATGTGATCCGATCAACTTCCGAAAAGATATGGAAACGTTTGATCCATCACTTTTTTAAAATTTGATTTAAAGTTTTAAACAGCGTTTTTAGTTCTTCAGTTATGATACCGAGAGTGATTTTATTTGAAAGAGCATTTAATTCTGTGCAATTAAAAAAGTTTGTTTGAATTGACCCAATAACTCGGGAGATATGAAGTATTTTGTGAATAATTTTTTGCTACGCTTAAGTGATTTTGGAAGCTCAGTTGCTTTTTACAGCTTTAAAAAAAGCACTGCCATTGGCCTAATTTGAGTCAATATGACCAAGAGGCTCCGACTTTGCACAAATGGAGTCAGAAAATCTGTTGACGCAGTTTTCCAATCACGTTACGAATGAGTGATTTTTAAGTTTTACAATGAAATAGTTCTTAAGTAATGAGAGATTTTAGCTGCATTAATGCAAAGCATGAAGAATGCTGATAGCGTTTATGACACATTTTGTAGTTGAAGTTATGCAAATGTATTAGGGCTAGAAATTCAACAATTATAATTCTCATTGGTGTGAGTTTTTATAGATGTAGTTGTTATGGAAAATACTAAATAGAAATACGCATAGTCAATAGCAATCTTCATAAGTATCTTGAAAAAACATAGCTTTTTTGGCTCAAGAGTAAATTTTTTGAATTTCAACGTTGCGCAATGTAACCTGTCATTTTGTTCTGTTTGTCATAATGGCACTTGCAAAATCACTCACCAACTTAATCCTGTCTTCTGCAGCATCGCTCACCATTTAAATAGTTCGAACGATGATGCTAAAGCTCAAGACATAATAAGACATTGATTTAGCTTATTTCAAACAAGAATTTCAACGATACGTTCAAGGCAAGAGGTACAGGGCCAGTACTTTCTTGCCGTTCGCTTACCAGCAACGACAAATCATGCTTGCTTGATTTGAAAAAGCTTAAAACTAACCAAAATTTGATTTAACTTACCAAGGTAGAAAATGTCAGCTTTCAAAATACTTCTCTTGTTTTTTAAATATTAATTGCGTTTTTTCTTTTATTGTAATGGCTATGGCAGCTTAACCTTTACCATTTATTTTGCTTGAATAAAGAGCAAAATGTAATACTCTTTAGAAATGAGTAAATATAAAATAAAATATAAAATAAACTACGAAAAGTATTTTCTCGCAAAAGATAAATGAATATTTTAAGCACCAAAAAGGAGTTATTAATTAAAATAAATCACAGCGGATGATAAAGTTTGCAAAGTTATTGAATTTTAACTATACTAATTCAAAACAGCAAACCTCAGTAACTGATTTAAAATTATAAGGTTGTAGCTCAACTTGATTATTTAGAGGTCCTTTGCAGCTTCCTGCTACATTTCATTTTAAACGAATGTTTGTGTTTGTCTGAAGTAATTTCGTAGTGCAAAAATGAACGTCATTGTCATTAGGCAAACAATTGTTTAAATCTATAAACAGCAAAAAATGTTGGCACCGGAATAAGAAAGACCAGTTACATGAATAAATTATAATATGACTAATGTCAACCCTAAAATACAATGTTATTTCTTGGGAAGCACAAACTTGAAATTTGTCTTGTCCAACAATTACTATTTTCAAAATGTACAGCACAACCTTCCATCCAATGACCACTATCCATCTTGCATCCTTTAAAACTGTTCAGTGCTCACTTGTGTTTAGCATAATAAAAATCTACCACATAAATTTAAGGTTGGAAAATAAGACAAATTGAAAATTTATGATTATTTCATAATATACACTCCCAAGCTTTATAAACAATAAATCTCAACTTTTTTCAAGCTTTCACGTACCCTTCCGGCTGCCTTGTAACTGAAAAAAAATATGCTTTCTATTTTGAACCTAGCAACATTGTTTGAACTACCGGTATTTAAATGGTGAGCGATGCTGCAGAAGACAGGATTAAGTTGGTGAGTGATTTTGCAAGTGCCATTATGACAAACAGAACAAAATGACAGGTTACATTGCGCAACGTTGAAATTCAAAAAATTTACTCATGAGCCAAAAAAGCTATGTTTTTTCAAGATACTTATGAAGATTGCTATTGACTATGCGTATTTCTATTTAGTATTTTCCATAACAACTACATCTATAAAAACTCACACCAATGAGAATTATAATTGTTGAATTTCTAGCCCTAATACAGTTGCATAACTTCAACTACAAAATGTGTCATAAACGCTACCAGCATTCTTCATGCTTTGCATTAATGCAAAAACTTAATCCATCTTTTTTCTTTTCAAGGAAGTCGTGACAATTTTCAAAATTGATGTTGCAATTTCAAAATTGGTGATTCTACTGGTAACATATTCTTTCATTGACATCAAATTGTTTTATTTAATATTGTGAATAAAATTTGTGATATTTTTTTGAGATTTCTGCCAAATATACAGCTAAAATCACTAATTACTTAAGAACTATTTCATTGTAAAACTCTTAAAAATCACTCATGCGTAACGTGATTGGAAAACTACGTCAACAGATTTTCTGACTCTCCATTTGTGCAAAGTCGGAGCCTCTTGGTCATATTGACTCAAATTAGGCCAATGGCAGTACTTTTTTTTAAAGCTGTAAAAAGCAACTGAGCTTCCAAAATCACTCAAACGTAACAAAAATTTTTTTAATTGCGCAGAATTAAATGCTCTTTCAAAATCACTCTCAGTATCATAACTTAAGAACTAAAAACGCTATTTAAAACTTTAAACAAATTTTGAAAAAGTGATGGATCAAACGTTTCCATATCTTTTCGAAAGTTGATCGGATCACATTTTTAAGCACATTTTCGGAATCAGCACAAAAAACTGCATAAAAAGTAACAAAAAACAAGAAAAGTCGAGGAAGTCGAAAATCTGGATGCCCTAATATGCATAATGGCCCAAAAGTATCCTAACTTCGTTCACGAAGAACTGCAAATATTCACAAGTTCAACGCTCTGGTCCCACTGACTTCTGTTCAAATCCAAAATCGGCATGATATGTTGAGGAAGATGATCGTTGAATCATTTCAAGCAGAAAGAGAATTGTTTTGCTCATCTGGTAACTATGAACAAAAATTGAATGTTTCTGAGCTCTTGCATTGAAAACTCACCACGTTCCCTCCCCGGTGATGCCATTCAAGAGGTGGAACGGTGGTTTTTAACGTAACTAGAAAACTTCTAAAACCGCGGCCTGGGCAGGTCAAAAAGCGAAGGAAGAAATTGTGCGACTTTTGTGGGTGCTATTCAGCGAGTCATAAGCATCCAGTAGCGTAGCCAGGGGGGGGCGGGAGGGGCTCGAGCCCCCCCATTGGCTTGTGAAGAATGCAAAATCGCATGCTTTTTGTGCTTTTGAGGCCGATTTTATGTGAAAAATGGAAAATAGCCCCCCCCATTCGAAAACAGCCCCCCCTCAAACGTCTGAATTTGCGAAATTGGACGAAATAGCAGCCTCAATTTTGGTGAAGACCTTTTTTTTTTTTTTTTTTTGGAGATCACCTGATTTTGGGCGGAAAAAAGCTTTGAATTTCGGATTTCGGCCAAAAAATCACTCTAAATTTTGGCGAAGACCTTTTTTTTTTTTGGAGATCACCTGATTTTGGGCGGAAAGAAGCTTTGAATTTCCGAGCTTTCCGAGATATTTCGCCTCAAGTTTCGGACAAACCGTCTGAAATTGATTCAAGATCAATGAAAATTCGAGTCAAGGTCGTTTGCACACTTCTCACTCTTTCAAAATAGCCCCCCCCCTTTTCCAAATCCTGGCTACGCGCCTGTAAGCATTACAGATAAAATTTAAATTTTTGTCGCTTTTTTCTTCATGGTGATAATTAAAACTTTACGACACCTTTTTGTGCAAATAGCTTTTTCGATTAGATAAATTCGAATACAAATAAATATTGCGACGCTTATTGAATATTGCAATCGTCTTTCCATTGCCGAGCATGGCATAATAATATCAATTTGAATAAACAAACAGAATCAGAGGCGGCGCCAGCCCGAAATGGTTGGTAGATCAAAAGCAATAAAAAAATCAGGCTATTTTTTTCTTGAAGAACTTATCAAAAACATGCCAAAAAATTTTTGTAGAAGAGCAAAAAACTGTATCCCTTAATATGGCTGGTTTCTTTTCGAGCCAAGTCAACTGACCGCGACAAACTGACCGCGAACCTACGGTTTCGTCACAGCTTTTTCGTCACAAAGTGAGGGTTAAGGCCCATTCACACTGGCATCGTGATCGCGTCACATGACGTCATCGCTCAGCGCTTCGCGATTTTGAAATGTCAGCATGACGCGACGAAACGACGAGCTTTTTGCTTGCGATGCACACCAAGCGCGATATGTCGGTTGCTATTAGAAACGTCAAACATTGTTTAGGGAAGGTGCAAGACTGAAATGATGGCTTTAACTTTAAGCTTGTTCTTTTTTGACATTCTTGGTGTTAAATGGTCTAACGTTAAACACCAAGAATGCAAAAGTCTAAATTCGCTGTGGTTAAAATTGTAAATTAAATTCCGATTAAAAGTTTCAAAACGTTTGGAAATCTCTTCTTAGTTAAGACTGCTTGTTTTGACTAGGGTGTCTGGTTCGGGTATGCTTTTCTAAACCCGGGTTTGGGGTTTTCTGAAAATCTTAGTTTTCGGGATTTATCTGCTTTCAAAAGTTGAACTGAACAAAACTAAAATTTATGTTGTTAACTGTAATGCAAAATGAAAATAAATTAATCACATTTAGCATAGATCAATGCAAGGTAAAAATGATAGTAAAACCGGCACAAGGAGACTGCGAAGGGACTGGTTTTGTCTTCGTGTCTGCAGCCACTTATTGTTGTTAAAGCTTTACTTTTTGTTCAGTAATATCTAATCTTTTTTTTTTTTTTTTGAGAACGCGCGCTAACAAACAAACAAACAAACAATAGCAGCAAAGAAAAGAAGGGAAGAAAGAGGGAGAAGGGGGGAAGCAGGAACCTCATAATGTTAAAAGATAAATAAATTAAAACTATAGTGGTTATATTTAGCAATAATAAAAATATATAAGTTTATGTTTCTTAATTATGTTTTTGCAAGAGTAAGTTTTTAAGTTTTGCTTTGAAAGACAGGAGCTTTTGTGACGTGAATATCGAAAAAAAAATACATTTTAAGTTTATACTTTTACTTTTCTTAGCGTATTATGAAACAAAAAAGCAAAAAAATCTTGTTAAAAAAATGACAGAAAACACTATATTCAAAGTGTGCATCTTGCGCTAGATTACTGCCAGCATTTTCCTTGACATGTCATTGAATATGGCACGCAACTGTTTCTTGGGTACTCTTGCCTACGTTTTAATCAAATTTTTGGTTAACTTTTCACCTTTTTCGCCAAAATGTTTTTCAGCCAAATTTTTGAGCATTATAAGAGTTTTTGTGCAATAGAGCAATAAACTGAATTAATCTGTACGATTCGCTCAACAAAAAAAAGTTCTGATATCCATTTTGCAGAAACAACGCTCTCACGACGAACGACAAAGTAGAACTCATTTCTACTTCGTCGTGCGGTCGTTCAACCGCGAGTTTTTGCGTTAGCGCGTCATGGCAAACACGTGGTTAAAGCGACAAATCGTTCAGTGTGAATTGGTCGTCGCGCTTACGCGTCAGGATCGTTGAAAACGCGTCATAAACGCGTCATCTGACGCGATCGCGACGCCAGTGTGAATTAGGCTTTAGTGCAAGATGGCTCAGGGAATAGAAAACTATTTTTATAATCGCCCTTCTCAGCCAATCGGAGTCATTTGGTTCGCGGTCAGTTTGTTTGCGGTCAGTTATCGTGGACCCGTTCCTTTTAGTGTGTAAATTAGACGTAGCAGTGAAAACAGTAGAAAAAAATTCATAAAAGGGTCGGTTTATTTCAAAATAATTTAATAATGACAGAATAATGACATACCGGTACAGAAGTTCAAATGCAGTTGCTGTTCAGCTGGGGGGTTTGAGGAAGCGTTGTAAGCTCCGCCCCGGAAGTCAACACATTTTAAGCTTTTTTATAGCCTAAATTGTGGCAGTTTAACTTAAAACACTTAATGGTATGCAATTTAAGCATGCAGCTCCTACGTTTAAAAATATTGGTCAGGAAAACTTCACACAAAGTATTTAAAGCACACAAACTGGTAACTTTGCATCCAGTTGATACGGTAGCATTTTGGAATAGAGAGGCCAACTTGGCAAAGGTTTCAATCTCTGGGAAGTTTCACCTCATGCCCTCTAAATAGTCCTACGCAACTTTGCATCCAACAATTGGACGCACACCGTACATCCAACAATTGGACGTACATCGAAACTAGTGGCGTAAACCAAAGGAGTAAGGGGCTGAAGCCCCCGTATCGCTAGGCCACTAAAAAAAGTCAACTTAACTATTATGCATGCTTTTAAACGTGTGTTAAACTTGACTAGAAAAATGGGGAGCTGAAAAGGCTAACAGATTAAATTGTGTCGAAAGGCTTTCAAATCTCAACAATTAGCTCTTTTAAATGGTTTTACTACCGCGCGCAATGTCATCGAAATGGCGTTAAAATGGCTACCTTTAAAAAAAGGATTACAAGTCACCTTAAGTGTTAGGTGTAGATAAATTTCACTATTAGATTCAAAGCCCGTCTTTAGAAAAATCCTGTTTACTCGGCTGATCGGGACATTTTAATTAGATTGCGGGCGGAAGCCTCTGAATAGCACCTCCGTCTTTTGGAGGCTTTTGATCGGGGTCTGAAAAAGAAGTTTCATGCCCCGGGGTGATTTTTGCTATAGAAAAAAATTAGCAATTTTCGATGCCATTTGCATAAAAATGTTGAACGTTTTTGGAGCCATTTGAAATAACATCGCCCAATTAATATTATCATGCAAATGTACAGTTATATTTAGTCATCAATATTTTCTTTGTTGAAGAATAAAAGATATGATCGATTCAATAAGTTCCATGTGTTATTATTCTATAGCCCTTGAGTGAGAAGATTACTGAATTAGATTCCGATATACACAGTCTAATAATGATTTTAATAACTTTATGTCAGACCTGCATCATATAGATGTTTTTGAAAGATTAGGATGGGGGCGTTGTACACTGTTCGCTGTACTGTACAGACATAACACAGCAAAAGATTGGTGCATTTTAATTAAACGGCTAAAGCCTTCCTACAAAGTTGCCTTTGATGAATTCTGCAAAGACAAAAGTCCAACAATGATACTATGCAAAATCAGCACAGTAGCAAAACTGTTTTTAGTTACATTTTGTGACAATAACAACCACAACTTAAACGGGCTGACAAATCATGTACCGGTATATTAGATAACTTAGAAAAAAAATTTAAAGTGTAAAAAGAATGTCACTGCAGTTATTTTATGACACAGTAACTTAGTTTTGGGATGAGCTGAACCTAACTCATACTGAATCGTCACCACCGCTATACCCCTCAAAAAACTCAACGGATTTGGGCGAATTGGAAAAATGACCCTAAAAGTGACTGGGACATATCATTCCCCGTCCTCCCCGTGGCTCCGCTTTTGAACGAGATGGAAAAATAGGTAATTGAAACAAAAGATATTATTCACATATATTTCTTTTGAAATAATCTTATTCAAAATTAAAAAAAAAACAGTTTAATTATTACCCCAACAATTTGTACGGTTTTCAATGATTTGTGTTGAACTTCAATGACGTCACTTTTCGCGTCATCAGAACTGCTGGATGAGTCATCATCCACCTTTGAAGTAAGAGCATCCTCCTCTAACAGGTTCTCCTTTGCATTGATATTTTCAACTTTCTCTTCTTTGTTGCTCATTTTAGCAGTAAAACTACACACCTCCTCCAGCCTGTAGCAAAAGCAGTACCATGTTTCGACTACCGTTAGTTTAAGTCTTTGAAAATCAAATCCTGGCGTAACTATGTTGCATTATCGCACAATAATAGTTGGAGTGCTGCATGATGCCAATGAAACATCTACAGCATATTAGAATCAAAAACGTAATCAATCTTAACACAGGTATGCCGTGCTCCCAAATGAAACTTTTAAACTACAAAGAACAATTTTTTGCTGAAAAAATAAGTAAAAATTGTCCTCGCTCCCGTACCTCCAAAATGCTGTCTTGATCAGTTTCAACAAAGAAAAGAGACAACTGCTGCTCATAACAACATCACTGGCTGTTACATAACCAAGGTCGTGTTGAGAATTAATGATGCCATTACAAAAGTTGCCTCCCTTCACGGTAGAAAATCTTGGAAAGTGGGGTTTGATTAGATTTGACTACATTCGCATTTAAAATGTTGAGTTGCTGACAGCAACTGGGAATCCGACTTTTATTTTGTAAAAATCTTCTTCAAGCAACTGTTCACTGACGTGTAACTCACGTCATTGAATTCTGATTCTGTTATATAATGAAAATCTTTTTTAACGTGAAATCAAACTTTGAACCCAATAACATCATCAAATCGCAGTCTTTTCTCTTTCGTTTGTGACCAAACACTTTTCGTTTTGTGCGGCTATAATTAGTTTGATCTCCAATTTCCAGGTTTTCAACAACGTGTTAAATCGTTGGCTGCCACGTGAACCACCGGTGGGTCACACCGCCATTTTAGTTAGGCGCCGCGTGACTCATCGGTGGGTCACGCATCAATTTCTCTCCTAAATGCTCGTTTTACTCTGGCACTTTAAAAGAGCATTTAGGTTGGAAATTTTTTTGCTTGATTTTCTTTCAAAATTTTTTGGCAAATCTGAAGAATAACTTCACCAAGTTTGAGCTTTCTACAACCTTCCGTTCCTGATATATAGCAGATTATATAACCCCTTAGAAGGGTTTTTCACCTCAGACATTTTGCCAGGGTTGCCAACTAGAAACAAAATTTCAAAAAGTTACTGTATGACCTTGATTCTCAATAAATAGTTTGCGGAAATAGTAATTGCAAAAGAAAGTAAAGGTTTAGAACTGTAAAAATTACTTCTTTTCAAAAAGTGTAAGCCAGCTTTCCAAAAGTTATTCTACAGTCTCAATACTGACAAAGTGGCAACACTGAAGTAACAGGAAAATGGCTAATTTTCAACTGCCATATCTTGAGAACGGGAGAGCGTAGAAATGTCAAACTTGGTGAGAACGCATATTAGGCTTATCCTAACATTTTGGTGTTAGGATAAAGTTTTAAGTGAAAAACTTGGCTTGAATCCCTTTTAAGACAGGACTTGGTTTTCTCTGCATTGGCACCTCAGTTGTGTAAAAAGTATTGCATACATATTTTGTTCAACGATTTAATTTTTTTGGTGAGAAAAGTATTGGTGATGAGCGATGTTGCGATATACCATCCTCAGAATTGCTGTCATTTGGTATGTTTGGGACTTTGCTGACGTTTATGACCTTTGTTTTTACTCGGCCATTTTAATAGATGTACATCGATATTTATTGATTTGCTTTTAACTAAAAAACGGTAAAACATAAAAAATTGAATTTTGGATGTAACATGACAATAATTAAAAGCGTCATGTATGGCAATTTTGGGGACCTTAAGTCACGTGATTGTGATTTAGCTACCCTAAAACCGACAAAATACGGCCATTTTTGTCTCGAAAGTTTATTAATTCACTTATAATTATAAAATGGCTGAACGTGGAACGCTGAAATTTGGAAACGACTTGGGTGCAAATAGAGGCTGTATGCGTATTAAGTTTGGAGGCACCCAGTCACGTGATCGTAACTCCAGAGGCAGAAAATTGGAAAAAAGTGGACAATTTTGAACCAATATTTCTCGGCAACTACCAATATGGATGAAAAAAAGTTTGTGGTTTTTGAACACTCTACTTACCATCTTTCTCATCAGTGATGGGAATCTTCTGCTTTTCGGCGAAATTCGCCGATTTTTTGACCAAATGGGTCATTTTTGTGAATTGTCCAGAACCGATGAGAAAAATTTAGGGGTGTTAGGGGGATAGTTGGGCAACTGTGAATGCATTCTCTTTATTTAAAGGATAAATAAGCTTTGTTTTTGCAATAAGAGAGTTACGATTATAAAAACGTCGTTATTTTTTCGAAATTATTACTACATCGAAAATTTGCAGCTTAAGAGAAAAAGCGTTAAACAGCAGCGCAAGAAAAAAAGGAATTGTAGATTAAGAGAAAAAAACAAAACGTTTAGTTTTCGGTGGTTTTTCTTCTTATATTTAATCAAAGCGATTTTGTAACGTGGCAAAAAAGCACAGCGGTTTTTGCAGCAAGAAAAGTTTCTCTTCGCGATTTTTTGCTTTGAAGAATAAAGATGCGGATGTTGGTCTGAACCCCATTCTACAACTGAAGCCGAGCACGGCGAAAATTGTTCTTTTTTTCTTCGCTAGTTGTGAGGCGGTGCATTTGACTTGTTTTGTCAAGGAAAAAAAAATCGCCACGCTTTGCTCCGGTGCAAAATGAGCTTTATATTTTGTGATCTATTTTTTCACTGCAAAAATGAAATTTCAAATTCAGGTTCTTTATTCATTTTCAGTGTTTTGGTCTTTAAAACTTTGTAGCTATTTCCAGATGCGGCATTGATTCTTCATGCAGAATTACTGAAGCCAGCGTTGTTCGTAAATGCGTTATAAATTGCCAAATTGTTAGTGGATTTCAATTTTCTCAACTTGTGCAGTCAAATAGTGAACCCTCAAAAGCTTTTCCCCCAGGCACAAATCTCTTGTTACGTCACTGGTTTTCACCCCTGTTGATGTAGGGAAAAGGTTTATTAGTTAGGCAGTTACTAATTTGTCCTAAAATCAGAGGTGGGCACTTGCGCCGTAATAATTGCGGCGCAAGCTTGCGGCGCAACTATTTCACTTGCGACAGCGCTTGCGCCGCAAGTATTTTTGTAATTTTGAGCGCAATCGCGCAAGCGCAATTCAAATACGGTTAGGAATGATTATTTTTCAATTAAATGTAATTGAAGTTAAAAAAATAACATTGACGAGATATAAGGGCGTAGTCAGGGTTTTTGATTGGGGGAGAGGGCCAAACCACAAATCACACGAAATGACGTAATCCAAAATTTTTGAAAGAGGGACTTTTATGGGACAAAGATATCGTAAAATGGAGGAACAGAATCGGGGCCCGGGTTGGAATGTAACCTGGATTTTGCTAAAGGAAAAGGCCTTGAACCAAAAGTTTCCAAATTCTCTAAAGTTGGGAGACGTGATGAGTAAACTTGTTTTACCCAAGCATATCACAGACGGGAGTCTGGGGGCCGGCCGCTGGGCGATATTTTTTTAATTTTGGGGGTAAAAATAGCTATTTTAATACCATTTGAATCATATTTCTAACGTTTTTAGAGCCATTTGAAATAAATAGATTTTTAAGATTTGAAATCCAATTGAAAAAATCAAACTGTTAAGTCTTCCCGTTACTTACAGATCAAGTCCAAAACACGTTTAAAATCTTGAATTTGGTTGAATTATGCATAGTGACTTGGCCCAAATGGGAGAAGCAAGGTACATTACCTCCTGCAATATTTTTAGCAGTAAATAATCGCTCGAGTATTTGCTTTGGATATTTTTGTTTTGTCATGAAAATAAACGGGTTTAGGAGTATAGGTTCGATTAGGGGCCCAGGCCCCTCAATTCAAATTGAATAATTTGCTCAATAAGCATTTTTCTTAGCTAATTTTTTTTTGTCAAAAGCATTTTGTCGCGTGAAAACTGGCGAGGTGGATTGTTATTTCAAATTGGTGCAATAGATGGTTACTAAGTAGTCATCTTATTGCATTAAATTCACAAAATAATTAGATGAGGGCCTAAAGCTGCAACTTTTGGGACAAAAACCCTGAATTTCTCCCGGGTTATACATTTAAATTGGATGGCAAAAATTTGATTTTGTAAACGTTTCCTACGTCGAGGTCGCCGATTTTGCGTTTACCAGTTTAGCGGTTTGCCTAACTCATCAAAATCAAAATGTTCTTCTATTATCCTTCATCTTTTGATTGTCCTTTCTTTTATTTCTCAACTTACTCGAATAAAACCAGCCTTTTTATAAACAAATAAATACAGTGTGATCAGAAAGTCATTATGTGCACCTGTAATCCCAATGCATAAACAACATTCTGTCTTTTAGAAACCGATAATCACAAGTGTAAAGAAACCAGCTTGCTGTTTAGAACGATGATCAGTTGCTATTTAATGAAGAATTTAATCGATATGCTACTCACAATAACTGCTGAAAATGCCATAATAACATCTAAATAATATTAGGTGCACAGTGACTTTCTGATCACATTGTATTAAATAATTTGAAGAGTATTTTTAACTGAAAAGAAATAAAAATCCGGTAGTCACTTGAACTGAAATTCTGGAATAAATTTGAACACAAATCTGTTCTGTAACATTATGAGTCCGAGATTCCCTTGACCAATCAGCGCTAGACAACTTATGATCACGCCACACTGATCAGCCAATGGAACGTCATCACGTGCAAATAACAAAACCCCAGAACTACGCAAAAACAATGAAAAAGTAATTAACAAAAATCAACGCTTTTGTCCGACTTCATTTGAACTGCCGCTACACGAGAAACACGGGTTCCCTTCTCGCTGCCGCCACAATTTAAGGTGGCCCAGGCCACCTGGTCGTCAATATTAATGTTAGTCTATTGTACTCGTATACTGTTGTATATGCAAAAATGCTAAAAGAAACTGAAAAAAACATATGGCTAGTTGTTATTGTTTTCATCATCGGTGGCATTTCAATTGGGAGGGGGGCCTTTTGCCCCCCAAAAGAAACTGAAAAAACATAAGGCTGGTTGTTATTGTTTTCATCATTGGTGGCATTTCAATTGGGAGGGAGGCCTTTTGCCCCCCCTTGGCAACGCCTATGACGAGGTTGGTTCATAAAAGCCTCGTTATGGGAAATTCCATTCGTCTACTGCTGGCAAAACTTTTATTGGATTTACAGCAGGGGTCTTTTTTCGCTGAAACGTTTTTATCCAAAATATTTTTCGCCGATTTTTCAAAAAAATTTTTCCGATTTAGTAATTTAAAAAATGGTTGTAAAATCAAATTCTAAACAGAAAAATTACTTTTGTAATCGTCTTTCTAGAAATACGCTACTCGTTTCCAAAAAATCTTATACTTGCTTTAGGCATTAAACGCGTTACTCGCAACAGTCCGACTTTTTCACCATAATTCAAAAACAAGAAACAACCAAAACTATTAATTACAACTTTTTTGCTAGTCCGGAAAAATTGCAAACACTAGTGACAGCATTGATATAGGTCTCGTAAGTAAATCTTAGATGGTTCAATTTCTTTAAAAAAAAAACAAGAGAATGTTTTTTGTACGTGCTCCATTCGTTAGAGAATTATGCTAATTGTTTCAAAAGCATAAAATATATACCGAAGCTTGTAAAGGATTTTCTTAACAAGCCATTAGAAAAAAACAGTGACCCTAAACTTCGAAATCGTTCGCTTACCACCACATAATGACTTTATAAGTGGAATTTTTTAACACCCCGGTTCCTTTGAGTGCGGGTGTTGAGAGTATGTTTTCGTTAGGTATTGAGTACTTCGCCCAAAGAGGTTAAGCGAAGCACATTTTCAAATCCTTGTATTTTTTCAAGAATATCAATAATCTTTTGTATACTAATTTGGTAGCATGCATAATTTCTTTTGTAAATTGGTTTCGTACTGTAACCTTGCGCAGTTTGAGCAGTGAGTCATTTAGAATCATACTTTTCAAAACGTCACGCTTGCGCTTGCGGTGCAATTATTTTTTTGAGCTTGCGGAAACGCATGCGGCGCAAGATTTTCAGAGTAGTTGCGCGTGCGCTTGCGGCGCAACTTTTATGACTTGCGCTGCCCACCTCTGCCTAAAATGGATAGTTTCCTAAAATTTTGTCGATGCATAGCGGTTTTGATCCCAAGTCGATTTCTATCCATTGTTTGAGCCTGATTGTATGTGGGTAATGCGCTCTATTGAGATTGTCAAATAATTATGACGGCATTTTAGTTAATATGCAGGATTGATTACTGGCACCGTAGAAGTTCATGATATCATTGCAAAATTAACTGATTACAACTTGGTTTTGTAAAATAATTTTATCAAATCTCAATTACGAGGCTTGCTTTTATTAACACTTATGCAGTGCCCGGTAGAACTAAGGTACTGCGCGGGAGTTCTAGGCTATCTGCGCGGGCGTGCAGCTTCGAGGGAACTTAGGTTCTGCGACCTTTGTTTATTGCACGATTTTGACTCGATATTTTAACTATGTTTGGCCCTCCAACAATAGTAAAGTGGCGTTTTAGGTCTGGCAAAAACTGTCTGGTTTTAATATACAGTACATACGCTTTCTCGGTCGTGTTGCAAATTACAGTAGTGGGTGAGGAGGTAGCAGAAAGCTTGCTATGGTACACTGTTTTTTGAAGATCAAAATGTTCCAAAACTCCCTCAAAATCTCTTGCAGGTTTAGGCTTCTGGTAGATTGCTTTCAAAATTAATACCCTACTTCACAGGAAGACAGGGGCGTATTTAGGGGGGGGCATTGTGCCACGCCCCCCCCCTTTTTGGGTCGTCAGGATTGTAACATTGCATTGAAAAGTAAGCAAAATTGAGGCATGCCCCCCCCCTTTGCAAGTTAGGCATGAGGTTTGATCACACAAAGGGCATGTGTTGTGCGTTTCTTCCAGGCTTTGGGCGAAAAATCGGACTGAACTTGAGTGAAAACCTTTTTTTTTATTCTTTTTTTGCTCTTCACCTAATTTTTGGCCAAAAATTGGACCAAATTTGAGTGGAACAATTTCTGGTTCAGATCTTTGTTTTTCCCAACTTTTCTCAAATTTCTGCCCCCCCCCTTTTCAAAATCCTGCGTGCGCTACTGCAGGAAGATGTTTGGATTCTGCAACTTATCTGCCATAGCGTGTTAATATGTTAAGTACTCCACACATGGCACCGTTGTAACGGTAAAGTACACCACTGACAGTGCCGCAACTTGCACGCTGTTCTAAGGGGGGCAAAAATTTTTGGGTTGGTCTACTCTTCTCCGAGTTTTCTGCTGATCTCCACCCCCCCAAAAAAAGAGAGGTCATCGCGCCAAGTTAGTCTAATTTTCTCCAAGTTTTCTGTTGATCTCCAAGAAACAAGCCACCATCTTGAAACTGCCGCAAGAGTAAAGGGAGTTTGGGTGGGCATGATGGGCAGTTTAGGGGGGCTCCGCCTAAAGGGGGGCGCGCGGCCGTCTTCTTTCAGTAGGCCACGGTACTTGCGATACAAAATTAGACCACAATTTCCAGTGGACTAGTTATCTGTAGGTTTACGGTTACGTCAGCCAACTAAACTAAACCACATTATGTAGTAAACCAGGCCTGCGCAACATACGGCCCGCGAACCCTTTCATTGCGTCCTTCGAAATGGTGACATGTGATCTCAAGCATAATCTCTTAAGCAATCCAGGTTTGTCGTATTGTGACATGGTGTCTGATGCGATTGTGTGTATGTGTGTAAAACTGGAATCTGCGTTTTACGGTCATACCTCTGCGGCAGAACTTTTCCAAAAAATTGCCTCTGTGGCAAAAACAAGTTGGATCGAAAATTTTTTATGTCTTTCCCCTTTTGCTCGACTTCATGACAGAACATGGAAGCAATTTTCAGGTGCAACTGCTTCCAGTTATAGAAGCACAAATTAAATTGCTGCAAGAAAATTCGAGAAGTATTTTGCTGCTAAACAGAATGCCACACTTGATGCTATTCTTGGATATTATGCCGTTTCACTTATGATAATATTACTACTGAAACCGAATATCTAATTGACCTTCAATCAGGTTTCGGCACGATATTACTTAAAGAAACACAATACACCGAATTTTGGTGCACGTACTAAATGTGCCAGAACACAGAAGCATAGCAAAAAAAAGATTTCTGTTCTCATTCAAATGCCCTCAACGTATGAATACAAAAGTGTTCTTTGTATTTGTGTTTAATCAAATCAAAATCAAATCTTTCATTATACTCGCTGTAATATCCCGAAGCGTGTATCGAGTTGTCGGGGCCCATCTTCGCGTCATTGCGCCTGGGCAACACAGCTTCCTTCGAAGAAATGTCGCAGAATTTGATTGGCCCGAGATTTGAATCTCGAACCTCCCACTGCAGAGATGAACGCGTTACCAGCACAAGAAATTCAATTACATCGATCCATTGATGAGGGGAGCAATTAAAAAAGATCTCGGTATAGAATGTTGGTTGATAATACTCAACAGCGAAAAAGTGATTAAAGATAATTTCTTGAATTTGTTGTGTTTGCTGTCTTGCGTTGTTTTTAGTGCAGACTGTAGTGCAATTGTCTTTTTGCATGTTAATTTTAAAGCGGCTTTTTACCTCATTTCAAATTTTAAGCGCAGGGTGCATGAGCTCGTCACAAGATTTTTTAGGGTGCACCATTACAAAAAAAGGTTGAAGAGCACTAATTAATATACTGCATATATTGTAAATATTGCTTGCTTTGTGACAGTGCTGCCTTTTTACAATACTTCATAGAATTGTGTTAGTTGTTCGCCAAGCTTCAGTTTATGCGTGCTACTGATTAAGTAGTGCTATTAGGTGCAGTTGACTGCATAGTCTTTCGCTGCTTCCTGGCTGCGTACTGTTTGACGTATGGTAAAAATAAACTTGACTTGACATACCAAATTTAAGAGTACCGGTAGGCTAATAAAAGGAAAAGATAGGTAAAACATGCCAAACTTGGGGATGCAATGCTAGAAAATTTACAATTAGCCCTTAAATGGACTTTCAAAACTGTAAGATGAATTCTCACAATGAATTGGTATCACAGCAAAGTAAAACTTATGAAATTACTGCAACATTTAAGACGTTGAAGCAGTGGTGCCGAAACAAGGGGGGATGGGGGGATAAATCCCCCCAATAATTTGGCTGTATCCCCCCCAATAGTCTGAGAATGGTCCACATCTGCATCCCCCCCAATAATTTGAATAAGTGTACATCTGAGCGTAAATGTGTGGAAAAAAGTGAGTGATCTATTCTCGCTGAAGGCCTTTTTTTTTTTTGATCTTCACTTGAATTTGGGGGAACAATGTGTTCTATTTTTGATGAATACCTTTTTTTTTTTTTGGTCTTCACCTGAATTCGGGGAAAAAAAGTGTTCCATTTGCATTTTATTTTTGGTCTCCACTAAATGTCCAAACCTGAACAAAATCGTGGTCGAGGTTCATCCGCCCCAATGTTGAAAATAGGGCAAAATTGGGGTAAAAGAACAAATTATCCCCCCAATGCTCAACAAAGATCGGCACCACTGCGTTGAAGTACTTGAGCTGAATGGCTTTGATAGATTTAAGCTGGATTGCCGAGTTTTTTTACCAAACTGTCACCTGTGAAGTTATGAAAACCTTCTACTTGATCTTCAAAGTTTTTAAACAATTTTATGTAGAAAGCTTTCGTGCTGAATAATGGATGTAATGCAATTTACACTACGATATTCAATATGTTGGCTGTTGGGTCGCAATGCTAAATAGCGTTTGCAGAATAGGAATTGCTGTAAAATGCGTGCATATTTTTGGCCGTGGTTAGTGTTAAGTTGGCAGATATAAAAATAGTTCGCTCAAAAGTCGCTGGAGTTTTCAGGATTGCTGTTTCAAAATAAAGTGAAAAACTATTCGAACCTCCTATAAAGTGCTGAGTTTTAACGTTTTATTTGAGGTTTTTGATTGACGTTACTTGATTATTTGGTAACTTTTTGAGATCTTTAAACTTTGAGAACAAGTAACGACAAAGCTGTAAAAAAAAAAGAGCGTAATGCGCAAAAGAAGTAGATAATTGTTGGTGAAAAGTTGTTTGAGTTTAAACATTACATTTAGGATTCTGGAAAGCACAGATTGGAGTAAATTGATGTGAGTTTTAAATGTGAAGTCGTTGTGAAGTTAGACTCTGCACTATCACTCATAAATTTATAACAATTTGATTTTTTTTCTCCAAATTTTGTTTGTGTATGTATCTTTGTCCATGCTAATTGCTGAGGCAGGCATTGTTTGATTTAGTAGCTAAATTTTGAGAAAAATTAGTAAAACTGTTCACTCGTGTGCTTGTATAAAAATTCTTCTTAAAAGAAATACTGCAGTGGGCTAGTTGAGGCTGTAGGTTTGATTTTTAGGATAGTATGTCAAAGTTCTGGTCAAGAAAATGTAAGGTACAAAATCCAAAAATCATATTGGCATTTTCAGATAAAAAAGTTTTGTTCCGACTATGAATTATAGTGGAATGTTGTAGCTGTTACTGTAATTGTAGCAGAAGGTTACTGTCGAGATGTTTGTGATAACGAGATTTTTGTCTATATAACCGTAATTTTAACAATTGCGCTGCGTTGATAAGTGAAAATTACAACAAATTCCCTAAAAGTTGAATCTGGAATTAAGCAGAGTTGTAAAATTTTGATTGACATTTAATAGCTAAATTTTCTAGATATTTAAACTTTGAAAGACGTTAACCTCAGACCACATCAACTTTGTGAAACGTTATGCAAATTGAAAGCGATGTAATTCAAATATGAGCATCCAACAATCATACACACGGCTTCACGCAATTGGAACGCTAATTTTAAGAGTGTGAAGTTCTTTGGTTCAGTAAAGTTAGATACTTTCGCGAAGTTCCCTGATATCGTTTGCGATGTCATATTCTAGTTTGCTGAGCATTTGCTCCATAAAATTGGCGAGGGTTTATCATCACAACTTTTAATGCTACAACTAAGAAAATAGTTATTTATATAAACCTTAGAGGCAAAATAAAAGTAAGAGAGCGTGACCCACCGGTGGGCCACACGGCACTTCTTCATTCATCCGGTGCCGCGTGACCCACCCGTTGTCACACCTGCCCGGGGCTGCAACTAAGGGCGGCTAGGGGGACGGCGTCCCCCAAACAAAAATTTCGCCCCCCTAAACTGCTCAGCATGCCCCCCAAACTCCTCTTACTTGCGGCATTTTGAAGATGGTGGCTTTTTTTATTGGAGATCAACCGAGAACTCGAAAAAAATTTGACCGAGTTGGAGCGATGACCTTTTTTTTTTTGAGATTAACCAACCCAAAAATTTTGGCCCCCCAGAAAGAAATTTTGCCCCCTTAGAGCAGCGTTCTAGTTGCGGCACTGCACCAGCTACAAGAATAAGTGAAGTTTCTTCAACCTAAAGATAACCCAACAGACACTCCTCTTGCAATTTTTTGTACTACAACCAATGGCACCAGAAAGGTGGTCACAAAAAAGTTAAAAATGCACAATGGTAGCCAACGTGTTAATGGTAAGTGTGGAAAATTGATGCAAACCGCATTCACTGGGTCACCAGAGAACCGACGCTATTGGCTTGGCTTGACGTAAAACTTGGAATGAGCAGTAGCGTAGCCATTGGGAGACGGGGGATATTAGCTTTTATTAGCTAATTAGTATATTCAGTATTAGCTAATTACCAACCACTTCTCTCAAACTTCCTTCCATTAGCCCCCCCTAATCATATCTATCTCAATAAAATATAGACAATATAGATCACTATTTAAGAGTTTTATTAAACTACCGGTATAGGATTTTTTGATTTACCAGCTTATAAATAAGAGAACTGAAATTCTAGCAAGAACTATCTCCCACATAGCCCATTTATTATGCAACTAGTATCATTATGTTTTTGCAGTGCTAATTTCTATGCAGCGTTTTTATAGCATTAATTTTTATCAAAATAAGCCTAAAATTAAGTTATTTTTGCCAAAAAAATTGCAAAATTTTCGAGCGCTGTGGGGCTCAGCCCCCAGACCCCCATAACAGACACGCTCATTGCAGATTACTGGCAACGCGCCTGGGAATAAAGTTACTTTGAGTTTTAGGGTTTGGTTAGCCTTAAACTAGCTCCAATATCTCAACCCTGTCTGTGATGGTCATAACGTAAAATTGCTCAAAAGTGAGAGAAAGCAATACAAGTTTTGATACTTTTATTCCCAAATCCATCACTGCCCTGTAAAGGGAAAATTATTTGCGATAATGAAAATGGCAGATTTCTTCCGTTTCGTTCGGAATCTTGAACTGTTTTGGTAAACTGATGAGCGCTTGCTTGCAATTCTAGGTCAAGTATCAGTACAATAAATGTGGAACTAGGTCTAAAAATTATAATTACAAAAATTGTCTTCTGAGTGACACAGCTTGTACAATCTCAACTAAAATTTCTGTTAAAAAATTTATGCCGTTGTTTTTATTTTTGACCTTGATTGTGGTCTTTCTGGTCTTCCCTTTAGGGATACAATCATGGCGTACTGGCGGGTACAATCGTAACTCTCTCGCTCTCCTCTGCATCAGTTTCAGCAAACTACAATTCACTTTCGCGAGTCGTGCTACAGTTGAATGCAAAAATACACTGATATGCCAAGCTTTAAAGCAAATTTTTTTGTTAATCTAAGAACACCGCACTTCTAACCGATTTGCTAAGAACTTCTTCTCAAAACTATATCTGCTCTGCGGTTTCGGGTTTGTTTAACTGACGAGTACCCGAAGGCAAAGGCGCGATAATTACTAGGCTTATCAGCTTATCTTTTTGCAAAACTATGCGGTTTTAAAAGAAACAGCATTCTGAATTTCGTTTTCGCTTTTCTTCAACTTGACGACGTCATAGAAAAGAGTGATTGATGATGATAATTATTATGCTGGCCGGTAAAACTAAAGTTCTTGATTAATTTGATTCCAACTCTCGTTACTAGTCAACACAGATGGCGCAAAAATTAAATAGCATGAAAACTTTTTTGGGGGAAAATCTAGGCGTTGTTTTTGTGAGCGTTCCAAGCATAACGAAAAGCGAGCCAGAGGAATTGATGAAAATGTTGTTGTTTTGCATATTAATCCTCCTGTCAACGGACAGCGTCAGAAACTAACTATTGGACAATCCGCACATTGTTCATTGCAATGACTGCTTCGTGGCATGAGGAATCCGCACCCGTTCTTAAGAGTTTCCATTGACCCAACGTACCAGTTGATTTCTTCGAGTTCTTGTCCACTGAATTTGCTGCTTGATCGAAGCCACCAAGCAGAGATAATCATCGTAAAGTGTCTTATCAAAGAACGCAGCAACACCAGGGTGCGGTTTGAACCCAGATCATGCGTTCAGGGATTAAATCAGCATCGGCCTGCACCCACTCCGCCACGCTGCCGACTGATCCGCATAGTCATGATCCAACAATTGCGTAGACGTTGGAAACCGGAGGATCTGCTCGCCCTCGCTGTGACACTTTTTCGTACAGAAAAATGGGCCTGGCCAACTAGTTACACGTTTCGGGGCACCTTTTTCGACTGACGCCGTCCGCACTATGTTAAACTGCACATCGCTTAAGTTTTTTGCACTAAAGTACCTCAATTGAGAATTCCATGGTGCAGGAAAACATCCAAGTTAAAGTTTTCTTGTTTTCGACCACGTTTGACCGGCCGCAACATCAGCATTCACTTGCAAAGTACGTTTAAGCATATTGTTTTATTTTAGCGGTACTGCTTATAAATCAATGGTTGTGGTACAGAAATAGTCACGAAAATGGCGACAAAAAGTTATGATTATGTCCGATAATGTGATCCACAAAACACAAGATTAAACCAACATCGGCTGGTTAAGAAACAACTGCAGTATTTGGTGATGCTTCGACCTAACGCAGCAGCGTCAGATCAAGTCAAGCTCAAGTTCCACATATGTCGAAGTTCTTCAAGTCGTACTTGAGAATTGAGACAATTATGCTGTCGTAATCCCTTGACCTCAGTGAAACAAACTGTTTTGAAAATCGAGTTACAAAGGAGTGAATTTGATATGACGGCACAAGCGAATATCAATCAATAGAATCATAACAGCACGTGCAAACAGTGACATCATCGGCCACGCTACTGGAAAACATTATTATACCGTACAATGCAACAAAGTTTACCAAATGTGTGAGAGAACTGCACACAAGTTATAGACACGATAGAAAACATCAGGTCATACCACTACATGATATACAAGCGAAATAGTCCGATAGGACAAAATTCCTTGCAAACCAACCATCAAACATGATTTTCTTCCGGCAGCATTTGGAAGGTTCGAGAATTGACGGTTGTTAACCACAAAAAATTGTGCGAAGCTACTTTACAAAGCCAAACATTGTTGAAGCCTTGGCGAAAGTATGTAATGTTTGAGCCAACAACATGGCAACTTAAATATTAATGCAGCTTCTGGGGAGTTCGTGATGCGGTTTAATAATATTACAAAGTACGATATCACTTGTAAAAAAATGAGTAATAGCGACTAGCGATTCGATTAGAACTACACTAATTTGTGTTGCATTTTTGTGAAAGTTGGAAACAAAAATTCGCAAGGGCAGTGTTGCCATTCTATTATGTTTTCTGCAAATTTATCTCCGTAATTGCAAATCTAAATGATTTTTTGAAAATGCCTCGGAAAAATGTGTTGCTTTAGTTAGGCAAACACAAGTCTGATACGAAATGAAAATAACCAGGAATGATTTACTAAACAGATAAGCAGAAAATTACAGTTTCTATAGCGAAAAATAAGTACCTTTGTATACACTGCTACTGGACTTAAAGCAAAAAAATGCACTTCAATAAACTACAAAACTTGAAAAATACCAGCGTTTACACGATTATAAAGTTGGGAATGTACAAAATAATATTCCACATAAATTTCATGCACGTCTGCTGCCACCTAGCGTACAATTGCAACGGCGGTTTAGCGCCAACTTTTGCGGAATTACAAACACCGTATGAGATTTGAGCAGCTGACGCTGGGAGGCGGTAGAGATTAGCGGTATAAAGTTCAAGCGAATAAAGAGTTCGTTAGTTGCTTAGGTTTCTGCCTTTTCTTGTTCAATAGCTGAAAAATAAAAGATAATAGCATGAAAATGGAATGCAAAAAATTCTTGAAAGATAAAATTTGTTTAACTTTCAGCAATGTGGATGGAAAGGTTATTTTCGACGACCAAAATCGCATTATCTTCGTTCAACATCGATTGCCATCATGTTGTTGGTCTAACGCTTCAAACAAGCAGCAAGTTTAGCGGGAAAGAAATCACTAAGTCAACGAAACTTTTCGAAAATGGTTAATTCTATGGGGCGCCAAGTGTAAACCTACATTAGCGGTACTTTTTCTTGCATTTCTAATGGTCACTATTTATCATATAGTCACTGTTTATTGAATAGTCAAAGTCGAAAAAACTGCCGAAGAATAAACCTAAGCAGAGTGCTCTCGACTGCTGTTTGATGCGCTCCATGTTTCAACAATTAAAAGTTCAAGGCGACGAGTGCTTTGACAGTTGGTAGCTAAGCAGCCTTAGTTATTGACTATTAAAGCACTCGTCGCCTTGAACTTTTAAAAACGTTGCGCGATGTGATCATACAATATGACAAATTAAAAGTGAATAGCGCGATCGCCTAGGTTTTTCACTGACCGCGTCAATGAAGCATAAATGACAAATGCTAAGCTATTTAAAGCACTCGTCGATTTAAGCTTTTAATAATTGGAAGCATAGAGCGCATCAAAGAGCAGCTGAGAGCGCTCTGTCACGCTCCACTAACAAATCTACAGAAGTGTTTGGATCGCATTTTTTGCAACGGCTTATTTTGCGTGCAATTTTTCTGACTATTAATTTCTATAACGGCTTATTCTGCGGAAGTTTTTTCAACTTTGACTGTTTAAAAAATAGTGAGTATTTATTCATAAACATGCAAGAAAAAGTACGGCATATGTAGGTAAACACTTGGCGCCCTACACAACCTCTAAAGCGGGATTTGTCCATAATAAAATCGCCACTGTCGCTTCTTTAGAGAGAATAAGGATCAATCACGGATGAGCTGCTTCGTCTTCACCTTTTCGAACCTCCTTCACTTCTCCAATTGTATCAGAACGCCTTACTTCAAGAAGTTATCGCCTGCTTGCTTATATTGTCAGTATCCGAAAACTCCATTCCAAATAAAAACCTGGATAATGTCCTAATAGAAATCAAAGTGCTACCCGACTTTCTTCGAGGGATGGGGGCGCGGAGACGGTGATTACTATAGACTTTTTCAAACTAAGCTGACACTGAATCGAATCCAAAACTACTTACTTTCAGCAGTAGGCAAGGTGTTCTTCTCGACAGTGTCAGTCTTTTTCAATGACTCCTTCCGGAATAATTCGATATTTTCAATTGTCTTCTCTTGAGCAATGTCTGTAGAAATTTAGAATTTCGGTTAACTAGATAATTGTGCCTTAGAGTGAAGTGCTAAAATTGTTTCTATGATCAACTGGGACATTTGGCCTTTCATTTGCATTTTTGAAAATCTGGAAATAAAGTTAATCCACAGCGATCCATTTTACTCGAAAATGCACAAAATCTTCGTAATGCATGTTTCGTTACGGCTACGCCAAAGAGAGCAATAACTTGTGTTGGCGAGGCCCATCTCTGCATTACTATTCAATATTCATAAGTTACACATTTCCCAACTCTTAACGAAAAGGCAACGCAATGGTGGCAAACCATTAGCACACGGCGAGGTGACTACTAGACCGACCCGTAAAATGAGCCTCAGACCACTCGCTCTGGAGCCCAACTTTTCAGCATGTTGATCAACTGGGAAGAAATCAGTTTACCTTGCTGCGTCGGCATGACATGCTTCTCTTCGATGTCGACGTGTTTCAGTTTGTCGTGCTCAAAGTTGGCAGCTTCAGCAGGAGCGCGCTCAATCGCTATGTCTGAAAACAAAACAACGTTACAAGACCTACAGAGCTTGAGAAGCAAGAAATACAAAGATGACATTTTTCCTTAAAATTAGCAATTTTTAGCTAAAAATTTTAAAAATTATCAGAAACTAGAACTTGAAATGTATTTAGCAAGAAAGAACGTGGCAACTTTTATCCAGCTCTTGAAGTCAGAGATTGGTATTCCGAAACAGTAAAATTGTCTACGACAAACATAAGATCTTCGCTCGACTCCCATTTTTTTGATCTACAAGTTAGTATCAAAGGTAAGGGTTTCTACCATTCAATTTTCGAGTGTTATCTCACGTACAAAGAACATTTATCATGCGTTGTTGTTTATTCTATACACAAATCATTCTAAGCCAACGTACTGCACTACAAACGGAAAGAGTAGGAGGAAGTTCTCATGCAAAGTCTAATATTTTAACAAAACCAAAACATGCATGAAACCAAGCAATTAAATGACAGTATTATTAAAAAACTAAATGATGTATAAGTCTATTGCAATCCGCTTTTGTCTTTTAGACTCCGCTGTTTTCAATAAAGTGACTGAGCCATAGCGAGTGCTGTTTCAGGCTTGTTCTTCGGAAACAATCAAAGCGCAGAGGCTAAGGTTTTGCTCATAACATTTTAAAACTCTCAAAGCCCAGTCTACACTGTGCGTAAAATCGCGAGCGCATGAGCGCATTTTTTAAAGTTTATTTTGAACAAAAATTCCATATGCCCTATGTACCGCCTTACCACCGCACAAGCTGGAAGTTGCTTAAAATAAACTAAGGATACGCTCGCACGCTTACAATTTCACGGCACAATACAGACCGGGCTTAAAACTACCCTTGTCTGCGCATGGTGTACAAATCGTTAGCGCACAAGCACAATCTCTTGCTGGGTGCCATCAAACGTAAGTTACGCACTACGTGCTACCTTCACAGCAGCTGCAGATTGATTACAACAAACAAACAAACGATGCATTTGTGCGCTAACGTCAATTCTAAGTTCGGCAAAAATGGTTTGAAAAGTTAATGCGTCTATCAGACGATTACCCTGTGCGGTAGGGAGAGGGTTGCTCTCCTTCGTTTCAACGTGTTTGAGTTTATCGTGGGAGTAGCTGGCGGCTTCTTTGGGGGCTCGCTCCGTCGCGATGTCTATACACAGCATGCAAAATCAAAATTCAAACATCAAACAATAGAGAAAAAACATGAGCATCTTTTGAAATACTTAGGGGAGATGCCACGTCAAAGTGGATGGTTTACTAGAAAATTAATTTTACCAGAAAACTTGAAAAAAAATAATGAAGAAAACTCGAAAGCATTGTAAAACACAATCTTTCCGCTTACGTATAAGATAAGAGTTAAAGGCTCTCAAAACGAATAACACTCGAATCTATTTTTTGAAGTATTTATAGTATTTTAAAGTTTTTCTTTCTAATGCCACAAACCCAGGCCAAATTATCACGAAATAAGCCCACCTAATAACCCAAAACACATCCACTATGCTACTACGCGTAAAAAATGCTCATTCTTAGTAAATAAAGTAACCAACAAAATAAAAACTGTGGAAAACTGAAAAGCAGGCATTTAGTAAATAAAGCATCAAAAACCAAATAAATTAGAAACATAAATAAAATCCATTATCTAATGCGCAGTTCATAATGCAATCGAAATCGGTCAAATCTTGATGTTTTGAGGTTTTCTTGTAGTGTTGCTCGCACTTATAATCATAAAAGCATTGTTAAGGTGTAAAACTTTGATATGGCTTTGAATAACATGCGAACTCTTTTTTCTGTTCGTTTTTGAAAATGGGTAGACAAAATGTTTTTTCCAGTGGCACTATTCGTGTTCTGAACCGAATACGTAACCGATTTTCTAAACTTAGCAATCCGGTTGGTTCAAGCCAAAAGTGCACAACATCGATGTACCGATAAACAAATTTTAACAACCGGTTCGCAACCGCGAATATTGAATTGAATAACCGCACTCGTTGTCGCACTATCATTGTAAGAATACGAGTCAACAACCACAACTCCTTTCAAGTCGGATGACTTTGTTTAATTCATCTATATATCAAGAACTGTAAAGATTTTTCGTATCCAAGAGAACATGCCAACAAGCAACACACGATTTTCTAAACCCTATTTTACACGGAGAGCATTTGGGCTCCTCCAGTCGTATTTTTTTTTTGTTTTGTGATAAATCCCTTTAACAAAAAGATTTTTATTTCATATCAACTTGACTTTGAGTCAAAGTTCATTAAAAATAACTCCTGAAAATTTGAAGTTACTAAGGTAACGGGAAGTTTTCCAATTTTGAGGTTTCCCGAAGTCACGTACCAAAATCTGAGCAATTTTTAAGTCAAAATTTAACTAAAATGACATCACAGAACGTTTTTGTGATGTACTACTTCGACTAAGGCATTTTATGATTTAGTATTACTGTAAAAACAAATCTAAGTACAAAATTTGAACCGCCCGCGACATTATCACAAAAACGACACCATGTTTCGAAAATATGGTCGTGACGTCACAATGATGATGTCATTAACTCAATACTTATTTTTCTGAAAAAAGTTGATGATCCAAATTAGGTATCCTCGTGACTTTTGGTTTAAAAGTTAGATAGGGTGGCATTTTCCCCCTCCCGTGAAAAATGCGTTGATCATATGCCCCGTGTGAAATAGGGTTAATAGGAGTCCCTAAATAGCAGTGGTCCCCAACCTTTTCATATCAGCGGACCAGTAAAAAATAAACAAATTTTTACGGACTGGCACCCAAAATCGCAATGAATATAAACACCGTTGTAGTTATTATCGCATCTGTTAACCACTGCAAAATAACTGGGGCGGCATAATGCATGATTTCGGCACAGGCATGTAGCCAATGGAGGAGCTGCTTGGGGGTCTGGGGGCGCAGCCCCCAGCACTCGAAAATTTTGTATTTTTTTGCAAAAATGGCTTAATTTTAAGCCTATTTTGATAAAAATTAATGTTTTTAAAACGTGGCATAGAAATTAGCAGTGCAAAAACATAATTAAACTGGTTGCGCAAATGGGCTATACGGGAGGTGACCAATGGAAATTAACTAAAATTCATTTCCTTATTTACAAGCTGGTAAATCATAAAATCGTACAGTTCAATAAAACTCACAAGGAATAATCTATTTCGTGTGTATTTTATAAAGAAAGAGAATTGGGCGGGATCTAATGGAACGAGATTTGAGAAAAGTAATAAATAATAAACTAAAACTTACTGCATAGCCCCCTCCATTCCTGAGGCCACACATTTTCTGATGAAACCTATCTAAAGCATTTTCAAACAAGCGATCAAACTTGATTACCAATTTTTGGCCGTTTTTAAAGCTTTTACTGACTCGTGAGTTTTAGTTATGACAAAAGCCCCTCCCCCCTGAATAAAAGATCTAAATCTATTCCAGTGCAAAAGACAGTCTCAGGAGTGTTAAAAACATGGCATTTTCCTTAATCTGCATTTTGTTCGACAGGCCAATGGGGGGGGAGGCTCTAGCCCCTCCCCCAAGCCACACTACAGTTTCGGCATATGCTACGCATTTAAATACAACTCAAAAAATGTCAATTTTGGACGTTTAGTACAAAATCAAAGTCATTGGGAAATTTGTTGCTGTTTCAATGCTAATATGAAAGATGAGCGTGCCAGCAAAGAAGTTTCTAAAACACGTAGCTCTGCTTCGGCATCCAATCAATTTTTTTGCTTTATTTTGATTCAAGTCAGAGCTGAAAATTTTTTCGCGCTTGAGTAACTAGTTAAAACACCATTGGCAACTTAGAGACGGATATTCCTTTTTAAGAGATCTCTAGAATTGAGACATGAATTGTTTTTTATATCTTGAGTGCAAAGCAAACGCGCACATAATTTAACCAGTCTTTCCTAGGGATTACGGTTACATGTGCTGACATCTTCGATAAAAGAAGACAAGGAAATGGAGAAACGCCAGTTTTACTAACTAAAAATCGGCCAAGCATAAAATGAGTTTTTTAATCAATAAGAGCATCGGCATGATGTGTGGAAAGAAGATATTCTGCAGACCGGCGAAAAATTTACGCGGACCGGCGGTTGGGAGCCACTGCTGTATAGTGTACACTCTACAAGCAAGCATCTGTGCATGAACTTTGGGTTTTGGAGGGGGTGGCTTGCAAGTTGTCAAAATCGCTTGCAAAAATCTACATGAGCTGCAAGTTTCAGGTCACAAAAGGACCCCGGAACTCATGCAAAGGATTCTCAAAAAGATAAAAGTCATCCCCCCCATACCAGCTTGGCTGGGCAGTGTATTGGCCACATTTGGTTCAACGTGTTTGAGATCATCCTTGCTGACGGAAGCCGCCTCTACTGGGACGCGCTCTCTCGCGATGTCTGCAACACAAACAATGGTGTTACTGAATATAGGTTTAAAAAATCGTTGGTTGAAGACGAGCAAATTAATTGCAAAAACTTGAGCTGACAAGCAAATATAATTTACTGCAAAACGTTTGTATCAGGCTGGAGCCCAAGCAACTTGCACAAGCGAACCAAACATGCCTTTTTAAAAGCAACCAAGTCCACAACAAGCATTAACAATGTCTAGTTTAGCGTTAAACTAATGGAATTCACTGCACTTAAATAGAATATCTATTTCATCTACAGCATTTTAGTGTTGAGAGAAACTATGCTGTTACTGTACTACTTAAAATTGTTGTTTCTTTCAATTATAGACAGAACGTAACAAGATAACTGCCGTAGGTTACGAAGCTATAGGCAGCTGAAATTAGACCAGACGTCATACAAATACGCGTAGCTTCTTTCGAAAGTCAGCAAACAAAATCGTTGATCAAGGAAATGATCAAAACAAGCAATCTGGATTGTTAAACCTGAAATTTTGTAAGTCGATATTTTTACAAATTTTCAGCGATAAACGATTCAGGGTATGTGGACATCATTTGATAGAAGTCCTAATTTGGGGGAAATTGAAGAGCAATACTTGTTGAGCTACAAGTATGAAGTAAAAAGTTTTAGATGAATCCGGCCACGTCCGTTGACGTAAAAAACAGCAGATAAAAACGGAGTACTGCAACTATAATTACCACCAGTGGTGGGCAGGGCTTGCTTTTCTACAGTCTCCACATGCTTCATCTTGGAGTGATCGAAGCTGGCGGCTTCCTGGCGAGCCTTCTCATCGGAGATTTCTGCAACAAGAGAAAGAAATGCCGAAGTCCAAGAGGATTGGGTTGGTGGAGGCAAAACCATTGACGGAAAAAAAAAGAGCGTAAGTGATGTTTAAATTTTATAGAATAGTTTGCATGAACCGTTTTCCCATTTCATTGATCTCAATCAAGGATTCACATTGCTGAGTTTTGAGCACAAGATGTATGTTGCCAGCTGCATTGTAGGCCTAACCACTCCACTGCGCATCGCAACTAGAGTTGTCTTGGAGTATTGTAGCACCTGAAATTATGCGTGCCCTTCCGCTAGTGGTTGTAGTAGTTCAGAGTTTTAATTCGGTGAGGGCTTTCGGGTCGGGTTCGGGCCTAAAGTTGGCAAAACTACGGGCTTAATTCGAGCCCGAGACGTGCTTTTTGTCTTAGGTGCACAAAGATACCACCCAATTAACTTGGCAAAATTGCTGAATAAAGACTTCATTTAAGTTTTTTTGAGCATGATTTGGGTTTCAAATTAGTTATCAGGTTCGAGCTTATATTTTCGGGTTCGGGCCTGAACTAGTCGGCCCGTTTACAACTCTGTAGTAGTTTATTCGGCAATACACGTATATAAAAAAGATAAATCACACACACTGAGTAAATAAACAGTTGCAAGGTCTAGGGCGCCGAAAAACGTTTCGATTTTCGGAGTCAAGGTCACTTTGCTCCTTTTCTGCACTTAACACATAACCGTTGAAAAAGGCCGAAAAAATTTGCTAATATACTATCAACAGAAAAGCACGATTTAATTTCACTAATTACTTGGAAACAATATTTAGAAATTAACCAAAGATCGATTTTTAAGGTCACCTAACGAGAACACCAATGTTGGTTGACTTAGGGCAATTCTTCAGTTTGACGCTATATGTAACATGTTTTTGGAATTTTCACACAGCAAACTTAGTTTTAGTACTGTTCAAGAAAATTTGTTTAAATCGTTTTTTTTTGAAAATATTGAAATCCTTATTCCTTAATTCCTCGTGAAGTTCGTTCCCACATTTTGGTTGTTCCTCGAAAGTCGAGGAGTTTTGGCAAACCAATTTGCTTACTCGCGGAACAAAGCAGGAACTTTTTCACACTTTTAGTTTCATGCGAATGAACCTGAACAGTTTTTACTAACGACTTTGAAAGATTTGCCTGGAATCGAACCCGGCCACACTACCTGTGAGATGCCAAGGTTCATGCTCCACTCACTGTACTACCGCACCTCGACATAAAAAAAAATTGAAAAGCGCTGAGGTCATTGTTCAAAAGGCATTGTAGGTGTGGACCACATGTTGGAATATTTGAACGATCTTAATCTGTCTGGTTCGAAAATTCAAGGTTACACGACTATAGAATGAGCCACATCAAATGCGACAAGATAGGCCAGTGCTATCGCTAACGAGTATGTGTCAGTTTTCCCAGAAGTACAAATATTTTTACTGGTCAGTGAGATGACAACAAACCAACGACTCACGAGCAGTGGTGGGGAGGGATTGCTTTTCCGTCGTCTCGGTCTCCTTCAATTGAGCTTTGTCGAATGTTGACACTTCAGAAACGTCGGGCTTTTGAGTTGCCATGTTTTCGTCGGTGGCGGTCTAAATAATGTCAATTTTAACAAAGATTGCACGATGCCACGAAAAGATGAAGTTTAGTTTTGTTAGCCCAACTGTGGGTTTGAGACCACGATTTTTGACGTCTCTCTTGCATACATATCCGTTGTGCGTTGACTTGCGCGCCTGGGTTCAATTCGCACTGAGCTCTTCTATCTTTTTCCGCAGACTCATTTCACTGAATAGACAATTGTCGCTAAGCAACCTGGGATTAGATGGGTTAAATAAGCGCTGAAGCGAAAGTGATTTACTTTTTAAGTGCCACTTCGCACGTTTATGACGAAACAAAAAAGCAACGAACGGTCGGGCTGTTGTGACAGCGATCAATATAATGAAGCCATATGGCAACAATATTGTCCGATCTCACCGCAGCAAATCAATACAAAGCATTTCTTTCAACAAATTCTTAATTGTAGCTGGGCAAGACATCAAACCGGTATCGTAAGTTAGTAAAAACATTATCGGGCGTGACGTTTTGGCACAACTGGGTGTAGGATCAAATTTACCGTAAGTGCCAATATTGTCGAGCCGGGTAAAATAGCATGAGTAATACAAATACAGTACAAACAAAGCAATTAAGACTTTTTCAGCACTACAAGTCTCGAAAACCACTTTGAAGAAGTAGGCCCAGAGGAACAGCTACATCAAGCGAAAAGTTTTGGGAGGCCGAAGCCAACCATCATTTTCATCCATAAATGGAAAACATTACACGGCCTATTGTGCCGGAGAACATACTACAAAAAATAGGCGATATTTTGGTCCGTAATACATGGGGAAAACCATCTTAAAAACAAAGAAAGACACTGCTAATGGGTGGCACTAAATCAGCAGCCAGGGATAATGGCTTTAAACTCGTTACCCATCACGTACGGGCTTAGCCAAATATTTTAACTGCAAAACTGTATCATTCATATCAAATGTGTAAGAAAAAGGGGCCGATTTGTACTGTACAGTGCATTCACAAATTTTCGGCATAACTAAGCGAAAATGTCACTGCTTTTGCATGCTTCGATTGCTCTTTATGTACTTCGAGCGCTGGAATAGCGATTTGCTATAAATTACCACGGCATAACCAAGCATTATACAGTCAACAATCTGAGCCGGTTTCGAAAATAGATTTTTGAAGTGCGGTTAATGAAAGCGGTTCTCTTCTGTTTGCCTTGAAGCGGAATCGTAAACGAATGAGCGCATTTGTTTATTCTACCCAAAAACAAGTTACGGTACGTACTACCGTATTTTTACGAAAATAAGTGTATCCTTATAGTTACAATATATCGCTTTTTCTCTGCATCTTAAGTTAACTATGATAATTCGACAATTTGGCAACGCCGGCTCTGTGGTGTAGTGGTTAAGGCGCGCGTCCGACAAGTCTCGCGTTCGAGTTATACTTGCACTGCGTTTTTTAATTCTTTTCTGCGGAATCTTGCACTCAAGTGTTCGAGCAATATGCCCGCCCAAGTAATAGCAAATCGATAAGCTAAAACAAAGGGCACAGTCCGAAAGTAGACTGCCCGGTATGCGGCCTCCCAAGCATACAGGCTGCTGTGTGCTAAAACAAAGGATAAGCAAGTAAACATTTTTCTTGGCAGTGTACTCCACTACCAAAAACATAAAAAGTATTTTGAAACGTGGCTTAACAATAGCAATGCTGTCAAGATTATTTTAGGAAATCGGTAGAGAAAGTTTCACTTAAAACACGACGGCAAAATTAACCACGAACAACTATACATAACCTGGTTCCAAATATCTGTGTGGGCATTCAAAACTGAACGAAACTTCGAAAATAGTTAAGGACTCGAAACTGACTGACAATGCAATCACTGAACGCATAGAATACGTTCCATAATTGAGTAGTGGAACCAATTTGGAAGGTTTTGTAAGTGACATAAGGTTAAAAGGACAGTGTTTAAATATCACACAATGCTTCTAAAATCGTAAAGCCAAGTCATACCATGAATTGTTAGTTGGGCGTGAATCAAACTCAGAAGAGTTTAATTCAAAAAACAAAACCATTTTCGTAACTCGCTTGGAAATTAGAATAAAAAGGTTGAACACAAAACCGATATTGCTAGCGGCATCGGTTCCCTTTCCAAACGACTTCCAGATGATGAGCTTAAAAATTAATGAAATGAAAAAAAGATGAATTACCGGTTACCCATACATGCCTCAGGGTGTACCCAACTGTTAGGTCCCCCACGAGTTAAATCCGTTTCCATCAGTTGAAAAGGTCAGGTAGAACCAAACCATTAATCACGGGCCCTTTCCGAGAAAACCAAATCGGCCCTCAGTTGGCAAGATACGACGCCTAAGCAATTAACGGCTATACTGTGACAAGATTTTAAACCTTTACTTTAATCCGAAGTCTACTTACTTCCTGTTGGGTTGCTTGTTGATCTGCTTCTGGTTTGCTTGATTCTTCAACCGCTTCTTGTTGTGTCTTTGATGCTTCTTGCTTTTGTTGCTCTCCAGATGCAGGGTCAGTACTACTACCTGATTTTTCTTTCTTATTTTTGCCTAAACACACAAGTAATTTAAACTCCAAATCTTATATATTATCCAACTCAACGCTCGTATTTTTAATTTCACATCCATGTTCTATTTCGTTGATCTCAAACCATTTCGGTTTCCCTAATTTCCAAAGAGTTTCGAACAAAGACGGCGGAAGCGTTCCTTGTTTAAAACTTGCGTAAAAATTTCAAGCGTAGCGTTAGGTCTGCTTAGGGAAAGATACAGCTTCTCGAAATGGTTAAACAGTAGTATTATTAAGGCATACAAGGCATGGTAGCCTTGGCAGGAGAAGCATAGCACGTGAGCTGGGTTATGTGTTAAGGTTTAAGGCCTATCAAACTACCGAATATCAAGAATCAAGTACCACACCAGGTTTACTCTGCGTATTTCGAAAAATGTATAAGAAATTTGGCTCACAACCACAGAGCCCGACTAAGAACCTCCAGGACCCGGGGTAGGCGTGATCGCATGGACCAAAAAACAACAATGGGTCTACGAATCCAGGGCCAGAAAAAAGTGAAAACCAAAAAAGGGCTTCACCTAAAATGTGTGGCCCCGCAGCAGTTTGCCCCGTCTGCCCATATGTGTTTCCGCATTCAAAATACGGAACTGGCAACACAGCAAACTGCTAATAGCTGTGTTCAGTCCATCTAAATAGCGGCAGGCCTTAACATTTAATCATGGTGGTAATTATTCAAATCAATTGAACTTGGTTGACACAAGACAGCTATATTGTATAGCGTTGGTTCTAAAATTAGAAAAGCCGTAATCAGTTCAATCGTATTTGACTGCACCAGCTTTTGGGTTGTTTGGCATTGGAAGGAAGTTGAAGGATTCAAGAGAAATATAAAGGTTAGACCCCCTAGGCAACAGATCGGCAATACCAATTTGTTTTCCAGCTGTTACTTAATAATGCCCCTGGATATTATCCGAAGCCGATCAATAATCTGGTGGTTACAGGATCTGCCACTCAAACGGTAAACATGGGTTCGATTCCTAAACAAAGACTAGAAAAATTGGTATTTACTGCTCTCTTGGTTCACAATTAACACGAAAAGCAACAGTATAAAGCCTACACTGTACGTAGTAGACAGAAGCCAATAATGGGAGGTGGCAGCTTGACCCTCAAGTAAAAAAATTACTTCGCTGTCTCCTGGCCTAGGCAACTAACTTGGCGAATACACATGTGATTTTTAAGAACCACAAACCCAACAAAAATTTTATGTTGTTCAACGAGAGACGATAAAGTTTTGTTAATCATGAAACCGCAACTCGCAAGGTTCTGTCACCCTCTTAACACATGGTAGCTTCCCTGAGAATTGAACTCAAAACTTCGCTGATTGCAATCTTGTGTCGCCTTTGATACTTCATACTGACTGTGAAGCTCCCATGGCATTTTAAAATATGATACGGCATTACCATTAGCCTGAAGCGTCCAACGACGCCACACCACAAAAATTTTATTTGACTTAATGGGCGTTTCTCTCAAAGCTGACAGAATGATACGTTAGAGCGCCTGTATGTTGAAGCACACTTCCTTGTCGAATGACGATAATACTGCAAGTTTAAACCTATCCAGACAAAAAAGACCGCTGGTTAATATTCAACCTAGATATTTGTAACTACCACCAAATTCCAAACATTTGGTTCAAACTTGAGCGTAATTCGCACTCACGCGGATAGTTTTGCAAGGATGCTCAAAATAACTGTCTGATCAGAGGCGGTTTTAAATCGAATGCCTCATTTTCATAATACGTAACGCCAAAAGAACTTTTTGAGCTTAAATGACTGCCTACATCCTGTGAGCTTATAAAAAGCTGGCTATCTTCTTCGTTCTATAGACGGATGTAATGCTTCAATGCAATTTCGACCAATTCAACCGCTACAAATCTATCAAGCAAAAATGCGTAAAAAGTTTACAGGAACGCTAATGATATTTTATATGATGTTAACAGGGTTTGAAAATTAAGCTATAAGTTTCGAAAATCAGCCAATTAATCGCAAAAAATTACAGTTATAAATTGAGTTTTGAAATAGTTCAAATATCTTTAAACACAGGCTTTTACAAGCACTAATATGTAATATGCAACGGCAGGGAATCGATTCTTCAACTCCATGCTTCGGAGTCTAACCACTTTCCACAGCGCTGCTCTAAACACCGAGGCGCTACATTTTAACAAATATGTTGCACATTCGCAAAACTTTTAAATAAGCAGGCTTTTTTATTGGCCCAAAGATATTTGATTTCAGGCAAAAGATTAAATACACAAAGCTAGTTTTATCGGTCTGTAAGATCATAAAATCTGCGTCAAAGTCAACAAGATACTGCAACGTGAGGAGAAAAGCAAGCTACGTGACGTAACACAAAAATGTAGCCGTTGTCGGTTCGGGAAGTCCACCTACATATCGGCCTTATGTGTTTTATGTTATTCCTAAAACTGCTGTTTGTATACGTCAAAATATATGAAGAAAATAAAAAAAGTCCCATTATTCTAATCCCAGGCATACAGGAGATAATTCGTCAACCTCATAAGCAAATATACGTGAAACAAACTTAAACAAAGATAGAGATAATATTTTAAAAATCTTTCATTAGCTAAAATCAAAGCTTGAAAGCACAAAGTAATCAAACAAGCCTGATATAACCCGGGAACAAGCTTAACTTGCTTAATCCTTGCATTAAGATATTAAAATTTTGAACATTCGAAATGATTTATGGAGACTTGAAGCCGACAAGCAGGAAGCAAAAAACTTAATCACTGCTTCTTCGTTGAAAGCAATTTGAATCGAAATCTACAAAGCCAATATATTATGCATTTCTTGCTCTTCCCACATTTAACCACTTTCTCTGTTAACGACTTTCACGCCAAATCAACTAAACAGACTTGGCCTTTTACTTTTTTGAACAACTTTTCTGCTTTTCAACATTTTATAAACCAATATTTTCGAGAGATCCATTTATTTTTGCAACATGTCTCACTTCCACAACGTGCATGCTTGTGCGTTTTTAGTGCTGTAACAAAGCAATTTTCTAAAATGACCGTAAACTCGGTTTGCTTTGTGACGATGTTGTGCTTTTATTGTTCTATTGTTTGACAACAGAAAAACATTATGAAAAGTGTTTACAAAAACAACCAAAATACTCCCCAAACAAGTTTTTAACTACCTATTGCCTCAGCAAAATTGCGTCACAATTTAACTGAATCAGCATTTGTGAAGGCGAAATCAGGTCTTCAATTTTTAGGTGTAAGCAAATAAACGTTATTATGAAATATTGTAATCTCACTTAAACAGTGTCACATCAACTAAGCATTGTGATATCACAGTTCGTACTAACTTGCTACATTCCTCATACAATCCATTTGGTTACTCTGAATGGGACTTAACTCGAGCATGTTGCATTAGGGGGTTGGAATGGTGGAATGAAATCACTTTCTCAAAAAATGAGCGGCAAGAACAAGATTTTACTGCAATGGGCACCCGAACAAGTTAAAACGATAAAAAACATTGGCACTGCTCAGAAAACGTTATAAACTTCAATTATCCCCCACCAATCCATAAAACTGTATCAGGTATCTGGTTTGTTACAGGCGGTGAATCATCCAGCCTATTACTGTGTTTATAATAGCTAAAATCGAACTATAATTTTTGATTTTTTTTGTTTTAATTTCGGGGCTGCGGTTGCAAAGATATTCAACAAATACAAAACGATATCCCCTGAAAAAAGTTTTTGGAAACTCTTAGTTTTGTACTTCCCGCCTAAACCACAGTAGGCCTAATAGTTTAGAGAACTGTGGTTTAGGCGTGAAGAACAAAACTCAGAGTTTCCGAAAGCTTTTTTGAGGGATATCCTTTTGTATTTGTTGAATATCTTTGCAACCACAAACCCTAAATTAAAACAAAAATATCAAAAATTATGGTCCAATTTTAGCTATTGTCAACCACCAGAATTGGCTGGATGATTCACCGCCATTGAGAACACAGAACAAAATATTTCAAATATTAAATTCACGCAACATAGGTGACAGGGCGTGTAAAAAAAAGCTCATCATTATCTTATCGCATCTCAACAGGTAATTGAGGAGCGAAAAACCTGCTTCCAAGATCAACTTAATCACGTGCAGAACTTCTGAGTTGAAAGTTGTTAATATTGACAAAACTTGGTTGATAGTCAGAAACCATGCAAGACTATAAAAACAAACCTATAGCAAAAAACGACCTTGATTGAATGAAACAACTAAAAACGAATTTACAAGTGACGTCATAAAGGACAAAACATCCACCGCATAAACTAAACCAAAAGTCGTATTAAAACCCGCAATTTACCATGCTAAATATGTTCTATCTAAATTTGATACGGTACAAAAAACGGCAAGTCAGCTAATTTAAGTCAAAAAAAAGGTCATGATTATCTTATCACAATATGTTTTAACTAATATTCCTATTGTTTTTCAAATTATCAACAAAAAAAACTCTAAATCTCTCTCAAAAAACTCTCTCAAAACACTACTCAGAGTCAAAGTCAGTAGCAGGTTTCTCTTCTTACATTTATGCATTATATATGTTTAATTGCTGGTGACGAAGTTGTAAGCTGCCTACATCAAATACCTATTTTTTGTGTTTCCTAGTAGCTGGCATAATAAGAATTGCCAACTATGAATTTTTCTACGAATTTTCTGCACTCATTTTCATTTCCCAACCGATTTCAACTTATCACTGAAGCATTTATGACGAAATAGATGAATCAATTCACGATGCAGCAATGCAGCAAACGAAATAAGGTAGCAATTCTTCACTTGCTACAATTCCACAAAAGGCCATCAAATTTATCAGATCCATTAAGCACCAATGAACAACTTTATTTCATTACGTAACTCCTCGCAAGAGCAGTCAAGTTGTAAGTTACGAAATCACGCCAGAATCCAACCTAAAATTCAGTAAAAAGTTTTCACATAACTCGAGTGACAGCCGCTAAAAAAAATCCCGCGCTCAAACAATTGGTGTCCACCACAAAATGCTTCAAATCAGAAATAACGTAGCGCTTTCCTGCAATGCTGGTTGAAAGAGACTAGCCTATTTCACTGGAAATTTTTAATTACTTTTTTTATTCGAAACCAAACTTAACCCTAACTCAAATTCCTTTAACTCAAAAAATAAATTTTTCGGTGAAACAAGTTTTAAAAGACGTTGCAATTGATTACAGTGCTGATTTCCCATTCCTAGTCTCATTCGCTGCAAAAAACACTGGCTTTCAAACTTTTCAAGCTACCAGAGGTCCCTAACTAATGATCTCACCCATCCACTTCCAATTTAGTGATGAAAGCAAACACTGTTTTCTCCTCCGTTCTCGCTGTCAAAAATGCGCTGCCAAACTTTCAGCACCAAATTCCACTCCCTGGTTTCGAGACTGAATTCGCATGTTACGATAACGTCACAATTATGCTTGTTGAGTAAATAATTTGACGTAACCTCAAGCTCCGCTTATGGTAATGTGGTAGCATTGTTCTGACGTAAAAAATTATTCGCGTCGCCGCTAAAGGCGAAGCGTTCGCCTCGAAACCGCGATCCTGCTCTTTCTCCTTATTAGGTCGCCTTTTTCAGAGCGACAAACGCTTTTGCAGCACATCGCCCGAAGTAATCACATGATGTAAAATTTAGAACAAAAATAATTGACCCAACAATGAGCATTGAACTTGATATTTTACTTCACGACAAATCATCACATCGACAAGGGCCACTGCCATTTTATGACGTATTCAAGTTGCAATTGCTTGATTGATCCATGTTTATCCTCCAATTTCTTTGCAGATTAGCAAAACGCAAGAATGTAGGTTTGTAAACTATTTACTGCCGAGACATTCATTAAAATTGAAGCTCCATGAAAGCTCTGAGCAGTATTATATACTAAGGACGAGACCCCCAGCCCCACAACCATCGAGATGCTTCACGTAGACCGAATTTGCTTGAAAATGAAATCCTTCGTAAATATCCTAGGTTCAAAAAATCATCAAATTCCATTTCAGCGAATTAGTGTTTAACTTAAAAACAGCATTAAAAACAAAGGCAAAATCTCAACAATGACATCATAGCTCCACCATTACATACTTAAAGCTTCCGAAAAGTATTCTCCAAAGCAAAAATCAATTATAGTTTTACTCATAACAAGCAAAAAATCTTCTTAAAAACTCGAAAGTTTGTTTCTGTGAGCTTAACCTGTAGAAAGCCCTCTATTTGAAACCTTCGATCTTTCAATATCAAAATAATAAATGCTCGTGATATCAAACTATCGCCCGCTTTACTGGCAGACAAACAAAAGGCTAACGAATGATTTAGCGTTACATTAGCTTTAAACAACTTCGTATTAAAGCAATACCTCCTTTTGCAAACAGAAAGTGGTGGTTAAAGCGAAAGCAGTTTGCATGTAAGATGATTCTCCAGCATTGATACTAAGATAAATAGCAAACATTTTCTCAGCACTCAAGGCTATAACAGAATTTGAAGAATTTGTGTTCTATGTAATGTACGGACTTGCACAAGCATCTCTTTTATCTCGATTCACTTTCATTATTGAGAAAAACAGAGGCGATTTGCAAAGACAACAGAAGATGTCAGCCGCAAAACCAAGAGTAAAACCCTACGCAACTGCAAATACCAAGCCATTAGCTCATGAAACTAGAACGTGACATCGCAAGCGATATCTTGGGACTTCGCGGCATTATCCAACTTTTACTGAACTTTATTACGCTTTAAAATTGTGATCCGATTGCTTTGAATGAATTTGTGAAAAATGTGGTCGTTGATAGTCAGATCAATAATTTAAATGCCCCCTTCTAAATCTTGTTTCGCTAACTTAAATCGCTTTGTCGTTATTAGAGTTCAAAATTTATCAAAAATAATCGAGTAACGTTATTTAAATAACTCGCATAACAGTTTGCAACAGTGGTTCTCAAACTGGGGTCTGAGGTCCTTCTGGGGTCCGTGAAACAATTTTCTGGGATCGCGGAGCACATTCGAAAAAAATCAAAACGACGCTTATGAAGAAAAAAATTAGAATAAGATAAGATTTTCAGGCAACTAGCTTTCCAGCCTAAACTTAACGCAATTTGCTGTGAATCCTTACGGGCCACATACGCATCTATGATAACACAATAAGATCTATGATGCCATTTAAGCAATGGCTCTTTTAGTGTGAAGTCTGCGAGTGAATGAGAATGTTTAATAGCAAAAAGGATCATTTGTTTTGCAGATGGTTTATAAGTAAAACCCTGGTGGGTGGCGGCAGCAGAGTTGGTTTCAGAGAAAGTTACTGTAGTGTGTGATTTCAGTCTGATAAATTGTTCACTCTCCTTGAATAAGTTTGCAGAATCTATCAATTAGTTAAATCCAAAAATATGTGGAACTATGGCAATTCCAAATTCAAAACAAAAAATTTGCTGCCTTCCCGCATCTCAATTCTTTTTTTGATGAAAATAAACTTGACGTCAACGAAGATGTTCTCAAGCTCATGAAACGACACATTTCCATTTTTGGTAAAGACCTTCGGCAGTACTTCCCTGATTTGGAAGATTTTCAAAAGATTTTCAATTTTTTTCCTGTTTTTCAATTTTCAAGATTTTCAATTTTTTTCCTGTCTTCGATTACAAATTTTTTGTTTATCTTTTCTGCATATTTAGTTATTTACCTACACTGAAAAATTCACGTGCCTAGCCTAGCATGAGAGGTTAAACAAATCGAATTTCCGCAGCCCCGTTTGAAGGGAAAATCCAATTTTGGGACCCCATTTGTCAAATTTTCTCTTTGCTTTTATTTCCTTTACTTCAACAATTCCTGTGTCTAGCTTTAAAAGCTAGATGTTTGAATTTTGGAGAGCCCGTCTGGGGGAAACCTCCCATTGTGGAGCCACCAAATTTTGTTAGGTTTAGTTTATTTTTAATATCTACCCATTCCAAAAATTTGACCCATCTAGCTGAAACAGTTTAAAAGTTCGAAATTTTGGCGGCCTTGCTTCAGGAAGATCCCCAATTTTGGTACCCCAAATTTTTTCTTTTCTTCATATTTGCCTATCATGAAAATTTTATGTGTCTAGCGTGAGTGGTTAAAAAGTTACAATTTGGGTGGCCTTACTTGGAGGAAACACCCATTTTGGTACTACCAAATATACCAAATTTTATCTTTTCTTTATGTTTACTTACCTTAAAAATTTTGTGGGCCTAGCTTAAAAGATTAAAAATTTTGAATTTTGGAAGGCCCGTTTGGGGGGAACCCCCGTTGTTGAACTCTCAATTTTTATTAAGTTTAATTTATTTTTAATATCTACCTATTCCAAAAATTTGATCCACGCAGCTCAAACGGTTTAAAAGTTCAAAATTTTGGAGGGCCCGATTGAGGGGGATCTCCACCAACCTGGCACCACCGATTTAATTCCGGCATTAGTCCTCCCTGATATCTTCGATCGCTCAAAGTTTCAATACAGTGCGTTTAGCGGTTCAAAAGTAGATAGCCGGCGAAAAAAAGAATAAAAAAGTACAGGTACGAAAAAAAAAAGAATTCAGATTGGGGTAAACAAACATAACCAAAACAAAGACGGTTGATAGTGTGCTCAAAAACCACAAATCATTTTCCATCAAAATCGGTATTTACCAAGATACATCGGTTCAAAATCGTCCACTTTCTGCCCATTTTCGACCTGTAGCCTTTTGGTCACGAGACCGATTGCCCCCAAACTCGGTTTGCAACAACCATTTATAAGCACCCATAATGTGTGCAAATTTCAGCTTCACGCCTAAAGTGGTTTTTGAGTTAAAGGCGTATTATTAAATTTTCAAGCCAAAAATAGCCATTTTTAAACGTTTTTTGCGTCTCAATTCACGATCACGTGACCTAAGATCCCCACATATGGTACACATGACGCATTCACTAATTCCCATGTTGAGTCCAAATTTTAACTTTCTAGGTTTAACCGTTTGCTAGTTATAATCAATCCTCATCTGCCAAAATTCACGAACAAAAACAGAGGTACTACGCACTCACGCAAAGTCCCAATAACTTTACGACACTCAAATAACTTTACGACACTGAATGACGACTTCGTTTAAACATCAATGCGATTATCATTATTACACAATTATTGTTATTGCGTCACAATTTCTTAGCAACGAGTAGTTTCATTACGAGCAATAACACTTTTATTATTAGATCTAACCAAATTTTCGGGGTTTTTTTGGCTTCAAATCACTTTTCGGGTTCGGGCTTATTCTTTCGGGTTCGTACTTGTCGGCCCGTTTACAGATCTGCTCTAACTTTTGCTAGGGTATATTTGCCATCACAATCAATACCATTGTGTCCAAAGGACAAATGATGAGTGATGGCGCCATTGCGTGGTAGAGAAAAATGAAAAGGAAATCAGTCAGAAGCGCTCACACATTAAATTAAGTTCTAAAAGACCAAAATATCAAACTGATAAGAACAAAACGATAAACAAATCTTGCGAAATTTCAGCGCCTACGCAATTTTAAATAATAATGATTGAGTACCGATATTCACTTTTGTTTCTTTAAACTTTGGGCCCAAAGCATACTGTAACAATAACACTGACCAACAGAACCAAAATGAACATAAAAGTTTTGAGGGTATGAACGAACTAACTAACTAGTAACATTGAAACAAAAACATGCCAAAACAGAGCAACAAATTTACGCTTCAGTTTTCAAGGCTAAGCATGGCAAGTAATTTGCAGTTTCATGACAATAAAATGAAGTCCTTTTATATCACGCGTTGCAGCCCAAAGTTTTCATGTACAGCGTGGAAATGCAATGCACTCACCAGCAACGATGAAAAATAAAAACATGAAAGTACCTTTTCCATCTCCCAGTTGCCCATCGGTCAACCTAAAAGATCGTACAATGTACAGCTAAAGCCCTTGCACAATACAACAACAAAAGCAAGTTATTAAGACAATAGAAGAAGAATAACCTACTTATCTGGGTTCTTAATTAATTTCTGCCCCCCTTAAAAAAAAATTCGTGGAAACAGAAGTCGACAGGATCCTAATATCCTACTGGCCATATTAACTTGATCAAACCATGCAAGCAAACATCTCAATTGTTGTCACCTGGAATATAAATTAAATCAAGGTTATTAGGTAGACTGGTGGGACAGAAAACTTTAAACCAGTAATTGAACGAGTAGAAAGCTACAACGACATTCAAAATTTTACTTAAAACCAACTTTGCAGTTTACAACTTAGTTATAAAAAGATACTACGCTAAGGAATTTCATAACCCACCATTTTCCATGCAGTTTCCAGTGGTCTTCAAACTTTTTTGGGTCGCAGCAAACTTAGAACCGCTGCATCAAACCTATAGCTCTGCGTTTACCTTGCTAGTTAAAAACTTTCTTCAAAACAATACTACTTTGAACGAACTTAGTCATACTTAGAATATGTCAACTACTCAAAAATACTTATAAAAACATGAAATTTGATCCTCCTTGCACTTCGTCTCTGCACAAGTTAGGCCTAATGTTTACCCATTCTAGTGGGAGTTAAAGAAATAATAGCAATGCTATTCAAGATAAACCTAATAATTTTTTTTCTTAATTTCAGAAAAATTTGAATTATTTTCGCCTACGTCACTTCGCCATCGAGTGTTATGTTTACAAGCAAAATTATGTAGGTCATCTTTGATATAATCATTCTGATGTATTTTTGCCAAATTTTAGTAACGAATTTTGATTTCATTAAAAAAATTAGTAAGTTTGTTCGTTTTTCTCAAAACTCAAGATAATGACCTGAATATTTTTTTTATTAAGGTGACGATATAGAATATCATTATTTTCTAGACTGTGGTACCGGTATATCATATTGTGATGTCATTATAAGCTATAAAAAGTTGATAGGGTAGGCTACGCAAATTTATATGAAGTAATTATGCGGTTAAATGCAGCTACAGTAGATACACATTTGTAGTGTAAAGTAAATTGCCAATTATTTTTAAAACCAACAAGAATATGAATGGACCTTATGTATAATATACATTTTTAAACCTCGCAGCACACATGTAGCTCTCTCGCGGCACACAATTTGGGAAACCCTGGTTTAGACAGCAAACACACTTTAACATTACCGGTATTGCAAAGCAACACGCAACTCTACCAACCTACAAGCAATTCAGCACGTTCACATTTAAAAGCCGAAATTTATAGCAACTTGACACCAAACCACGAACAAAATTGAATCGCTCAAATCGATATCACTTGCTTGCAGTCTAAATAAGACGGCTCTTCTGTTAAAGTAAGTCAAGACTGACGACAATCGATCAGCATCAATCAATCTTATCTGCATAATTATCGTTTCTCTAATACAGTGATTTCCAATCTTTGATGGCTTGTGGTCCCCTTTTAGAGTCTCTAAACACCAGTGGCCCCCTGCGCGGCTAAAAATTGGCTGTCGCAATACCAAACCGATTGAAGACCAAACTTAAAGGTATTTTTCCCCGAATTTTCGTTCAAGATCAAAAAGAAAAAAAAAAGGTCTTCATCTCAAATCGAAGGTATTTTTTCCGAGTTTTCGTTGAAGAACACACACAAAAAAAGGTCTTCATCTCAAACCGAAGGTATTTTTTTCAGAATCTTCTTTGAGGGATTTCCCAGAATTTTCGTTCACATTCATGACCAAAGTAGTTAGGTTTTCGTGCAATGTCCCGCGGCCCCCTGCTTAGTGTACCGTGGCCTCCGGTTGGGAACCACAGCACTAATATCTTCTTGGTGCACCTAACAGCAAACAGCCTTTTTTATGACCAACCCCACGAAAAATTTCCGAGTCTCAAATTCATTTCGAAACAGATTTAAAGTTTAGGGGCAAAAGTTTGCAAGATATAAAACGAATACAGGCAGGACAAGTAGGATACCCTCATATTCCCAGATATCAACGAAAATTAATTACTGCTTCGAAATCGTTACATGGTCTTTCAACAACATCAATCACCAAGTTCTCCCTATTCAGTTTAGACCTCATTTTTTTTTTCTTTTTTATCATATTATTTGAATCTTGTAGTAAACGGAAAGCAAAGCACAGTGAGGATGCTACTTTAGCTTCATGCATCATTTATCAGGTGATGAAAGCTTGCAAACTATTTGCCCATAATCTAATCTTCAAGCCAAAGTGCCATTGTTCTGCTTAGCTGCCAGTAGTTCCGTTGAAAAATCACAGCTCAACCCTGACAAAAGAGCGAATCAAACCAGAATCGAACTTGGGAGCACTGACAGAAAACTCAAACTACAATAGTCAGCCAGTTTCTGGTATTACAGTAAAATGATTGAATTGTTAATTTTTTACAAAATCGTCAGTTTCATTATATAGTAAACCAAAATGACGAATCTTGAATCGTTCGGTTTTGCTTTTGAAGAAACTTTTAGTGCAACGCAAGAAGGGATCGAACCCACGTCTACCACTTTTGCGACAAGCACAATCAATGCAATAGACACTGATTGATCAGCAGATAAAGCGAGGTCTTTATCACTCTCATTGCTGCCAGCAGAGAAAGCTTGGATTTTAAGATTGAGAAATCATGCTCGATTGTAAAAGGTGAATAAAGTTCCAAATGTTTGTATCAGGTCACGATTCAAGGCGCCAAATACTCGGCATTCAACGAGCTGCCAAAATGAACACCTATGACTTGAATAAGTAGTAACTGGAGCAAAAAAACAAATCGCAAAAAAAAATTTTTTTGCTATTAATTGAAGCATCAAAATACTGGTGAATTTTATTTTTTCTCAAGGTGTTTAAAAGATTGCGCTGCACTGGGTAATACTTTAACTGTTGGCAAAACTGTGAAAAGTTTAAAGTCATTCACACTCGAGAATGCAGAGCAAACAGCAGCATTAGCTGGCATTTCCGGACATTTTACTAATGACATATTAGTGCAGTTTTGGCGGCCACAAATAATATACGGCTGAGAATCACTGTATGTCCAAAAACGAAAAGCAACTAAAATTTCAACTCGAAAATTAGATCCAAAAAGCTATTTTTGAAACTTTATCAGCAAAACATATCACCGACTAGTTGTAGTAGTCGTTAGCGAACTGAGACTAAGATCACAGATAAATACTTCGAAGAAAATAATCCGCAGAGATCAAAACCTCGTAAGTCCAGGCTTAAAAAATCATAAAACATCAAGTTGTTTAAAGAAACTGGTCATCTACTCAACCATGCTGATTCTTGTTTCATTTTCAACTGATTTATTTGCCAGTCAAAACAGGTAGCTCCAGTAAACAATGAAAAAATACGTAATCTTGCAAACACTTGAAAATGAAACGTTTAAACTTTCTACAAATAGTGAACATATCCATTAGATAGCATTTGCACAAGTCTACACTGGAACATCAATCGCGCTGGTTGCCGTGTTGAATAGCAACTTGACAGCAGAAAAAAATCTTTCGGTCTTCCAAAAACACTACCACCTGCCCGTGGTGCCCGCTACTCACAACAACGGCCGAAAGACTCTTGTCCTAACTGTCCCTTTTCGATGCTGAAGGCCTTGCGGGAAACTGTGAACACCACTTATACGGATCTTTATTTTGACACGCTCGGGAATCGAACCAGAATCAACCAATATGAATAGCAGATGCTATGTCCACAATGCTAGCTTTAGCAGACGAGCTGCTTTTCCTTGTTTTCCACTCAAATTTGAATTCTACGTTGGTTAAATTCTCAGTTCGAATCTTGCCAACAAAATACTACTAGTGGAGTTGAGATCAACAAAATGAAAACAGATATCAAAATAATGTTTGTCCACTCAAAAATAAGCGAATTTGCTCGGAAACTTTGGTCCGTGAAATTCATGGCCTCTTTCCAATTCGGTTGTATTATTTTCCCTAAAGTCGCCGAAAAACACCCCTCCCCACTCGGGAGAAATCATTTGCTGCAAAATGCATTTCTTTTCTCTCGTCACGAGAAGCGACAGTGGCGCTATTGTCGGATGAATCCCCACCCACATGGCTGTGAAAGTTTTCGAAAATTTTCCAGCTTCTTTTTGTTTTCGTTCCAGTTAAATTTTGCTGCTCGCTCGAATCTGCCTAGCATAGATAATCGTTGCAAAGCGCCTTATCCAAAGATGCAATATCGCAACCAGAAACCAGCGAATAAATCGAACACAGGTTTGGCAATGTGGGGAGCTATTACGTTTTATCGGCTTTTGGATGCTAATGGAGTGGTAAATTGCAATGACTGCACAGTACTAGGAACAATACTCACCGCCCTCCACCTTCATCTTTCCGCTGTTCTTCGAAAATAAGTTCCCCATTTTGATATTAAGTCAGAAATAATTCAATCAATTGTTAGTTCAAACTAAACAAAACTTAAACAGTGACACCTAAAACACAGTTATGAAAAAATGGCTTCAGAAGTTTTGAAAACGAAATGATAGCAAAAAAGTTTCCCCTATTTTTGGTCTCAAGTGTGGAAGCTTATATATTTTGGACTGAAGTACAAAATATAACTGTGACGGTTTTCACGACAGTAATTGCATATTATTCACCTCTATTAAGTTGTACGTTCATGCAACAGTACTGGAACACACCAACTGTAAATACCGATCAAAGCTTAGCCAACTGAGAACCGACCCACTTCGCTGTTTCTCCCTTCCAGCTAAAAAGTCAACAACCAAGCTAACTGCATGCATGAAGCTTCAACCGCATTCTGTGAAGCCAAGGCTTCTATTTTGTGATAATCGCCGAGAATTTCCTGTGCAATGTGACTTAATAATAGAGCCTCTATCATTGGATAATTACCGAATTAACGGCACATTATCATTTGTAGTCATGTGGTCGTTTTCATCAAAGGGGGATTCCCCACCGATACAAGCTGATCGAAAGTGAAACATTTAACATAGCTTGGTTGCAATTTTATTTCTAATCCCTACAAAGGAATCAAATGTGCCAAGATCGAAAGACGCACATGAAGTAAATATAAAAAGCTAACATTTAAGCAACCTCGGCGAAAGGGTGTGAAGCGGCAACGAAAGAAATAAAAAGCAACGATGGCGCTATCCTTTCGATGGCTCTGCATCATTCTGTACAGGGTTAACAGTTTTCCAAGTTCTTCTGTTGGTTTTTGTTTTCTTCTCAGTTAAATTTTCTGCTTGTTCGTAACCACCAAGTACACATTACTGCCGCAAAGCGTCTAACCGAATGCGCAACAAGATTACCGGGGTGCGAGTTAAACAATATCAGGCAAGTACGGTAGTTGTAAAGACGACTCTTCAGCCTCCTTCGCTCGCAGCAAAGTTCACTAAAAGCATGGACTTGAAATGGATGGTACACAAGAAAGTTCAAACCGAAACAGTATTGAGTAAAATATCTAGGAACCAGAGTTGTAAACGGGCCGACTAGTTCAGGCCTGGACCCAGCCTGAACCCGAAAATATAAGCCCGAACCCGAAAACTAATTTGAAGCCAAAATCAGGCCCGAAAAAAAACGAAAGTTAAGTTAGGTCTGAAAAATTTAGCAATGTTGCTAAGTTATTTTGATGATATTTTTGTGCACCTAGGGCAAAAAGAACGTCTCAGGCCTGAATTAAACCCGAAATTTTTGTCAACTTTAGGCCCGAACCCGACCCGAAAAGCCCGGCCCAACTTACAACTCTACTAGGAACAAGGTTCCTTCAGTGAATTCAGTCTATCTTACCGTTCGCGACATTTCATAATTAACAAATCAATGCAATATCAATATGAAACTTTCTGGAATCTGCACATTTTAGGCCTGGTGTACACTTAGCAAAAACTTAAGCATTTTTGTGCTGTCGGACACAGGCCAACATTTTTAACGTTAATATCAACCTTCGCTTTGCTGTTTATTTAGAACTAACTCGTTCTTATAACCATCTTAATATTTTCATGCAAGTAACTTAATATAACTCTGCAAAGCATTTTCGAAATGCTGTGCTAAATTAAAAGTTTTGTTGATGTATTTTTTCATAATTTTTTTTGCAACTGAGTTTATCGACCGGCTTTCATGAGCGCTTGTTTATTACGGAACTTTACTCTCAAACAATACAAAAGTCCTTTAGAAAGCTATTGTGCGTGGGGAGCTGAAAGAAGATAATAAAAATCATAATTGACCAAAATCAAGTTATAGTTCTACAGCTGCAATTTTGCTACTCAAAGCGACTTCGCTCACAGCAATCAATCAACTTCATTCCGATCTTGCGGCAGTCGATCACGTTTTATCCATCAATGCAACGATTTGCTGGCCAAATTGCTCCAAAAGTAATGCAGTTTAAAACACCACTATAAAAAATGTCTCGAATTCTTGGTAACTGACTGGTAAATAACGTTACTACGCATTGACTAAATTAAAGTACATACAAGCAGAATGCCACGAACGAAGTTTCCGTTTTCAAAAAAACAAATCTTTATGCGCCAAAGCGAATGGAAAAGACCAGTTGAACAACCCCGAACCATGGAGGACTCAAGTACACCGAGGATCTTGCATCAAATCGCTTGGATGATGTCCCAGGCAATTCAGGTGATGATGAAATAATGGACGCAAATAATAAGAGGTGATGGAAGACCGTGAAGTGTGGCGGTTTAATCTAGAGCTGTTGCCTCTGTAATCCTCACAGAAAAGCGAGCTATAAAAGGAACGGAGAATGATCGAAGTATAATTCAAACCATAAAACAGTCGTGAAACAATTTCTTCTGTAGGTCGTTTTAAACAAAGTCGTGAAAATGGTCCAGGCTTTGAAGCCCCCATCACGCGAAAGTTGCGAGTGCAGCAGCATGAAAGTAAACGGCGACATAAAAAAGGTCTTCCCTCACTTCATGCTAAGCGGTTTATAGCCCGTATTTTGACAGCACATTTACTCAGCGATGCTATTTAAATCTCGCACGTACGCGTACAAGTTCTATCAGGCGCGTATCAGAGGCCATTGGGGGTTTGGGGACGGAGCCCCCAGCGGTCGAAGATTTTGCAATTCTTTTTGCATAAATAACTTGATTTTAGGCTAATTGTGATAAAAATCAATGCTTTTAAAATGTGGTATACAAATTAGCAGTAAAAAAACATGATTAAACTGGCTGCGTAATTGGGCTATGAAGACGGTGGCTGATGGTAAAATTTTAAGTTTTTTTATTGCAAGCTAGTAAATCACAAAATAAACAAAATTTCACAAGTTTAAACTAATTCGTCTGTTTCTGAAAAAAAAGATAATTTAGAAAAAGGGGCTAAATGGAACCAGATTTGAGAGAATTAAATGATCGGTATTAAGCTAAATTAAGTACTGAATAGCCCCCAATCCACACAACGTTTTTGAAGTCTACGGTAAGCATCAAGCGATCACATTTGATTGCATATTTTTAGCCATTTTTCAATTTTTTTACCATTTGAAAGCTTTTTATTTTCGACAAATATTAGCCGCTCCCTCTTAGTGAACCGCTCAAAAATAGCTTTAAATAACTTTAAGAGTTGATTTTACAGCAAAATTGCCTCAGACGCAAAAAACGTGGTATTTTTCTTATTGCACATTTTGGTCGACAAGCCAATGGGGGGGACTTAGCCCCCCATCCTACTCGGTTCTATTCCAACAACCAGAACACAGTATCAAATTTACAAGCCAAGATTGTATTACCGGTACGTTTTAAGTGAAAAAGGTCGTCACCCACACTGAGGCATTTTTCGGAGTGGTTATGTGGCTCTGGCCTAAACTATTACGGTTTTTCCAATTTCTGGTTCTGGGGAGCTAAATGTTTGGGATATCTTCGCAATTTTCTCTTCAAGAACGGTTCTCGAACTTTGGTAATCGGTTCGCGATAACCGGCTGCATAGCACCATTGCTTTCCGGGATCACGTCTTTTCGGTACGACCATTTTCGACGCAACCATTTCGGCGCCACTATTTCGTTGCCGGACGTTTTCTGCACAGATCGTTTCGGAACCAATTCGGTGCTCTTTGACAGTTCAGTTATTTAGGGTTAGGGTTAGTCAAAAAGCACCGAATATTGGCGCCGAAACGGTCTGCGCAGAAATGGTCGCGACGAAAAATCGTGAACCCTTGCTTTCCCCCTCACTCATGCAATTCTACCGACTAAACTGCGCAACAACATTCCTTATCATAAATCTAAATACCTTTACACACTTATACGACCAATAAAAAACGAGTCACCTAGCTGCTTGCAACGTCTCTGAACCAACAAAGCTCAGACAGCTTTCACTAATCGACTCGACTATGCTGTCACAAACCTCGATGCGCTGTCGTAAGCATGCAGTAGTTCATTAATTTGCTAAAACAAACGATATGCAACACTCTCCACATGCCCGTACGGAAACGTTCAAATATCACATGACACATTATAACCCCACAATCTCTATGACCTGTCACATCACATTGGCATTAATCTTATCTTCAGCAGTAACAGCATAAAAAGTTAAATGAAAGTTTTGAAACTTTAACTGTATCAGAGTGCCAGAGCAAAAGCAATTCACTAATTTAGGCTGCAAAGCTAAAACTACCGGTTTTGTGTTGGAATTCATCAGGGAAGAGGCACTACCTATAGAAGATGGAGTTACACAGCTGCAGCAGTTTTTCGTCCACTTTTTCCATATCTTTATGATTTTTTTTGCAACGTAAAGATGCTATTTTAATCCACATTTTCATTCGCCCATATCCGCACTAACCAACTTGCTACGTTCCAACTGAAATTTTTCTGATCAATTTTTCGGTTAAAAGATGCGAGCATTACTCTGAACTATTGCTCTTATCGTTCACACACAAAAATTTTCGACTTTTTTTCGTATTATGATGTGACAGTCCAAATAGACAAATACGGACGTACAAAAATGCGGATGAAAAAGCGTATGCTTTCGCATAAAAAAAAAAACGTACAAAACGGACAAAAGTGGACGAAAAACGAATACTGTGTTAACACACGTTTTCACCAATAGACATGTGGACTTTCAAGCGACGATGAATTTGACTTCAAAACATGTCCAACTTCAATAAAGAAGACTAAAGCTAAAGAAAGCTTTCCGTAAATACTTCTCTACAATTGTAATTGTATCTTTACAACCAAGTAACCTTGGCCAAGAGACAGCAATCGTGAAAGCTGCCACCTTCTTACCTGCCTACCACGCTCGGTAGATGTTTCACTCTGTTGTCTTTAATGCTGAACGTCAAGCAGGAAAGTTGTGAAAACAAATTTTTATTGTCTTTGGTTTGACTGGACCGGGAATCGAACCCGCATCTACCGCTTCAGTACATGAACAGATTCTCTTAGTTTTATCCAAGACTCGACCAATAAGCTGTCCAGTAAAATGCAGTACCGGTACGTTTTTCACTCACCAGCGAACAATTGACAAAGCCAATCGGAAAGTACTGTAAGTGTTCTGCAAGCATTTCAGTTCGATCTTAACCTGTATTTTGGTGAAAGTTAAAGGAATCAGAGTGCTTTTTATCAGTTTAACAGCCTCTGCCTTAACACTACAGTAACCGAGTAACCGTACGATAATGCAATTATAAATCCTTGAAAATGTAGTCTCCAAATGCGACGAAGAAAATTTTTCGTTTTCTGTTTGTACTTTTCGCTGAAAATCGACTAAAACACTTGTTGCTTCGAAACAATAAACTGGATAGACTCAATGAAAATGCTGTAATCATTTAAAATCTCCATCAACAGCAACAAAGTGAGCAACAACTTCGCCCCACTTCATAGCGTGTTATTGCGTTATTGTCGCAAAACATCACAATAGAGCAATTCTCAAATCACGCGCTGAACGCAGAGACGACTGTCTGGCCAGAAGCACAAACGCGTGAAATCCTGACCTCTAGTGACCCACACTCTGAAGCGCCAAAACATTCGCGCATGACGTAATATTGACAGAGCGTGTCGAAGGCTGTCGCTCATAGTCGAAATAACCAATGGTGCCCCGCTTTCCCGACTCGCGCAAGTTTTAACTCCGTTTTTCAGTTGGATTAAAGTGCAGCCAACTTAAAACCTATAAAAGCTCGCAAACAAGAGTTTGTTAACAGACGAACTGGACCATTAGATAAAGTTCTAATGCACAAAACATGTATTCAACAACCGAAGTCTCAAGTAAATGGGGACGGAAGGTTGGTAATCTTGGCGATTGCAAAATTGTAATACCGCAGGGCGATTTTCGCAGCTCTAGGGGGAAAAAGACATTTTTAACGTCATTTTCGATAAAACTTTCACACGCTTAGAGCCATTTGCAAAGGAATAAATTTTTAAAAGAGAAAGACTGAAGCCTACCATTTACTAGACAAGCCAAAATAAACATGTTCAAAAACTTTAACACTAATATCAAATTTGTGGCTCGGCTGGGATGGGAGGCTTCAGCCCCATGGCCCTCCAGGTTGAACCACAGAACAAACGCTAGAGTAGCGGTAATATTTAACAATCTAAAAACACGATTAAAATACAAAAAAAGAACCAGCACAAAAATTTTTTCGGTTTGATAAAATTGTGCATGAGCGCAAACTACGTGAACCTTATCGTTTTCTCAATTAAGGGAACCATTTAAATAAACACCAAAATGCACGAGACGGTCGCTTCGACTCGTCGAGTTTTCGACCAAATTACTAGCTCCACAACATTTGACTACTCTAAACAAACTTTGGAAGGCTTTATTTCACCGGAAATTTTTATTTACTTTTTTATTTATTCTGATGCAAATGCAACCCAAACTCAAATGCTTACTCTAAAACTATTCCCAAATCGAACCCTAACCCAAACCCTAACCTAAACTCTAATCTTTACCTTAAAAAAGCAAATTAAAAAAGCGCGGATGAATATTTCTCATTTTCGTTTTATTCTCTTCAACTTGTAAATTTTCGGTGAAATAGTCACTACCACAAACTTTACACCACGGCCTTTCACACTTGATAACCAGCTCCGCAAATGCAGCTGCGATAGCTCAGGAGGTAGAGCGTAGGGTTAGAGAACGAAAGCTTGCTGACTGCAGGTTCGATTCCGATCTGGCAATGCGCCGTTGTGTTCTTAGGAAAGCCACTTTACACTTATTTGCTATTGGGGCCGAGCAGTCTACCCGCTGTAGGGGCCCAGCTTGACGAAACACTTGCACACAAAACCAAAAAAAAGGTGCTTTGCGTTGGTATGATTGGACAGACGCAGAATGCCTGGTTTCAAAACATTTCACCAGCAGCAGTGAAATGATAATCGAAACAATAACTGCTGATGATGAGACGAACAATGAGTTGAAACGGTCAGGTACATGTCAGCTCAAGTTTTGGCTCTTTGCTTTATTTTGAGATTACTTAATTGGGGGGCCATTACGCAGCACATCGCAAGGATTACGATGTCGTAAGCTCTTTAAAACAAACAAAACTTACGATGTTTTTAACTCCTACGAAACATAGCATAATACGGCCCCTGGTCATTATGACCAGAAATCCAAACACAGAAAGGAAACAAAAACCAGCTACGCACAGAACAAGCTCAAGGGGTTTTAGTTTTAGGAGGGTTATGTGACCAAAAAATGCCAAAAAGTAAAAGCTCCAAACGCCGCAACATTGAACTAACAGTACGATTTGCTACAGACTTCACAATTGCAAAGTCCAACTTAAGTTCATAACTTTATCCTTACAACTGAATAGGAATTACTTTGAGCACGAATCAAGTCGAACTTGATCTCACTCTCGAGCGAAAACGCGGCCATTGTTCATTTGATAATAACGAACAATTCAGGTTTCCGTGATGTTTGTTTAAAAATTTCATGATTTAAAAAAAGAAGACTTTATTTCACCGGAAATTTTTATCTACTTTTTTATTAATTCAGACTCAAATCTAACACAAACTCAAATGCTTACTCTACAACTATCTCCGAATCGAACCCTAACCCAAACCTCAACTTAAACCCTAATCTTAACCCCAAAAAAAGCAAATAAAAAAGCGCGGATAAATATTTCTCATTTTCGTTTTATTCTTTTTAACTTAAAAATTTTCGGTGATATAGCCACTACCTTAAAAAAATCACTACCGTGACATAATTTTGGGACAAAGCAATTAACCAAGCCATATGTGACACACTGCCAGTCGTGCGTTTTCATTATCTGCAAGCTTGCAATTACGATGACGGCACAAACACTAAAATATTTATGACCCTTTTTACCGCTTCACACCTTGTTCCAAGCCTACCTCTCTATTGCCAGCAGCATTAGATTACTCAACGTCTAAGGCTTTTTCATCAAGTTCAGTGCACCTAATTTTACGATTCAAAATTTTTTCCGTTTTGATTTAACTTGAAAATTTTAAAAACTGTGAATAGGAAGCCATATAGACACTTGCAGCTTGTCACGTTCGATATACAATAGTTTTTTTGATATCGCAAGCGCGAAAAGAGCCATTAAAAGTATGTCAGGGACGCAATAAGATGAGCTGAACGGGCAATTGTCCCTGCCTATCCCTTAGAAAACGTTACACATAATCCATATCGCTTCAGTAAAAGCATCTTCTGAACACTTCACAAAATACGAGGTAACTGCAAGTCACCAGCGTCCAGTTCTTCAACGGAAAATTATTTTTGTTTCTGCCCAAAACAGTATCGGTACCTGGTACGTGCTTAACCGATCAGTGGTCGAGTGGATAGAGCGTCTGCTACTGAAGCGGTAGACTCGGGTTCGATTCCCGGTCGGGTCAAACCAAATACTATAAAAATTGGTATTCACAGCTTCCCTGCTTGACGTTCAGCAATTAAAGGGACAGTGTGAAGCCTCCACCGTGTGTGGTAGACAGGTGGGCAGGTGACAGCTTGACTCGAAGACCGAAAGGTCTTTTCGCTGTCTCCTGGCCAAGGCAACTTGGTGAATAAAATGTAATTACAATTACATTAAACAGTTCCAATTGATAAGTTGGGGTTTACCAGAATTTAACTCTCAGCAGTTTAGTTTTAGCCAAGCTTTCTGTTGATATTCTTCAAAAACATACGGCTCTGACAATTTCACTAAGCCTACCAAGAAATCTAGTTAATAACTTTTCTAATGATATTTAACATATCAGATATAGTTTTTGCGGGTGTTTGCTGACTTTCTGAGACTAATTTTACTATTTTCCTTTTTAACTGAACCACTGTTTTCTGGTATGTCGAGGACAGCTCAGAGCTAGCTACATACTGCTAAGTACAGTCAGCTTTCGACTTACCTTGTTGACCCGCTCTAAACAGGTTTCCGCGCTCTTTGAGCAATTCAGTTAGCAATATTTTAGCGCGAAAACTAAATCATCTTTCACGTCAAAGGGGGCACTTAAAAGTAAGAAATATTTAATGAAAACTCACATAATTTGGCTTAAATCGCTCCTTTTTAGGCTAATCAACTTACTTTTGCTTTCTCCATCTTGCACACGCGTTGTTGATCCAGTCAAAACCATAATGCGCAGCCTGTCTGCACTCAAAATACCGGAGCTATTCACGCGTGACAGAGAGTAACAGCAGCAAGGCCTGCTACAACATGTTGCCAAGTCAAAAATAAACTTTAAAATTTTTAACCTAAAATTTTAACAAATATGTTTTAAATGAAATCCAATCGGTTGGATCATTACTATATTTTCTTGCGAAAAAGTTTTTTGTAAAACTTGACTAAGAAACTTTTGCACACAAAGTTGCATTTTTTGATGGCAACATACAAAATTGTCACAAACGCCAAAGGCTAAATGCGTAAAAACATGATGGGATTACACCTCACATAAACTGTCAGTTTGCGAAATGACACTAGCGCGACTAAAATGGTGTTTTCCTGCCTAAATGTTTGTGGTACATAAGTTCGAATCCTACAGGCAGGGCCCGAGCCGTTTGACTTATCGTTTAACTGACTATAAAGAATTTTTTTTTTTGCTAAATCATGCAAAGATTTTACAAACAAGAAAACGTTTCTTGATCGAAACATTTGGAAACACACAAGAGCCTCTACATTTTTTTTTCACAAGAATTGTTAAATTTTTAGTTGAGGCTGGTTGATTTCAACTTTTCGCAAATTTACAGTCTCATTTGTTCTTGATTGTTTTTCAATTTTAATAAAAATAAAGTCCCATAAAACACTCAAATTCATTTTTGTTTGGTAAAAAGTTGTGTTGTATAATAAAAGTTTTGTCGATTGTCAAAGCTGGAAGCTAAGAACAGAACAGTCCACAGGCCATGTTCGCAAAAATTTGGTTATTTCGTTTAGATACAGCGATGCATGTATAACAGATGGTTTTTGATTTTTAAATTTGGTCCTTGTTCTAAAAATTATTTTGCTCATGCCGTCATGCCGAGGCTGGCATTGTTCTTAAGTTTATTCGTAAATTTTCATAAAAAATTAGCATCGTATTCTTCTGAAATCGATCTTACAAAACAAAGTGTAACCGTTTTATGATACTGTTGATTGATGGTCGTTATGTAAATGACGACACTAAATAATTGGTGACTTCAGCGGAAACGACGTTTTTCCACTATCCCGACCGCTTGATGTATTTGCACCTGCACTTTGGTAACGTTGTTCTGTCCTTGTCTAACCGCTTTTCAGAAATCGTATGGATGCGTTTGCGGGTGGTTTCAAAGGAACATCAAATTCAACCGACAAAAAGTGACCAACCAGGCGCAGAGGAGTAACTAGAAATTTGCAATGGGGTCTGTTTCGGGGGTCTAGAGGCGGAATTCCTGCCGCCGGAGGCCATTATGGGCGTGGGGGCATATTTAAAAATTTAAAACAAATTAAGAGTGCCAGCCTCGGCATGAATAAAATAACTAACAACATTATATGTCCAAATCTAAAAATCAAAAAGTCAATTTTTATTATACAGTACCGCATATAAGAACGATTTAACCAAATTTTGGAAATCTTAGAACTGTACGGTTTTGCTTTCACAGCTTTAGCAATCGACAAAACTTTTACACAACGCAACTTTTTACCGAGCAAGATTGAAATTGTGTCAATGTAGTTTATAATGAAAATTTTAGACCAAATTAGGCCGAAAATTCGTGAAAATTTAACAACAGCAAATTTCAATCCAAAATTTACTGGTTATTAAAAAAAGTGTAATTGACATGAAAATTAGTGCAGATTCGTTGGTTTTGTCCTGCAGCGATTAATTACTTTAATCACAAGACTGACTGATTGATATTTCTTTTCAAGAGCTGTTAATGAAAAGTGAAGAAGGTTACCGGCTTCAAACTTACGTGAATTGAGAATAACAAAACTTTTTTTTAATCAAGATTCGGAGCTCAATCAGGCTAAAACGGTTTAGGGCAAAGTGAAGTCAAAATTTAGCCAAAATAAAGTCAAAATTAAGTTTTTTGGTCAAAATAAAAAATCCCATACTTGTGACTGATTTAATACAACGCACTACTTTTATAAAAACAATTCAAAAAAAACATGAGCGAAATAAAAAAAAACAAAAAAAACAAAAAAAAACGATAGCTCCTATTTTAGTACCGCATCGTAACAAAATGGTAACCAAGTTTCAACAATCATAGCTAGTGAGTTGTTCTGTTTTGTTCAATAATCAGGATCATTAACGAAAAGCAGTGTTTAATCAAGCAACCATGAGCTTGTGTCACTCCAGTAAAATTTACGAACAAATGAAGTTAAAATTTGTGAACAATTAAAAACCGTCACCCTCGACCAAAATTTATTGGTTCTTGTACAGAAAAAGAAGATTGTGGACTGCACTATTGAAATTTAGACCGACAAAAAAAGGTTTGTTGATCTGAAAAACAACGAAAATGATATTGTGAGATAATAACGATTAAAAAGTTTTTGCATTTTACCAAAAGAGCAACCTCGACGTTAGCATAGTCGTTTAATTATAATTTCAGCAGGATTTTAAGGGGTCGAGAAAACGAGCTGTCCGCCGGTTGAAATTAATTTCAAACTTTTTGCGATGTCAAATGTTTATTGCTGTAAATAGTACGCCAATAAATTTTAGAAAATCTTTTTCGACAAATTTCTACGTCCGCATATATTACATGATATAGCTGCGTTGCATTACATTACAGCGTTTCTTGTCTGTATCGCAGTACAGTGACGTCGTATAAGTGGTGACGTAGCCTAAATTGAGAGCGCTGATTGGTTGAGCACAAAAGCTGTCGCGAACACCGCCTAAAAATTTGCTCTGGAGCAGAGTTGTAAACGGGCCGACTAGTTCAGGCCTGAAACCGAAAATATAAGTCCGAACCCAGCCCGAACCCGAAAACTAATTTGAAGCCCAAATCATGCCCGAAAAAAAACGAAAGTTAAGTTAAGCCTGAAAAATTTAGCAATGTTGCCAAGTTGTTTTGATTATATTTTTGTGCACCCAAGACAAAAAGTTTACGTCTCATGCCCGAAATTTTTTCAAGTTTAGGCCCGAACCCGGCCCGACTTACAACTCTGCTCTGGAGACAATCTACGCGGTTTTCCGCGCGAACTGAATTTCGTTCGTGGCCGCGTTCGCGCTCTGTATACACCAATCTATTTTATTTTGACCGTTCTTCCGCGAACGCCGTCTTCTCGTTCGCGCCGCTTTCCGCGTTCGCGCTGTGTATAAACGGGCCATTATAGTGTTTTATTTGTCTATATGAGCGCAGTGACGTCGTATACATGGTAACGTAGTCTAAATCGAGAATGCTGATTGGTTGAACATTAAAGCCGCCGCGAACGCCACCTAAAATTTCACTCTGGAGGCAATCTACGAGGTTTTCTGCGCGAACTTAATTTCGTTCGTGTTCGCGCTCTGTTTAAACGGAAGTTAACGCGAAGATAATTTAAGGTGTGTTAATCAGGACGCGAAGGAAAGGTTGCCAACTTTCGCTTTGCGTCGTGTCCAGTATAAACGCAACCTTCATTAGTTAATTCAATCAGGTGAATCAGCCAATTTCACACTTGTGTCGTTTCCTTTCTGTTTCAATTTTACATCATCATCATCATCACATGTTGGATCCGGTATTGTCCCCGTCAAACGGAGTTGGCCGGATTTCGTATGGTCATTGTCTTTACCACGCCTCGCCATTTCGTTCGATCACATGCATCCTCTTTCCCCAGTCCATTTTTCTTCATCTCATTTTCTTCTTGCTTTTTCCACAATTGTTTCGGTCTTCCTCTTCCTCTACGACCACTCACTTCAAATTTCAAAGCCTTCACTATCACATTTTCATCTTCTTTCCTCAAAGCATGACCGTACCAACGTATACTGCTTGCTTTAGCCATCCTATCTATAGACTCCTTTATGCCCAACATGTCCATCAACTCCTCGCTGTTTCTTCGATCTAATAGCTTCACACCACACATCACGCGAATCATAGCTCTTTCTGTTCTTCTCAAAATTGCCATCTCTTTTTCTTTCAGGCACCATGCTTCACTTCCATACAACATAACTGATCTTACACAACTTTTGTAAATCTTTCCTTTCATCTTTAATGAAAACCTTCTGCCTCTAAGTATTTCGCTGCATTTCCTGAACTTCATCCAACCAATTCTTGATCTAGCTGTTACCGCCGTTTCACACTCACCAGTTGCATTCAATCCGTCAACTAAATAAGTGAGCTTGCTTACAGTTCCACACCATCACACAATTTTTCATCTGCTGATCCCTTGAAGTTCTTTACCACGCTTCTACATTTCTTACAAACAAAATTTTTGTTCACATAAACTGAAACTTTCTTCTAATCCATGCATCTTGCGTGGACCCGCTTACCACATGCTGTACAAAACACCGAGTTAGACATAACTCGTACTCCACACACGCCACAAGGATCTATCTTACTGTGGAACGCTTTTTTCTCCATCCCAATCACCATCAACTTTGTTTTTCCAAGATTGACTCTCATACCTTTGCTTTCAAACCAGGGATGCCGAAACAAGGGGGGGATGGGAAGGATATATCCCCCCAATAATTTGGCTGTATCCCCCCCAATAATTTGAATGGGTGTACATCTGAGCGAAAATTGGGGAAAAAAGTGTTCTATTTTTGATGAAGACTTTTTTTTAGTTGGTCTTCACCTAAATTTGGGGAAAAACGTGTTCCATTTGCATTTTTTTTTTGGTCTTCACTAAATTTCCAAACTGAACAAGATCGTGGTCGAGCTTCATCCCCCCCGATGTTGAAAATAGGGCAAAATTGGAGTAAAATTGCAAATTATCCCCCCCCCCTAATGCTCAACAAAGATCGGCACTACTGTTTCGAACGCCTCTCTCCATTTATCAAAGTTCTCTCTCAATTCTTCCATAGTTTCACCCATAGGACCAAATCGTCCGCATAAAGAATTTGCTTCATCCAGCCTTTTCTTACATTTTCCGTTACTTCATTTATCACTATTGCAAACAACAAAGGTGACAACACAGATTCTTGGTGTACACCAACTTTCATAGAAAATTCTTCCGACAAACCCGATCCAACTCTAACTTTCGTTTCTGCTCCTTCATACAGACTCATCACCGCATTGACCAGGATTTCAGGCAAACTTTTTTCTCATTGCCCATTCCACCACTCTTCTAGGTAGCCTACTCTGTCAAATGCTTTTTCCAAATCAACAAAACAAAACACATGTACATTCTTTTGTATTTCGCTCGATGTTCTTCTTGCAACCTTCGTGTACAAAGAATAAGGCATCAATTGTTTCCTTTCCAGGCGTGAAACCAAACTGTGCTTCATCAAAATCAACTAATGCTCGTATTCTTCTCTCCAACACTCTTTCAATAATCTTCATGCCATGTTCAAGCATCTTCACTCCTCTATACGAATCACAGCTTATCACATCTCCTTTTCCCTTAAAAATTGGCACTACAACGCTGGTTTTCCATTCATCCAGGATTCCCTTTCCATCCAAAACTCGTTGGCAAAGCTGTAACATCACTTCCTCTGCAATTCTGCCGCCAGCAACAACCATTTCCGTTGTTACTTCAGAAAACCCTGCAGCCTTTCCCTGTTTCATTTTCCTGATCGCTTCTCTCACTTCCTCGCGAGAAACTTTCTCTACTAGCCCCTCAACCATAGCAGCGTCCACCTTGTGGTCCCATGCATTTTCCTCATTCATAATTCTTTCCACATTTCACATCGATCTTCTCGACTGAAACCAATTCTTCCATCTCTACCCTTAATCCATTTTTCTCCTTCAACATCTTTTCCATCCCTTTTGATAAATTTTACGAATTTAAAAATCTTGTTTGGTTTCTCACGTAATTCTTCCATTTCCTTTTCAGCTTCCGTCTTCGTTGCTTTAGCAATCACTTTCTTGGTTTGATTTCTAATTTTCCTGTAGAATATTTTGTGTCTTTCCAGCCCAGTTTTGCAAAACGTTTTGAATGCTTCCTTCTTCCTTGCTATAGCATTCCTCACTTCTTCATTCCACCGCCATTTATTTCCTCCATTCTTTCTCACTTTCTTCTTCCCACATAGCTCATCACATGCCGTCAAAACTCCATCCCTTAAAGATTCCCACAAATTTGTTGTTTCAACATCAACTAACTCCTCAACTCTTCTATCAAATTTTTCTTGCATTTCCCTTTCTTTTAATTTCCAAACCATGCGCTTTACTCTTGATTCTTTCTTGACAACTTTATTCAGTTTTCTTTTCTCCACATCGGCAACTAGCAGTCGATGTTGCTATTCCCTGAAATTACCATTACGTCTTTAAAATGTTCTGTTTTCTTTACTAACTAAAATACAGAAACTGAATAATCGAAGGTTATTGCATTGTTCTATAATTTTTATTTGTTGAGACAACAAACTTAGTATACCGTACCGTACTTTTACATTGTACTCGCTAAAAAATACGCAGGAGCGCCACCTTGCGATTGCCGTGCTCAGAGCGCATCTACATTTTGCGTCCATTAACAAACCAGAATCACGCTGTTACTAATCATTTTTACAACAACCAGAACCTTTACAATGTGATTATAAATTCTATTGCTTTTTTAGCAGCGAAATTTCTTTGCTGGAAATCAAAATTTCTCCGACGGTTATGAGAGTACAACACTGATTCAACCAAAAACCACGCTCTTACGCTTTTTTCTCGCTCTCAACACTTCCGGTGAAAAAACAATATTCTGCATTTCACTACTATATTTCAATAAAAAAATATTCCAAGAAATAGCAGTCAAATATATAACATATATGAAAGCAGTGAGTATAAAAAACACAATGACATACAATATCCATCTCAAATGAATGACGATTTGCTTGAGATAACTGAAATGCCGAATTCCAGTTTAGTAGCTCCCCTAAACAATGAGATGAAAAACTAGTTCAATCTACGTGCAGTGGATGGAAGACGTAATCAACAGTATTCTTCTGCAGCAATGCTTGGCAGATTTTAAACCAACAAGCTCAACGTGGTCGTCACTTGCGCAGCGAGCATCGCAGCCAGAATACCGATTCTCAGTGTGATCAGTCAAGCGAGCAGCCATTTCACAGGGCGATTGCAGGTTTCGGTATTAGGGGAAGCGTGGGACCTATGAGACAATGGGACCAATGAGACAGCGCGATATTTCGCTACCTAGTGGCTGAAAGTTACGCACTAGTGGTTTTGAAAATGTCACATGTCATAAGCCTTTTAGTAAACTGTAACGAGGTGTGCTGAGGTTTTAGCTTAAAAAGTTATTTTAAATTATCAAAAAACGGAGGAAAAAGTAATTTTTTTCTTGTAATTACTAAATTTATTTTAAAATACTAAAGAAGTTGGTTGAGCAACAAAACTTAGCCATGTAAAATGATAGTAACCAAGGAGTAGACTGAAGTAAAATTTTTAAAGTTTCCTGCCAGATGACCAGCAGTGGAGGGTTTTGAAAAAAAATGGCGTCTAGTGGGACCTTTGAGCCAAGGTGACTCATTGGTCCCTTTGTTAATTGCAAGTGAAGATATTTTTTTCTAGACTATTTGCGTATCATTTGTTGAAGTATTAACCTATAAATGCCTACTTTCAAAAAAAGAAAAACATCTAAAGGTCTCTTTTCCGAAGATGACTTGAAAAATGCTGTGGCTGATGTTAAAAGTAAAAGTGTGAGTATACGGAAAGCAGCCTTAAAACACAATGTCGATCGCTCCACTCTGCAGAGATATGTGAAAAAGTTTGGGGATCAAGAAGTTCACAAGCACTCCATGGTAACAAAACAAGTGAGTAGATAAGCCTACATCACATCAATAAATGAGAAAGCCTGGCTTATGCTAGTCCAGAGCTGTTTTGGCTAATATTTTTAAAACTATATTATAGCCCAATTTTCGTGTTTAGGTTTTCAACAATGAAGAGGAAAAGGCTCTCAAAGACCATATTGTGGCTTCTTCGAAGCTATTCTATGGAATTAATCAAGAGCAAGCACGAATGCTGGCGTATGAATTTGCTAAAAGTAAAAACAAAGATATGCCACAATCTTGGAGGGAGAATAAAAGCGCTGGTGTCGACTGGATGAAGGGATTCCGTCGAAGAGTAAAAGATTTAACTCTTCGAAAAGCAGAATTTACAAGTCTTGCTCGGGCAATGTCTTTCAATCGCGAGAATGTGGGCCAATTTTTTGATAAATTAAAAATGCTTTACGATCGGTTGAATTTAACTCCAGAAAGAGTATGGAATCTGGATGAAACTGGAGTAAATACTGTCATAAACTCTGGTCGAATCTTAACTGAAAAGGGTTTGAGGCAAGTTGGCCAAATAAAAGCAGGAGAACGTGGTGTGAATGTAACTCTCTGCTGCTGCATTAATGCTCTTGGCCATGCTATTCCGCCAACTTTTATATTTCCCAGGGTAAATTTTAAAAACCATATGCTCAATGGGGCAGCTGCAGGCAGCCTAGGTTTAGCTACCAAGTCTGGATACATGAGCGGAGACCTTTTTATTCCCGTGCTAAAGCATTTTATTTCTTACATGAAGGTATCCCAAGAAAATCCTGCTGTGTTGATATTTGACAATCATTCTAGTCATATCGCGATTGAGAGCATAACAATTGCAAAAGAAAACGGTCTCACCTTATTGACCCTACCCCCTCACTGCAGTCACCGAATGCAGCCGCTGGACGTCAGCGTTTTTGCTCCGTTTAAGCGATTTTACGCTCATGGCGCTGACGTTTGGCAGCGAAGCAATCCTGGGCGCGCCATAACGATTTATGAAGTTGCATCTCTGGCATCTGCTGCAATCATGAAAGCTTTTACTCCTGAGAATATCACGTCAGGATTCAGGTCCACTGGAATCTTTCCTTTAAATTCAGAAATTTTTTCGGAAGACAGCTTTCTGCCATCATCAGTTACGGATAGACCTATTGCTGTTGAAGCAACTGCACAACAAGATGAGTCGATTGATGAAAATCCAGAAACACAGACCAGCCACCAGGATGCAGTTATTCTTCACACCATAAGTCCAATGCCAAAGCAACAAAATAGGCCTACGACTTCAAGGAATAAAATGAGGTCTGCTGTAATAACTGATACTCCAGAGAAACAGAGACTCGTAGAAAAGAATCCCAGTCGACCAAAGCGCCGTCGCCTCGCAGTGGCTGAGAGAAGAAGGACTGGTTCTACATCCTCTGATTCTGCACCAGATGTTAAGCAGTCGCTTAGCTCAAGTGATGAGGATGTATCTATAACAGAATCAGAAACAAGTTCCGATGGAGAAAACACCGATGAGGTCCTTAGCTTGAACTCTATCTACTTGAACTGCTATGTTGTAGCAAAAGTAAACACCGACAGAAACAGTTTTAAAAAATTCGTAGGGCAAGTTGTAGCCGGTCCAGACGAAGATGAGGATTATGCTATTTCTTTTTTAGTGCGATCTCGGCGATTCAAAAATGGGTTTTTCTTTCCCGAAAGTGAAGATGTCGCCAGTGTTGCAAAACAAGAAATTTTAAAAATTTTGCCAACACCCTATCCGGTTTCCACCACACAAAGGTTGTCCAAACTTGTAAGGTTTCCCGTGGATTTGTCATATGTGGAGTAAGATTAAGACATTCTTGCTGCTGTATTTACTTTGCTGCTTGCATATAAATTTGTTCGTTACGAAAGGAGTGTTGTCTATAGTGTTCGTTACAGTGGCTCAAAGGTCCCTTGGCTCTGGCTTATTGGTCCCAGAATGGGTGGGACCTTTGAGCCGGAAAAAAAATTAATTAAATTAAAAAAAACTCTAATTCACTATGGAAGGAAAATGATATTAACTTACACGTAAATAGTGTTTCACCGAAGGTTTCAAACAATAATGAATTTTTTTTAATTTAGCATCCCAAAAAATAATTACGACTTTTTGAAAAAATCCGGTTCATAGGTCCCACGCTTCCCCTACTCAAGAAAACAGAACGCATTACGTCATAACCGAAACTGACTCGGTCCATTTTTTCTGGCGGTCTGAGGCAGATTTAGCACATGATGTAATGTTGTTTGTTTTCTTTAGCCATCGGGCAGTTACAATGAGCGATGAGCTTGTTTTCATGTAATTATGGACTGGAAAAAGAGACCCTTGAGTACATACTGTAGAAATGTTCGAGGAGAGATTTGCGTTGGTGGAAGATGTTTTTGCTTTTTGACCAAGCAAATTCGCAAAAAGGCGATAACATCATACCTATTGATGGGAAAACGCTAAATAAAAGTTGGAATGATGGTGTCACAAACCATGACATAAAAAGCGGTCATAGAAAAATCTAACAAAAACTTCATCTCAAATGCAATACATTCGAGTCAATATTTCCATTTCAAAATTCCATTCTCAACCGTAGTAGTTCAACCGTCCAGATATTTTCTCAAATTTTTTTGTTCAGTAATGAACAAGTTAAAATTTTGCGACTTTTTTTGAATAGTGTAACTTCGATCGACCTTAACGTTAGTGCAAATATTAATCAATTGCAAGATTTCCGATAGTATACGCAGTTACGCACAAGCAAAATGTGCAAAAATGTAAATTATACACATAGAACAACCACGTCAATATTAATTTAAAAAAAGATTTTGTTCAGCTGATTAAGTGTCGAACAGTAGTAAAGCACGTGACAATCTGGCAGATTTCTTTGGTTTAGATTTTCGCTCATCACAACTTGAAACGTAAGCGAAAAATGTTTGATCACAAAATAGGAATAGTGTCACATCACGTAAAAAGATGTCCTGGGCCACTAAATTCCAACCAGTTAGCAATAAAAACAGTCTTAAGCCGATTAGCTACTGTGAGTGGGCGGCATTACTCACGAAGCATCTCTTGGAAAGTGGCAAGCGGGTCAACTACAAATTTTATCACTCTATCCAGTAGCGTAGCCAGAAGGGGGTGGGGGGCCTTATTGGCAAGCCGACCAAAATGCAGAATATGGAAAATACCACGTTTTTAGCACTTCTGAGACTGATTCTTGCTCTGGAATAGACTCAAAATGATCTAAACCATGTTTTAAAACGTTTGTTTAGGTTGTTAAAAGTGATTCTGGTGAAGACCATTTTTTTGTTACAAAACCAGTTCCAATTTCACGTGAAGACCCCGGTTTTTTGGTCTTCGATAGATTCGAATACAAAAACCGTTCCAAGTTTAGGTGAAAACCTTTGTTCTTTTTTGGCCCCAGACCCTCGTAACAACGCCCTCCCAACTGCAGGTTTCTGGCTACGTGACTGACTCTACTGCAGTGATATCACCACATTTTTTAGACTAAGAATAAGACTAAACTGCTAGCAATGTAAATGCAACTGCAATACGAAACTGAATAAGCAGGCCACATAATTATTTTTAACAAAGAAACTCATTCGATGAATTGTATCATAGTGAAATCAAGAAAATTGCAAGTTTCAGTGGAAAGAATCACAGCGCATTTAGCCTAGTGTGATGTGTAGCACATAATTTTTTGAAGGTGGTATATGCAAATACCAAATCATTCAAAAATGATTGACTTTTTTTCTGAAGTCGAAAAACGCTTCTTGAAAATAGCAAATTATTTGCAAACCAACAGAAAGTACTAATGCTTTTCTAATTAACCAACCTTTGAGAGAGATTAACCAAAAGTAAAAAAAAACAAAACGCGATGACCAGAAATTTTTTTTCAGATTTCAAAAACTTAATGCAAGTATGATTTCAAACATTCCAGTGTTATGATGTAATAATCACAACCCAAGCTCAGATCATTCCAATTCGATTTTGCTGCAGCAGAAAACCTGAAACAAAATGTGAAGAAGTGAAACAACGTAGTAACAACTTGTGTGAAACAAGTTCTACTCACAGTTTGGATACTTTTTTAGCTGCTGTATTGTTATACGAAAGCGTTTCCTAGCTAATGCAGTACCAGTGATTAGTTTAATCAAATCCATTCAAACAAAGTTGGTGCTATCAATTATTTCCTGCATTTGGGAACAAAAACTGAAGCAGAGTAAATTACCTAATTAAAGCTATTAATTTGATCTTTTTATTGAAATGGTATCTTACACAAAAATGAATTACTGCATTCAAACTATTTCAGAGTCTCACCATAAGGAAAATATTGCACTTTCATTTCTAAGATACTGGTATCTTGAAGCATCTGAACAGCCTGAAAGAAACATTATTTGGATTGAAATTTTGGTAAATTTTAAATTTTTAAAAATTATTGCAGAAATTTTAGGAAGTAGAAGACACACATAGTACTAAGTAGCAATCATTAATCACTTTGCCTATTATATCCAAAATCAATTTATTTTGATAGCATTATTTCATTCGAAGTGACTTGGCACAGGGAACATGCTTGGTCAAATAAACAGATTCCGGTGTCGTCACTCATTTTCAAAAAATTTTATTTTAACTATTACAGTTGTAGGTATGGGTTAGGATTGGAATTAGGTTTTTTAGGTTTTATTACAATATGTCTGGGTACACAACACATGCACAACGTCTTTTTCTATTTTATTTCAATTTAATTTTCATTTTTAGTTATGCATTTCATTGTTTTGGTCATGATATATATTTGAAAAAACAGTAAAAAGGAAGCTGAACAAATCAAATAATGCTGTCCTTATCCTAACTTTTAATCAAGTACCGGTACTACAAAACAAAAAAGTGGTTGAACAAATAGCCTACCCTAAAATCTGAAATGGCCAAGTTCTTTTAAGCTATTTTTTAAATTGTATTCATCCAAGATCTTTCACAAGATACTTCTAATGTACCACATTGGTTAGGCATATTTCAGACTGAGCTTGGAACTTACTGTTTCATGTGGAATATCGCAAAAGCTAACATTGTTTACACTTAAAATTTTATCTCCTTTTTTCAAACCAAGTCTTTCAGCTTCTGATTGAGGGAGAACCTAGAAAAAATTTATTGGTCAATCAATCAAGTGCTACCACCAGAAATATTAGCCTATAAGTATTAAAAGCCAAAGGCTGATGACATAGCCTTCACCTATACACAGCATAGTAGAGCGTTAATCTTTAATTACGTAGCCAAGGTTTCTTGTTGAAGAGAAATACCGGTAGCCTACTACGGTAGGTTGCTTTGTCAAGTTTTGAAGTAAGCCTACCATAGTAATTACAGTATTCATTCATTACTGGACCAACTAGCCTATAATTTAAAGGAGCTCATAGTATACCAAAACGAAAACATACCTAACATATGTTCTAGATTCTCCAATTCTATACAGTAGGATTCTAGGAACAGTACTGAGTAAAAGCTTAGTAACTCCAAATAACAAATAAGTCAGTGATCAACTGAATGCATTTTAAATGAAAGTGGCTTTTTCGCCTCTAGAGGCAAAATAGTGTTTTTCCTCAGTTTAGGTTAGGGTTAAGGTCGAGATTAGGGTTAAAGTTTGGGCTATTTTGGCACTTGCGGCAAAATAGCCGTTAGGACTATTTTGCCTCCAAATGGCAAAATAACATGGGCAGTGGGGTTATTTTGCCTCTAGAGGCAAAATAGCCACTCCATTTAAAACTAGTTAGACAATCCCAAGACAAAATTTTCTACAATTTCATAAATGCTAGAGACTACTTCAGTAGCCTACTTTCAAAACTTAGTAGCCTACAGTACTTCAGACTAGGCTTACCTTAGAAACATAGACTCCATATTCACTGATAGGCCCTCCTCTAACATTAAAACCAAGAGGTATTCCCTTAACACGTTCCAAAGTGACGGATCTTGGCAAAAATGCAATCAAATTACTGTTATAACTTGAATGGTTCCACCTCTCCTTAGCTGGTATCCATTGAGGAGGAGCCTCATAGGCCGGCGGCTGCTTGAGCTTTGTATCCAGAGCAATATTTCCAGTTTCGTGTTTCTTGTCCTTTTTTGTTTTTCTATCACCCATTTTTACTAAAGTACCATGTTTGAAAAATAACAGAAGCACCAGTACCAATTGACTGATTACAGACGCAAGGTCGCTAGGTCTACAGTACAGTATAGCGCCAAGTTCCAACGCAAGAAAGATTGAAAATTCCAAATATATTAGATTGCGCCGAATTTTTACGCCAATCAATTAAGCTTTCTATTTAATTTTCTGCGCCACGCCGGTTAAAAGTGCAAGAAATACGCCGATTATGACGGATAAAATTTGCTACCAAAATTCTTGGTTATTTCCTCTCGCTGCAACTTAATTTCTAAAAAAGTCTCTTCATCTCTTAATACTGTAAATTTCCAGATGCTTTTAGACGTAGACGCCGTAATTTAGGTTATTGAGGGACCTTTTAGTTGCGCTGGAGCAAATTTTGCGTAACTTTCCAATGGGGAACGTAAGCTGTTACGATGCTAAACAGCCTAAAAATAGCTGAAAGCGGCAAAATTTATCTGGATGCAATTTGGCAAAATTATTTGGAAGCGGAAGGGACTTGGAGCGATTAATATTATCCGGAGCCGGAAGTGAAAATTTCCAAGAGCGAAGAAGCGTAACACCTAGTTCAAGAGGAGCTGGAAGCGAAAGCATTTAAAAACTGATTGTTTCCGCATTTCTGCTTCAGACAAGGGCAACTCGGTAAAAACAATTTTCAGTAGGTGAGGCAATGAGTCATAGAGTAGAACATAGATCATATAAGCCAAATTTTTCTTTGCCAACAATCAGCAGAAACTGAATAATACTAGGAACGGAAATCAGAGGTAGAGTTCTCGAGGAAGTCCTTGGCCTCGAGGACACATTTTGAAGTCCTTGGTCTCGAAGGTCAAATCCTGGGTCTCGAAGCCTCAAGTCTTCGAAAATTGCCCTGTCCTCGTCTCGAGGACAGCACTATCTTTTGAGTTGTCAAAAGTTTGTGGAGCGCTTGAAAAATTTTTTGGAAAACGGTTTTTTCTGAGATCGCCTAAAAATTTTTTTTAAAGGCCTTTTCTTTCTTTGAAGAACACTTGCGCTTGTGTCCTTGGCCTCGATAGGGTGTGTTTTCGGTAGGGCTGCCTTTGGCCTCGCAATTTTTTTTGTGTTCTTGACCTTGGCCTTGAGCCTTGTGTCCTCGACTCCACTTCTAATGGAAATATAGATTTTTATGTAGCCTTCCACCATGGGAGATGGAGGCAGTCACCAAATTGTGGAAAATGGAGGACTAATCGTTACGCTAATCTGACTCTTGTATCTTAATGTATAATTTGCACACCAATATGAGAGGTGAAGTCGAAGATATAAGGCTCGAGGCCATTGCCAAGGACACAAACAAAATCCAAGGCCAGGGACAGCCCTACCGAGGACAGACCCTTTCAAGGCCAAAGAGAGGAATGCTCGAGGCCAAGGACCAAGGACACAAGCGCAAGTGCTCCCTAAAAAAAAAGGTCTTCAGCAGTACCTAAATTGTAAAATTTTGCATGGGGGGACGCTTTTGCAGCCTTGACCAAACTTCAGCGGAAATTATGTAATTCCGTCCCCGCAATTGAAGGGTTTTTTCCCCGAAACCAGGTGAAGACAAAAAAAAGGTCTTCGCCAAAAATTAAAGTGTTTTTTTCCTGAAATCAAGAGGAAACCCAAAAAAAAAAAAAAGAAAACGTCTTCACCGCAATTTGGTACTATATTCGGCCGGAATTTGTAGGATTTATTCGTGCTGCCTGGCTCTTGATCGTTCCATCATCCAGCGCTCAAGTCTCGATGGGTGGACGTCTAAATTTCAATGGGGGGACGCTAAATCTCGATGGGGAGACGCTAACTCTCAATGGGGGACGCATCCCCCCGCGTCCCTCCTACAATTTAAGTACTGGTCTTCAGAAAAAATTTTTAACGATTTCCAGAAAAAACCGTTTTCCAAAAAATTTTTCATGCACTCCACAAACTTTTAACAACTCAATAAATAGTGCTGTTCTCGAGCCGAGAACAGGGCAATTTTCGAAGACTTGAGGCTTCGAGGCCAAGGACATCAAAATGTGTCCTCGAGGCCAAGGACTTCCTCTAGGACTCCACCTCTGACCAATAATACTCTTGTAAATTATTCTTGTTAATTTTTTTAAGTCTGGTAGCCTAATCTATTAAATCGGTTAAAATCCATAAAACTGTCAAACTGTAAAATTGTAGAAACCTGTATCCCCATGCCCAAAACATGCAATATATGCAGGTTCATCTCTGCCTCTCTTGTTGTAATGACGTCAAAATTTAGCAAAAAGAAACTAACCTGCACTCTCGCGCCCACATTCAAAAATAGAAAACAATTCGTTTTGAAAATCTGAATTACTCAAACGAGGCAGATATGGAGCAACGCTGAAATATCACTTAAAACATTACACAAAAACAAGTTGAAGCGTTCGGAATTTGGTTCACTCGGATAAACCATCTGATGAATAATCTGGGTGATTGCAGCACTTGCAAGCACCGATGATGATCAGTTCCTTCACGCCACAAAACCAATAGTAAGTTATTCTCTCAGCAACAGCATGGTTTTTCAGTGACAACCAGGAACGATTTTAGATTAGCGTACAAGGATTAAAGTACCCGTTAATGAGCTAAACATTAGGTGTAGTGAGTTAGAAGTTGACAAACGTATGTTATTATCATCATTTGATTGGAAATTTTTTTATTTTTGTTATTAATTCTGACCCACATCCAACTCATACTCTTGCTCTTAACTCACTCTGACCCAAAGTGATCTTCACCCTTAAAAAGCAAATGAAAAATGTGTAGACAAAAATTTCTCATTTTCGTTTTCTCTTTTTCACGTGAAACTTTTCAGTAAAGCAGTCACCTCCAATTCAATATCGGCCAATATATCTTGAGACTAACGCAAAGCAAATCAGGTTTGTATCTGGGCGGCTTAGTTGCGAAGTAAAGCAAAATACTAAGTGATAAAAAAAAGGACCCCAAATGTATCACTGCTGACGGAGCCGACACGCTGTAATTTTTTTACATTGAATTTTCATTTTTGCAATTTTCATAAATATCTAGTACATGTACAATTGTACATCTAATACCAGTAACGAAACGTAAGAGCAAATGCATTGCGTATAATGCGTACCTCATTTCGTACCATTACCGCGTTTATGAATATGTACCAAGTACCGAGTACATAAGTACAATAAGCTCATCATATTGTTAAATTTAGTTTTCGAACGAATCATTTATTTCAAATAAACAGACGGCAGCATTATCTCTTGCAACAATTTCCTCATCTCTCGGAATGTTTCACATTCACTAGCCGCAGAATTTCTACCGACTCCAATTGGAGTAAAATGGAATTCTTTCAGTTTATCGTAAGCCCTTCCTGTTGAAGTTCATGGCTGTGTTGCGTTTGCAAGTCGCTTAGCTTTCGCTTGAGCACAGCGAGTCCGTTCAGAACGATGTTTTCGGGGCGCAAAGAGCCGGTTGATTCAACATTGAAGTAAAACTTGTTTGGCTTCCCAAGTGGATCAAAGCTGAAACATAAAGAATTGACAGTTAACAAGACAGAGGAATGAATTTCAACTAAGTTACATGAAAACGCCATCATGTTAAGTTCGATTTACGCTTTACTCTAAAAAACAAAATAAAACAACGCTTGAAGTGTAACGTCGGCAGCATGGCCGAAAATGTTTGTCAAAAACTCAAAATCAACCTCAAAACTTGGAATGCTCTTGTTTCAAGTTCAAGACCTGCTCGTCTACATTTGGCGTAGTTATAAGCGTATCCATCAAAAAAAAAATTTTCACAGGAAAGGTGATACGGCGGGTTACACTGGTAAACCGGCACATCGGGCGTACCGAATATTTGGTTAAAATAAACAAAGAATGAGCTCGTACGCCCACGATTGACATTTCTACATGATGTAAACCGACCTACGTGATGCGGAATGAGAATACATCCACAGGATACCACCACTGTCGCTTTACCATAACCAATTAACATAATTTGGGCTGTTTTTTGCAATTTCAGATCCGCGCATTTTTGAGTGTAATGGAGAAACAAAGCAAAAGGAGGGTAAAGTGCAAATAATCAAAATCATTTCAGTTCTCACTCTGCTTGGTATTTGTCTTCATCTTCGATCAGATCACTAAACTCGCTCTTCGGCCATTCTTCAGGTTTCGGGTAGGTCGTGTGGCGAAAGGAGTTGTCCGGATCGTATTCAAACGCCACCGCGCTAACGCACTGCCATTTCGCGTGCTCCTTTCCTGATACAAAATGTCAAGTCTTACAAAAATACATGAATTGGCCATGTTTTTTAACGACCTTCACACATTGCAAAAAACGTTGGCCTTAAATAAGAGCTCAGGTGACCGTACTCGATAATTTTGGTATATTTCAGACACTTGTCCGCCTATTGTGTATAAGCACCATGTGCCGTCAAAAAAACTTTAAATTTGTTTGGCAATACAAAGGCACAACATTGTTTAAAAGCACCGGTGGCAAACTTTTTTTTCTGTTCTTTTGAATTACTGTATTAACCGTACAGTACTATTCGTAAAAATCATAATAAAAAACATTGAAGTACAGTAGTTTCATAAGTGGGGCACCTCCATTTGGCTATAATTGTATATAATGTAAAAGTTCAAGTCTAATCAGTTGATCGCCTTCGCAAACTTATTTAAATTGAACTAGTGTCGAATGCAAACCCTTGAGGTCGCAAAGTAAAGTTCAAAAATGAAAACAGTTATTGCAAAATAAAACGCCATAAAGTTTTCGCTCAAAAATTACTTAAAAATCCGTGGGCAGAATAATTTAATTCACGTTCAAGAGACTATTTTATTTGTGGTATATTTTGGCTTCATTCATATTCGCAATTAGGCGCTTACCAAATCCCTTTTTTGCAAACGCTTTGAACTTCAATGCTTGTCCCTTTCGCAGCTTAACAATCAAAATATCGTCTTGCTCTCCATACGCGTCCGCAGCATCGCCCTGGGTGCGTGACGTGATAGGAACGACCTAAAATCATAGGTGGGCAAGTTAATGCAAAACGTTAGCTTCGTTAACCACTAGTCCGTTAACAAACTTCACACCTCCGTTAACGTTAATCCGTTATTTTCAGATTTAATTAACGGAAGTTAATAAAGTCCGTTAATTCGTTAACATTTTGCGTGTAATTTCTACATTTCTTTTTATTCACTCGCTTCTAGGAAGCGTATTAGCGCTGTTAAGCTGATTGTAAGGAAATATTTATTACTATGGTGGTCTTTTTGTGTTTTGGAAGTTACATTTTACAGTCTAATCTAATTTCAAGATCAAAATACGTTCAAATGCACTAACGAAGCTGCGATCGGAAAACCTTTGGAAATTGTGAACAGCGATAACTAATAGACTTGTGAGGGTGCAGCTTATTATTTGACACAAAAAAGACCTCCTTTCTTCGGTTTCTTCTAAAAAACTCGTGCTAACACGCAACAAGTGTTACCAGTGCAAACTGGTTTGTACCGGTAGAATGAATGAATGGTGCAAGATATAAAACATAAAAAACATTAACGGAAGTTAATAGAACTTAACGGAAGTTAATGTAGTCCGTTAACACGAAAAAACTTTTTAACGGATTAACGAGTTAATGGAAAAGTTAGCTTCGTTATTAACGGATTAACGATTAACGGACTAGTGCACACCTATGCCTAAAATCAATGTTTGTCCAGCTACTGCCTTGGGACGAAACTACGTATTCACTAACCGTCACTACTGTTCGAACTAAGAATTGATTATGTGCTAGGTCTTTGGCTTGTCGATTAAGCACATCTTATGAGTGCAAAAGGAAAGAACAGAAATCAATATTGCTGGCTATGTTTATTCTTCAGCCTATAGCTGGCAGTTGTTAACATTTTTTTAGATCACAATCCAAATTTCTTCTGGATTTTGAAAAATAATGGTAAAATGGGAATTTGATTTGGGATGATTTTTTTGCTTAAGCTATCAGTTATAACTTTTTTGTTAGGTGGATTCTTAAGAATCAACCAAATTTACACTAGGCAAAACTGAAACATTTAAACTTCTGCCTCCAACAGCTAATGGTAGAAAGTAGTAACCTCTTATATAAAGAAAACTCAAAAAAAAAAACATACTAGTGTTCTCTCTAACTGATGGGTGCCTAAATTTTCCCCATACAATTGTGCCCGAAGCTGTAAAAATATGTTTATGTGTACCAAATTTTAAAATAATCTAGAACTAAAGTCTATTTAAAGTCATATTTCACACAAAAGTTGACTTTTCTAAAGCTATGTATATCATATTGCTACAAATTATTTGCCTTTAATCCTGCACATCGCTAATTTGCTGACAAAATTAGATTTAGCAAGTGTACTGGGACATACTTTTGGATTCATTGATATTAAATCTCTGGTTGTAACTTGTCTGGTTCCCTCTGATGTGCATTTCACGTCCAAGTAAAATTCAACAGAGCATTCAGGACAGAACTCATCACACTGACAATCTCGGGAATACTGAAAATAGAAATATGTAATATTTTTCACAATTTTACTTGAAAGGTGTCAAAAAACTTTGTTAGGAACTTATTTTGTAAACATTAAATATTTTAACCTCAAACTATTTCAGTATTTAGATATTAATAATATATGTTAGAGACTGAATTGATGGCTGTGCAAAAAGTACTAAACAAGGATTCGCAGCTGAATAGTTTAATTATGTGGTGGTTTGACGTTACCATCAAGATTACTTAATGGAATATTTTATTCTGCTCTGAATGTACCTTTGAGCACTCTCTTGACAGCAATGTCAAATTCCCATAATCAAATTATTTGAGATATTTAACAATTTTGACAATTATTCACTTTTAGAAAAGATAATGTAAAAATATGATGCTGTGCGATGTACATTGTACACAGGTCTAAGAAGGAAAAGAAGAGCTGGCTTTGTGAAACTACTGACTAAAAATGTTTGTTTAAACATTAAGTCCCTAAAACCTGTGAATTCATAAATATGTTCACATGCCTTGAAACATGCAAATTTAACAATATCAGAATTAAGTACAAAATGTGTCATAAATGCTACTTACATTCTTTACGCTTTGCATTAGTGCAAAAGCTTAATACATCATTTTTCTTTTCAAGAAAGTCACGACAAATTGATGTTTCGATTTTAAAATGCATGATTCTACTGTAAACATATTCTTTCATTGACACCGTACTGTCTTATTTATAATTGTAAATAAAATTTGTGATATTTTTAAGATTTCTGCCAAATATAGAGCTAAAATCACTTATTTGTAGCACAACTTTGGAATTATTTCATTGTGAAATTTAAAAAAATCGCTCATGTGTAACATGATTGGAAAACTACCATATGTTAACAGATTTACCGACTCTCCATTTCAGCAAAGTCGGAGCTTCTTGGTCATGGTGACTCAAATTAGGCCAATGGCAGTACTTTTAAAGCTGTAAAAAGCAACTTCAAAAATCACTTAAGTATAACAAAAACTTATTTACAAAATACTTCATATCTCCCAACTTTTTGGGTCAATTCAAACAAATTTTTTTGATTTTTTGCACAGAATTAAATGCTCTTTCAAATACACTCACTCTCCGTATTATAACTCAGAAACTAACAATGCTATTCAAAATTTTAACCAAGTTTTGAAAAAGTGGTAGATCAAAACCCCTCCATGTCTTCCCGGAAGTTGATCAGATCACATTTTTAAGCACATCTTCGGAATCAGCACAAAAACTGCATAAAAAGGTCACAAAACACAACAAAAGTCGAAAATCTGGGTGCCCTACTGCACAGTTATACAAAAAACAAATCATACAAGCAATATTTGCAATTATGGCACTGATTTTGATACCTACATATCAATATCACATAATTATTATGACAACAATTTAAGCAAAATATTAAGTTAGAGTGCTAATACTGTCTCAAAAGTAATTGCACCTGCATTTTGTCAACGATATCGTCTGATGTTAATGGAATTAAACCAATCCTATGGGAAAGAAACTCATCATTTAAAACTGAAGAATTTTCTTCAATTTGAATCCAATCGATTGCTAATGTAGGAACCTGATCATAAAATGCACAAATTTAAAACTTATTTAGCAAACTTAACCTGGAATACTACACAATTGAACAACTTTTAACAACTAGCACTAGCTATAACGTAATTACTGGTAACTGATAAAACAATAGGCTACCGATACCAAGCTTGCCATCTCAGGTTTGGTAGTTGCACAAGCAGCATATCACAACTAAGATAAGTGGATAAACTACTACGGTAGCCATTAAATCTATGTGATTTAGATTTGAAATCAATCTAACAAAATTAAGTTAGCCAAGCTGTTGATGAGACAAATTTAAGATGCTGAACTTAAAATTCAATTCAGCTTCACATTAAACAGTTGAACAAAGTTGTTACAACTTACTTCAGCAATGAAAACTCTTCGAATAGAATTTGCAGTGCTTAGGTCAGTATCTTCAACAATAAACTTCACATTTTCTTCTGTTAATTCAGTCAAAGCAACTGTTGGTTGGTTTGCATATGGCATGATTGGATTTGTAGATTAATATAAAACTGATCACTTAAAAGTAATTTACAATTGAACGGGTGGTGTTAAGTATGAGCCATCGCTTTTTTTACAGAAGCTCCGTGACTCATGTATGAGAGCGTGTTCGCTCTCTCTTCTTTGATCTAAGCTATTTCCTAAATCTAGCCCTAACCCTAATGAGTGCATACATGAGAGGAGCAAGAGGCACCTGCACGCTCATACACAAGTCAGGAGAAATTCCGAAAAAAAGCAGACAGATCATACAGTACTTAACGACATCCCAATTGGACTGTAATGTGCTACCGAGCGATAGTATTAGTAAGTGATACCTGTAGTAGGCTAAGCAATTGTGCTTGATCATGTTGCTTGCTAAACTCTGTCATTGTCAATGTCGGTCTGTACAGTTCCTTAAACACAAAACAGTAAATACTCCATCAAAACCACAAAACTGGGCTTTTTCAGAACACTGAACAGAAACATCCTTAAAAGCAGATTGTGAAACTGGGTTGAAGATCTTTTTACTAATTACCTTAGTACCATTTTTTCAATCTTTTTTGCAGAAAAATTGAGTGAAGACCTATTTAATATTTGGAAGTGGCTATTTTGCCTCTAGAGGCAAAATAGTGTTTTTCCTCTGTTTGGGTTAGGGTTAAGGCTAGTGTTAGGGCTAGGGTTGGGAATAGGGTTAGAGTTTGGGATAGGATTGGAGTTTGGGATAGGGTTTGGGTTAGGATTAGGGCTATTTTGTCACTTGCGGAAAAATAGCCGTTAGGATTATTTTGCCTCCAAATGGCAAAATAACATGGGCCTATTTTGCCTCTAGAGGCAAAACGCAAAATAGCCACTGCCTTAATATTTTTTGCGTTTGGAGATCATCTCTGCTTATTTTCATTTTCCCATATCGAAAGCTGTTTGTTACTATTTGCGTAGGTAGGCCTATTGATACATTGTAGTTCACATCGAATTTTACTAAAGAACATCAGATTTGCCCCCGAAAGCAATTTAGCGGTAGGCCTACATCAAACTTCCATCAAAAACATCAGACATCAGATTGCAAGTCAAAAACATCACATCTGATGTAAAAACATCAAAACCTGTCATCACTGCTAATGCCTACGGCTACTTTTTCCTTGGAAAAGTCTCAGAATTTTTTTTGAATGGCCTACTGCGACGGATTTTAGTCCCACACCGATCAAAGTGCAAGTCTGCGAGGAGCGCGCCAAATTAGACGGATAAAATTTGCTTCCATAGTTTATTTTGCGCTGCGACCTGACCAACTAAAAGATCTTCTCTTCTCAGCATCCGATTTATAGGAAAATTTTCCACCACCACCCTAAAATTTACGTTTTAAAGTGCTTTTGCGCCGCACCAAGACAATTTTAAGTTTTCTGCGCCGAATAGGCGTAAGATTTCGTGATGCTGTGCGCCGGAAATACGGCGCATTGTGCAATCTCTCCGATAGTTGACGACTTGACGGTAACTTGCATATTAATTTATCTGTAAGCCTGACTGACCTTGAATCGTAAGACTCTGAATAACGCCTATTAACTATTACAATCATCATCGGTAAGTGTAGACGTATGTTGCTTGCTGTAGTCTTTCCTTCTAACCGACCAGTTGGTTGAGAGGTAACGCGTACGTAGGGAAAATGTTAATACGCCAGCAGATTCGATGGCGTATGTGACGTAACATCCGTAAAGAGAGTAAGAGTGAGCGCTCATTTGATGTAGTAATCGTAGAATTCTGAAGTTGAGCTCAAAAATTATTTTAAAAATACAAATTTTGTTTCAAATGCAATAAATCAATAAAACTTAGGCATCAATGCCCTTTAAGCTTTGTAAATTATGGTTAGGGTTGGGATATTTTTGATTAATAAGCAACAGAATAAGTCAATAATAAGTCAACAGAAATATTTTTGATTGGCTGGAAGCCTAAAATAAGCAGCCAGCCAAGCTTTGCTACTGGATAGCAACATTTACAAGTAATTTGTAATTTTAACACCTCTTAAAAACTAATAAAATTATTAATTCATTACTGTAAAAATCACTAAAAAAGTAATTCGTCACTGCTCGTTTGTCTCTGAAACAGGAGGTCTGAGGCTCAAATCTCGCGCCGGTCAAATCTGACAGTATTGACAACGACTCGCCACCACTGCGACATTTCTTCGGAAGAAGCTACAGTACGTTGCCCGCAGACGCAATGACGCGGAGATGGGCCCCGCAAGCTCGTTACACGCTTCAGCATAATACAGCGAGTAAAATGAAAGATTTGGTAGTCTTTCTTTCCTCGAAGCCTGACTGCCAGTAGATTGAAAGATTCAACTGAACAGAAAATTTTGCGCCACGCTGATCAAAAGAATGTCAGCAAAAATGAGGCAAATCCCATTCCCGAGACACCATGGTCTCCGGCGGCTGAGGCTAAAAGCTTGGTGATTTTCGATTGGTGTACTCGTACGTACAAATGTACCGTAACTGCACAACACAACGTTCAACTGTTTAAAACATTCCGTATAAACTCGAAAAAAATTTTGTACCGGTTCCAGAGCAGCAAGTGTAACGCAAATTTACTTTTAATGCAACACAAAAGCGCTACGAATCCGCGTCGTGCGTAACACCATATTCATCAACTGTCTTATGAAACGAGTTCAAATTAGTAGTTGCGTCATCGGTTTCTGACCTTTCATGGCCGAAACCGTTAGGGTGAACAACTTCGTCAGTGATAAGTCTGGTTTTTGACGTCACGATGACGTCAAAACTTCGATGAATATCTTCAAATAAATCTTTCAAAATATCTGGAGCGACGGTAAGCAGTGACGTCATGTGGCGATGAAACGATTTTATCATTTCAGGATTGCAACAAGCGATGCAAAGATAAGCGCAGGTGATATGAAGAGAAGCCTGAAAACAAAATCACAAAATATAGGGCGGGGACGAACATTGAAGCTCAATTAACTGAGGATTTGGTACTACATCGCTGACGACTTCATCCAAGCGAATTAAACAACCGAAGTGGTGGAAGACCGAGAAGTGCGACGGCTTAATCTTGACCTCCTGCCTCGGGAAACCTCACGAAAAAACGGGCGATAAAAAACAGAACCAGAAAGGCGAGAACATTGGAAACGCTACAAATACGCAAAAACGATATTCGCATAACTAAAGCAAGTTATCTAATTCAAATGAAGCGGATTTGGTTGTTAAGTGAAAATACTGGCCTATAATAGTCACATTACAATTGCAGTAAGAAAACTACAATAATTAATGTAAATTTAAAAAATACCCACTTTATAAAGTGATTGCTTTGTAGTTAGACCATGGTAAGAATTTTGTGTAGATAGGCGTTCCACATCAGACATGGCAAGCGATGCAGCTTCTTCATTCGACGAATATTCATGTGAAATTATTTCCCATGTTTTACTGAGCTCAGAAACAAAATTGGCACCTGCAAACATTGGTTATTTATCGTTCTCCACAAAATATCCACAGTTGGAGAAGACAGACTGAAAGGTCGCAGCATCAACAAAGCTTTTTTTGCTCCTTAAGAAATGTACAACTAAAAGACGCTATTTATCAAAAACGCAATGGCAAATCCATTACTATCATTGAACACAAATAACACTAATATGCAATTTGCCGTAAATGGCAAGCAAAATAGTGGTTAACTAAACCTCCCTTGCACTGGCTGAATACGCGGCGATTCGAAGGCCAAACTCAAATCTACAAATCAATGCTAACGAGCGAGTGGCGAGCCGGGGCAACACTGCGTCGAATTCACCACTACTAGCCTCTGGACTAGCTTGCCAAATGATAATCTAAGCAATTAATCATTTCAAGCTCAGCCCTAATTAAGTAAACTATATTCAGATAAAAAAATGCAAACATTGAGTTAAACTAACTTATCAATTACCAGAAATAGTCAGGCCTTGCGCCCAAGTTGAGGTCACGTGATCTGCAAAATCGTCCAATGAAAACCGGTCATGCTTGAATGAAGATGACGCACACAAACACAACAATTCATGAACACAAAGAATTAACCTGCAAAATACAATCAAATAAGTACTTCAAATTCAACATTATGGTTATGAGATGGAAGCAAAATTGGCAGCGTAATTTCGAGCAGCTGCCCTGCAACTTCCGAACCTAAAGTGGGAATCAAAAACTAACTCGGGCATTGAATAACTGATGGAAAAAAACTGCTTATGGTAGCTTAGACCAGGTTTTAAAAGTCGATCTTCCACTTAAAAACTACCAACTTGTCCTTGGTATCACCAAACTTGCGCTGCGCTACTACTTCGAATTGTAGTTAGACCATGGTAAAATTGCGTTGCGCCTACAAATTGACATCTTCTGAAGATAACTACGTTCGTTCAAGGTAGCAATGCTTTACAAAAGTTTTTTACCAAGCCAATTAAACGCAGAGCTACTGGTTTGATGCAGCAGTTAAAGGTGTGCCGCAATCGAATCAAGCATTTTCAAGTGTGCCGCAACGCAAAAAGGTTTGAAAACCGCTGATCTAGCACTGCACTGTTGCTTGGGCTATGAACTACAGCAGCGCTGTTATTTGGCCTGCAAACTAGCGCTGCGCTGTTACTTAGCTTAAAGTAGCGATGCTGCTTGACCGATAACTAGCACTACGCTTGTACTTGGCCACCAAACTTGCGCTGCGCTGTTACTTAGCTTATGAACTAGCGCTGCGATAAACTAGTACTGCGCTGTTATTTGGCTTACGAACTAGCGCTGCACTATTACTGGGCCTCCAAACTAGCGCTGCGCTGTTACTTAGCTTATAAACCCCAGCACTGCGCAGTTGCCTGGCCTATCAACTAAGAGCTGCACTGTTACTTGGCCTCTAAACTAGCGCGGCATAGTTAATTGGCCTCTAAACTAGCGCGGCGTAGTTACTTAGCCTCCAAACTAACGCTGTGCAGTTATTTAGCCTCCAAAATGGCACTGCGTTGTTAGGTGGTTCATAAACTACTGATACGTTGTTAATTGGTCTATGACCTAATGTTGCGCAGTTACTTGGCCTAAAAACTAGAACTGCGCTGTTACTTGGCCTATAAGGCAGCGCTGCGTCGCGGCTTGACCAATGAACCTGCGCTGCGCTGTTACTTATAACTAGCGTTGCGCGGTTACTTCGCTTTTAAATCCAGCACTGCATTGTTATTTGGCCTCCAAACTGGCGCTGCGTAGTTACTTGGACTACAAATTAACGTTGCACTGTTACTAGGCTTATGTACTAGCACTGCGCTGCTATTTGGCCAATAAAGTAGCGCTGCACTGTTACTTGGCCCATCAGTACACACATAACTTACAAAAATTGTCGACACAACCGTATTGTCAACTCACCTTACAAACGAAAGTTCATGTTTGAACTTGCGAACAGCAGCATGGCAATCACCCCATCGGCCACTATACGTTGCCACATCAACAAGAGCATGTCTTACGTAACCATGGCAACTATCCAAACCAGCAGAACGAGCCAGTAGGGCAGCAGCAAAGAGCGAATGGAAATCGTCCTCCTCCAGCATGGTTTTCGATCGTGCCCTCTCTGACAGGCAATCAGCAGCCAGTTGGTATTCGTTTATCGAAGCAAAACACTTTGCCGCCATTTCGTAGGAGCTTCCTGAAAAGTCAATTGTGAAGCTGTGACAAAATCAAGTACAAGAAGGTGCAGACTAGATGGCCTTTCAAACTTGATCGGAATTCATATTGAGTTGAATCAAATCTTAATCAGTCCCTTCGCGACTCTAGAATAATATTGGTTTCATCAACACTATATTAGCCCGACCCAATAGTCTCTTGTTTGGAAACAAAATTTATCAGTTCCGACCCCAACACCTTGTTGACAGTGAAACCCAGCACAGTGAATTACCAAAATGAACAGAACGTACAAAAATATCAGCCGAATGGGCGGGCGCAAATTCATTTTATCAAAAATTCACAAAACATTGGCTCTAAAAAAAACAACAACACGCCGTGATCAAAGTTTAAGGCATCCCTATACTCATTTGATGGGGATAACCTACGTTTGACAAAACTAATTACAATTATCTGGAAAATAATGAACTACAATAGATTCGCTAGGGACTTCGCCCGTGAAGCGTGGATGGCTTAATCTCGAGCTGCAGCCCCGCAATAATCATGGAAAAGCGAGTATTAAAGAGAATACACAACACACTGTAGTACTCGAGTTCTACTAAAATGTTACGTATATCAAAACAAAAACTGCTAGGAATTCGAAACAATCTTGCTTGAAACCAAGGACCATTCCATTTCATATCATAAGTCTTTAAAAAAAACTCACCGTTCTTTAGTCGCAGAGCCCAGGTCCGAACAGTTTCCACAAGCAGGGGATCGTTCTCACTTAGTCGTGCTCGCGCCATAGCTACCGCTTCTCTGTAACACTTCTTGTCACGTAATAAACGAATCGCTTCTGGTACCTGGCAATACAAAATCAACCTAATTCGCAGCAACTGCGAGCTTCTCAGGGTAGGAAGAACTGGATATGAGAGAGTCTAATACCAACTTTGCAGAATCGTTACCAGAGATGATGCCCAGTCTATGCTTAAGAGAATTTTAAGAACTTCAAATATGTTTTATTAATTTAAATAAAAATAGCTAATTACGTTAAATATTCAAACGCAGAGAAAAAAAATCCACAGGTTTTGGAAAAGTTGTCAGGAATAGTCTACGATCAGGAAGATTTAAAAATCACAGTTTAATCAAAAGTGCCTTTGAGCACCACACAACAACACGATTAAAATTCTATGTTTGACACTTTTTACCAATCCACCCAAAATTTGCGTACTCAATCTTTTTCAATTTGAATAAAAAAAAGCGGTTAAATACACGCCATTAAATCATGCGTAAAAAACTGCAAAAACCGTTCCTGCAAAGCAGTCCTGCCTACCTTATTACACGCCATCAGATAATTGGCAGCATGAAGATGGAAACCCTCCCCAGCGAGTTGCTGGGCGAAGGCGCTACAAGCTTTCAGCCACAAATCGTACCCTGCCATGGGTGCCAGGGCAACAATATGGTCTGTTAACTCGTTCCGCTCGATTGCACTTTCTATTGCACCTGCCACATAACAATGATAATGACAAACTCCAAAAAACTGAACTTCAAACTCTCGCGTCGCAAGCAGGAAATTAAAATAAGCTGCAACTTTCATTCATTCTTTCTAAACCAGAGATGTACATTACTGCACCAACTTCTACGAATCGAATGAAATGCCACATGAGACGCAGCGAGAGTGCAATTAATCATAATTTATGGAACAATTTAGATCAGAAGACACATGAAATCTATGAAAGAAATGTTCTTATTTTGGTAAAAATTTAGTAAGGACCAAAAAAAAAAAAGGTTTCGGGCACATTTTGGTTAGAAATTAGGGTCTTCAGCCAGTTACGCATCAGAATTGCAGTAAGAACTCAGCAATGGAAAGTAGTGGAGCTGAAGATCAACTAAATAGAGAAAACGAATCAGGTAGAACAAATATTTTCTTAGTGAGCAACTTCAAGCATTATCACAACACTTACCGATAACATCAGCCTTCCAGATCTTCAAGGTCTGGCTTCCGAAGTGATTACCGGCTTCATCCAACTTTTCGCTCTCCTTATGAAGCATCCTACAGATACAAGTTGTTTACCGCACCACGAAACGCATCGCCCAAATTAGTTAGTGTTTTTTATCATATTCCTGTCGGTGGTCAGCATTAAACAGGTGGCAGTTTGACTCGAAGAAACAAAGTTTCACTATGCTCGGGTGCCACGCGCTGAGCAATATCGAATTAGGTGGCAGTGAGTAGACCCTTTGATGCTTAGCAGCAAAATTCGAGTGGGTTTTCCGCCCTTAAACCAGCTCCGGCGGCCACAAGCTTTGAAAAGGGCCGTTTGTATTGTGGTACTGAAGAAGTTTCGATACTTTGTCGAGTCAGCTTCAGAACGATTCTATCATTTTCAGCCACATGCAAAAAGGTCAAGTAGAGGTGCACATCTTGTCTTTATGTAAGTAATGGCAATGATGCCCTTACGGGTCAGAACCAATTGGGGGAATAGACATAGAGAGGATCTTGGATTAGGGGACCCAAACCGCAAATTACATGCAATGACGCCATCAGAAATTTTTGAAGAAGGACTTTTTATGGGACAAGGATATCAGAGAATAGAACATCAAAAGCCGGGGTCAATTTTGACACGTAACTTAGAAGGTTTTGATAAAAAAAGAACTTGAACCAATAGCTTAAATGTTTTTCGAAAATGTCTAAATGGGGAGACGTGGTGAGCAAACTAGTGCAACTGAAGCGTATCACAGACAGGGTCTGGAGGGCGGAGTCTATGGAGGTCGGGGCGAATGCTGTTTTTTAAAACTGCTTTGAAAAAACTTTTTTTAATTTTTTTTAAAAACTGTATTGAAAAAAATAACTAATTTAATGCCATTTGGATCACATTTCGCACGTTTTAGAGCCATTTGAAAGAACTAAACTGTTAAGATTTCAAAACCAATACAAAAAATCAAATTGTTCAGTCCTCCTTTACTTGCAGGTCAAGTTCAAAGCACACTTAAAATCTTGCATTTTTGGGTTAAATTATTTGAGCGATTTAGCCCAGGTGAAGGAAACAAGGTACATTACCTCTTGCAAGGTGCATAATTTGTTCAATAAGCATTTCCCCTAGCTAATTTTTTTTTAAAGTATTTTTATCGCGTAAAAACTGGGGAGGTGGAGGAGGATTGTTATTTAAAGTTGTTACAATACATGGTTACTAATTATGTTATTATATTACGTTAAAAAAAAAAGGTTAAAAGAGGGCCTGAGGTTGCAACTTTTAGAACAAAAAACCTGAATTTCTCCCGGGTGATACATTTAAATCGGTAGGTAAAAGTTTACATTGAGGGGCCCCTGGTCGTCAATATCAATATTATTGTTAATTACAGCTGTACGCGAAAATGCTAGAAACAGAAAAAAAAAGCTTTCTTGTCATCATTTTTGTTGGTGGTATTTCAATTGGGGGGGGACAATTTTGCACCTTGCACCTCACTGGCGGGGCCCCCAGACTACGCATATGATATAATGAGGTGGAGCGAGAAAGTGAAGTGCAAGGTTTGGTTTTAACTTTTAACATTAGAAAAATGTGCTGAAGTTGACAATTCCCTTATGTAGAGTAATATGCAAAACAGCAGTTTTTGACCAGCGTTCTTTTTTCCGTGTTTTCTTTGTTTACAAAAATATATACTTGCAAGATATTTATACCTGTATGTCGATTTTCTGTCTCCGTACAAGCCGAGATTAGGTCGCTCAGGGATAGCGTCGAGAAGCTCACTCCGTTTGTATTTCACGATATCAATGCAGTCTAATTGTTGGGACTCCTTTTTTTGGTTGTCCTGAAAACATAAAGTCTATGTAAGGCTGTGATGACAATGATGTGTTAAAATCTAGGCTTAAAAAATTTTGAACAAGCTCTAATGTCAACAGCTGGCGCTAGGGAGACTGGCACCCAATCGTAAATAATAATGCCAAATAAATATTATGCATTCTGCGCGCAGTCTTTCCATACCACGAGTAAGATGAATATAAACATGTCTCGGAGAAACATCGCGGTGAATAATTGAGTCAGTTACTGGGACAATATATTTAAGTATATACACTAACTCCAAGTTCGAATTTAAGGCAATATGCCTTCGCGACCTCAAAGAAATTCTACGATTCATTTCAGCACGTCTCAGTGCGTCTTCATGGCTAAGCATTCTGACGTTTATTAGAGAAAACTTTTTGCTTAAGCATAAGACAAAATCATGTCATTTAAAAGTGGAAGAACTTAGCCACAAACAGGACATGAAACCGGGGGAACCAAATCGCAATTTTGAGGCACATTAAGATTGAAAACGAAAACGCACTCATTAAGGACGCTCAGCTGAAGATGCCATTTGAACTCCAAATTTTTTGGTCTTCTTTGATTTTTTTAGCCTTAAAAAATTTTAGCTTTTGATTTATCCCGCCATTGACCGCTGTTTTGACAATACCTGTGGTAATAATATTACAGTTGAGATAGTGCAACTAGTTAAGGGCATTTTACACACCAATGCTATGGATAATGGGAACAAATTTTTCATGCGTTTCCGTTTCATTGTTTTCTCATCGTCTTTCATTTCCATGGCAACCGCGCGGCTTTCGGACAGATCCTGAAGAACTTCCTTTATGTCGTCACTAGGTGGTGCAGGAAAAGGCTCAGCATTTGGGTTCAAAGTTGAACAGGAGGACCGAGTATGAGATCTAAAAATTTTGAAGTAAAAAACAAAAACCTTCGCCTAAATTGACCGAGAAAAACAACTTATATCGGTCCGAAGCCAGTGCCGTTCAGTTTCAATTTAACATTTATTTCAGTTTCAATAAAGAATTCACAAAATGCAGCTCACTTGTCTTCACCTGTTGACGTTGAAACATGCTCTAGTCTATAAGCCACATGGAGAATGTGACAAGAAATTGTAAATGGAGCCATGGACACTATTGGTCATCAAGCCCAACCAAACCCAATTACGCATACAATAATAACTTATACAAATGTGTTATATAACATCTTGCTGAAACTATTTGAGAATAGACAACTAAATGCGCAATTTAAACAAATTTTGTAAATGGGTCATTCCATTATAAGACAGTCATAGCGTGTAACCCACCCTCTCAGATTTTTTTCATGCTTAGATATATGAAAGCCATTAAAAAATAATGAAGGTTACAAAAAACGGCATCAAAATTCATCAAGCGGTTTTCGAGTTATGATGGTTTCAATATTACCACTTGAGGGCACTGTTCGGCAGTCACAAATTTTTTAATTTACGTAAAAATCTTTATCCTTATGCTATCGAAACAAGCAAAATATCAATTCTGATAGATTTTGAGGTGAGGAATTCAAAAATGAAGTTAGTTTTTGGAAAATTGCAAAGGTAAGTGGTCAAAATGTAGATTGAAAATTTTTTTGAGTGCCCGATTTCATTTCCGATTATCTCAGAAGGGCAAAAAAATTTTTTAATCCAATCATTGCCAAAATCTCAAGAATAGATCACTGTTTGACATATTTAAGTTTGGTTAATGTTATTTGTTGCATATTTCTGTAATTGGTTTTGAAACATAGCTAAAATCTAACGTTGATTTTTTTGTGATTTTCTGAATGTTTTGGAACACATGTATTGAATAGTATCTTATAAAATAATAATAGTTGCAAAAAATGAAATAATCACTTTGTATACACTTAGTAAATCTGGTGATCAGCAAAAATTTTGATTTTAACCCTTAAATTGTTGGTGGTTAGTATAGGTCTAGCTAGGCTAATACAGTTTTGCTTCAAGTTATTTCCCAAGTGAAAATTAGTCAAGTGACAGACATTGACTATTACGGGTATGGAGAGAGCTAGATTTCTGCCATCCTTTTTCAATTGCTTACCTCTGGGAGCACTCTTGTAAAGTTTTAACCTCTAAAATGGGTGGATTACCATAAATTGGAGTGTTTGGCACAAATTCTCAAATGATTGGGTATATTCTCAAGTAAATGGGTATGACACAAGATTTTCTCCCTTTACGTAATGGCGCTTTCTGCAGGGGTGATAATTAAATGGCATTCTTTATCAATTAGTTGCAAATAGTCAACTTGCCCTTTTGATACATACTTTACAGTTAAGATTTCATTTGAACAGTTAGCATGAAACAAGGTAAACCCATCAGTTGCTGTTGAGTGGCAGGAAACCTGGAATGACTTCCTTATATGTGACAAGTTAAACAGATAAATCATATAAAAATAGTGTAATGTGCATGTTAAGTACTGCAGACTACAGTAAAACCTTGATATTTATCTAACAGAAACTACAATTGAGTGACCTAAACGTAGAGTGGCCCAAGTCGACTTGGACCGAAAATGATTTTATCATATTTTCTGATAGATTAAAGCCTTAAAAATTTTTTGTAAAAATTTTGAAGTTCTTCTACATAAATTAATTTTGGCTCAAGTTAACTTGTAACAAGTGAACCAAAATGTGAATTCAGTATAATGGACCATGCCAATTTGGTCCACTACAATGTAACATCTTAACCAAATTTCTTTCCGGTGTAATGGACTAAGTAAAACTAGTCCACTATTTTGTTTACTTTTTATGAAAAAACCAACTTTGCTACAGTGGCCCAAATTCACTTGTGTCGGTTTTCGCCTATCCATCTAACAGTTATTATTATTTAACTTAAAGAGTATTCAATGTGGATGATGATATTTCAGTTCAATTCTTTTTCATGAATGGAATATACGCTACACAATGCCTAATTGGCTGTTAAAGAATGCATTTTTTTACTAATACTATCACATAATAAAAAATTTATCCTTTAAAAACTAATTGCGTATATGTCTTAGTTATCTTTTTCTGCATCGTACTGTGATATTGGTAGTTTCTCATCTGCTTACCGCTTCTTATTTCTGCTCTCTTTCTCTTCATTGCTCAATTTTTCGTAAGGGTCGCAGAGGCAGCAGCTCGAGATTAACCGGCCACACTTCACAGTGTTTCATCAACTCCATCATTTCGCTTGTGTGAAGTCCCAAGCGATTCCATCCAAGATCCACAATCTAGGTCGTCCAACTGGTCTTTTCCGATTATTTTACTTTGGCAAGTAAACTGAGGCACTTTGCTTACAATGCCAAATCATTTACGCTGAGATCTTTTAATTCGGAGATGTAGCGGCTCGATGTTTAAAGGTTTTCAAATCACAGAGCTATGCTCCTTGCTAAATAACAAAGCTTATTCGATTTTTTATAGAAATCTCATTTCAAACGCTTGCACTTGTGATCGCACTCTTTCGGTCATTGCCCAAGATTCATTATAATAATTGAGAATGGGGACAAAAACTCTTTTGAAAATTGAGAGCTTTGCGTTTTTTGACAATTTTTTGTTTCATGACAACCGAAAAGTGCAAAACTGGCATTACTGTACCACTTAAACCAGCTTTGTTTATTTTTCGGGTATCTAGTTCCTCATCTTGTCTTCCGTCTCTAGTGAATGCAACCCGAAGATACTTAAACTTCTCTACCTGTTTCGGTGTCGCTTCATTCACTTTCAACAAGCACTGATCAGGGTTTCTTGAAAGATGAAGTATTTTAGGTTTGGCTGTACTTATTTACTTATATTGCATTCAGCTGCAAGCCATTTAATGTGGATTGGAGGCTAGACTGTCAAAGAAAGCGGAACTAAATCATTATCAAATAACATGCGACTTATTTTGCAATTTCCAATGGTGACACACTCAGCTGGATTTGTCGATCCAATTCATGTCAATAATGAAGAGAGGTGACAAAACGCATCCTTGCTGGAGTACTACGCCGACATAAAATGGCTTTCATTACTTGCCATTTACCAGAACACAAACCTCCGGTCGGCAGTAAAATGACTTTATTGCACTAACAACTGACTATTAACTCCATATTCCTGCAAAACCTCCCAAAGTTTATCCCGAGGAACTCGGTCATATGCTTTTTCGAGATTGACAATGCATGCAAAGAGATCTTTTGCCATCTTCCCAAGATTACTCAATGAAGTGAAGATCTGGTTCGTGGTGCGGCGACCCAGACGAAAACCGCGCTGACCATCTTCCAGTTTTGATTCCACTATTTCTCGGCATTTCTGTTCAAGGCATTTACATACTTTCCCTGGCAAATTAAGGAATAATGTCTTTCTGTAGTTCGTACATGCTCACCTGTCAGCCAATCTCTGGAAGTTTTGCTAATCTTCCGCGCAACTTGACAAGGCTTTCAGAATGGTGCAAATCTAATAAGTTAACAATTAATCCTTCAAAAAGCCAACTCCTCGTTATATTCCCAAGAATGATTGAGTTAGTGACGGATTTTGATGTACTCTGTCCAATATTTGGGGGTAACACTTGACTCCAAGTTAACTTTCGAGATTCACATTAAAACCTAAGAAACCAACTTGTCCAAAGCTGTTGGTATTATTTGTAAACTAAAATGCTTTCTTCCTAAAGATGCATTAATAAAACTATATTAAGCACTTTTCCACCCATATTTGTTATATGGTCTAGTTATTAGGGGATCAACGTATCCGTCCTATTTGATGAAAATAAGCACTCTTCAAAATAAAATAGTAAAACTGGTAGGGGGTGGTGCCTTTCAAGACAGAGCTACCCCATTTTACTACAAACTTAACATTCCAAAATTGACCGATTTATACAATATTGAAATATCAAAACTAAAGTACAATATTGTACACAGGCCTCGATATCTTCCGAATAACTTTTCCAAATATTTTGAAAAGGCATGCAAAATCTTAAAGAGATCAACGAGATCTATCACTCAAGAAAATGATGTTTTATATAATCCTCGATTTCGATCGAACAGATAGCAAAATAGCATTAGGTACCTGGGCGTCAAAATTTGGAATTCCATTACTCATTCAATCCGTTTGCTATCTCCAATTTTTTTCAAGGTAAAGTTAAAAAACTTTTTTGTGGAATCATATGAGTCTTAGAATTTAGGATTTCAACCTAACTTGTTGAAATATTTTAATGATATAACTCACACTCTTTCTCAGGTATTTTTTATTACCTCTATTTATTATCAAAAATTATATTACGTTGGCATCTGGGTGGCTGCTTGAATCGATTACCGATAAGGTCTTTTCGCAGCTTCCTTGTCGTGAAAACTGATTCTTAAGAGATACATGAGCCTTGTTTATTAATATCGTATATTGTTGAGTGTGTGGTTTCTGTTACCGTAGCATTTTAGTTACAGACAAAAATAAAAAATGACTTGACGTAACACACTTGCGTTAACCAGAGAATTCTTGTTCGGTCAGCACTATTAACGTCTTTGGTCTGATTTCATCTTCACCAGCAGCTTTTCCAGATTTTGTCCCTTTAATTGTCGTTGCTACTTCTACTGCAGCAAAAATTTCTAACTGTACTCGTGTACTTCTTACACTAAATGTATCATTTCTTATGTGTCATGAGTTGATGTGATGTCTTCCCAGGATTCAAAAGATCTTCAAAGTATTTTTTAATTCGTGAAAAGGTTTCACTCTCAACCATTAGATTGTTAACTGCAGAATTCTTGATGGAGTAAGTGACAGTCGATCGCTTACAACGTAACGGCTGATGGTCTGCCAAAATACTTTGTTTACCAATAAATAGTTGGAATTCAACCTACGACTAAACTCTTTCTAGGATTTCTTGGATTTCGATACTGCCAAAATTGCCGTTTTTCATGTCTCAGTGTACCGGGATTGCAAATTAGATGGCAATCTGTCCTGTAGCTAGGCCATGAACAAATCTTTTTTTGTTTGAATAGCTTCTTTAACTTCTTGGTTCCACCAAGGGTTATTTTCTAACGATCCCCTGCCACTCAAAGTGGCTTGCGCCCACAACATTCAGCAGCTGATGAAATGTTACTGATCTGACCAGCAGCTATTCCTTCTGCATGTACTCAGATGTATCATGAAGTTGTCTGAACTTAGATGATATACGCCGTGCAAACTGTTTCCTTACTTCTCTGTCTTCAAAAGCATCTCATTTGGTCATGTGAGTAACAGAAGACTTGTTGGATTTCCTCTTTGGCCAAGGTTTCGCAAGTAGGAAGAAACATACTACCAGATAGTGAGCAGTTGGCAATTCAGCACCTCGCTTCACTCAATCGTCCAGCACATCCAAAAACAAATTTGTCGAAATTTTTTGATCCATACCAGGTCGATAACATGTCTACTTATGAACCTCTCTGTGCTGGAAAAAGGTACTCACGATGCGGAGTCCGTTGCTACAATAGAGCTGTAATAAATACCTTCCGTTTCTCTTTCTAGCAACTCCATGCTATTCGATCACACCCTTCTACGTATCTGCGGTAATTAAGTTACTTTGGTCGGGAGACAGCGAAGGAACCTTTTGGTCTTTGAGTCAAGCTACCGCACACGGTGAAGGCTTCACACTGTCCTTTTAATTGCTGAACGTCAAGCAGGGAAGCTGTGAATCCCTATTTTTCTAGTCTTTGGTTTGACCCGAACGGGAATCGAACCCGCGTAAATCGTTTCAGTAGCAGGCGCTCTATCCATTCGACCACTGATTGGTTCCAACACTGGCGTTGATTTCAGTTGGTGATACTTATAGAAGAGCATCATTTATTTCATCCTCAAAAGCCTGATGTTCATTCGTAACATTGGGGGCATATATCTACTATAGGCACAATGACCAATTCAATACTTTGAGCTTCAACGTGTAGCGTCATGATCCCAAAAAAACCTAATTTACTCAAAGTCAGACAAACGAGAGCTTGTGAGAAGCCCCATACCCGCTTGCGCAGACATACTAGGAAGAATCAGCACCAGAATAGAAGAACTTCCAGCCGCCACCCAGATCCACAGTTCCAGAGCTACATCTCTTGGTTCAAGAAACTCAAATAATATCGAGATGATACTGCTTTGCTTCCTCAACCTATTCTAACTCTTTTCCTGTGATGGTGAGGATATTCCAGTAGGAATGCTTCGTGCTGCCTCCATTCGCCCCTCCTACTGTGGGGCAGGCACATTGGTGGAGCTGCTACAAGAGCTAACTTTTGAAAATTGTCGCTTATTTTTCGAACGAGCTTCTCTATCTAAGACCCAAATGCAGTACAAGTTTTGCTGAATGATGACCTGAGAGGTTACTCAGCGCTCCCCTGCCGGACGAGGCTCCAACTGTAAAGATAAACTCATTAACGTCTTGCATGTAATTTTCATTATACGTACACATCGAGATTTTTTGGCAGTTTGACGTAACTTCGGAGAGGTTTTGTAGGAGTTGTCCTTCTTCTAGTTTATGTGCTTACCGCAGCTAATGGACATAACCAACTAGGGTTTAAAGTTTTCCATCTTGTTTGGTTTGAACTATACTTCGTCTGGTCTCTACCCTCCGATTTCTAACTGCCTATTCTTTTGCATGGGATCTAACCCTTGTTGTCCAAACCCCTCCTCCTAAAGGCGTCATATGATATTTGAACGGCCCCTGAAATTATTACTATTAAAATAGCAGAGAAGAATGGTTATTGTGCAATGATTTAGTACTTTGTAGTGGAAACACTTCATATTTTTGAAGTCTTTTTCCAACAAATTCGTCATCTATTCAGCAGAAAATGTATGTCCATACAACTTTTTGATCAATTGTTTGACCGAGCAAAATAATATCCTTGATTATGGTTCCATTCCATGCCCTGTTTTTCTTTTTTTAATTTTTTTTTTTTAACTTGGGCCATTACACAGTAGAAGAAGTTTTGTGCCAAGTTAACTTGAATCCGCAAAACTTGCAAATATTGGAGTAGTGTAGTGGCCCAAGTTCGAAAATGATGCAATAAAAAAAAACATAGCGATCACGTGATCACCAAATTTTGTGAAAAAAATTTTGATCACCCCAGTAATGAACTCGTAAACGTACGTAGTGCTAACGCTTGAATGAATACATAAAAACAACCGTCAACTTTAAACGCGGTTTTCTCAAAATCACAAATTTCGACTTGGGCCACTCTACGTTTAGGTCACTCAATTGGTTTGCTAGTAATATGTTGCATATACTGGATATATTCCAAAGTGTATTTACTGCTAAGTAAGTCTTTTGAATTCCACTTATCTAATTTCATTTGGTACTTAGCACTAAATACACTTTGCGGTATATATACAGCAGTGGTCAAAATTAACTTTTTTAGCAACTTGCCTGTCGGGCAAGTTATAATAAATATTTACTTGCCCAAGATCTCAACTTGCCCGAACCAAAATGGCAGAGTGCATTTTTATGTTGTTTAGTTTCAAAAAAGTGCGCACTACCAAATTTGCATAATATCGTATTTCGAAAAAATCCAGTTCTTGTGTGCGATTTTTAAATCAGATTGAGGTAATAGATACCTTTTGTTGTGGGATGGCAATCGCATTGCATGCTTTTTTTTCCAGAAATATCTCATCAAAACAAACAAAAAATCAACATCCATTATCCATTATAAAAATTAAACAAAATTATCTTCCGATTTTTGTCATTAATTCTGTTGTTTGTTTTCTGTTTTGTCAAAAGTCACATTTTAGGTAAAAGTTTGGTAATGTTTTAGTATTGGTTACGTCACAATCACAATGCGTATTTAAACTAAAGTCTTGCGCTGGCTGAGCTTCACTTTATGTTGTTTGAGATAACAAACCTACTTAACCAAAAAAATCTATCATCGGAACCTAGTGACGAGTTTATCGCATTGAAAAACTTTTAATTTATCGTAAAAAAATCACATCTATTCTATTCTGCATTGCATCTCAGTTTTCTTACATAACAAATATCGCAGAGGTCATCAATTCAATTGCAATCCATGTTTTTTTCAATCATTCAATTTACAAAAATTGATATAAGGATTGTAATTATTTCAATCGTTACGTTAACAATAATTCACGTTGCCGTTTGCTACAAATGCATTTTTCAATCGCGAATATCTCGCAAACTGCACCGGCTAAAACTATGGACTTTTTTGTGTGAAACATAAAAGAACTAAAGATCTATAAAAAAACTAAAACAAAATTTTTGACCTTGCTAACCGATCAGTGGTCGAGTGGATAGAGCGTCTGCCACTGAAGCGGTAGACACGGGTTCGATTCCCGGTCGCGTCAAACCAAAGACTATAAAAATTGGTATTCACAGCTTCTCTGCTTGACGTTCAGCAATTAAAGGGACAGTGTGAAGCCTCCATCGTGTGTGATAGACAGATGGGCAGGTGGCAGCTTGACTCGAAGACCGAAAGGTCCCTTCGCTGTCTCCTGGCCAAGGCAACTTGGTGAATGAAATGTAATTACAATTACAATTACAATTCTTACAGCTCAGGGTAATACTTGTGAATTGTGATACCCGAAAGAGCGATTAGCGTGACAAGTGTGGTAAAAATTTTTGCTAAAAGAGAACGAAACATTTTGCTCCAAAAGAATCGCAAACCGTGTTTGAGCTTCGAACGAACTTGCGTTCGATTAAGAAATGTTAATTGCAATTAATAATGTGTGTGCGATTAAAGTGTTAAGTGCAACGATTTCACTTAAATAACCCAAGCAAGAGCTTACGTTACTTGCATTTATTTTATTGTACTGTAGCAAAAGCGGTACCAGTAATTTGCGTTTTTAAATAATCTTGTTCAAAATTGCTTATTAGCTAGCAAACCAATTGTAGTTTCTGTTAGATAAATATCAAGGTTTTACTGTAGTCTGCAGTACTTAACATGCACATTACACTATTTTTATATGATTTATCTGTTTAACTTGTCACATATAAGGAAGTCATTCCAGGTTTCCTGCCACTCAACAGCAATTGATGGGTTTATCTTGTTTCATGCTAACTGTTCAAATGAAATCTTAACTGTAAAGTATGTATCAAAAGGGCAAGTTGACTATTTGCAACTAATTGATAAAGAATGCCATTTAATTATCACCCCTGCAGAAAGCGCCATTACGTAAAGGGAGAAAATCTTGTGTCATACCCATTTACTTGAGAATATACCCAATCATTTGAGAATTTGTGCCAAACACTCCAATTTATGGTAATCCACCCATTTTAGAGGTTAAAACTTTACAAGAGTGCTCCCAGAGGTAAGCAATTGAAAAAGGATGGCAGAAATCTAGCTCTCTCCATACCCGTAATAGTCAATGTCTGTCACTTGACTAATTTTCACTTGGGAAATAACTTGAAGCAAAACTGTATTAGCCTAGCTAGACCTATACTAACCACCAACAATTTAAGGGTTAAAATCAAAATTTTTGCTGATCACCAGATTTACTAAGTGTATACAAAGTGATTATTTCATTTTTTGCAACTATTATTATTTTATAAGATACTATTCAATACATGTGTTCCAAAACATTCAGAAAATCACAAAAAAATCAACGTTAGATTTTAGCTATGTTTCAAAACCAATTACAGAAATATGCAACAAATAACATTAACCAAACTTAAATATGTCAAACAGTGATCTATTCTTGAGATTTTGGCAATGATTGGATTAAAAAATTTTTTTGCCCTTCTGAGATAATCGGAAATGAAATCGGGCACTCAAAAAATTTTCAATCTACATTTTGACCACTTACCTTTGCAATTTTCCAAAAACTAACTTCATTTTTGAATTCCTCACCTCAAAATCTATCAGAATTGATATTTTGCTTGTTTCGATAGCATAAGGATAAAGATTTTTACGTAAATTAAAAAATTTGTGACTGCTGAACAGTGCCCTCAAGTGGTAATATTGAAACCATCATAACTCGAAAACCGCTTGATGAATTTTGATGCCGTTTTTTGTAACCTTCATTATTTTTTAATGGCTTTCATATATCTAAGCATGAAAAAAATCTGAGAGGGTGGGTTACAAAATTTGAAAATTTTGACTGTCTTATAATGGAATGACCCAAATGTAATTATATTTTATTCACCAAGTTGCCTTGGCCAGTTGACAGCGAAGGGACGTTTCGGTCTTCGAGTCCAGCTGCCACCTGTCTACCACACACGGTGGAGGCTTCACACCATCAATTTACTTGCTGAACGTCAAGCAAGGAAGCTGTGAAAACCAATTTTTAATAGTCTTTGGTTTGACCCAACTGGGAATCGAACCCGAGTCTACCGTTTTTGTTTAGCCTGATCTTGAAAAATAAATCGGTTACTTTTGATCGCCTGAAATACTTGCAAAAAGTTATGTTTTCCAATCTTCTATTTGCTGGACTTACCCGATAGGTGACTGAGAAGTCGACTCCTTTCCATCGACAGACACTAAACATCAAACAACATATCAAATGAAGAAAATCCAAACTATTACGGGGGTAGGAAGTACACCACGTAGCATACAGTACCACTCAATCGCTGTGGAATTTCATTCAGTTAGAATTCGTGTTACCCATCCTACTGTTGATGCTTTAGGCCAACTAGCAGAACATAAGCTCGAACTACAAAGCCACAATTTCAAAATTCCCAAACTAGACCTTCTGACATCGTTTCGGACTATTAGCCCTCATCAGCAACTTTCACAACTGCTGACATGATCGGCACAAGTAGAAGAAACAACTCATACTGGGCTTTTCTACCACTTGTGTTAAGATAATAGTGATTTTATCTCTGAGGGGATTCTTTACCATATTCTTTAGATATTTTTAAATTCTTACCCAGTTGATCCAGATGATTTTCGAGCTGCATATCAGCTAACAATTCCTTCTTTTTATTCTCTAACAATAATGTAATGTCGACGTCATCATCTACGTTATCGGGATCTATAATTAAACTTCAAGTTATTCAAAGACCCAAAATCTCTAATAGTCCATGAAAAATAAACACCTTATATAATAATACCAGGACGTACTTTGATAAACTGTTGGAGTTGCTAAACTAACCAGCTCGCAGATTATTTAATGTTTTTTTTTTTTTCATTTCTCGAATGCAATCATGAAAGCAAGTCTAGTTCAAAGCAACCAATGGACCACTTACCAGGCTGCGGTTGGGTTGTATTCTGTAGTTTTTTCTTTTTGTTTTTCTTCTTCCATTGCGACGACTGTTTTTGAGTGAATCCAACATTGGTAAGTTCTAAACTCAAGACGCCACAAAGTGAGTAGAAAAATGTGAAAATTGAACATCGCCGTGAATTATACCTACCTCGGCGCTGCAATATTAGCTTATTACCATATCTAGGCATGGTAATTTGGAAACTATATGATCGAACATCTTAACCATTGTACACACCACTACCAGAAAAAAATAAGATATTTCAAAATAAAATACAGACCGCGGTTGAAAAACTCGGTCAGATTTTTAACTTTTCATCTAACCACAATAATGCTTAAGTGCAAGTTGTTGTTAACTGTATACGACAGCGGAAATAAATGAGCAAGCATCGCTTCTTAATCGAGTCGAGTGAAATTCGACAAAGGTTCCTATTTTTGTCTTCAATTTCGGAATACGAGAACTCAAACCAAACCAAAATCAAATCTTCCATTATACTCGCTGTATTATGCGAAACGTGTAACGAGTTTTCGGGGCCCATCTCCATGTCATTGCGCCTGCGGGCAACACATCTCCGACCTTTCGAAGAAATGTTGCAGCGGTGGCAAGCCATTGGCAACACTGTGTCCGATTTGACCGGTCCGATATTTGAACTCACATCTCCCGCTCCAGAGATTAACATTACCGCTCCAGAGATTAACATTGGCTTTGCCCCGATATTGAGAAGTATCTGAAAAAAACATACACAAAAAAAAAGATAACAAACCTTTAGGCGGCAATTTGTTCTCTTGTTTTTCGGCTTTCCATACGTGGACGGAGTAGTCATCTCCACCGGAGTAGAGCAATCCGCTTTGCGAATCTGAATCAACAATGGGACTCCATTCCACACAGAGTGTTCTACCGTCATGTCCTCGGTAATTCGCAAGACCTACTCCCTCTTTTACATCCCAAACCTAAAAAGCTGTACAATGTAAATCGAGAAGCATCACTTAAAAGATTTGTTTACGGAAAAACCTCTAACCTTCACACGTAGTGGTTTGAATCATTGGCCTTGGTATGTTCCCTCCAACTTTTTGACTAACCGGCGGGGTGCAGCTTTTTTTTTCAAAATAATAGCGCCCAAAACTGTAGAAATACATCAAATTTGTTCGCTTTTCTAAAGCTATGTTTATCATATCGTCCAAAATTATTTGCCTTTGAGCCAACAAACCACGATTTGCTAATAACTTCCTTTAGTACGAGTGAAAGTCCATGTTCAAAATTATCTAGTTCGCTTTTCGAGTTTATAAAAAACATTGAATTTGTTCGATGAATCTGAATAACAAACCTGCACTGTTCCGTCATATGAGGCAGATGCAAGCTGGTAATTATTATTTGCATTCCATGATAATCCTGTGATCCGCGAAGCGTGACCGATCAGTGAGCGAAACGGTTCAGTGATTACTTTGGAATTTTCTAAAAGCATAATATTAACAATTCTTGGTGGATCCAAGTTTGAAAAGAACGAAAGTTTGAGATGCAAATCCAGAACGCTGTTGTAAATTTACAACCGCTATCCGCGTCGGCCAAAGCCCAACCGCTGAGCTTGAACAGGGACAAAATTGACTATAGAGACTTAAATTAGCAGCAGATAAAGTAAGTGGAATATTTCTGGGACGTGGGTTCTTGTGCATTAGCAAAGGCACAACACTACTCAGCATGGAGAGGAACTGTTTGCTATACTATTTTTTAATGTAACTATTATCTGCTTTTTTGGTACGAAACAATTCAGCGAATTTATCACAGTACAGTACACGTCACATTTAAAAATTAAAGAATTTAAAACCCTACAGACTGTTTCGCCCGTAATCAAGTTCATCAGGGATGTCGCATTCAAAATTCTATTTCAAGAAAACACCCCTGACGATCCCGACTACGGGTGAACCAGTCTGTAAATTTTTAATTTTTATATGTGACGTGTACTGTGTCATGATATCCGCTCTGGCTTTGCTGTCGAGCACTTTTTTGAATTAGTTAATTCAAATTCTTCTCATTTAGTAAATCTAGACAAAAATCAGATCTTTCGTTATCAAGGCCAACTGCAATCTAGTCAAATGAGATGTCCGAATCACCAACATGCTCGAGTGTTGCAGCAGCAACTCTCAAGAATAATTAACCAATTGACCTTGAGCAAGGTAACTACAAAGCACGAGATTCAGCGTCAATTGCCTGATAGGGCAATTATGAAGACATCATAAGAACTGATAAAATAAATAAGAAATTTCGTCCATTGCCAGCTGCGGCAATTTTAAAGATACGAGAAAAAACTAACCTTGTTCACTTAGTGTTTCGTTTAGAAAAGATTCAACATTTGTCACACAAACATTCATGTTCACGGAACCTGATGCGACCCAGCCGCTGGATTCTTCTGAAACAAGAATATTAAGTAGGCAGTGCTGCTGGGTCAACTGAAAATCCTTCTCTATACGCGCTGAATTAGGCCGAAGTGAGCAAGGAACTGACCAAACCCACTTCCGCATTAGTGCGTATGGGCAACACAACAGTTTAAAGTGAGATATCGCAGCGGTGGCAACATTGTAACCGATTTAGATAGTCCGAGAATTGAACCCTAGGACTGCTTGGCACAAAGTCATGCGCATTATTAACAACTCGACCATCTGGCCAGTCAGCACTCGAACACGCTACTAAATACTGTGATTCGCTAGAATACTTTTGATAAAAAATATGCATATCTCAGATTGGCCGGGTGCTCTCCAGTACAAACCTCTACAATTCGACGGCCTCCATCGAAGGCAGTTAATTATTTTGTTGTGAACCTTCACAGTGACAAGATGACGTAAACAAGGAGATTGATAAACGTCGAATGATCTGAAAAGTAATACAGAGTTTACCAGTAGCAAAGCGAGTAAACACTAAAAACTAAAGCAAATTTAACGCGTTGTGGCAAATCTTATTTTTCGAAATTACAGTAGACTTAAGCACGACAAAAACAAATCTTGAATAGTTGGAATATGAGTTTCTTGTAATAGATTTGTTTACATTCCTTTTGTTGATCTTGACTCAATCACGGGGTTCCACAGCTGAATATCGAAGACAGGTTGGGTGCATCTAGCAGCACGGTGAGGCGGACAGCTCAACTGCAAACCGCCACTGAGCAGCTTTTAAAACATTCAGATATCGCCAGAAGAAACCAGATAAATATTGAAATGGCATTTATTTTCTACCGAATGTTTGCAATGTTGCATTATGCAGCATTTTTTACTTAGTGTTCTGATAACCTGCAGTAAATAAATATAACCAAGGCAAAGATCGAACTCGAATTAAAGACTACAAAAAAAAAAAACACTCACCGGCGCAGCCAGTGGGGGGGGATTAGGGGGACCAGTCCCCTCCCTTTTGAAAGTGCACAATTTCACAAAAAATATTTAAAAAAGTAAAATGTCAAAAAAACTAATTTAAAAACGCTTAACTCGAGTGTAATTCTACCCTGAGTTGCAAATAGGTAACGTCAAAACTTTCGCATTTAAAAAAATTAAAAAAAATTTTTTTTCTACCTTTAAAAAATTTCTACCATCTAGCTTGTATTGTTTCCGAGATATTCGGGTTGAAAACGTTAGCAGCAAAAAGGCAAAGTGCATCATAGTTAGCGCAGCAATGGAAATGAGTTACAATCATAAAATCAATTTTGGTAAATATGATTGAAATGGTTATCTATTACGTCACATTAATTTAACAATCGCGCATAAAAACTTGAGTTCATTGAAACAAGAATTTAGCCACGTAGTCTTTTTGGTAGAAAGGTTAGAAACATAACCCCGAGAGTCGGAATGCTTGTATAGTCAGTGTTGATAATTATTGAAAATATTCGATCATTGCGTAGCCCGTATCGTACTGTCGTGGAATGATGATGTCTCGTCAGCATACCGCATTGCTTTTGCGGGAGAACGCAAACAAGGCAGAAAGCAGCGCGCGATTTTGCACCAAAAATCGCAATCCATTTTGTTTCAAAATTCATCATTTTCCAAAAAGTAGAATCAGATACCAGTGAAAATTTTGGGTGGCCGAGATCTGACGTGTATCAGTCCGTGATTTAAATGTCACTATAGTGAAATCGTATTTCAACCCCAATAAATTTTGAGAATATTTTAATTGAAAAGATTCGGAAAAAAAAAATATATCCTGAAGGAAAGCAAATCTCTTCTAAGTGTATGACTCTCGATATATCTTTAGCGTCTTAATTGACTTTGTACTATACTGTATTGGGTCCGTTTTACAAATCACGCGTATTTATGCGTATAAATAAATATATGCATGTCATTTCATTCCATGCATTTTGCCCGTTTTTCATTTTTTTGCGTTTACACTGAAAAAGATATCGGACGGAATTGGACTAAACCGCTTTTGTACGTCTACATTTAGACCAACAGCTTAGAGTACCCGTTTGCCTGAAACACGGCAGAATCAATATATTGCTCAAAAAGTTTTTCTAGTTTACTAAAAGCATAGCTACGATGTCAGTTTGATTCTTTAATTTTATTTTCAGCTGGGATTGGGGGAACGGCTGGTTTGAATTAATGTTACAACTTCAAATTGCACAATGTCAATTGTTTATTGTAGTAAATAGTACGTTAATTATTTTTAGGAAATCTTTTTCGATCAATTTTTATGTCCGCATATTACCCCGTATAGCTCTGTTGATTTGTAACAATGTTCTCGTTGTCTATCAGAGAAGCGAGTCCGACGTTGTTCAAATTGTGTCGAAGTCTAAAACTGAAGTGAATACGCTGGTTGCGAGCAAAAAGTCGCGCAGACGCCGTCCGCCTATTCCCGATCTACACTGCCTGAAATTGTGAGCGCAAAACTTCGTCTTTAGTTTACTTTACACCAAAATTTGGAACGCCCAGCACATTACCTCACCAGCAAACAAGCAGTTAGTTGTTTCAAACAAACTAACGACACGCCCTTACATTCGCGATTTTACACACAGTGTAGGGCCAGGCCTTAAAATTCTCTCTGGAAGCATTGTACGCAGTTTTCGACGCGAACCAAATTTCGTTCGCAGGCGTGCTGTACATAAGTAAACCCATTGTATTTCCTTTTGACCATTTTTCCGCGAATGCCGCGTTCAGATTAGCATTATTTAATTGAGACAGTTCACCGCACGTAAGGAATGGTCGATCGCTATCGCATTATTCTTGCTTGATGCTTAGATCTCTATTTCCTACCAACGATAATACTAACAGTACAGTAATCAATTAACAAAACTTTGCATAATTTGTTACAATATATTCTATTTGAAAGTCGAAATATTATTATGCCAGCTTGCCTGAATAACGGCAATCTGCGACTTTCTCGTATGGCCTTCGTTAAGGAAACGCGTTTTTTGCGTGCGCTGTTGCATCATCAAATAAAATAAAATTGTAAAACCAGGTGAAACCACTTTTATTCTCTCTCATTTACCTTTTTTTTTATTCGTCTGTTGCATGAACGACGGCAGGACTCCTGCCTGTTATCGCTAAACCTTTGTAATTTGTTATACTTTGCCTAAATGAGAAGTTTCCCATTTGCATGTGCTTTAATCATAACAAAAAAATTTAGTCCTCCCCCTTTTTTTATTTCTGGCTGCGCCGGTGAAAACACTAACTACTTCATTTACCCGTTATCATTTCCCATAGCAACCAGTTTTCCGTCACTTCTCCACGCCACCTCACTCCGTCTTCCCGGAGTGTGATCGGGATTGGATGCGGATATGATGGATAAAGTATCGACTCCGTCACCTTTCTGACGACAGCAATCCGTTTTATTTTATTTATTGCTCGTTTATGAAAGTGCAATCATTAAAACATCGTTACAACAAAAAAATTTGTCCTGCACTACTTGTCAATCTAATTGTTTCTGATCTATTGCGCTTGTTAGTTATTGCAAGCTCAATAATGACGAGTGGTAATCAACAATATCAAACGGAGAGCTAACATAAATCATATAACGCAAGCTTCATTATACTCGCTGTATTACCAAAACGTGTAATGAGTTTTTAGGGATCCCTTCCGCGTCAAGCGTTTACACAACACAGCGCTTAGTCGCAGCAGCGGAAAACCATCGGCAACACTCTACGTTATGAAGTCAACTTGCGATGAAAAATTGGAAAGGCACTTCTTTTACAATGATGAAGCATAGAATTGAAAAAGAATAACCAAGTATAATGAACCATCGTACCAAATCAGAGGGGTGCATCAATATTACGCCTTCTCCTCCGCAAGTATACAGCCATGACGTCACAGACGCCGTAACGTCATCGCCCTGATCAGGAAGGTAACACTTGGGACCCCACGAGATAGCATAGACGGGCTTCATGTGATACGTCTCGGATATGGCAGGAGGTTTCATGGATAGAACGTCGTAAAGCCCGACCTAAATAAGACTTGGTAGTTGTGTTAAATGGCTTTAGCGTCTTTGCGTAAAATTTGCAAGGATCAGAGCCGAGCATAATCAAATATTTTGGGCAAAGGCAAAATCTATACCATAATCAGTGTGCAATTAGAGTACGACAAACGCGAATCTATGTCTGCTAGTGCGATGAGCAACATAAGTTCATATCATATGAACTTAATAAAGCAGAGTAACAACCAGAGTCTTACACCTTGCTTAACTTTAAAGACAAATCCTAAATAAAAATTTTGCTTTTTTATATCTCAAGTTCTCAAAATCATCTTTTACCTTCCCATCTTCTGTACCAAACGCAAGGATCCCTTCTTTCTCCGGGTGCCAAGCTAACGACATCACCTACACAACAAATTAAAATAAACTTTTGGGCAAAACAGAGCCCTTAGCAGTTATCAATATTTAATAAACCCAGATACTTTACTTGAATCACATCAATAAGCTTAGCTATAACAGGCTTACGACGTAATAAACCTCACCTTTTCTTTTACCCCTTGCCATAAAACTGCGATATCGAACGGGTTTCGCGGGTTCTTTGTTCTCCACAAACGAATAGCCCCATCACCCACTCCCAGGGCGAAAATGCTGGGGTCAATTGGAGATGCTGAAAAAGAATGATCGAAAAATTGAGATTCATGCATGTTAGAAACCTACCAATTCTTTGGCCTTCACTCGCAAAAGTGAGATATTTCTCCGAATTGGCAGTGAGTAAAACCACAATATACTCGAATTCGCAAAGTGACATCATAAAAATTGTTCTTCAACCGATACCATCAATTCGTAAGCAACCGAACAAAAGACCCTTGTGAGATTTCAGATATCCGTTGGGGTCACGTTCTGACCACAAATGTCACGCTGAGTGTGTCTCTGCCTGAAGCCGGTGCTAGATAGCTCCAACTAGAAAGCCTTGGCTTTTTGATTGGCTCCACAAAACGCGAAATCCACGCTGGGCAAAAACAAACGATGATTAACCACCGATTTTGTGTTTCAGAAAGCTCTGCGAGGGTTTAAATATCAACGTTCGATGCCCAGTTGTTTTCCAGCCCAGTCGATGCCCACTTGTTTTTCTTGACTGGACACTTGGAACAGTGGACAACAAACATGAATAATCAAGGGGACCAAAATTGATTACAACCCTACAAACGAAGCAGTAAAAAGTAAAAACTCAGCTAGTCTGCATTTAGCTACCCACTTTTAATGGAATACACATAACCTCCCAACGTTGGAAGGGAGCAGATGGGTGGTGCTTGAGGGGTGCAAAGCGACCAGACTTTTATCTGCCGGTCCATTGACGTAGTGATGACGTGATTTCGGGGGTTCAGTCCGGCGTTGATGTTGAAAATAACTCGCTGATGGCCATAATCTGGTGAGCCGCTTGACAAGACCTGAAAGCAACAATGCTAATCATACTTCTAGTAATATATGTTTGCTTTTTTGTTGGTGGGGGGGGGGGGTAGGTTAATGTATGGTATGGTAAGTGAAGTAGTTCCAAGTATGGATTTACTACTTGGACAATGGGATAGGACATTGATGACGTATTTTATCGCGCAGAATACGATACACGCAAAAGTAAAAACGCTTTCTTGGCGTTCAGCAATTAAAGGGACAGTGTGAAGCATCTACATGTGTGATAGACAGGTGGCAGCTGGACTTGAAGACCAAACGGTCCCTTGGCTGTCTCCTGACCAAGGCAGCTTGGTGAATAAAATGTAATTAACTACGATTACAATCTATGAAATAAACCTTTCACCATACAAAGATTGATCAGAATAATCCGTCAACAAGAATGGTGAGCTATGGCTCTACAGCAGTAGTTTATCCGCTTCACCACCATTAACCGACAAAACATCAAAGCTACCAACGGAATTCTTCAGTACACAAACGGTGCAAAGAGTGAACGGTGCGTGAAAATAATTCCGCATATTTTGCACGATTTGTCTATTCCGACTGAATAGTAATCGCTACTACTAAATCTATCCTTTAAGAAGATCTGAACAAGAAAGCAATTGAAATGTCAAAATACTTGGTTCATTTCCTTGTCGGGTTTTGACAAATCCCACAGCAACAAATCGCCATTGTAGGAGGAGGAGAGGAAAGATGCATCAGAGCCCTCTGGCCAATGAAGCGTGACGTATATACGAGCAGTTTCTTCACTTTGGCGTTTGCCTGAACAATAATTCAATCAGTAGAACAACGTGGTAATTAAACGATAATGCAAAGCTTTTGTACAAATTGAAAATTTTGTTTGTGGTTGACACAAGTGACACTCCAAAAAATGAGTTAAAACAAATGCCACAAAAATACTGCAATGATTATAGTAAAAAAACAGCAGTCCTGCTTTTAAGTTGAATCACCAGAGGCTTAGTCATATGCAACAAAACTCTTCTCCATTCTACTTACATAATTACGTTCCTCACTACAGTCAACAAAACTTTCAGCAAGAGTTAAATGCAGAGCTAGCAGTAAACAATAATTTTGTCTTTTAAAAACTTTTCAAATTCCATGACTGATACCTTTGGAAGGCCTGGACGGTAGCTTGAGTATTTTGATTCCTTTTCCTTTCCTCAAACTCCAAACCCGAATTGTCCTGTCTTTGCTTCCACTGACAACTAAACCTTCCAATCTGCATAAATCAAATGCAAATGAAAGTACAAATTATGTTGAGGAAAATCGACTAGATTAAAACTAAGTCAAACAGAAGTAGTGCATTAAACGTTGACAAACTGAACGAACTTAAAACGGTCTTGAAGTACAACCAAAAAGATCATGCGGCAAAGACTCTTTTTACCAAGCTACTACTTACAATAGGTAAAATATTGCAAACGTAAACAAATTCTATGTCGTTTACTAACTGCCACATTATTTGCTGAAAAACTACTCCGAAATACGTTTGGAGAAGTACTGGGTCACAACATGGTTTGGCTAAAAAGCTGTCACATACGTTGTGCAAAAGATTGAAGTTTACAAAACATCAATGCTACCGATGAATGCACTGACGTAATTCACAACTCAAAAGAACCACAATAACGAAAAAGTTTTCAATTCAACAAAATGACGAAAAAGCCATACTGGTTTTGGGAAGGACTGGGCAACTTTGCTTCCGCTTCTTGCTTGCAATTAATGCTATCTTCACGAGGCAAATATGACCAAACAATTGAGTGAATTTCATTACCATGTCCACGAAACTTTCGTACAACCTAAACAGTAAGCGGTTAAAAATAAATGCAAGTGTCAAAGTTACAAATGAGCTACCAAATTTCTTTAATTGCTACAAAAAAATGTAAACAGGTTCACTCATTTATGCATCTTAGGTCTGATTCACGCTACTAATCAATCACAATATATTCATTATATACTTGCAAACAATGAAACCATCTGTGTATTTTAATGCAGGATACTCTAATCTGCAAACAGCCAATCACAATTTATCACTATCACAGTGCTTGCAGGTACACAACTTTTATAGCTGTGAAAAGCATTTAGCTTCTGGAATAAAATGCAATAGTAGATAGTACCCTACCTACTTAATGTTCTGGTGCCTTTTTTTTTTATATTACTAAAGCATCAATTGCTAAAATACTTTCTCAATTGACAACATTGTTTAACAATACAGTTGGGCTCAGAGATGGCTGGGGAATACTCTTGGTTTTGATATGCTGAGGGCTGCTGATGAGAGCTAAAACCTCGAAACAGCGCTGTCCAGCTCTGGGCTATATTGTTTATCTTAAGTAATAATCCACAACAGATCTGTCGTGAAAATAAAGTTGTGATGCCATAAAAAAACAAAGTGCAATATATTGTTTTAATTAGTATAAAAATACCACTACACTATGTTTCATGATTTCGCAAGCAATAGATGATATTAGTGGTCTTAGTCAAATGGAATCGTTATCTTCAAATGAACAGGTCTTACGCGAATTTAATTTAAAATAAGATCACCCGATAAAGCAATGATTGTGACTGCATGAAACATAGTGAAATGGTTTTCTAAGCTAACTTAAAAAATAAATTGTAATGCTCTGATCTTGTCATTGAGCACTTTAAAGAGGATTGAGAGCAATTTTCATTTTACAGACTATAACAATATACCGGTTCTGCCTTACCATTCCTTTATTGCAAAAGTCTACAACGGAAACCGCTCCACTTTTGTAGCCAACAGCAACCAAATTCTGGTAATGAGGAGAGCAAACTACGCATGAAATTTGCTGGTGGCCACCATCAGGAAAAAGTTTGTTAGCTGCATCTTTTCCAAAGTTCCAAACAACCAAACAACCTTTCTCGTCACCACACAAAATGGTATCCTCAAAAACTAAAACACATAAACTAGACTAATTAGTCAATTAAACCAAAAAATTAGGTCAAAAGACAATAGGCTTAACTTAAAATTAGGTGCTATTAACAATGGCTTGCACAGAGCAACTTTGATTATTATAGTATTTCGTTGCAGATTATTACAGTCGAGCTACGAATACGTGTATTTCGTTGAAATACGTGTATTCGTTGAAATACGAATATGTGAATTTCGTTGAAATACGTGTATTTCGCATTTCGTACGAAAATACGTGTATTTCGTTGCAGATTATTATAGTCGATCTATGATCACAATAGCACAGTCTGCATTATTTTCAACACTTACAAGGTGACCAGTGTAGAGCAGTAATCTTGTTCACACCAGGCAAACTGCTTTCATTTATGGTTGTCCTTGAACTAATATTCCAAACTTTGATCACACAGTCCTCACCCCCGGAAGCTAGCAAAGTTGGCTTCTTTTGAGAAAATGCACATGTTGTCACTCGTTCCTCATGTCCTTTAAGAATACCTTGATACAAAAAGATTTACAATCAACTATGCACCAAATCTACTTCTTCTGTAATGGATTTAAATTTTTAGTACCGGTACATGACCAAAAATTTTGTTTTATCATTTTAGTCGAAACAGCCATAAAAACATATCTCAAAAAACAAACCAGCATCCTGCAACGACTCAAATTGCATACACTTAGTATACTTCAGACTTTATTATAGAAGAAATCATAATATAGTCTGCACGTTTGACCATAATATCAGATATAGCATATCACTGATCTGTGATCAGTTCAAGTGCTTTTTCCATATTACTGCTCAATTATTCTCATACAGTGTAGCACAGTACAACACAGCACTAGTACAACTCAAATTTGTAATGCTCACCTCAAAGTTGTAAAGCAAAAAAAAAATGCGGAAAGTTTGGAAACTAATTTTATCCGTCTAAATCGGCACAATTGTTGCATTTTGATGGGGGTGGCACAGAAAATAAATGAGTGCTAAGTACGCATTAAAATTTAGCATTTAGTATTTGAACTTTTCAAGCTGGTTTCAGATATTGCCACATGCTGGGACTTAATAGTTTAAAATCATTAAATCACAGAAGAACCTAACTGCTAAATGTGGTTATAGATCCTTTTTAATCTTGAAATAAATATTTTTACAATAAAATGGAACTTCAAAGCACCGCAAACTCCTTTTGCACTAGTGAAAAATTAGTGCAAAAATGCTGAAAAATATTTCACCCTTTTTCCATTTTTTGCATGTAGAGGAACACTCGCACAGGGCAACACAGCTTTTTTTGAAGAAATGTTGCAGCATTGGTAAGCTGTTGGCAACTCTGTGTTCTATTTGATCAGCCCAAGATTTTAACTTCAGACATCCCACTCTAGAGATGAATGCGCTACTGCTCAAACAACTGGACAGTATATGTACAAGCATACCATTGCTAATAAACAGTATTTGATTCACCAAATACGGGACCACGACAACTGACCGCAAACAAACTGACCACAAGCAACGCTGATTGGCTGAGAAGGGCAATCCTAAATATATTTTTACTATCCCCAGAGCCATCTTGCCCAAACCCTCACTTTGTGACGAAATCACTGCGATGAAATGAGTGACCAAATCACTGTAACGAAACCATTGGTTCGCGGTCAGTTTGTTTGCGGTTAGTTTGTCACGGTCAGTTGACTTGGCTCGCCAAATACACTCTACACTATAGACTCAGAGACTTATTATAAAGGTATTAGGTCCAAGTCATAATGCCAAAAATATTGAAATTCACTAAGCCTACCAATTTTTCATTTAATTACGTAACAGAAATTTAGCCTGGTTTCATTACCCAATAGTTTCACTAAACATTTGAACAGACTTAGTATTACAGTATCAAATATGCTGATAATTCTACTTTATTGTTGACATGACAATGCCAGATACACAATACTTGAAACCAGATTTAGGGATGTGACCAAGATGGTAAAAGCATCATTTTTACAATGGTCTTGATCTCATAATCTGGGTTCAACTTTATACTCTGGAAACATTCATCAGTGTTCTTAAGTATAAGCCATCCCCTTTTTTTTCCAGAAGCTCTATGACCCAAGCATGTGCTCTCTCTCCGATCCAAGCTATTCCCCAAAATCTAACCCAATTGAGTGCACCTGTTGAGAGGAGAGACAGCGCGCACTCATACATGGGCCAAAGAGCTTCTGAAAAAAAGTGGAAAACTTGTACTTAACAACACCCCACATTGATTGTACCGGTAGCTCTTTCTGCTCCACAGAAATTAATTCTACTTGATTGCTTCAAGCAATCAGAAATTGTAATTGTGAATAGGGAAGTGAATAACAAATAGCAATTGAAAAACATTCAACTTTTTATTTGTCTAAGCTAGTAAGGTTTCAAGGAAGAAGCCACATCAAGAAAGTGGCTAGTGTAAAGTTACGTAACGCCATAAAAAGAATAGGTAAGTTCACGTAATTCCGGACAAAATTCTGCTATTTTCCTTCTGTCTGCTTTCTACTTCAATCAACTCCATAACTATTGGTTTCATTTGTGCATTTCAATGTTGGACTTCAGTCTTTTCAGACTGGTTTAAAAAAAAAGCATTTAAAGAATGGATGAAAAAATTGGTCTGAAAGGATATGTTCGCAATTACCCTTGAAAGGGTAATTCTGGACATCTACGTTTTTAAGGCAAAAGTGCAAAATTGATACATTTTTATAACAGATTTACAAAAATTATAAACTAGAATAATATGCTAAGAAGCATAATTGGGTACCTTTTTGGAAATTTTAATGCATTATGTCCGATATTTCCACCAATCAAGTGATTGTGCCATGTTGATTAAAATGGAAAAGCCTAAGCTAGCATCTCTCCCATAGTTAAATCACAAATAAAGATATTTACTCTGCAAATGCACTGGAATTGGCAGCCGTCTTAAATTAACAGCCACTCCGAAATTATTGCAGAGTCGAGTTTTGGTTAGTTTTGCGCCACATGATGCCAGATTTATGATTTTATCTGTGACTTTCTGCCACAAATCGCCGATTAATCGAGGGCAGCTTGTAACTTTTTAATGCATTAGGCTTGTTAATGAATACAGCAATTTAAGATTTTTTATTTTTACCCCCAAGCTATCCCCTAAATTTGTTTTTCTTTTATAATCATTTTGACACCCAAACTCATTCTCTTACGAATTTTTCTAGTAAGATTTGGATACAAAATAGGAATGGATTGAACCTTTTTTTCGGAAAAAAATTAGAATAATGAAAAAATAAAAGCTAAAAATCTGGATTGCGTAGAGTAGGCCTACAGGTTTTGAGAGCGTGTTTGGCTACAATGTATTGGACAAATTATTATCTAACCTAATCTGTAAACAAAAGCAGAGAGCAACTAAGCAGAATGCTTCAGAGTTTTATTGCACATAAAATGACCAGGCAATTATTTAATTCCCAAAATAATAATCAACAATGACATAGGTAATACAAAAACATAATATCATCATCATATTTATTTATTTACCAAGTGACGTCATATCACAAGAAAAAACTGCAACTTCCTCTACGTCTATTACCAAAGCATCGAAATATGCTATTTCTTTAAAACCAACACACAAACCTGCAGAGTCAGAGCAATATTTAGTCACTTGGTGAGGAGACAGCGAAGGACCGAAAGGTCATCTAAGTCTACTGCCACCTCACTAAGTTAAGGTTAAAAAAGCAGCTTCTCGATTTTCTTAGTCTGATATTATCTATGATAAAAATTTTATGCAAAATTAAAACAAAGTGTTGCAAAGATACAGTGTATACACAAAACTCATAGTCAATATGTAAAGAAAATGCAAGCCAACATTAGAATCGTTCTAACTTTAAGCATACTAAAAAAAATAAAAAAAATACTGTAACTACAGATTGGATAAAAAATAAATCAATAAAGTTCATAATGCTTATTTATGTTTTATAGAATTTAAAGTCAGCAATTGGAGTGAAAAAAAAAACCTCCTTGCTTTGTTTTGTACTGTTTGCCAATATGTCATTAGTACTGGTACAAATTCCAATGCCAGTATATATCAATCTCAGTCAGTTACTGCAAAATTACTTATAATTCAAGGGCACATCAAAATGAGAGGTGACGCATTCTATAAATGTGTGATAGATGAATGCAACATCTCATACCATTCAAGCAATAGAATAGGTTATTGTTGAACTCAAGCATAAATATGCAACTATGTTTACTGTAATTACTACTGCATTGCTGATAGAAAGCCGCTATTCTAGCTTTTATCGGTTTCATCGGTTGATTAAAAATGAGCTTTTACAGCTTTTTTAAATCTGTAGAATGAAACTTCTTTTAAACTGCTTGGAATTTCATTCCAAATTTTAATTCCTGCGAATAATAGAGACTTTTGCCCTAATCTTGTTCTAGTTCTTGGAAGAAAGAAGTTGTTTTTGTGGTTAAATCTTGTCTTATGTGTATAACAGCTTTTTATTAGATTAAACTTATCGAAATTTGCAAAAGATAATACATTATTGTGAATTTTGTACATTAGCTTTGCAGTTTCCAGAGAGTAAATATCCTTGAGTTTTATGCATTTAGCTCAATAGAACAAAGGATTAATATGCTTGCAATATCCACTTCCAGTTAACAATCTGATGCTTCTTTTTTGCAGAATGAAGAGAGGTGCTAATGTTGATTTTGAAGCAGTCCCCCAACTACTTATGCAATATTGTAGATGAGAGTATATGAGGCAGTGGTAAACAGATTGTAATGTTTGCTCATCTACAAAGTGTTTTAATTGATTAAGGGCCCAAGATCCCCCTTCTACCTTTAAACATTGCTCCTTGATTTGTTGTTTCCAGTTTAGATTGTCGTCTATGAGAACACCTAGATACTTTATGTGATGTGATTGCTTGATTGGATTATCATCTATTGATACTTTGAGTTCAGGTTTATTTTGTTTTGTTGTCACTACCATAAACTCAGTTTTATTAAAGTCAATTGATAATTTATTCACCTTGAACCGATCGCTTACATTGACTAATTCATCATTAATATTTTGTTGCAGTGTTGAAACATTAAAATGGGAGAGAGTAAGGTTTGTATCATCTGTAAAAAGATGAATTGTGGAATTTGAGACAAGAGAAGATCATTGATGTAAATATTAAATAACAATGAACCTAGAGTTGAGTCCTGAGGAATACCGCAAATAACATCACTTGACTTGGATTTATATTGACTTGCAATTGTATACTGTTGCCGGTCAGTCAGGTAACTTGCTAGTAACTGTAATGGCAATCCTCTAATTTCATACTTTTCTAATTTTTTTATCAGTATTGTGTGATTGATGGTATCATATGCTTTTCTTAAATCCAAGAAAATAGAACATGTAATGAGCTTTTTATTCATATTGTCAAGTAGCTTATTGCAAATATCTAAATCGGCTTCATTTGTTGAGCAATTTTTCTTAAAACCATACTGGTTTGGATTAATCAAATTACTGCTCACAAAATAATTATTCAGTTGATCAAGCAGACACTTCTCAAATAGTTTGGCAAAACGATTTAAAATAGAAATAGGGCGATAATTATTGCATAATTCTCTTTCGCCTTTTTGAAAATTGGAACAACTTCGGCGGTTTTTAACACTTTTGGAAAATATCCTGTTGATATGCATGCACTAAAAATGTTAGTTAGAACTGGAGCTATAGCAGAGGCTGACATTTTTATATACTTTGCAGGAATTCCATGTCTTCCTGTACTTTTTGATGGATTCATAGCTCTGATGTAATTTACTACTTCTTCTCACTCTGAATCAAAGACATGGCATTAAATTTGCCATCAATTATAGTTGGTGTCTCGATTGTTGATGCAAGGTTGAATCCTATCTCCGTGAAATATTTACTGAACAAGTTACTAATGGCCTGTGGACCTTGTGCACTTTCACTTTTGGAAGCATACATTTTATTAGGAATGTTATTTTTCTTCACGTTTTTCAAGTGAATAATTTTATCTATAATTTTCCAAAGTGATGAGGTGTAACGCTCATTATCATTCACTAAATTTTTAAGGTAAAGTCGTTTAGCATATTCTTTAATATGAGTCAGTTTATTTCTATAGACTTTGTTTTGTGCCCATGTATTACTATCATTTAATTTAAGGGCTCTTTTGTACAATAAATTTTTTTGCTGGATTGATTTAAGGATTCCTTTGGATAAACATGGTTTGTTTTTTAGTTTTGTTTCCTTTCTGCTTTGTTTTCGTAATGGTGCATGTATGTCTAATGTCTTATGAAAAATGTCAATAAACTTTTCAGTGTAGTTGTCAATGCATTCCTCTTTAATATCACCTAATAGCTCCATTCCTTCAGTTAATTTGTCTAGAAATTTTTCTACATCAAAATTTTTTGTATCATGAATTAGGGTGACAGTTGATTATTTCACTCTTGGGCAGGCTTAAATTAGAACACACCATTACTGGCAGGTGATCACTTACATCTTCCACCAGAATAAAACTTTTGTGTTCACCCACTACATTGTTTGTATAAACATGATCTAAAAGAGTTGAGCTTGTAGTGGTTATTCTTGTTGGGTGTGTAATTAAGGGAATGCAGCCTAAGTTATGTTACATTTATAAAATCTTTTATATTGGTATCAGAGTTACTTTTCAACAAATCTGCATTGAAGTCTCCTCTGATATTATACATCAATTTTCTACTATTTAATTTTTCAATGGTTGATTCAAAACTGTTGCAAAACTCTGATAAAGGAAGGCTTTATTTCACCGGAAATTTTTATCTAGTTTTTTATTAATTCTGACTCAAATAAAACACAAACTCAAATGCTTAGTCTAAAACTATTCCCAAATCGAACCCTAACCCAAACCCTAACCTAAACCCTAATCTTAACCGCTAAAAAAGCAAATGAAAAAAGCGCGGATGAATATTTCTCATTCTCGTTTTATTCTCTCTTAGTTGAAAATTTTCGGTGAAATAGTCACTACCTTTCTGTTTTGGGTGTCTATAAATTACTACCACTACCCAATTTTTGTTATTCCCTAAATCTACTTGAATCCACATATCTTCACAGTTAGGAATATTTAACTCAAACTCCTTACAAATTGAAATTGATAAAGACTCCTTAATAAACAATCCTACTCCTCTCCAACTTGTAGTTGTGCCTTTGTGGTAAAAATGGTACCCACTTAACTTTGCATTGTATACCTCTGACAATTTAAGTTTGGTTTCACTCATAGCAATGATAACAATTGCAATTTACTTTCATGTCCGGAATTACCCTTGGCTGTTCAGAATTTACCAAGTCCGGAATTTCCGGAGATTACCCTAAGAGAAAAAAGAGCAAGCGCTCATTTTCTCATTTACTCTTTTTCTTTTGTAAGTTATAGGGTTTGGGTTAGGATAAATGTTAAAGTTAGACTTAGAGCTAGGGGAAACGTTAAGAGTTAGAGCTAGCGTTAGGGTTTGGGTTAGGTTTGGGGTTGCGATTAGGGCGAGGATAGCCATTTTCTAGTTCTGACATAGGCTAGCCTACAGTAATTACAGCCTTCGCCTGCAATCAATCAATTTCAGATTTTACTTTGAGCTCAAAAACAAGCGTACAGACTTACACAGAGCTTACTTACCAAAGTATGAAGGAACATCTTGATGTATATCTAACAAATATATGAAACTTCTTGAAGCAAATGCATATAAACCATCACTTGAAGTGTCCGATGCTTTAGTTTGATACCATGCTGGTGATGATGGTAGTACAAGCTCCATCAGATTAAGCTTAATGCTGAATGAAGCAAATTTGAAATTTTGACTTTCGAGTTACGGCACTGTACGCGTATGGTTCTTTGTTACAAAGCTGCTTGCTGGCACTACAATGAACTAGGCTAGTAGACCTACACTGTACTCATAAATCAGCAGTATGAATCAGTACCACTGCCTTAAAAAGTCTTAACACACAATATAATATCACCTGACACACAATCAGTAATACAGAATAGGCTACTGTAAAATGATAATAGGCTATAAATCAATCAGTGGTCAAGTGGATAGAGCGTCTGCTACTGAAGCGGTAGACTCAGCAACTCGGGTTTGATTCCTGGTCAGATCACACCAAAGATTAGGCCTATCCTGTATAAAAATTGGTATATAGCTTATTCACAGCTTTCCAGCTTGATGTTCAGCAATTAAAGGGACAGTGTGAAGCCTCCGTTGTGTGTGGTAGACAGGTGGGCAGTGACAGCTTGACTCCAAGACCGAAAGATCCCTTTGCTGTCTCCTTGCCAAGGCAACCTGGTGAATAAAATGTAATTACAATTGTAGCTGAAACTCTCTGCTCTAGCCTATCTCACTGTCTCAGTATGGCCTACATATTTGTCATTCTATGCTCAATGCTAGTAATAATCGTATGTACCAGTACAATGTAAGAATTAGGTAGAAGCTAGTAAGGTTAGGCCTATTGAGCCTTAACTCACGATGGCCGATGCACTGTGCAATAAGCCTAGAGCGGCATTAGATCATCACAGATACCATCCCTACAGTCAAGAATCTAGCATACGGTACTCAGTGTTGAATAAACAAACTGTAGGCCTACTAACACTAACCTACCTAATTTAATTCTATTGGGAATGTACGAAATTCTATGTTAACAACATAAACTTCAAGTTTTGACCGCTACAACGATGCCCCAACACCCTCCAAGACCACGATTCCCAAACCCTTTTACCCCCCAAGACCCAAATTACTGTAACTAACCAAAAACTTGGTGATAATTTACCCGCCAATTTTGGTAAATGTTAATACGACAGCGGATTGCTTACATCTTAAAAAGTAAAGCACATTTTCAAGTTAGCCTATAATCAAATAAACAAAATCGAAACACACGTTTATAAATTGCTGTGATATGAAGAGTATCGCCATTGGTTATGAGTGTTTTTAATCATCTGCAGCAACATATTTTTTAATAAAAATAAGGTGTTTTGAACTTTGTTTTCACCATTTTGATGTTTTTTCATGTTTTCACCATTGTTTCGATTTACAAACAGTTTTTCGATGAATGATAAATTCCTAAATGGAGATTTGCCACAACTTGAAAACCAGAACTGTTTTGTGTTTCTCACACGGCAGCGCTGCAAAGTTCTTCTTTCTTCATTGATGCTTTTCCATGAGGGTTGCGAGGGTAGCTGCTCAAGATTAAGCTGCCACACTTCACAGTCTTTCATCACATCCATCATTTTGCTTGAGTGAAGTCCCAAGCAATTCAATCCTACACCCACCCACTTGAGCAGAAGTACTAGGATTATTATCAGAACAATTATCAGTTTCCATCTGCCATCCAGATCCATAGTTCCAGAGCCACGTATTTTGGTTGAAGAAACTCCAAAAATATCGAGAAAATACCGCTTTGCTTCCTCAACCAATTTTAACTCCTTTCCTGCGAAGCAGAGCCTTTTAACTAAACTCCGCAGTAACGTCTAGAAGAGCTACGCCAAACTCCCCCAATCCCTCTCTCCTTCATAAGTGAACAATTGAATTAAGGATTTTTGATAAAAGTTTATTTTTATAATCAATGAATCAAAAAATGCAGGGTGTGAAATAGTCTTTGGATCAATCTGAAAACTATTTCAAGGCTTTTCTTCAAAATCATATGACTGTCCCCCACAGTCAATAATCAAAATCCAAAGAGAGGAGACGTGAAACGCGATTTACCCTAGTAAAGCAGCTTAAACACGTTTCACAAAAAATAACACTGGTTACTTCAATCCTACTTAGTCATTATCCTCTTCAAAGCATCCAAGCACGAATAAATAAGTCACAGATCAGTGATAGCACGTGGTACATCGCCCTCTTCTAGCACCCAGCAAGAGCCGGAGATTAAGAAAAAAAAGGTGCCTGCTGGCAACCTAAAGTAGTCTAGAAAAAAAAGGCAATGCAGAAGATGTTCTAACACTGAATTAGCGATTCTTAAAAGACTGCACAGTAATTTGACTTGCGCCGATCAGATAATGACAAACAATTGTTTCTGTATACCGGTAAGTAGCAGAATTGCGAAAAACGAATAATTAATATATAACATCAACCAAAAATACACAAACAAGACTGAGTTGAAAATGAGTTTTTAGTCACGTGATGAGCACAAGGCAGTTTATTTTTTATTTCGATTTTGTTTATTCGTTGACAGGAATTTGGCAACTTGTAGCAATATCCTATAGTAATTCGTTTTTTAACTTTACACGATAAATGTGTGCTGGAAATAAGATTCTACTGCACTACAGCGCAAAGGAATCTGCTGGTATATAAACACTTTCAGCTAATGTATTGAATGATATAGGCCTATGTGGATACGGACTAAATGAGCTCTCACAATTAAGCAACTTTATTGTGTAATTTTAAACTGTAGCTTTTTATGATTCCAAATTGCTACGGTATATTAAAGCAAATCATTTTTTTTTCAGTTCTGTGTCTGTGTTTTTTCCTAAATTCGTTCTGTCAAAATTAATTAATTGATTTGTGCAACATATCCGCGTCAAAGACCGCGTACCAATTGGCCGGCTCGGTTTAACAACCTACGACTTGATCTCCAGCTTTAGAAAATAACTAATGTATTTGATTAAACTTTTACTTGTGGCTACGTTGGAGTCGAACTCTCCCTTCTTTTACTGTAAGTTTCTCATTTTTTTAATTATTATTATTTTTTTTCATCAAGCACAGTAACTTAGTTTTGAGATAAATATGTACATTAGACACAGTTCTTGCTGAGATGATGACGAAGGACTAAATGTCATCGAGTCAACCATCACCTGCACTTCCGCTTCAAAATATGGGTCCGGTATCGTTACGGTATCGATATGTTGGCGACGGCACTTCAACGTCTTCATTTAACTAGCACAAGGGAGAGCGTCCATCACTCCAACGTCCTAGTGTGCCCGCCATTGTAACATCTGGGTTCAACGTGTTTTGAACCGGTATCGACCTGCGATCGACTGGTTCGGTTGAACTAATGTGCAATCCTCCAGGGTGAGTTAAGAAGCAATGTATCCAATTAAACTTTTAATTGTGGCTACGTTGAGTTTGGCGCTACAAGTAGCTAGTAATTATCATCTCATCTTTATCCTCTTGTTCCCATGTGTTCCAGCGTCCCGCCATAGTGGCACAACAAGACGCGGGAGAAAGATACGGGTTCCTGTCCGTTATCTTACTTAGTCATTGTGTTGAATGATGAACTACTAATTTATTTACTGGTGTCAAGGATTGTTATTTACAAAAACCACGTTTCTAAAACCCACGTTTGTAAAAAACCACGTTTGTAAAAAACACGGTTGTTAGACTACCACGTTTGTTACGACCATTATGTTCTTTGTAATTTGAAGCATATTTTTTTCAACTGCTTTAAGCTTTCTTTCACTTTTGTGCTTTTTGCACTGTCTCCAACGCCGTTTTTCTACTTTGCGGAGTAATATAATTGTTTTGGCGCCAAATTCTTAGTCAGATAGGCGAGAGACAGTGCAGTGTTCAGTTAGCGGTTTAGGTGCGTGTTTGCCTGACCAAATTGAGTTAGGTTTTGTTTCTTTTTGTAAGACTTGACTACCTATTGCTATATTTGTTTTCTATTTGAATAAAAAACCATTCCATTTAATGGATTGCAGTTGGCTAGGCCACTGTTGCTGATTTTGCCTAGCTCATTGAAACTGCTTTCCGTCATTGCTGATCTGTTGATTGTTGCTGCTGGCAACCTGCTAAGCCATTATTGCTGAATTTGCCTAGCTCATTAAAGTTGCCTTCGTTTATTGTTTGAACTGGTATTTGTCCAAGGCTGAATTGGACCATTGATTGTTATTGCTGCCTCATTATTGGACTATTTTCATTGCTTGGCTTCTGCTCTAGGCTATTTCATTTAATTGGAATACGATGTCTGATCCAGCCGATGAGCATGAAGCAGAAACCCCAGAAGTTGCTGAGGAAATATCTTTTGATGTTCCTAATCCTACTTCTCCTGGACAAGAAGGATCTCTTCTCATGATATTTCAAATAATGCAAACACAGATCCAAAATCAGCAGCTGGCTGCTGAAAAACGTATGGCTGCCCAACTAGAGGAGATGCGGACGAGATCACAAGAAGACCGCCTCCAATCAGCTCAATTTTTAACAGATGCGCAACTTCATGCTGGAAAGTCGGATGGAGGGAGCTCTTCCAATTCTCCGGAAAAACTTCAACAAAAATTTAAGAGGTTAGATGGAGAAGCCAAAGAACTGTTTGACGACTTGAAGGCAAGGTGCAATGAAAATAAACCATTGCATGAAGTCGAGGTAATACATACGGCTCTTGAAGGAGCCATGTGTGGTCTAAAAACCTATGTGGACTCCAAGATCGATTACATCTAAGATGATGGCACCAGGGATGCATTACTAACCCAATATCGCTTGACCAAAAGCCGATATTTTGAAGAAGCAGCAACTGCTATGTCCACCATCGCCAAGTTGAAAGCTGCTCTAGATGAAGACGAATTAGCTGGTCCATTACCAGGTGGAGTCTCTCCTCCCACCTTTGATGGAGACAAGATGAAATTCCCAACCTTTTGGGATGCTTTTTGCCCTTTAGTGCAAGAAAACCCCAAAGTTAGTAGGTTTTTCAAGATGACCTACCTGAAAAGCGCTATGAAAGGTGAAGCCTCTGGAGTGTTAGACAAATTTACCACCATCGCCGAAAATTACGAGGCTGCTGTAGATGCAGTCAAAAAGCGCTTTGGTAGAAATCAAGCTATCATTCGAAGCCATGTCGGCGATATTTTAAATGGTGGAAAGATTGATGCTAACGTCAAACAATTACGAGGTTTGCTGGATAAAATAATAGCCAAAAAGGCAATGCTATCTCAACACAATGCGCAGTGGGATCAAATTTTCACTCAAATCATAGAACAACAACTTCCACATTCCTTGAGTGAAAGGTGGATCCGTAAGTTGAGTCCTCTGATTGAAGCCGATGTTGCACCAACTTCAGAAGCAATGATCGAATTTTTAAGTGCCGAATTAGCTACAATGAAGACATTGGCAACTACCAACAACTCTTTTGATACCGTTAAGTCAAAACCAAAACAGCAAGGTTCTCGCGTTTCCAAGAATTCTGCAAATGTGTCAAAGCAAGGTTTCAAGTCTGGGCAGTATAACAACAAACGACCCACTTCCTCTCAGTCGCTTAGTGTTCAGACTCAGAATCACGGTAAGAACGTTGAACTTTGCATTCTTTATGGTAAACAGCATAAACTGTCTGTTTGTCCTGATTTTTTGCAACTAACGCCTGCTCAAAGGCTTGCGGAGTTAATTGGTCGGCCTGGTAAAATTTGCTTTAAATGTTTAAATGGCAGACTGTCTGAGGACCATCCTACAACATTTCGTAAATGCGCAGCTAAATGTGAAATTTCTGGCTGTGGCAAGCCGCATCACCAATTACTTCATGTAGCGGAAAAGTGTGCTGAAAAATCAAACTCTTCTGTTACCATTTGTAATTCAACTTCTACTGTTATGACAGTACCAAATCAGGCTAGTGAAATGACTGTTATTCTCCCTACTACTGTTACTAAACTTTCTACTAATGGCGCTGAGAAAGTTGTTAGAATTGCATTTGATTCATTTTCTCAGAAAAGTTTTGTGACCCAGGATATTGCCGATCAATTGAATTTGAAAGTTATCAGAAAGGACTGTTTGCAAATAGCTGGGTTCGGTGGTGCAACTGTGACTAGTGACATGGACGTAGTTCAATTTTCCTTGCTGCCGTAATGCAGTATTTCTCGCCCTTCTGATGGTGTGTTGGTAGAGGCCCATGTCAAAAGTGGCTGCATTTGTTCCCCTGTTGATGCTGTTAAGTTTGAAATTGGTGACCATGAACATTTAGTCGGACTTGACCTTGCTGACCCTTTACCAAGAAAGGCGTCTAAAATTGATGTTCTATTGGGTGCACAGTATTATTATGATGTTATGTCTGGTACGGTGGCCAGGCCAAAGATACCAAACACAGCACCTTGTGCTATTGAAACAATGTTTGGTCGGTGCTCGCTGGAGCCTGTGGTGCTCAGAACGATGTAGGCGTTTCCAACTGCATGTTATTGACTACAAGTTCTCCAAATTCTTCTCCATGGTCTAAGCTTGAAGGACTGGATCAGAATTTTTGGGAGCAAGAAGCAGTTGGTTTGATTGACAAAACCCAGTCATTCACTCACGACGAGCGAGATGCTGTTGAACAATTTAATGAATCTGTAACGTTTAACAGTGAACGATATGTTGTTGGCCTACCATTTAAGCGGGATGCTCCCGAGCTGATGAGCAATTACAATGAAGCTTTTTCACGCCTGTTAACTACAGAAAGGAGTTTGAAGAAAGATCCTGAGAAGAAAGAGGCTTATATAACTGCCATTAATGAATATGTCGAAAACGGCTATGCAAGAGAACTGACAAACTCTGAACTAGATGAGATCGATTCATGCAAGAGGTACTATATTCCTCATCATCCTATTTTCAAGATGACAAGTGCTTCCACCAAAGTACGAATCGTATTTGACGTCAGCGCTAAAGCTCTAAATGGCTGGTCATTGAATGATTGTCTTTTGAAAGGGCCTAATCTCCTACGTGATATAGCTGCTGTGCTGCTCAGGTTTTGCATGAACTCCATTGCTTTAAATGCAGTGGTGTAAAGTAACGAAATACTTTTACTTGAGTAGATTACTCAAGTAGTTTTTTCCAGTAACGAGTACTTTTTGAGTAGTTTTTTTGTGGCTACTTTTACTTTTACTTGATTACTTTTAGAGTGAAGTAACGCTACTTAAGTAGTATTTTGATTTAGAAAAGTAGAAAGTACTATAATTTTAAATTTGAACAACAAATTCGCCAGAACGGTTGACTTTTCCACCAGCAATTGTTCAATTTCGTTAAGTTACAGTATTTGTCTTTTGCTCCTTTTTCGGCTGGCAACTCTTGTGTCTCGGGTTAGACCATAGATTCTGTCAAACCATCACAGCGCCTGCAGCAATGCCTTTTTTCCACGTGTGTGCGTACGTATCAGATCCAGTCTGGCGAAAAGCAGTTTAATGTTCAAGACAGTTTTGGTTTCACGTTCGTTGTTTGGTGTCTGCTCTTCACCGCATACTTACATAGATGTTTACTCTATTAAAAGTAACTCATGAAAGAAGCAATTAGACAAATAAATTTTGCTTAAAATGCGTCCTATGGTAACTGAACGTTTCTATTGCTAAATTCTACAGAGTGAGTCAAAAATCACGCACTATATACCGGTATGCCATAAACGTTTATTGTACGGTACTCCGATATATTGTGCATTGTAATTACAGAATGTCTTCAGTATGACGATCAATTTCGTCCAAGTAGAGACCCTGGCTATCTAAATGGGCTATCTACAATGATTTTGTGTGATTTAGTGACGTAATGCTCATTAGGCTTCTGCCTACCTTCACATGTGAAATAAATCCAATTAAAAAAATCCACAATAATTTCGATTAATTAATCCACAAAAGGTTATCGCGGAATACACTGAAATAGCTATGATGCGAACTTTTGTCCCATTCTGTGGATACAGTAGATTATTATACACTGATAAGACACGTCTAGAGTGTTTTTAAATTTAAGCATAATTTATGATTTAACAATGACAATGAGTATTTGAGCAAAGATTTTGTAAAATGATTCCATGTAAATTCTGCGCGTCATGATTTTCAAATCTCAAAATTTTGCTGTTGTTGTTCTTTTTGATTAATCGTCTTGAATATAGTAACAAAAAGCTTGCAAATATTAATAATTCATGACTTCTTGAGAGAATGAGGGGTTAGAAGACCAAGCGCTATGTGGCAGTGATTTGAAGGTATTGACCAGTTGTCGGTCATACTTATCGATCGGATATTTTGTTTATTTTGCTTGAATACTTTTAGAAATACTTTTACTTGAGTAGTTTTAAACCGGCTACTTTCTACTTTTACTCAAGTACTTTTTTTGGTCAGTACTTTGTACTTTACTTCAAGTAGTTTTTTCGTCTGTAACGAAACTTTGACTTGATTACAATTTTCGAGTACTTTTTACACCACTGTTTAAATGGCGATCTGAGAAAAATGTTTTGCCAAACAGCAGTTGCCGCGGAATTCCAGCCATATCAGTTATACTTGTGGTGAAATTGTGATACAGTGAGTGAGCCCAAGGTGTATGCAATGCAGCGTTTGATGTTTGGTGGCACTTCCAGCCCATTTTTGGTTGTACAATGCATTCTGCACCATGCAAATAGTTCTGATGTTGTAACCAAACACGGTTCGATCGTTTATGATCTGCTACGTCGCAATATGTACATGGATGACGTCCATATTGGCCGCACCTCGGTGGAGGATGTAATTGCCCAACAGCGTATGGTAGTAGACTTTTTCAATTCTGGTGGTTGGAGTATAGTCAAATTTGCTTCAAATAGCCCTGAAGTTATGGCTGCTATCACAAAGGAGTTCAGACATCCCAGTATGGTTCTAGATCTCGATGAAAATGAATTTGGTGAAGCTTCATCACTTGGTCTAAAATGGGACACTACTGTTGATGTTTTGTACTGCAAAGCAAGTGATAAATTGTTGAAGCCAGGCAAAGTGGTGACCAAACGCAGTATATTGATCAAAGTCAGCCGTATTTTTGATGTGTTTGGCTTTCTCGCCGGCTTTACCATTTGAGCTAAAATTCTGCTTCAGCAGCTGTGGAAACTGAAACTGGACTGGAATGAACCCTTGAACAATGATTGTGCTGTAAAGTATACTGAATGGGTGGCAGAACTGGCTGATTTAGAGACTGTAAAATTTCCAAGGTGCCCGTTTTATTTGCACCAAACTGCTGTTTCTGTTCAAATTCACGAATTTTGCGATGCTTCCCTAGATGCGTACGCCGCCATTGTTTATCTTCGAATCGAATATTCACCTAATGATGTTCAAGTTGCTTATCTGATGGCGAAGACAAGAGTTACTCCCTTGAAAGGTGCCACTATTCCAAGATTAGAACTTATGGCCGCTCACAGTCTCGCTAAGCTGACTCAGTATGTTATATCATCATTAAATAAAGTGATGACAGTGGACAGCGTTCATCTCTGGTCTGATTCTAAAGTTGTTTGATCTTGGATTGCCAAACCAAGTAACACCTGGAAGATATTTGTCCGCAACAGAGTTCAGGACATTCATGATCTGTTTTCGTCGGAAGTGTGGAGACCTGTCCAGGTCCTGAAAATCCTGCTGATCTGCACAGTCGTGGGATAAAATTGCTTGATTTGAGAGACAATGATTTGTTTTGGCATGGCCCTGAATGGCTCATTCTTGATGAGTCTTGTTGGCCCGGCAAAGAAAGTTGCAATGAACTGATTTCTACTGAACAGGAAGAACTGAAGAAAGAGGGTGCTAAAGTTGTTGCATCAATGGCTATTGTACACTCTAGGCTTAGCGAAATCGATACTGGCATATTTGAACACTTTTCAAGTTACCCTAAGACGGTTCGTTTAATTGCGCGCATGTTAAGATGGAGGTACTGCACTCAGCATCCCAGACGCTTTACCACTATCTGTATTGGCCCGGTGGAATACGAACTAGCAGAAACTTTCATTTTTAGACTTGTGCAAATGACTAATTTTTGTGATAACTATTTTGAATTGCAAGCCACGGGTATACCACGCCGTAACTGTTGTTTTTAGGACATGGATCCGAGATCATAAATTAATTGTTTGTGGTGATCGACTTGCGTTTTCAGCCTTGCCCGGCTCCCAAAAAAGCCCAATTATCTTGCCGGCGAAAAATAGCTTGGTAGAGAAATTAATTTTGCATGTTCACTCACGAAATTGTCATGCACCACAGGACACTACAATTGCTATTTTACGTGAGCGATTTCATATTATCTATATTCGTGAGAGTGTTCGCCGTGCCCTTAAAAACTGCGTAACTTGCCGACACTATTCAAGCCAGGCTTTGCAGCAAAAAATGGGTGTCTTACCGCTCGAAAGAGTAACTCCGGCTCCTGCGTTTACTGACATTGGACTTGATTTTACCGGCCCCGTCTTCATTAAAAACGAAGAGACTGGCAAAATGAGAAAGGCCTATATTTGCATATTTACGTGTACGCACAGTCGTATGGTGTATTTTGAACTCACTAACAATATGTCAACTGAAGAGTTTCTGGCTGCTCTTAGACGTACGATCAATCGACGCGGATGGTGTAAGAAAATCATAAGTGATAACCTACTGACCTTTAAAAAGGCTGAGAAACTTGTTCAGCTTTCCATTGCTAACGATTTAGGCAAAGACTTGTAAGTTGTATGATAAATCCGAGCAAAGTTTTCTTGCTGAGAATGGCATTACTTGAATTTATATCACAGAGCGTAGCCCTCATCGCGGCGCATTTTATGAGAGACTTAATCGCTCCTTGAAAGAGCCGCTAAGAAAAATTCTTGGCAAAGCACGACTAAATTACACTGAACTGTACACTATTTTGACTGACATTGAAGCTGCATTAAACCAGCGTCCGCTTACCTGTTTAGGTAGTGATCCAAGAAACCCACAGGCTATTACCCCGAGTCATTTAGCCATTGGCCACGCATTAAAGACTGTTCCCAACATTCCGGATGATCCGAGAATTTCCGTTTCTAAGCGTTATAAGCATTTGCAAATGCTTCTGAAGCATTTTTGGAAGCATGGTGTAAAGAGTATCTCCCGACCCTGGCTAAGCGCCACAAATGGCAGTCTGAATGCTCAGTTCCGAAAATTGGTGACGTGTGTTTAATCAGTGAAGACAATGTTACTCGTCCAAACTGGCCTTTAGCACGTGTTATCGAAGCCATTTCGAGTAAAGATGGCTTGGTACGAACATTTAAACTGCGAACTAAATCCGGTGTTTTGACCAGACCGGTACAAAAACTGTATTTGATTGAAAAATGTGATGATGTAAATGACACTCCTCTCAACGCAAATGACATTGATCCCGATGTAAATAATTTACCCGAGCTTGAATCTGGCACTGGACAAATTTCAGACGTTGATAGACAAATTTCGACTGATATCGAACAATCATGTCGAGGTGGCCAGGATGTTCCAGCGTCCCGCCATATTGGCACAACAAGACGTGGGAGAAAGATACGGGTTCCTGTCCGTTATCTTGATTAGTCATTGTGTTGAATGATGAACTACTAATTTATTTACTGGTGTCAAGGATTGTTGTTTACAAAAACCACGTTTCTAAAAGCCACGTTTGTAAAAAACCACGTTTGTAAAAAACACGGTTGTTAGACTACCACGTTTGTTACGACCATTATGTTCTTTGTAATTTGAAGCATATTTTTTCAACTGCTTTAAGCTTTCTTTCACTTTTGTGCTTTTTGCACTGTCTCCAACTCCGTTTTTCTACTTTGCGGAGTAATATAATTGTTTTGGCGCCAAATGCTTAGTCAGATAGGCGAGAGACAGTGCAGTGTTCAGTTAGCGGTTTAGGTGCGTGTTTGCCTGACCAAATTAAGTTAGGTTTTGTTTCTTTTTGTAAGACTTGACTAACTATTGCTTTATTTGTTTCCTATTTGAATAAAAAACCATTCCATTTAAATACGTGGTAAAATTAGGTGTATTAGTAGCAGACGGTGAAATACCGTGTAGCAACAATGGGGCTGATATCCTTACGACAAATCACCAGCGGTTCAAAAGTTTTTCATTTTCTCAGAAATTTAATTGCCTAGATTTTTACTTTTTCCGGTCAAATTTTTACTTGTACCAAGCAAAGACCCGGGCCTCAGAGAGAAAATTTTCCAGGGAGGTACGAAGGTCGATACCGGGCCCCCAAATCTTATCTGGTCCCCCAAGCGTTATTAGGGCCCATGCCGATAAATTATTTTTTGTCCGACGGGGCGTGGATCTTCATTTAGAAGTGAGGGGATAACGATATTCGCAAATAGTGTTTGGACCTATGAAAAACACAACTAGACATAAATTGGTTTAAATCCAGCTAGGGGGTCTGGGGGAGCTCTGTGAGCTCCCCCAGCGGGGTCCGGGGCAGAGCCCCGGAAGCTTTAGCACTTCTTATGTTTCTCGAGCGTAAAATACAGCATTTGATCAACATCCCAGCACCAAACTTGCTTAAATTGACAAGCAGAAAACGAGATATACATAAAAGAAAGTATGTGAAATGGGGGATGATGACATTGACACTACATTATACAATATAACGACTTCAATACTGCAAATCCAAATATTTTACTGATAAAAGTTTTATCAATTTAGCTAGTCGGATAAAATATTCCCCACCCAAACTCTTGATTATCTTGGCAATAAGTTTATTTGTTAATATACGGGTAATGTACCAGTGCCTAGATTGAGCTAGAGGCTAGATAGACATAGAAGGCAAATAAGGCAGGAGCACAGATAGTATGTCAACTTTGACCCCGCTCTCTGAGGTTGAAATGCTTTTGAATCTCTGGAAATGTGGGCCCTCGTACATTGTTAAACCGTAGAACTAGGGCTCTCAATTCAGAGAAATGTGATAAAACGTTAATTTCGGTGCAAGTGTATGACTTTTGATATATTTTCCTTTTTTTTTTAATCAAATCGGCCACTATTGGATGCCCTAACAGCTGTATAGCAAAAATAGCGACCAATTACCAGTTCTGAATAGGCTGACTGATATTTTTGCTGTAGACAAGTTTGATTAGGGCGTTATGGAGCAATACCAAAACTTAACGCGGAAACCTGAACTTTTCCGGGCCCCTTGAGCCGGGGCCCCCCTAAGCCCGGGCCGGCCCGGGTACGATGTGCCCCCTGAACCCCCCTCTCGCAGGCCTGGCAAAGACGATTATAATATTTATGAATCGCGATAATACAAGAGAAGTACAAATCGAACCCCTTAAAATTATAGTTCTGCTCATATATAGGAAGAGCTAGAGCGATACGGTCTTAGAGCAAACTTGACTAAAACTGCAAACTGCGATTTAAACCCATTCAATGCGTCCAGGGGCCGTATTGTGCCTTGTTTTGCAAGAGCTACAATATGGAAAGTTTTGTTTGTTTTGAAAAGCTTGACGGCGTAACCTTTGCGTTGTGTTACATGATAAGTCACCCCCCCCCCCCCCAGATGAGTAGTCGTAAAACAACGCTATATGAACTCATGGACATTAAGCAACATTTGTGCAGCCTTTTTCAATTGTATATCTCAGCCTGTTCCTTCACATGAGCAGCCAGATATTAACGATGACGTACTAAAGCACTTGAAATGATGAGCTTAACGATGGGGGTACCAAAGTACCCCTCAATTTTTGCTAAAAACTACCGTATGCTTTGTACGGTACGCGCTTGTTGCGAAGGTACGGGTACTGACTGTACATTGGCACGCTGTTTGAATGTGCGTAGTAAACGTACTAACGTACCGTATCATGAAGTACTGTACGTTACGTAACAAAGTTTGCAACTTGTTGACGACGCTACGTACCGTACTTGTGTTAGTACGAAGCATTGTTACGCGTCTGTAAATTATTTTTGACCCGTGTTCTGATTTCTGAGCTCTGACTATTGTTTTCGTCCTCTTTCTTTCCCAAATACTAAGCCAAAAGGCGTCACATGAGTTCAAAAGCTCCAAACTCGGCAAAACTGACTTTCATGAATTCTATGTTAAAATATATAGGCAGTCAAAACTTTTTTTAAAAGCGCCGAAAACGAAAACCGAAAAAACAGCAATTTTTTCCTACGTACCGTACCTTTCAAGTACAGTACGTTTAGAGCTTTGATTGACCTACGTACCGTACGTAGTACAATACGTTTAGAGCGCACCATCCAATGAAAAGTACGTAGGTACGGTACGCATGCAAACTTTTTTTTGGTACGTCACGTCAGTACGGTATGGTAAATTTTTGAAGTTATACGCTACGTTCAAGTTTTGAACGTACCGTACCGTACTGCCATATCCTTGCTTTTATGCAATACCCACAGTACGGTATTTTATTTTTTCAGAGTCCTATAAATAGATAGATGACTTACCGTTCCGAAACGACAAAAGCCTGTCTATAAGTCACAAATAATCAATGTGCAAGCGATATTTTATTTTCAGAAAAGATTTCAATTGGAGACACGTCATCACTCAAATCAAAGCAATGACATTACGATAAATAATATATTTACCAAAGGTGGAGTCCTCGAGGACGTCCTTGGCCTCGAGGACACATTTTGAAGTCCTAGGCCTTGGCCTTGAAGGTCAAGTTCTTGGCCTCGAGGCCTCAAGTCCTCGAAAATTGGCCTGTCCTCGGCTCGAGGACAGCACTATTTTTTGAATTGTTAAAATGTTGTGGAGCGCCTGAAAAATGTTTTGGAAAACGTTTTTTTGTGGAGATCGCTTGAAAAATTTTTGTGAAGACCTTTTTTTTTTTTTGAGATCGCCTGCAAAATTTTTGTAAAGACTTTTTTTTTTTTTGGAGAGCACTTGCGCTTGTGTCCTTGGTCCTTGGCCTCGAGCATTCCTGTCCTTGGCCTTGGCCTCGGATTTTTTTGTGTCCTTGGCCTTGGCCTCGAGCCTTGTGTCCTCGACTCCACCTCTGACAATTACCGTACCCGAATTTGTGTACGTGTTGATAAGACATTATTTTTGTAGAAACTGGTAAATTTTGGATAAATCGCAACTCACTATTCGTTTATTTAGTTCCACAGTGGGAACTCAAGCTATTCAAATTTAGCAGCTATAATAAATTGCAAGCTATTACTCATCATTCCAATAGGTTTCGATACACACTAACTTTTTTGCTCTTTTGCAACTGCCAGCTAAATGGAGTTAAGTATGCGACGCTTATAGTGAGCCTATACTGTACGATGCATTTATTATTTAATAAAACATCAATTACTCTATGAGCCAAAGGTTTTTTTTTTCCTTGTAGTTAAATCCGGACTGTGCAATTCAGTTCTCAAAAAACAGCAATACGAATCTCATTCCAATATTTTTTAATAACCTGTTTTCTGCTTGCAAAAATTTTTACTGACCTTAAAAATTATTCTTTGCTGATTTAATTGGTCTAATTTTTCCATGACTAATGGTGTACCTAATGAGCGTTCTTTGAGCTCTATACTGTATATTATATATAATACAACAAGCACCAAACTGAAAAATATTGTAGAGCAGTCACACCTGTGAAAAAAGCAACGATCATGATGTTCTTATAGTTCTGATGGAGTGTAAATATAAAATAAACTGATCTTTGACAACATGCAGAAATTTTGCGCTGTAGCTTCTAGTCCAATTACGTCACACGATTATTCGTTTGTGACTTCATGCTGGAGATGGCGAATGCCGCGGCAGCCTGGATGATGACATAATGGTCAGCTGCTGAGTTTCAGAAACTCCATGAGAAGTCCCGAATGGACGCTGCAGCAAAATACAAAAAAATGTTCTAAATACACAATAAAACAACTTTTATGACAGTATGTTACTCCAAGCCAGTAAGGTACGCACCGGCTAAACTGACAAGGAGGCAAAAAGAGCATTTGACCCAAGGCCTCTACAAATGGGCATGAGCCTCTCTCCGAATGGGTCCTCCTACACGTGGACTTCCAGGTGCAACGAACAAAATACTGGAAGAGTGCAATGAATCCCGATAAAGACTTTCTCTTTTTGGAGCAATTTCCACTTTCCAGTAAACACTTTTTTCGATTTTGACCTTAATTTGACGGAAAAAAGCTACCAATTTCTCTGCAAAAACTTGACAGAAAAATGATGCAAAATTTTTTATAAAGTTGCCCTCTCCTTCCCTGACACTAGCCTCTAGTTATGCCACTACTGTAGTAAGATGCAGTGCGTTTGATTTGGTTTGGAGGTTGTTAGAAATTCCTCTCTGCTAGAAAGTAGAGAGTTGTCAGCAGGGCCTCAGAGAGAAAATTTTCCAGGGGGTACGAAGGTTGATACCGGGCCCCCAAATCTTATTGGACCCCCAAACCTTATCGGGGGCCCACGCCGTTAAATCATTTTTTTGCTCGATGGGTGCAGATCTTCATTTAAAAGCGAAGGATTAACGATATTTGCATACAGTTAAGGACCTATGAAAAACACAACAAGACATAAAATTGGTTTAAATTCAGCTAGGGGGTCTGGGGGAACGCTGTGAGCTCCTCCACCGGGGTCCGGGGCAGAGCCCCGGAAGCTTTAGCACTTTTTATATTTCTCGAGGGTAAAATACAGCATTTGATCAACATCCCAGCACCAAACTTGCTTAAATTGACAAGCAGAAAACGTGATGTACATGGAAGAAAGTATGTGAAGTGGGGGATGATGACATTGACACAATATTATGCAATACAATGACTTTAAAACTGCAAATCCAAATATTTTACTGATAAAAGTTTTAAGTCATCTGCAATCATAGACTTGACAAACCCAAATACCTATTAAACTCATACAGATAGAGTGAGTTACTTAATGATAGTAGTGTAGTACTGTTGAAAACAAATGCTTTTGGAACGCTGGAAATGTGGGCCCTCGTACATTGTTATATCGTAGAATTAGGGCTCTCAAGTCAGAGAAATGTAACAAAACGTTAATTTCGGTGCAAGTGTATGGCTTTTGATATATTTTCCTCTTTTTTTTAATCAAATCGGCCACTATTGGATGCCCTAACAGCTGTGTAGCAAAAATAGCGACCAACTACCAGTTCCGAATAGGCTGACTGATATTTTTGCTGTAGACAAGTTTGATTATGGTGTTATGGTGCGATACCAAAACTTAACGCGGAAACCTGAACTCTACCGGGCCCCTTGAGCCGGGGCCCCCTAAGCCCGGGCCGGCCCGGGTACGATGTGCCCCCTGAACCCCCCTCTCGCAGGCCCTGGTTGTCAGAAACTAAAGAGATCGTCTAAAAGCACATTTTTGATGTAGTGCGTAACAATCAACAGGAATCAGATAAGATCATTTTTCCAAAGTATTTATCACCTGGCTCAATCGTGATTAGATTTTAACGGAATGTATTTTGAATGAATGTGTTGGGTGATCGCATTCTGAACTCTTCAGCTTCTTTTGTGAATCAGCAAAGCCTTGGGCCACGGAATGTTACATCGATAGAACTGCAGCTACGCGCAAGAAAACTGGAGAAAGAAGTGACTATTTCTACACTACTCAATGAGTGTGTGCCACCCAGGCGCCCAAATGCCAATGAATATAGTCTAGTGGTCTATTCCTGCTCACTGAAGAGGTAACTTCACTTTTTTGCCCCGAAGAATTCTAAAAGTATCGTGAGCAGTTGACGTGGACGTATGCGAACTTCTATTGCAACGGAAAATTTCAACTGCTATGTGGAGCACCGGAGCTACGGCATGCCTATAGATATTTCGCTTGTAAGAGTATTTATATTGTTGTTATTATTATTACTATATTATTTGATATTATTTTTCAGAGTTTTCTAACTCATATTGCGTGACAGAAAAGCAACAGAGACAGTGGGCATATTGCGTACACTGCAGCAGGCAGACATCAAACTTTGCAAAATGAAATCACAAAAATATTGCGAACAGCCGCGAAAAGATCGGAAGAAAAGATCTTACGATGGCAGCCCTTTAAAAAAACTAGCATTGCTTTATTTGTCTTACCCTTTTCACTTTCTGAGCACACTTGGCCGGTAGACAGCACAAGAAAGCTTTGATGAATCCTTCCCTAAACTTTTTGTTCATGAAGCAGTAGATTACAGGATTGACGCACGTCGAAGTATAGGACATCAGCTGAAAAAAATAAAGCAAACACTTTATCATATGCCAAATATGAACACGAGGCTCATTTTTGTTCAAAATTTAAACAAATTAAGAATACATAAGGCCAAAAATTTGTAAAAATTTAAAAACAGCTTTAAAAAAATTTTTTTTTTAATTTCAAATTCATAAAAATTTAAAAACAATTTAAAAATTTTAAAAACTTCAACCAAAATTGGCTCTTATAAAAAAACTGCAGGAGGAAAACTGGAAAAATATTTCCAGCCCATACTAAAAGCACTTTCTCATATCTTATGTTGTGCTTGTAAATAATGATCTTCGGAACAATGCGCAGCGTGGATGTATAAAGCGTCTGCAATTGAAATGGTAGCCCCAAGTTCGATTCTGGAATGGGTTAGACTATAAAAGATTATAAAAATTGATATTCACAGCTACTCTACTTGACGTTCAGCATTGAAAAGAAAAAATGTGAAGCCTCTACTGTTTGAAATTTTAACTTTTAAAATTTTAGACTACGTATTTACTTTTGTTCAAAAATCGTGACATGTTAATCTCTACTGATCATCTAATTCTGATTAAAAGGCATTCAGGTCAAAAATTTTTTGCTCGGTTTTCTCTCAAAAAGTTTTGGCGGATCTGAAGACCGACTTCACCAAATTTGAGCTTTCTGCGACCTTCTGTTTCCAAGATATGACAATCTAGATTTCCGCTTAGAAAGATTTTTTCTTAAAAACTTTGCTAGGGTTGCCAACTAAAAACAAAATTTCGAAAAGTTACTGCATGTTTGTATAACTGTCAATAAGTGTTTTCAGCAGTATTGTGTTTAAAACAAAGTAAATTGTCATAATTTTAAAGTAAGGTGCTTTTCAAGTAAATTCAAATCAACTGAATCCAAAAGTTAATGCTCTGTCAGAATACTGACAAAATGGATACACTAAAGTAAAAGGAAAATTGTGAACTTTGAACTGCAGTATTTTAAACACGGGGAGACATAGAAAGTTCAAATTTGGTGAGAATGCAATTAAGGCTTTTCCCAACATTTTGATTTACAGTGAAAAGCTTGACTTGAATGATCATTTAAATTACAAAATTCTCGGTTCTAAACATGATCGAACTAACCTTAATTATTTCAATAAAATTTTCTAAGCTTCTGACCGCACTGTTATGATCAAATGCCTTCCACATATTCGCAAAATACAAAGGAGTCCAGAAAATGAAGTAGAAAATCTGAAACGAAACAAAGTCGAGTAAAAACTCGGCCGATTAATTTCAGTCAAGTAATGTATTGTATTCAAAGTAATTACTTGGGTATCCTAATTTAAGGTAATTGCTACTTTACTAACTTGGCTAACCTCGGTTCGATTCTAAGTCGGGTCGAACCGAAAGTTTGAAAATTGATATTCATAGTTCTCTTACGTGACCTTCGGGTGTGCATTGTGAGGAGCTTTATTACACTGTGTGTGGTGTCCTAATGGGCAAGGGGCAGCTTGACTCGTAGACCGAAAGGCCCATTTTTTATCTTCTGGCCCCGGAATGTGATAATTTATCAAAGTAGCCTGGCCTCGACGATAGTTTGCTTGCTCAGTCAATAAAATACGGTGAGTTCCAAACGGGCGATTGTTGAACAAATCAACAAGGTTTTCATAACATGGATTAAAAAAATCTTTTGTTTAGATCATTAGTTATAAACAGAAATATTTAGTGAATATTGTTAACCGGTGATTTTAATTTCGATAAGCCCTATAATTTCAAATCTTCTTGATCGGGTGAGTAATAATGCGGGGAAGTATGTCGCGTCAAAGACGGTGTAAGCAAATATTTGGTCTGAGGCAAATAAACAGTATTTTAATTTCTTGCAATAACATTCGTGAAATTGATGACCCGATAACGCATAATCGATCCTATTTGGTTCGTAATCCATTATGTTTTAAAATGGAATATTCAAAACAGTTTTATTAAAAGCTAACATTTTGAAAAATGACTCATTGTAATTGCGTAAAATAATGCAAAATTTTATACAGAAAGATCTTTTTTCCAGTTGCAGTCATTCTTGAGACTGAGTTACGATTAGGACACAAAATTAAATATAATCATCACACTTCACTAATTCTATTTTTTGGATAAGTAATGTTACCAATGCTTCACACAATTTGCTAAAGTGGAAATCAGTATATGACGAAAAAGTTCTCTTTCAAATTTTGTATGATTTTTGTGTAGAGAATTGTTAGGTAATATTATCATATACTCGACATACACTACTCTAAAAAAATCGAAAATACGAGCGACTATTCCTCTCCGACGTCATAAAACTAGGAAAAAACTCCATATAGCGATTGCCAAAAAAAAAAAAAATTCCAAAAGATTTTCTTTAATCTGTTAGATCTGTTACATTAATTCCTTTGTATAAGTTCCTGTACTTTTGATATTCTGTTTAGCGCCCTCATTATTTATTTAGCATGTTTGACGCTCGTAATTATATGTACGCAGTGGAAATATTAAAGATTAAGAAAAAAATAAGGAAACACATATTTGCATTTGTACTATTAATAATTTATCAAGCATAGCATGTAGAACTCAGTAATGTGGATTTTTTTCAACATGAAAATCTGCGTATTTTTACTTTTTTGTATTTCATAAATCCTTTGATGTAGTCAATGCTTTTTCTTTTGTAGTCAATTTTCTATAATTCATGTGACCCAGGTAGAAGGGGGAGCTTTGTTAAAATCGAAATTTTATAATTGTTGCATTGTTGTTTGTTAAAAAATTTAGTTTTTAGCTGCAAAACGCAGCGCCATTACGTTGACAAAATACCGCACATGTTTAAGATGTCAGATCATTACGAATTTGAGTGGGTTTTATTGATTTTTCTGCACTCCCTACAAAAAGATAGACACCTCATTATCTGGTTTCGGTTTTGCTCAAAACTTGTTATTCCAACAAAATCAAACGCAAAACTGCCCAATGCATCATTCTTTAGCAGTTTTTAAAAACGTAGATAATCCAAAAAAAACAAAAAAACCAAGACTAACCACAAAGTCGAAGAAAACACAAGTTGCTTTTATAATTTTTCTTCCCCACGTTTCAAGTCCGTTCCTCGGCTTTAGAGCTGGTTTATATCGTTATGACAAGCAAAAAAAAAAAGCAAAATCACTAAAGAACTGGCCAATCAAAGAGTCGAAATGTTGCCAAGAAAACACCGCTAACACAGTGTTAAACTCTTTGATTGGCTAGTTCTTTAGTGACTTGGCACTTTTTTGCACGACTCAGCGGTAAGCTGGCACCGGAGCCGAGAACCAAGCCTGGAACACGAACATGTGAAAACGAATTGAAACTGGCTCTTACTTTCGTCAAAAATCGCAAAATTAACAACGGTAGGGGGCAAACATTTAGCAGCGACAGGAGGCTCTTATCTATACTCGATCATTAACACCTTTTTTCTTGCTTTTTCTCGTAGGTAAACCTGCTTGTGAGGTGGTTGAGGTTTAGAAGTTTTGTACAGCTCATGTCATTGTTTTAGCTGATAGAAAGGCAAATAGTCGGTTCATTGATTTAAGAAAATTGATCACTGCTTTATTTTGTCGTTTTACAAGCGCAAAATCTAACTTTTTTGATGTTCTTTAACGCCAGCTAAGAGAATTTAATCAACTTAAAATTGATTTTTGACACATGGTACAATGTTAATCCGCCCAATGCGTTACTTCATTTGTTCGCGTCAATCACTTGGTTAAGGTTAGAATGACTATTATTCACCATTTCAATCACATCACGCGACTAATCCAACTTCAGTAAAACCCCTTTTTTATTCATACTGAGTTTGGATGGATAAAATAGAGTTGGCGGGATTGAATAGACTTCATTTGATTTCTCCAACTCCAATTTCGACAAAAAAGGGGGTGCAAGTGTAACTAAAATTGGGTTGGTCACATGATGTGACTGGAATGGTTGGTGTTAATTATTCAGGCCAACTTTTACCCGTACATTTTGATGTTGCTCTTCTTACAAGAATTATTTTCAGGGTCCAAATATTCGCCAAATATTTTTTTGAATAATTACTACTAGGGGACAATGTTTTTTAGGTGAGGCAGAAGCACTATTAACCAACCCAAAAACGCGGTCAATTTACAAAAAACTAACAATATTCAATCAAATTAATCGTCGCTAATCGATTCAAAGGCTCCATTTTGTGATGCATGATACGGTATTTCTCAGACCACGTATTCTAAAAAAGGAAATTTATTTCAATGCCAGAAGATGACCACAGAGGGACTCGAACCCCCCAATTTCTGATTCGAAGTCAGACGCCTTATCCATTAGGCCATGCGGCCACGGCTGACAACTTCAATAGAAAGTTGTTTAAAAGTCAAACGCTAAAACAGAGATTCATTTTGAGCTGCATTATATACTTACGTAATCCAGTAAATTTTCGTATGTTTAAAACTTTTAGTCGCTTCAAAAATTGTTTGCAGCTTTTTAAAAAATCCATGCGTTTTAATTTTTTTTTTTTCTTTTGACAATTAAATAGTTTTGACGTATATGGATCGGAGCAGTTTCAGCAGTAGAGGGAGCACCGAGAGCAATCGCCTTTTTTCAGTGAGAACTAAAAAAGTGAACTTATCTGTAGTCTACTCACTGCATCCACAAACAACAAACGTAGATCAATCTTTTTCCCAGCCATTAAAAGTAAAATTAATTTCTAACTTCAATTCTTCACAACAACATGAAAGTCTAAAGAGAAGGTTAGAATGATGCAGAACAAGACAATGAGGAGCGAAGATAAAAGCACTGCTTGCGAACGAGCCTTATAGTATTGCAGTAAAATGCTTAGTGACAACTTCAAGATAGAGTCGTAAAATGACGAAGATTGCAAAACTAAACATTACCAGATATTCAGATGCCAAATAATAACAAATAAACTGTATATGTGAAAGTAGAGTAGCGTTTCTAAACTTTAAATCTATTGCGTTATTCACAAATTCACCATCAGCAAAAAACGAGCCATGCAGCAAATTAATAGGCACCTAGAAATAAATAATGGCTACACTGAAATTTGAGAACTTGTGATAACTAAAAGCATTTCGTCAGATAACTTAAAACGTTTTTTTGAGATAATTTTGGAGAAAATTTACCGTTTTAAGTTTAATTTATGAAGCGGAATTAATTCTTATCAGTGCAAATGGACAACACGTTGCAATGTTTTTAAATTAATTTTTTTTCTATTCTAAGCAATTAGAAAGGCTTTCAATTAATACCATATTTATTTTAAATAACCAAGCATATTTTATAATCACAAGTTACAAAGCAGATTTGGAACATAAACTTTTTTCATTACTGTGACGTAGCACTTCCTCACATACCTGCTTTCCCATTACGCTAGTGCTTTATCAGCATCTGAATTCACCCATAGCCTATCCCGGCAGCCCACCCAAACCTTCAAACCACACACGTGAGCAATTTCTGCGCTTGCCATCGTATCTTCTTGTCAGATTGCTCTGATCAAAGTCTACCAACAAGGTCACCAGAAAGAGGATTCTCGACAAGTATCACACTGGCACTCCACTTAGCTCAACCGCATTGTGCTAGCATCTCTATGCATGGACATAGACACAATAACATTTTATATTTTTTGGTACAGACAATACTTTTTTCTTAAGAATTATTCATGGATCTGTTTCCGATAATCTAGTGGCTTCTAAATTCTGAAAGTTTTTGTGACTAAGGAGTTCATTTTTAAATAAAAGATAGTTGGTTGATTGTCACGAAAAAAAGATTCTTTTGTAACAATCATCGAAGAAAAAATACATCAATTTACATCGGTTTAATCATGTCTGTTTTGGGAAGATGTCAAGAAAAACAATGCCAAAAACGAACAAAAAACAAAAAAACAAAGAAACGCGAAACCAAGAATCGAGCCAGACAATAGTGATCAAAATAAAACGGTAATTCGCTATCGAGTTAAACTTTAACTGTATATATGACGTAATAGAATGTTGAATAAAGATTGCTCAAAATTCTCTTTTTTAAGTTTTTTAAAATTTTCATCGATTTATTGTAATTGTAATTACATTTTATTCACCAAGTTGCCTTGGCCAGGAAACAGCGAAGGGACCTTTCGGTCTTCGAGTCAACCCGCCACCTGCCCACCTGTGTATCACACACGGTAGAGGCTTCATATTGTCCCTTTAATTTGTGAACGTCAAGCAGAGAAGCTGTGAACATCAATTTTTATAGTCTTTGGTTTGACCCGACCGGGAATCGAACCCGAGCTAACGTTTCAGTAGTAGATGCTCTATCCCCTCGACCACTGATCGGCTAAATATTGCAACAATCAAACGATTTATTTGTTTATACAGCAAAAAACGGAGCCAAATCGTAATGACGTCATAAGTAGATGCTTTGGCAAAAGCGAAAACCAAACTCACCACAATCATGATCAGCATCACCACCGTCCTGGTGTTGTTGTTGTTGTTTTGTGCTGAGTTTTGGGCCGCTCTGGAATCCACCACCCGCCTGGAGGATCCATCAGTATCAGGAGACAGCAAGGTGGAAGTTGAGTGCTGACACTACCACAAGCATTAGTTCTTTGAGATAAAAGTGCACAATCGAAGATAATCCAAGAATGGTGCTATTTTTTGTCTGCATCGTCGAACAATGAACACACAGCATAAAATAAATCCAAATGGAAAATTGAAATAGAATTTTTACTGATAATGGAGATAGCCGAGTTCGAAACGTTTAAAAATTTTATCATTTTTAAAAAATGCTTTGCTGTTTTTACTTAACTTATATAATTAACTGCCGTGTAATTTGTACCGACGATTTTGAAAGGCCATTACGGCATCGCTTCTATGCAACTTCAAAGAAAACTACATAATAAATTGAGTTCGTAAATTACATGACACTTTGTGTTTTTTTTGTTGTTGCCTGGCTACGTTTCCGCTATTTTCCCGTAAAACTTTGTTTATCCGTGGAATAAAATCAATCTACGTAGGTGAATAAACCCTTAAAATTTGCAACTCTTAAAGAGATATTTATTGCACAATAATCATGTTGTCTTTGTTGGATAGGAGAGCGCATGATTGACAAACAGTTTTAAAAACTTAAGGTAAAGTTTTGAAACAAATCCTTACAACAATTTTAGTGTTCTAGCGGCTTGCTGATCAAAGTTAAATACCGTAATTATTGCAACAATTCTTATTTAAATGATAATTAATGAGACCCTTTGATCTGGAATGTACATTACATTATGTTGTGCTTGTAAAAGTCCAATGTTCAACCAACATGGATTATCTTTAATCCACTGACTAAGCAGGTTTAGGGGCAATATGGGAAAATGGCCGGGTCAATTGCTCCAGAAAGTAATTACTGGAATGGTTATTGGTTGGTCCTAACAGATCACACCCAACTTGAAAGTTTTTAGTTTTCTGTGATCTAACCGAGCAATTCCTCACCTGTGTATTCGCTGATAATGAGCTGTTCTGTTCCGGTCCATTCGTCGATCCGTTCGGAGTTCGTCCACCTGAAAAAATCTACACCTGTAAATTAATTTGTATACTGTCTTCCCAATTTCCAAAGTGCTCAATGGACATGGGCCAGAGCCAGTTAACGGAACAGAAAGTTCAGTTAAAAATTAAATTAAAATTTAAATACTCCAATAACATGCTGTTTCTCCCTAATAGGTTAGTCAGGCGGCAAAGAAACTTGTTTATAGTTAAACAACAACAAGTTTTTTTTAGTTTAATCTTAATTTAAATTTTGATTTTTTAAAGTTTCCACCCCGCTTGACGAACCCATTCGGGGAAAACAGCCTGTGGTGGGTTTTGTAAATTTAAATTTTTAATTGCTCTTTCCCTCTAATGGGTTCGTCACTTCCACCCCGCCTGACGAACCCGTTTGGGCAAAACAGGCTGTAGTAAGGTTTTTAAATTTAAATTTTAAGTATAAACTAAACTTCCTGTACCATTACGAATAAAAAAATGTGAATAAAAAATAAAATCAAATAATAATAAATCTTTTTTTTATGCATTCACGAATTTCACAGCTTTTCCACTTGACAGTAATTATTGACAGGGATAGTGTTAATTTTTTGTTGTGAGTAGCTGGCAAGTGGCAGCTTGATTCCAAGACAGCATGGTTTCTTTGCTATTCCCTGTTCAGAGCAACGTGGTTAACAAACACGTAGTTACAATTGTAACGTAACAATTGCAACGCCAAAACAAAGCAAAGGGACTTCCTCCGTTGCATCCTTCGAGTCAGAATCCTAGCAGTTGGATCAAGAGAGCATTGAACCAGAATTGGATTGAATTTGAATCCGCTCACAAATTTTGGATAAATCATAATTTAGAAAAAAAACAAATGCATCGATCCCACCCGCATTGATCTTGAAGCTGTCTGTTGTTAATTTTTCCAGTGCTCAGAAATGGCAGAATATAAGTTTAGAAAATATATGAAAAAAAATTAAAAAAAGTATATTGATCGGGCAAACAAATAAGAACCAAACAGTTATATTTTTTTCTTTCAGCTTCTAAACTTTACCTTGATTAGGTTTGAACTGAAACCCTCTGTGGAGAGTGAGACACACCCGGATGTATGCAACCGCCATTATGATCCCCGGCAAGCAAAATATCCCGATGAGGAGGAAGGCGTACCTGAGGACAGAGTCATGCAAGCTAACTAAAAAGCAATTTTTCTATTTTTGCTGTGTTATGTCAAAGCGTGTTACGAGTTTGCGGGGACTGTCTTCGAGTCATCGCTGAGCAACACAGTTTTATGCCAAAGAATGTCGTAGTTGCCAGCCAATGGCAACGCTGTGTCTGATTTCAACTGGTTACACGAACAATTGACGGGCAAACATTTAACCCCAGATCGTCAATTCGATTAGCCGGGTTGGAGTTCGGTTCTCGCTTTTGCAAATCATCGAAAGCAAATGCTAAAGAAAGTGTCGAAAATTGATTTGCATTGAAAAACATTACCGTATTTGTTTTCAAAATTATTAAATTTTGTGTAACTTACGTCAATTTAAGTAAAAATAAAATTACAAAATTAGGCTAGCAAAATATAAATTTAGTATACAGTTAAAATAAAAATTCGATTTAATGTCAGCCAAACACTGCTGCGCCAAAGTAATGTTGTAAAATATTCTCAGAAAGCTTTATATTAATCAAAAATTATTTTCTGCTAAACAATTTTAGATTGATTTTAGTTAAATTTGATTATTTAAAAATAAAAAAGTACACAATAATTTAAATTAATTGACTAAATAGTTTAAAATCAATTGAATAAAAAAAAAATTGTATTTAGCAAAGACGAATTAGTAAAAACTGCAGTATATCGTAATGAAAGAAACAAATTACTGTAGCCACAATAATTTACAAAATATTACGAACGCAGAGGACCATTGTGGTCAATCGTGTTAAATTTTTGTATTAATAAAGTCGTTAAAAATTATGAATTTGCCCAAAAGTTAGAATTGAAGAGTAACGACACAATATCTTTTTTATCAGTAACAATTCAGCCCAAATACTGTAGAATACGTATATTTATTCAATATTATGCTGTACAGTAGTTTGGCTGTTTTTTGTTTTTTTATTTAATTATTATTCAAAAACTTCGTTTGTGACATGAACCAAAATATTTTTTTGTTATGTGACAAACGCGTTCAAACCAATCAATGCGCTTACCAAGCTCTCGAAAGGTTTTGGTTCGCAATTACCAGCCGACAAGCTTTCACACACTTCCCAAGTCCTGGTATCGGTCTGTAGTCCAGTCGACTCGCTATGACGTAAGGAAGCATCACAATGAAACTGGCCACCCAGATGCATACGGTCACCTATGCACGATGACGTCATTATCGTTCAATCAATGACCAATTACATTATTGTTACGTAATTTTAATTAACAATCGAGCGCAATTTGGTCAAAGTCAATTATCGCTCGTTCTGGCTTCGACGTTTCTTCTTTTTGATGAGCAAATAAATGAAAGTAACCAGACAGAAAAAGAAACCGAGTTTCAAATAAGAAAAAGCGGAATATGGGACTTATTTCATGCCTGGATTAGTGCTTGGATTAAAAAACCAATTGCTCCGATGTTGCTCACAAATTAGAAGTTTGGTTAACTGGGTGTAGTTCAGCTAGGTCTGTAATGAATCATTACATAATTAAATGACTTCAAAAAAAAATTTTTTACGATATTAAATATATTCATTCACGTATATTTATTTAATAAAACATTGTACCAAGTAAATCATTTCACGAAATTAGTACACAATCTCAAATCATGAGTTGAAATCAGCTTTTAAATAATGACAAAGTACATCGAACACTCAAAAGCGAATATGCTTGAGAACATTGCATGTTTGCCTGTATCTCCACTGAAGAGGGATCAAAATATTCAGCATTGTGCCAGTCTCTAGTTTCTCTGTGACGTTTCAGTTACCTTTGTAACGCCTTTTTGTAATACTTCACCAAAATTCTGACCCCCAAATAAAATGAGATAATGTCTTGCTCTATAACTAAGGTAACTGGTCCAATGCAAAAATTTAGTTTAATCACAGAGCCAGAAATATAGCTTCTAAATCAATACAGCTCAACACCACCATAAAATGGCCTGGTCACCTTGTAAAGTTGAGGGTTTGGTGTCCCCTACCAATTTTTGAAACTTATAACTACTTTTGATTTGATATAGCTTGAAACAATAAGAGATATGCCAGAAATTGTGTGCAAAATTTATTTAAATTTAGTTAATATGTGTAACCTGCTCCTAATGAAGGAAAAGCGTGTTTAATTTAGCTGGTGATTCCACACCGATGTGATTGCCCTGTTGAATCTCATAAACTCTTTGCGTTGATGCAGAGCAGTAGCACGTCCACTAACCGCTTGCCATTATGTCGCGATTTACGTTACCAAGGAAGTCAAATTCGTAAAATAAGGGTACGTAGATTTTTAAAGATTACATTGTACTCTCACCGTGTACGCGTGTCTCTTAGTTTGTCGCGTCAGTGCATTGAAGGGGCAGCAGATTGCGAAGTAGCGTTCGATCGAGATGGCGAGCATTGTGTATGTTGACACCATGACAGAGACCCCTGCAAAATAATAAACAAGGCTAGTTCGATCATGACTTTGAATGAAAATTCCCCTAAAAATTATTTTTACAAAACCCTGAATAAAAGTATTTTGGCCATATTTTTACGGGGTGCAAGTATACCCCACCTACCTCTTATAGCGAGAGTCGTAGTCTCGCCAATTTTTGCTTTGATTTTCATCTAAATTTTTTACAATAATTGTTTTGAAGATAATGACATCATCAAATAACTTTTCATTTTTTGGCCGAATTTTGTCATAGTTCAAACTTTGGGCAGTTTAGGTTGTCACAAATACTAGCATTATGACTGCAATTGTTTTTAACCAATCACTGGCTATAGTTGTTGAGCGTCTGCAACAAAAACGGTAGCCTTGGGTTCGATTACCATCCGGGTCAAACCAAAGACTACAAAAATTGGTGTTCAAGGTGTTTTTTTCTTGATAATTGTTTTAAAGGGAAGGAGGACAGAATGGACCCTCCACTATGAGTAATAAACACTGGCAAGCAGGTGACAGCTTGACTTGAAGACGGAAATATCTCTTCGCTGCCTCTTGTTTGGCGCATCAAGATGAAGGAAAAAATATTGAACATATAAAACAAGGTTTTCCTTACCGATAACATATGGGAACATGTGACACATAAAGGAGCCGAAAATAAATCGGGTTAAAATCCGGCCCGTGAGGTTAATGGGCAAACACACGAGGGCGATCAAGAGGTCACTGACGGCCATGCTGAGAAGGAAAATATTGGTGAGGTTTCTCATCCGTTTGTTAGACCCGATTGTGATTATGACCAGGCTGTTGCCTAGCACCGATACCAAAAATACGATGACGTACAAAGAGATATATAGAGCTTTGGCAGTGCCTGGGATTAAAAAAAGAAAATTTTGTTTATTCTTTTTCAATCTCCTGATTTGAACGACGAAATAAAAACAAACGAGCAAACTTATCAATCGGAATGAAAATAAGCTAAAATTATTTCAAATAAAAGTAAAACAAGCAAAATTTCATGCAACATCACACATTCAACAATGATTATTGCGATGTTTTGACGTTTACGGGCCAGAGTTTTTAGTGTTTTAATCGTTTGCGTGCTTTCTGCCCTAAAGGCTACCAGCGGGGAAGCCTAGGAAAGAGCCACCAGAACGGCAACTACTTCAAACAAGCAATGCGAAAAAGTTGTCTTCCCACAAGATTCGAATTTGCAGACTTTTTCACATTGCTTATTTTACGCACTCGCCGTTCTGGTGGCTCTTTCCTAGCCTTCCGCGCTGGCAGCCTTTAGGCCAGAAAGCACGCAAGCAATTAAATTATTTTTATTTAAGTATTTATTTTAAAAAGCGTTTTTGGTAAACAAAAGCCTTCATGAGCAGGTAAAATCACATGGTATTGTCAACATCAAGTTTATGGACAAAACTTTCGAAAATTAACAATCTATAGCTTAGAATAAATTTGAATAGTAGCTTAATATTGTTAATTTATTTGATTTTTTGTTACAAACTGCAATATAGTGTGCAATATTATTGAAAATTAAATCCTGATGAAAAATTTATGCTAATGCCAAAATCTCTGAGTATTTTAAAAAAGTAAAACATACGCGGTGTTGTGTAAAATTTTGTTTGTTTTTTGCTTTAGTTAGAATTAAAAGAAATTTTGCAGTTTAGACAGGTCGTTTTTGTTGCAATTTTTGGGCGAGTGTTATTATTTTGAGCTATTTGTAGGAACGAAATAATCATCTTAACCGTATTTTACACAGTGGGCATTTTTACCCGCCGCTCAATTTTTTCGTCATAAATCTCTTTAAATAAAAAAATTTATTTCAAAGAAACTTGAAATTAAGTCAAATTTTATCGCAGATAGCTCCTGAAAATTTGTAGTAGCTAAAGTATCAGAAGGTTTCCCAATTTTTTGGTTTGCCGAAGTCACTTTCCAAAATCTGAGCATTATTTGGCCGATATTTACAATAGCTTGAATGACATCATAAGATGTTTTTGAGACGTAGTTTACTTGACTTAGGCATCTTACGATTCAATATCAAAAAAATCTTATATGTGCAAAAATTGAACTTCGCGTGACGTCATCACAAGAATGACATCATTTTTTGAAAATATGGCTTTGACGCCACTGTCATCAACTCAAAACCCACTTTTTTAAAAAATTTTGGTAAACATTAACCCGCATGCCAATGTTGGTGTTCCCATGACTTATGGTTTAAGAGTTAGATAGGGGGCACTTTTGCCCCCCTCAACCTCCGTGTACATTCAGTGTGTTGGTCAAATTAGCCTGTGTAAAACAGCGTTAATAATGTTGATGAAATGATCCAGGAAATAATCAGTGCGGTTTATTGTTTTGTTATGATGACAAAGTTAAAAGAATCTTTATTCATGTTATTTTTTGCAACAAAAATAAACTTTGCGAAAGACAAAAGATTTTACCTTGCCTATACGTGCAACTGACAGTTTGTCCGAAAACGCAAGTTAAGCGAAAGATTATTCTGCCTCTTAAGTCTTCGCTGGAAACACGAACGAAAAACAAGTACGGTCAGTCCATCTCAAGAAATCGATTTAGTAAATTGCTTGAAACTAATTTTAAATTAATTAAATAAATCGGAGATCCTGCCACCAAGATTGAAATTACCATGAATATAAAGTACTATTTGAGGTAAAAACAAATTGGTTTAAGGGATAGACTGATAGAGTGTCTGCGATTGAAAAGCCACAGACTTCGTATCAATTCGCGGTAGGGTCAAATCAAAGATATCCAACTTGGCACCCTCTGCTTGACGTTCATCATTGAAAAGGGCAAGTGAAGCCTCCCATATGTGTGATAAACAGGTGGCAGTTTGACTCGAAGACCGAAAGATCCTTTCGGTGTCTCCTCGCCGAGGCAACTTGATCAAAACTTTAGTGACAATTTACCGAAATTACAAATTTCAGAAAATGAAGCAAATGCCAAATGAATTCTGTAAATTGCCTGCCTTCCCAATTGGTAGCGTTCCTGAGAAAGGACTACTAAAAATAAAAAAACAAACCAAAAAAAACAATACTCACCTCGATTAATAGTGACTGCAGGGTCGTCAGGACCGGTGTATAAAGAGCTCTGTGATGTGTCGTATGCGTCATAATTCATCGTAGAACTGAGCTTTTGTGTGCTCTCCGTTTGAAAATAACTTTCCGTTACGATAATGTTACCCTGGGTGCGATTGAGGGCGAGGTCGATCAAATTTGCATCATGGCATCTGTACCTTTCGCGGCCGGAGAGAGCGACCCCTAGTGGCGGCACAGTGGTTGTATTTATCATTTCGGTCCCCAAATAAGATTTATCCGCTTCTCAATACTTTTTATAGAGAAAATATGCTGCTGTAATATTAATAGGTCTATTTTCGGTGTTTAAACATAAATTGTAAAAATTTTCTGTATCTGAACCACATGGCTGTCATGTTCCTTTTGAATTTATGTTTCTCTGTTCTAAAAAAAATCAAGATTTACAGCAAAATCTTACACGACAGCAAACTAATGGCATCTTTCATAACTAAATCAATTCTACGTTTAAAATCCGTTTCAGCCTGGTAGTGTCCAAGTTTTTGAAGTTGATCCGTTTTCACTCTCAGAATTTTTTGTAACTACGGAAGAAGCTCAACTCAGATTTGAAGGTTTGAAAATGTTGCTCGAATTTAATGCAATTAAATTTGGTTGATAATCTCATACGTAAGTTAAAAATATTGTTAGCGATTTGGCAGATGTTCTTTCTCAATATGACACAACACAAGTCAAAATTAAATCAAATCTGCCATTGTACTCTGTTACTCACTATATTACGCCGAAGCGTGTAGCTAGTTGGCGGGACCAATCTCCTCGTCATTGCGCCTGCGGGTAACACATATCCAACCTTTCTCAGAAACTATTAGAGGTGGCGAACCGTTGGCAACACTGTGTGCGATTTGACCGGCTCAAGATTTGAGCTTAGACCTACGGCTCCAGAGATGAACGCGTTACCGCTTGACCAACTGGCCTGGTATGACGCAACAAAAAAAACGTAATACATACCCTTAGCCCCTAAATACAAAAAAGAAAACAAGGGCTCTGGCTAATTAACATACTCAAAACAAACTTTTTTGGCCACTCTCACTATGTCGGGTAAAAAAATTGCTACAGTTCTGTTACGGACGGGAGAAATTATATCTCGGCCATCACCGGACGAAACTAACAAGCCGTACACCTGCTCATACTGTTGCCATAATACGGTGCTGAATGCCCAAGGGTATCTTTATGTGGTTGAAACCCTGTGTTGCGGCAACAAAATGCGCTTACACAGCAGGGGTTTGTTTGTTGGAGCTTGATACACTGGTAGTAGCAATAAGCTACAGCAAAACTAAAATACAAGCTGCTGTATAACAGTAAAAATATGTCTAAACCAAAATTTTGACGTTGCGTTTTGTTATGATTTTCGTTAATGAAAAAATTACCTACGAAGCACAACCTCATGCTGTGACGTAATCTGATGATTCAAAATTTGCCTTGTTTCTCTTATAATCCCCATTGTTTGCACAAAGCAGCAACATTGTTTTGTTCTACTGCAAAAACCTGCTAATTATAGCAACGTACTGTTCTTTTAGGGTTTTCTCGTTGACGAAAATATTCCCAAACCCGCATATTCTAAATCATAATCAGTGGCGTAAGCAGGATTATGTGATGAAGGTTAAAAAAAGGTCTTCACCTTAGACAAAGTACTTTACCGAATTTGAGGTGAAGAACAAAAATGGTCTCCAGCCTATAGCGCCGCGGTTTACTCCGTATTCAACTTACATCCTTCGGGACCGCATGCCTTGTATGCCGTATGCTTCCAAAAGTGGGGGGCATTGCAGATTTTCAATGGTGAAATACACATAATATTGGATTTTTGCATACCAAAAAGAAAGGCCATGGCACAATGGCCTTCCCCCAGTATACGCAGTTGATTATGACTTGCCATGATTTAAATGTAATATAAAAGCAGTTTGAGTTTTCAATTCAGCTGGCTTTTTAGCAGTTTTGCCCTTGAAGAATGGTGACTTTTTGCACTTATTAAATACTGGTCTTCGTTTTCTATAATTAAGTCTTATCGTAGATCTTGGCATACGCTAGCCATCGATAATAGAGCAAGAAAATTTTAGCAATTTCATTTTATAAATAATGCATTTTAGTTTATTTCGCTTGTCTCTTTTGTCCAAAAGTTTAATTCTGAGCTATTTTTAAAAACTTTTTCAGTACAGTTAAAGTTAACACTTTTGCAAAACAATCTGTCCCAGTTCCAAATCGCCCGGTAAACCCTAAATTTTTTTTTTTTTGATTATGTGGGTGTAATATTATTGATTAAGTGAGCTTTGCTCTTTCGCTACACCCACAGTGTGGGACTTCGCTGTGCACTTTATATAGCTTATACTGTAGCATGTAGCGGCTGGCATTGCGAACTTTCTTATGCTAAAATAAACACTCTATCTCTATCTATTGTATGAATAATATCTGCACCGGCCAGTTAGTCGAGCGGTAACGCGTTCGTCTCTTGGTTCAAGGTAGCCATTTTTGTTCCTAAACTTTGCTTCTAAAATTTGAAGTCTAAGGTTCAAATCTTGGGCTAATGAAATCAGACAGTGGTGACAACGGCTCGTCATCGCTGCAACATTTTTTCGAAAGCAGCTGTGTTGCCCGGGTGCAATAACGCGGAGATGGATCCCGCCAACAGGTTACACGCTTCGGCGTAATACAGCGCATACATCGTAATGAAAAAATTGATTTGATTCTTTATCTGCCTATTGAGCCCATCAAAAGAATTTAACAGTAGAAACCAGAAACTTTTAACAATACATGGATATTGCTTTGGTCACAATCGGATGCAAAAATTTCCAGCTTTAAAAAAATAAATTTATTATTTTTTATTATCTTTTTTTTCTCAAAAAAAAAAAAAATTAACAAAAAGTAATTTTAGTTGCAGCATTTCCACACTTTTGTTTGTTAGAAGCACAAAACAATTGCAATATTTATTGAATTACTCTGGAAGTAAAATAGCCAGAACTAATTCAATAATTCTCTAAGACATCACGTTTTACAATTATTAAAATATGAATCCGCTTACGCCGAAGATTATTCGCAAATCCTTACTTTAGCCTCAAAATTTTTCAACTATAATATACTCGAAAAGTTTCTAATTCAAATGGTGAATCCAAAATTTTGTTAGAGGGTCGTCGTTGCAAGGAGGGAGGCCAAATATCACACAGGCCCGCGACTGGAGACTATCAAAACTTTTGCGAACATCTGCCTCGCTCAGTCTCACAAGCCACAATCAAGAGCCGCTAATTTTGTGGGTCCAATCCAACACATCTACTTTAAGACAATCAACGGAATGAGACAAAATGATCGATAAAAATTGCCAAACTAGAGTAGAGCCACATCATTAACTTACTGCACGACCTTGAACAACAGAACATTTTTCTACGAAAATACGAAAGTTCAGACGAATCAATCTAATTAAAAGTCAAAGCTTGAAAGGCAAACTGATGCCATGGTTTTCAAGCTTAGATTTTTTAAAACTATTATTCATCGCCTGGCTTAATGGAATTAAGTTTTTAAAACAGATCTCCTTTTACTATCAGAATTGTGATCAACCCAATGTAAGTGATCGATTCTCACCTAGGTCACTTGACATAAGACTACCGAACCACATTTGACAGTTTTAAGGCTAAGCGTTGCAAAAACATCTTTTACATAAGCGTGTTTTTGTAATTATTTTGGTGCCTGTTTGACTCAAAGACCTTCCTGGGCCATCTCTGGTTTTTACTGGACAGCAGCATGGTTTTTCTACACTTAAGCCTTTAAATCTTTTTCAACGCTTTTGTTAATCAATAATTATTGCAGTAATAGTACCAATAATATTGAGTTAAAACTAAACTTATGAGTGCATCCTTTACCGCTAATAGTTATATCCTACTCTTGCTGTTAACGTTTCATCTGGTCATTCTTAAACAAACCAGCTGGACGAATTACTTCGCTATAGCCTGTGTCACAATTCCCACTTTTTGATAGCAAACTAATTTGTTAACTCCAGCGGTCGGATACGCAGATTTTCTGATATTGATTTTTCGCCTCTTTTTCTCCACTTTAAGATCGCGCTTTAAAACAAGACGACGCCCGATCTAGCGATACGCCAAGTATTGATGGAAAAAAGTAGTTTTAACTTAAAGCTGAAAATTTCTTTTTTCGATATACTAAGTTAAACGGAACCGTCATGCAGAACACAAAACCGAAAAACTAAAACCCTATACATTCTTAATATACAGCAACGAGCCAAAACGTGAGCGAACATATTTTTACTGAACGTTTCAAGACATTACGAGTCTCATCATCAGCAGATAAATGATTTAGGCAACAGCAACTGCTGATGTACTAACATCTGCTGATGATGAGACTAGTAATGTCTTGAAACGTTCAGTAAAAATATGTTCGCTCACGTTTTGGCTCTTTGCTTCATACTAAAATAACTTAAACGTCCCAATCATTATGCTCCTCTACATTCTGTTTTGTCTTTCGACTGGTCAGGAGGGCCTCTTCTAAATTGTAAGCTCGATGAATGATTTTCGCTGTTAATTTAGGTCTGAGAAATCACAAAGCACTTTATGAAAGCACCACCCGACTAAGTTAAACAGATTTTTGCAAATATCTTATTTTGAAAGAATATAAACTGCACAACGCAAGGCCCGGGCTACACTGGGGCGTAAAATCGAGAGCGAATTATAATTTGTTTTAACCAACTGGCAGCTTGTACGCTGACAAGGCAATATGCCGGACCAGGGGGGTCATTACATGCTCTTTGTTATTTATCAAATGTTCGTTATTCGAAAAATAGCGACAAATGGAATTATATGCTCCAAAAATAACGAATGACCGATAGTAACCTTTCGGAAATTACGACAAAACATTCCACTACTATCCAACGTTCGCTATTCGTAATTTCGTATTATTTGCTCTCCGCTATTCGTTATTTGGTATTATTTGCTATTCGTTATTTGGTATTACATGCTCAAATTAAGTTATATGAATAACGAATAACGAGTATTCGATAACTACGTCATTTTTTGGAAAATATTTTGAATTCTAGAAACCATTCCTTAACCTTATTTTATTGGTCATGACATAATATTTTATTTTCGATCTGTATAAAAAGTTGCGACAAAGCAAATCCCGGTACATTTTTATCGTTTTGTATGTTTGTGTTGTCTTAGACAAGAAATTGATAGATCTTTTTGGAAGATCATGTTGCCAATAATATGGCATCTATATAAAAAATTTAACGAAATAAAAATTGCTAATAACTACAAACTTTGAATTGGGCAACTTCATCTCCCTTGATAACACCAGTAGCGTAGCCAAGAGGTGGGGCCGGGGTTATAGCCTCCCTCCATTGGCCTGCCGACCAAAATGCAGAATAAGGAAAATACCACGTTTTTAGCACTTCTGCGACTGTCTTTTGCACCGAAATGTACTCAAAAAGTTATTTGAAGCCTATTTTGAAACGTTTATTTAGGAGGGGGGCTTATTTGTCAAAAATAAAACTCACAAATCAGAAGAAAATGGCCAAAAATTGGTAATCAAATTTGATCGCTCATTGAAAAATGCTTAAAAGGGCATTCAGGATAAGTTTTTCACGGTTGATCAAAATGTTGGGATAAGCCTGAAATGCATTCTGACCAAATTTGAACTTTCTCCGTTTTGCCGTTTTCAAGGTATTGCAGTATAAAGTTAACTATTTTCCACTTACTTCAGTGTTGCCATTTTGCCAATATTATGACAGAAAGTTAACTTTTGGAAAGTTGGCTTGAATTTACTTGAAAAGCAGATAATTTGAAATTCCGATACTTTACTTCGCTTCGACAACACAACTGCCGAAACTTCTTATTGAATGTTACAAACATGCAGCAATTTGGCTTGTTGTTGGCAACTCTGGCAAAATTTCTTAGGGGAAAAAGCCTTTCTAAGGGGAAATCTAAATTGTCATATCTCGATAAAGGAAGGTCATAGAAAGCTCGAATTTGGTGAAGCTAATCTTCAGATTTTTCAAAACGTTTTGCGAGAAAACCTAGCAAACATTTTTTCGACCTGAATGTCCTTTTGACATGGGTTTCATCAAAAGATATATAAGCTCAGGAATAGGGGAATATTCAGTATTAGTTAATTAACAATCACTTCTCTGAAACTTCCTTCCATTAGCCCCCCTAATTATATCTTTCTCTATAACATATAGACGAAATAGATTTGTCCTTGAGAGTTTTGTTGAACTACCGGTATAGAATTTTATGATTTACTAGCTTGTAAATAAGAGAACTGAAATTCTAGCAATAGCTACCTACGACACAGCCCATTTATGCAACTAGTATAATCATATTTTTGCACGGCTAACTTCTATGCCACGTTTTAATAGCATTAATTTTTATCAAAATAGGATTAAACTTTAGTTAGATTTGTCAAAAAAATACAAAATTTTCGAAGGCTGGGGGCGAAGACTCGTAGTAACAGACTCCCCCATTGCAGATTTCTGGCTACGTGCTTGAGTAACACAAAAGCTTTAACAAAAAATGTTTGCAACGTAATAGCATAGTAGCCTACTATACACGCCAATGAATAAATTCTTCACGTGCGGTTGATTAAAGCTGAATTAGTTCTTAACTCAGACTGAACTGAAAAGAACTCCATCAAATTTTAGGATGTAAATATTGAAACAGTTTTCTTAAAAATGTTTTTAAAAAAAATACAAAAGGCATTTAATAAACAATCACAAAACTATACATCACCAAATAAAATTTGATGGTCGTTCAAAAAAAGAAAAAGGTTTTGAAATCGCTGAAATTTTTTAAGTTCTAACTACATTAATAGATTGAGTACCTTTGTTTCGCGATTTAGTGAATTTACTATCAATTTTTGCTGTATTAAGGCTCCAGTGAAAAAAAAAGTAGTTCTTCGCATCAAATCGATTATCTAAGTTTCCATGCTCGACATACACCCCTTTTACTCATGTTGTTTCATGTCTATTTTTGAAGAACTGTCTTCGGTTATTGATGTGTTTTCTATCTTACAATTAAATGACCAAAGCTTCTTAATAGTCGAAGAGATGGAATAAAATTGTAATGTATATTACAGAACAATTCCAACCAATTAAAATTGATTGCAACGGCTAGGACTATAGATGACACAATTATTACGCAGCAGTCGGAAAGAATCAGCGAAGTGATTTTATTCATTTCGAAAAATTTTTTCTGTTGCAAACGGAGCATGTAATGGCATGCGATTCGTTATAGCACAAAAGTGTGTTATTCGAAAAAAACTTTGTATAACGCGTATAAACAACATACAGATATAAGAATAACGAAGTACCATAACAAATGTTCGGTAACAACAAAGAGCGTGTAATGACCCCTCAGGCTGGCAACCAGGATTTTGTTAAGAAGCGGGGCTTGAATCAATACAGTTTTGTACGAGAACTGTTTTATTTCCACACGGCAGTGCCGACCAAACTTAGGCCACTTAAGTGTATCACAGACGGGGTTCTGGGGGTAAAGCTCTCACCCGCTGGGCATTTTTGTGATTTTTCAGAGAAAATATTAAAGTCATTCTAATTAACTAAATTCGGAAGTCATTAAATTAAGAATTAAATATCCCAGCCCCTTCAGCCCCACCTTACATACAGGTCAAGTACAAAGCATCTTTTGCGCTTGTATTTTGGCGTAAAAGGGCATTCAACCCGAATTTTGAAAAATTGCAAAAAAATCTTAAAAATTAAGTTTACCAACATGACCCCATTGCGATTCTTGCAAATCATCCGGTTAAGGAAGTCTAAGTGAAAAAATTTTATGTTTTCCCCTTAGAATCCAAATTTCGGCCATCTTGTTTCAAGTAGATTGCGCAATAAATCAGTTTGTAACTTCTATTTCCGAGTCTTGCTATGTACCGGGCTTTTTGGGACTAGGTGAGTGCTGGAGGTGTAGGTAAATCAATTAGTGGAACAGTTGCTGTTTGAATTCAGAGAGATTAGATGCTTTCCTAGTATGCTTTGTCTGCTAAGTGCTAGCTAATTAGTCGGAATAAGATAAGGCTTTAGTCAGTAGCGTACGCAGGATTTTGAAAAGGGGGGGGGGGGGGGGGGGCAGAAACTTCAGAAAATTTGAGAGGAACATAGATCAGAATAATTTGAAATTGTCTCACTCAAATTTCGTCCCATTTTTCGCCCAAAATCAGGTGAAGAGCCAAAAAAATAGGTTTTCACTCAAATTTCGTCCCAATTTTTTGCTCAAAATCAAGTGAAGAGCCAAAAAAAAAAGGTCTTCACTCAAATTTCGTCCCATTTTTCACCCAAAATCAGGTGCAGAGTTAAAAAAAAAGGTCTTCCCTCGCTTTCAGTCCGAATTCAAGCCCAAAGCCTTGAAGATACGCGTGCAACATACCCTTTGTGTAATCAAACCTAATGCCCAACTTGCAAAGGGGGGGGGGGGGGGGGGGGGGCATGCCTCAATTTTGCTCACTTTTCTATGCAATTTTGCAATCTTGGCGACCTACAGGGAGGGCCATGGCGCAATGCCCCCCCCCTCTAAATACGCTCCTGGCTTTATGCGTAGTAGGCTATAGCCTATTGCGAATTGTGACAATTGCTTCGTATAGATAGCCTATCCGAAAAAATTATTGCCTGTTGAAGGCTAAGGCATCGTAGCTGACAAGATATTATACTAAGATTCTAGTTTTTAGTGAGCCAGTAAGTACTGTATTATGCGATTATTGCGCGATTGGTTTAGGCCTCAAGATCAGAAAAGACCAGTTAGTTTTTCACGTAAATATGAAACAGCAAGCTTCAGTGCTAAGCATTTTAGTCAGCATTTTTCGTTTAGGTTTGTTGCGGTAATCAACAGGTACCTACGAAGTCACTTCCTCCACAGCTGCTAATGTAGTCAGTCATTTGGAACGATTTTGACCTACGTCCTTTCAGTTTGGTAATGTTCACAAAGCGTTTCTCCTTAGTCTAAAGGGAAAAAGAATTGCGAATATCTTACGATTTCTTGGCCGAAGAGAATCAAAATTAGTGCGAAAAAATTCTAAAAGATTGCCAAAGTTGTTTCACTACGGTTTCGCAGAAAAAAATTTTAAACAAAAAGGTCCTGAATGCCCTTTTAATTTTTTAAGCGACTTGGCGAAGGGAGGTTAAAGCCCTCTAAGATTAGGGTTGCCATATTTGCAAAATTCCATACGGTGCATGGCTACTTTTCACGAGACCAAATATAGCCTATGCGCTACCACATTGGCAATGCAACACACAAGAAGTTTGCATACTAAGCATTCTGCCTCGTAGTCATTCCTGCCTTTTCTAAAACATGGATGTTTTTCTTGTATGTCGTTTGTGAATGTGCACTGTCGTTTAGGCATTTGAAATAATATCTTACTCATTAATAATAAATACAACCCATCTAAAAATGCATAATCTAAACTGGCAGCCTTTAAAACCATACGTGGGCGCAAGTCCGTTAATAACGAAGCTAACTTTTTCATTAACTCGTTAATCCGTTAAGTTTTTTCATGTTAACGGACTAAAGTAACTTCCGTTAAGTTCTGTTCTTCCGTTAAGGTTTTTATCGTTAATATCTTGCAGCTTCGTTGAGCATTTGAACTTGTTTTTATCTTGAAATTAGACCGTAAAATGTAACTTTAAAAAAAAAAAAGACCACCATAGCAATAAATATTTCCTTACAATCAGCTCAACTGCGTCAATACGTGTTCTAGAAGCGAGTGAAAAAAAGGAAATGTAAATTACACGCAAAATGTTAAAGGATCAACGGACTTTATTAACTTCCGTTAATTTCAGCTGAAAATAACGGATTAACGTTAACGAAGGAGTGAAGTTTGTTAACGGACCAGTGGTTAACGAAGCTAACGTTTTGCATTAACTTGCCCACCTATGCTTAAAACTAACAAAGTGCTTTACCACCAGTCTAACTGAACCAATCACTAAGTAGACTAACAAACTAACCTGTTAAGTAAGTAGAAAAGTTGGTAAATATTAATGACAATCTATGGTTGCTAAATAATGAAGATGCTACGTCATAATACAGAATTCAATAGGCCTACTGCAGTACTGCAAAGTGTGTAAATGCACTCATAAATGAAGAATCCGGGATGCACACCAATCTATGAGCAAATTTACTGTAGCCAAGAAGCAGCGAATACTTTAAATGAATTTCTCGTCTTTGAACAGACCTACAATGTTTAAAGTTCAACATAATTTACAGGATTATACAATTCGAGACATGTGAGCATTTTTCAAAATTCCTCCAAGACACAAAATAGGACATGTCCGGAATTTACCGTACGGTATGGCAACCCTACCTTAGATGTGCCACTGCGCCGAGCGTACCGAATTCTGGTTAAAAAAAAATACGTTCGTACTCTCACAATTTACGCTTAGTGTAGACCGGGCGTAAGGATGTAAAACGCAAATCCTTTTTTTCAATTTTTTATTGCAGTAAAAACGCCCTTCGTATCTGCATTTCACACCGCATTAAACCTCGTCACAAAGGATGAGCTCATCAAGTCTGATGTCATTAGAGGAATGCGAAGAGCCATCGGCAGCACCTTTGCAAAACTGGTTCGAGGCGCGAAATTTTCCGTCAGTCACTGTCGAAGGTTATCGAATTAACAACACTGGAATCAATTGACCCCCCTGCATAGTTTCCTCTTTTCTTTTTGGTTTTCTCTCTTCGAAATCCTTTTCCTCGAGTGTTCTTGAAAGATTCATGCGCTTTTTCACCCCATGGATCAAACTGAAACAAAAACATCCGGTGTTCAAAATACTGTGTTAATAACAGTATCTTTTTAGAAAAGCTGCCAAAATTTCCAATGGACAGACAAAAATAGTATCAAGACTTGGATGAACACAAAATAGATGCGAGACGCAATTTATGGAAGGATGGACCTTAAGAACGGTCGTACAAGCAGTTAAATTTACAGAACAATCACTATACCACGGCAGCCACTCACCTTGGTATGAAAAGAGTTACTTTTTAACTTCTCATTCACTTCAACTTCTTCATCCTTCACTCTACGGTACGGGGTGTTGGTCTGAAACAATATTGCGTCATAATACTCGACCAGTGTGACATCATCATGCCACTTACCTTCTTCCCCTTGTTTTCTACGGTGGACGTGTTGTTACTTGGCGTCAAATTGGGGTTGCCACCTAAAATTTAATGTAACAGTACAAGATTTTGAATACGAAAATAAAAGATTTTAATTTCGAGTAGACCACAGACACAGCAAGAAGTACTATCCTCGCGTTAATATCTTTGCAGGACTAAATGATAGATAAACCTTTCTTGTAGAAATGCGGTCAACTCCACAGAAGCTCAAGCATCTCCTTTAGGATGCCCTTTTTAGCGGCTCTGTTTGCATCCGTGGCCTTCCGACCAGACTCCTTTTCTCTGCGTCAACATCCTCAAAAGTTCACAAATACCCACCAGTTGCTCGCTTGAAAGAGACCGACATTCGCCTGCGGCAACTGAACGCAAAATCGGTCTTATTTGATGGACGTGCGCTTCGATCATATTGCCCGCGTATAGGAAAAATTAGCCGATATTTGCACAGCTAAAGTTTGCTGAACGAAAGTTCTAGAAGACCGAGTCCACTCATACAAAGGAAACCGATACACTTTTTTGAATGCGGTTTAGATGAAGTAAAATCGTATACAATTAATTAGCGACAATAAACTCAAAGCTTTTTGGAGGAAAAAATTGCTGGAACGTGAACTTGAAACAATTATCTACATTTTTATAAGGGTATGATCGCTTCAAACCTACCTTTTGCAGCACTTGGGGTAGACAATTTCGCTTTCTTCGCCGATTGTGTCACTGGTGTTTCTATAAACAAACAGTTACTGTTATCATGTAACAACACGACAGCTACTGTATAGTAGGGTTGTTCAAAAAAAACTTTTTTTTTTAAATTTAACCCATCACCCCCGCAAATTGTTAGGTCGGTGATAGAAACCCCACATACCAAATTTCAGCTCATTCGGTTCACAGGGAGAGGAGGGCATGCAATTTGAAATTTTGTCGAAAAATGTGGATTTTTTGCCCACTTTAGCATTAGTGTTTTCGGTCAAACTACCTGGTATCTAAGCTTTTTTTGATTTGATATTGCTCAAATTACATAATAGACCCAGTCTATACCAGTTTGTAGTGTTTGCTTTGCTCATTTTTGAACAAAAAAAATTTCCTGTTTTTTCGCTATTTTGACTAAAATATGTTAAAGTGCTTATGCCATCTCGAATGCTCTCTAACACCAATACTGCTCTACAAACCTTCGCATAAAATGAGAAAACGACCGATTTCTACCTAGAAACTCGCCTAGCGTCCCTCTTCAAGTCCAGGCGATGACATACCCCAAGTTATTGAAACTATGTTTGCCAAGTTCAAGCCGTAAGAAATATGATTTATCATTACAATCACAACTGCTATTTAATGTGAATCTAAAATCAGAAGTTGATGAAGTTCAAACATTATTTTCTCGCGGTCCAGCATTTCTATGTTGGTTGTTCCAATTCTTAGCACGAACAGCTTCATGATCGTCCCATTTTTCGACTTATTAGTTTTTCGAAGTACTGTAAAATAGTGAAAAGTTGAACGTTGGAATGATTCATTGCAAAATGTGACAAAGTTTCGAGACCGTTCTTTAGGTAGTAATGCTTAAACATTAACCTGGATTGTTCCCCCCAATAGAGCTGGCCAGATACATCTTGTCTATGTTTTTGATTAACAGACCAACCATCGCTTATGCACGATACGTGTTTTGGTTTGGAGTATTCATCCTCCACTCCCAATCAAGCTTGAGACGAGCTCAATGACAGTAGTAGTTAGAGCCCGTTCGCATACAGGGTTGGCCATAAATCGTACTCTAAAGATTCACTTGGAGTATGATGTAGAACAACGTAAAATCTATTAAAGAACATATATTTTGTACACTACCTTAGGGTATAAAAGTACATGTTCTTTTGTTCTTTTCTAGAGCAGTGAAGCATTGCATGTACATATCAGTAAATTAGTTAGTTAATCGCAGCTGGTTTAAATGCTTTGGTGTACAAGTTATGGACAACCCTGTATTTAGCACATCATAGATAAAAGCATTGAAAACCCCACTGTTTCACTCTTATAACTTAGGGAGATCTTGATATAGGTTAACTCCTTAAATGATTACAGTTTAGGGTGAACCTGACTGAAGGGTTTTCAATGTTATATCTGTGGTATACTAAATATATGCTTTTACAATCCATTTAATCACCCCTGTTACCAACCTCTCGTGCTCTACTAGTTCAAACAATGCGGGATAACAGAGTGGGAGCAGCGATTCTCAGATGTGTGGCTATCATGGATACTATACAGAAGAATCTTGAGTAAAATTTTTCTCAACAGTTCATAGTGTTTTAGTAGCTAACATTCAAGTCACAAATATTGGTAAATGCTGCTTACTTCGGAGGCTGCTTTTTGGATGCTCAATACAATCTACTAATAATATTATGTTCAGCAACAAATGTTGCATTTGCTTTTTCAGAATGGGTACGCGACAAGGTCGTAGAATTGTTTCAAGATTGTGCCAGGGTAGATATAGTTACCATTTAATCAAACAACAGTTTCATTTTTGTGGAAAAACACTGTTACCGCTCATTTATAAGGCATTAGTTAGAACCAGAAAAAAATAACAGGTTGGTTGCCAAGCTGATTTTGCTATTCCATCACGAAACCAGCAGCACTGAAACGACCAAAAAACTAGTGTTTCCCGAATTTTTGCTGAACCAATTGCTGTATACAATCGGTTAGAATGGGAGATAATTTAGCGTTTGGTCGTGAGACTTTGTCACATTTTGCAATGAATCATTCCAACGTTCAACTTTTCACTATTTTACACTACCTTGAAAAACTAATAAGTCGAAAAATGGGACGATCATAAAATTGTTCTTGTTAAGAATTAGAACAACCAACATAGAAATGCTGGACCGCGAGAAAATAATGTTTGAACTTCATCAACAGCTGATTTTTGATTCACATGAAATAGCAGTTGTGATTGTAATGATAAATCATATTTCTTACGACTTGAACTTGGCAAACATAGTTTCAATAACTTGGGGTATGTCATCGCCTGGACTTGAAGGGGGACGTTAGGCGAGTTTCTAGGTAGAAATCGGTCGTTTTCTCATTTTATGCGAAGGTTTGTAGAGCAGTATTGGTGTTAGAGAGCATTCGAGATGGCATAAGCACTTTAACATATTTTAGTCAAAATAGCGAAAAAACAGGAAATTTTTTTGTTCAAAAATGAGCAAAGCAAACACTACAAACTGGTATAGACTGGGTCTATTATGTAATTTGAGCAATATCAAATCAAAAAAAGCTTAGATACCAGGTAGTTTGACCGAAAACACTAATGCTAAAGTGGGCAAAAAATCCACATTTTTCGACAAAATTTCAAATTGCATGCCCTCCTCTCCCTGTGAACCGAATGAGCTGAAATTTGGTATGTGGGGTTTCTATCACCAACCTAACAATTTGCGGGGGTGATGGGTTAAATTTAAAAAAAAAGTTTTTTTTGAACAACCCTACTGTATAGTGTGGGGCACCAATAAACAACAATTTGCCACAAAATGGCAGCGAGTAAAGAAACATGCCGTTGTTCAGCAAAAACAGAGACAGGAAAAGCTTTTCCAACCATCTTGATGCTGTGATTCGTATTATGGAGAAAATCCCACTTTCAGGTTACAGGAAAGTTTAGCAATTTCACTCACTTAACTTCCTCTTATCGGCTTGATGAACTTTCGGAGTCGATTTTGCTTTGGGAGTCTAAAAAAATGGTAAAACTGAGTCCGTCTTAGTAGGGTATCATACACCTGAGAGTACTAACAACATATCTTGCAGGATATGATTGAACTTTAAATTCGTTCGTACGCATAACCAAGCACTTTCCGTCTGTCGAACCACACTAACGCAGAGCGCCCATTATCGGGTTCTGTTTGCAAGTTTTTTTGTCGTACTGGGTCACCGCAACGGGTATACTACTTTAGTTCTAAATCATACTGATTGCAAAATCGAACTTGATTAGTGTCGAAAACATTAAGCTTCTGCGATTCAACGTACTGCAGTGCTCCAAAAGCTAAGTAGTGACAATGGCGGTAGGCCAAACCGTGCTGCTAGCTATGCTATATACATTATAGTCTTTGTTCAAAGGGAACAAAAAACCTCTACCTTGATCGTGGAAAGGTTTCCGTTGGTGAGGGGCTGCTGCTTAAATGTAACAACATTGTCGCTAGCGCTCGAGCTTTCATCGGACGAGCTAGAGTCACTGTCGTCGCTCGATTCGGGAGCTGAAACAATAATAGTTTCCAGCGCTTGAATGCACACAAATCTACATTATTTTCGCTATACCAGATCGTCAAGAGCATCCAGACTTCGCCCATGTACATCGGAAAATTTCCTAATTACCTTTTCGAAACTACATGGTAACTATATCTTGCAACTGGAATGTTTAAAAAAAATTATTGCATACGTAAAATCGCTTAGTTCCAAAATAACCTTTAACTCTTTAGTTGCCCTGACTTGTGAACATTTCAAATCGTTTTAGACAAACAATATATGTTATTAAAATTACTATTATTGATAATGAAAATTTGATTATAAAGTTTTTTACGTTTGCGTGCTTTCCGGCCTATAGGCAATCAGCGCGAAAATTGCAATAGTTTTATATTACAATTTATATAGAACTTCCACGTTGATAGCCAATACGCCAAAAATCACGCAAACCATCAAGAAAGATTCTATAATTAGCTGAATTTTATAAACAAGCTAAACGACTTAAAGACATTCAAAGTAAAGTTTTTCACTGTTGATCAAATGTTGAGAAAAAACCTAAATTGAATTCTCACCAAATTTAAAGATTTTAAGTCTTGCCGTTTTCAAACTACAGCAGTTCAAATTCAACAATTTTTCTGAGATGCCATTTCACTAGGTATCGTGACAGAAGATTAACTTTTGAAAAATCGGCTTGAATTTACTTTAAAAGTAGCTAATGTACAATTTTAACCCTTTACATTGTTTGACAACAACACTGCAGAAAACATGTATTCAGAGTTACAAATATGTTGTTTGTAGTTGGCAACCCTGGCAAAATTTCTAAAGAGAAAAAGCCTTTCTAAGAGGATATCTAAATTGTCATATCTTGGGAACGAAAGGTCGTACAAAGCTCAAATTTGGTGAAGTTAGTCTTCAGATCTGTCAATTTTTTTTGAGAGAAAACCGAGAAAAATCTTTTTCGACCTCAATGCCCTTTTTAATGCTATAAGTCTTTTAATTACCATACAATTGAATGCGCTTACCCTTAAACTTGTGTATAACCGCGGCAAGGACAGAGGCAGAGGGCTCATCAGAGGAGTCGTCCTCATCAGAGCTGCTACTATCTGAAGAGTCGGTATCACTCGGCACCTTCTGCTGTCCTTTCACCACAGCCACTGGCTTGTTTGAATCTGGAAAAATGTGGAAATCTTAAAAAAAATATAGCTTTAGGATACTCGCTGTATTACACCGAAGCGAGAAACGAGTAGGCGGGTTAATTTTCAATTTCCAAGTTGGGCTACACAGCTTCCGGTGAAATGTTACAGTGACGACAAGATATGATATGCAGCAGTAGCTGGAGTCAAATAAGACCCATCTACGTAACGCAACATCTATTGTATTGCGATTTATTACACTTTCTGAACCAGTCACTTACTCGAGCCAACGCGTTTGTCTCTGGGATGGGAGGTCAGAGATTTACATCTCAGCCGTCTAAATCGGGCACAGTTTTGCCAACGCTGCGACGTCTTTTTCAAAATTTCTTCACAAAAATGTCGGGTACAAAGATGCAGAAATGGCTCATTGGGTCACGAAAAGTCAATGCACGCTTTGGCGTTTTAAAGCGAGTATAACAAAGATTTGACTTCTTTCAAAACGTTACAAGTTGTACATTACTTCTACATGATTTAGCATAAACCTCCCATCGATAACTGTCGGTGCCCAAACGCCCCATCCGTTAATAATATAACAAATCCGTACCATTAAAACTTTTAGCAGGTTCGTTTTCCTCATCAGATGACGAATCCGAAGAAGTCTCAGCTTTTGCTGCTTTCACTTTAGGAGTTGGAACAGAAAGTTTGGAAGGCTGCTCATCTGCAACGCATTTAAACTGGTTTTCAAAACGATTATTAGCGAATTTAAAGAATTATGTCGCTGAATATCCAAAAAAAAAATGCCGCTGGTTGGGCTACGCCATAGTGAGTTGGTTGGATGCAGCTGCCAGGTTCTTTCCTGTGGACGAAACATGGTGGTGCAACCGATATGCCACACTACAGGGCCCCACTGGACTGGAGGATTAGGGAGAGGAGCGATTTCCACACTACGCAGTCACTATACAGACGCCAATTGCTGACAGGTATCCACTACTAGCCACCCATCAGTGCTATACAATAAACATTAACTCCAACATGTACCCAGATGCGTCAAATTTTGGTGGGCAAAAATTTTTTAAATGGAAATTTACTACAAAACTACAATTTTACTGTTTCAAGGTGGTGAAGCATCCACCTGGGATTATGAGGAAAAACATAAAGAATAACCTGAAACATATCTTCACCAAATTTCACCAGCTCACGACTTATTATTTCTGAGATATTTTATTTTAAAGTGTTGCCAATTAAAACTTCATTTTTCCTAAAATGATGTTTATTGTAATCTTTCACATCGGTTTTGAAAGCTCCTGCACGCAAGGCTTAAGCATGAATTTAGTGTTACAACAGAAATACTTTTACAATTCAAAAAGTATATCTCAATTCCAAGAAAATTAGACCTAAAATGGCAACACTATTGGGGAGATCTCCCAACTTTGAAGTGAAATATCTCAGAAACGATAGATCGTAGAAAGCTGAAATGTAGTGAAGCAAGGCTTTAGATGCTTATCTAATTTTTGCACATAATCCCAGCTGGATGCTTCACCCCCTTCAAACAACTACCAACCTTCGTCGCTCGAATCATCTGAATCCGAGGAACTTTCCGACTCAGCGGATTTCGGAGCTTTTTTCACCAGTAGCTTCGCTTTCGCCTTCACGTCGCTCTCTTCATCAGAATCCTCGTCGTCGCTGTCGCTCGAATTCGTTGCCGTAGCCCCTTTCTTTGTCTCTTCTTCATCACTTGACTCATCATCACTGCTGTCCGATGACGACGACTCAGCAGTTTTAGAAACAACAGCAGGCTGAATATGATTCAGCAAAAACAATTAATTTGCATTTACATATAACACCACTAGACGACATGAAACAATATAATCAAAGTTCGACTTGTCAAGTAGGATCCCAACTTAACTAATCCTGCTGATTTTTGCAAGATCAAAAAAATATATTTTCGTTATAAAAATATCATTTGCTTTATAATTTTTTTTTGACTTATTCGTTGTATGTTTTATTTTTTAATCACAAACCTGCAAAAGTTTTGCTAAAATCAACCCTAGAATCTTTATAGTGATTTAACAACCACAACATGCAAAACAAATCGAAAATATTTTAGTGGATCACATTCCAAGGTTAGTTTGCTACTTCTAGGGGTAGTAAGGGCAGTTACAGCCGCTTATCTCACTTTAGCAACAGTTTTTGGCTTCTCATCTTCGCTGGATTCATCGCTGCTGTCTTCTGAAGAAGAGGAAGCTTGTTTGGCTGCTGTAGCCTGAAGTGGAAACAAAAATGAGTCATATACGACGACTGTAGTGCGTTATGAAGAGTCTTTTTGAAGCGGTGGTTTTTTATTGTATTTCCTTTTTAGTTTGCATATCTTTTTTACACTGCGGCTCAAAAATTTAAGATGTTATTTAAAAAAATATAACAATTTGCTAAAAAAAAACACACACGTGAGATTCCAACCCATGTCCACAACAGCCGGCTTTTCAACCTAAGTCGGGCGTTAAACACTATCCATCATGAATCTGTTGAGAAGCACTGTGCGTCCCAATGGTCGCTATGCGATTGGTCAGTGAGCTTGTTGGTAGGTTATTGGATGAGCAAGTTAGTGAGCTTGCTGGGAGGCAAACTACCGGCTTAAAGCCAACTAAACTTTCCACTCTACTTTCACACACCATTTACAAAAGCTGTCGGTCATTTGACAAACCTTAGTTTGGGTCAACGCAGCCTTTGGTTTCTCATCTTCGCTAGAATCTTCGCTGTCATCGCTGCTATCTTCTTCTGAAGAGGAGGAGGCCTGTTTGGCTGCTGGAATCTGAAGAAACATCGAAAAAAAATGCTATGATTCAAAATAAATCATCAATCAATGCTACAAAAGTCTGCAGAAGATCAAGCCAACAAATCATACAAAGTTAAACCAAAGACAACACATTTACCTGCACTTGTGGTTTCTGTGCTGCTTCATCATCACTGCTTGATGATTCATCACTTTCTGACGATGAGGATGACTCAGCTTTCTTTACTGGAGCTCTAGCAGCAGGTGTAGGAGCCTGAAAGTACCAGTTTTAAGAAAACTTAGTAAAAACGTCATTTTAAAGCAACCAATTTCTAGAGCTTGCCAATCAAAATTGCTTGGGTCAGATGTCTCCACCGAGTGCAGTAGGCACGGAGAAGCTTCGAAGTGCGATTATTTCGTTTACCTACAAAATCCTAAACTTCAAGGGAACAATTTTTTTTTTTTTTGATGAATACGATCAATTCTAACATTCAGACATTCTTGTGCAGCTCCAATTTAATTGCTAAATAAGTCAGCCATTCTGGAATGAAAAATACTGCAAAAAACTAACTTGTGGCTTTTTAGTTGGGACATCATCATCGCTACTGGAATCATCACTCTCAGATGAAGACGATGACTCCGCTGGCTTAGATGGAAGCTTGGCAGCAGGCACCTAACAATTTTTTGCGTTAGTTTGACCCAAAACCAATAACGTTTTACGAATGTTAAGAGTAGAACCGTAATAATAACGAAGTCTTGTTGGTTAAAAAAGTATATTCAAGTCGCCTATTTGCCTGGATGGATTAGTAAACTAGAATTAAAAACGGAAATCCACTCATTAAGGAGGCTCAACTAAAGATTCCACTTCACCTATAAAATTTTCGCCGGCAATGTATTTTAGCTTTTAGATTTAGCACACCCGGATGGACTACATCAGGGGTCGGCAACCTTTTGAACTAGTGGGCCACATCCAGTCCTAACAAGGATCCAGCGGATCGAAAAAAAAAGGCCTTTTTTCGGCCGAATGGATGGTGAAGACCAAAAAAAAGGTCTTCGCCAGAAGTTCAGGCCTTTTTTTCGACCGAATTGATGGCAAAGACCAAAAAATAAAAAAGGTCTTCGACAGGAGACGAGGGCCATTTCGGCGGTCAATTGGTACATATCTATCATTGAAAAAAAAGGTCGCGGACTGGGTAAAATGCCTTGGCGAGCGAGATCCGGGACATAGGTTGCCGACCCTTGGACTAAACACGACATACTTGCTAAGCACATCATTCAGTGTACTCGTACATTCTTGCAGAAACTAATAGACCTGGATCTTCCAATATTTCGAAAATAATACGTAATAAAAGCTTTTGGTTAAGATAGGAAAAGCAAATCAAAATGATTGAAAATGCTACAAATATACAAAAAAAGAGACCACCAAAAACTTACTTGTGGTTTCTTGGCTGCCACGTCATCATCACTGCTTGATTCATCGTCACTGTCAGATGATGATGATGTCTCGGTCGTTTTTGCTTGTGTTTTTGTAGCTGGTTTCGTTGGTGTTTTGGCTGTTTGTTTTATTGTTTTTGCTATTGTTTTGGTGCTAGTTGTTCGTTTTTTCGCTGGTGTCTTTTCCTGTTTAGCATTGCCTTTCGTTTCTTCTTTCGACCTTACCTTTGGTTTTTCTTCCTCATCACTAGATGATTCATCACTATCTGATGATGATGAAGACTCAGCGGTTTTCACTTGAGCTTTGGCAGCTGGAGTGGGAGCCTAAAAAGCATCATTGATTATTACCAATAATTATAATTGCTTTTAAGCAGACTTTTCTGAGAATGATAAAAGTTATATATTCATACAAAGTTTGCAATAAAACTCAGTCAGTCCTAAGAAAAAGACATATTTTAACATATGTCGTCCGGGACAACGGTGATCTCGTTTTCATTAGTCGACCTACTTGCTTTTTGAGGTCACTATCGTCACTGCTGTCTTCCTCACTGGATGAATCCGATGATGATTCTTGTTTGACCGAAACAGGTGTCTGAAAAACAACATTGTTAACAAAACCTCTTTCTCACGTTGCTGTAATTTCGATCTTCAATCTCGTTTTGAAGTCGCAAAATGTGTTCAATTAAGCGAAAGAGTAATTATTTTCGCTTCCTATTTAAACAAAGAGATGCACATACAACGTCTCTTGTCAATCACTGGCTTCCATTCTTTTCCATCACAATATTGATGCCACCAAACGAGCTTGTCATAAGTGGCAACCGATGGTTATCTAACAGCAGATCTCGACTTGTGATAATGGCTGGGTGCTGGAAGTGGTGTGAAAACGCGGAAGGTGACTGTTAGGTGTTGTCGATTATGCGCAGGGACGATCATGCACCGAGACTATTAGGCGCTGGAGCAAAAAAAGTTTGTTTTTTTTTTTAATCGCTACACCTTGTAAATAATTTAAAAGCAAAAACAATGTTAAATTCTTGCAGTTAACTTCTTCAGAATTGCGTAAAGAATTTTTGAAGTTGTACAGGATTATATGCTGCTTCAAATTTTTGTTTTATTTTCAAATTATTTTTGTAGTGCGAGTTGAATTAAACTTTAAAATATCCATTTAAATATTGTTTTTACTACATTTACAACACGGTGTAACAGTGATAGGAATCTGCTGGGAAATGAATCCTTACCTCCTGGAAAACTTTGTACTGTATCGTTCAGTACAGGTAGACTGAAACTAACCATAAAGCGCCACGCGGCTTGCTGCGTGTGTCAAGAATATACAAACAACTCGTGCCCGAGCGCTGCAGAATTTCAGACCGCAGGCTGCAGATTGCATACGTCTGGCTTAGAAAATAAAGCTTTGCGAAGATGTAGCGGAAAAAATTATAAAGGAAAGCAAATTTTTGAAAAAAAATTATTTGAAAACACTTTTTAGTTTCGAAAATTTTTTTTTGGAGAAGTAACTTTTTTGCTCTGGCGCATAAAAGTCGTAGATCGAGAAAATGGCCACTTTCTTTCAGGCTTTTCTGTGCATCGGTCAATTTTGTGCTGAAATATTGGTGTCATGCCCTCATCCACAAGAAAAAGCGAACAGTTTCAATCATGCAACGAGATAACATCAGCAAATGAAATGACTTGAAATAACTAAACAAGATTCTAAAAAACAAAGATTTCCTTACCTTTAAAGCCAGCTGAGGCTTTGTTGTTTCTTCATCACTACTGCTGTCGCTATCATCACTGCTATCAGAAGAGGAGGAAGCGGTCTGCTGCTGGGGAGGTTTTTTAGTGACAACTTTGGGATTAATTTGCACCTACAAAAGAGGCATAAACAGTTCGTATTAGTAAATTACAATTGCGAAAGTAGAAAAATTGCAAAAGCAGAAACACCAATTCTCGCAGAACTGATAAAAAACAAATTTTGCTTATGTGGAAGACAGCCAATCTGCATGATGAAGTAAAAACTTTGACAGCAACTTCTACATTTAAACGACAATTAAAACATTTATAAAAAACTGATATAAAATTGTTAACTCTTATTTGGAATGCCTGGGCCTTTATCACATTCATGCTAATATCCAAATTACTGTATATAGAGCATGCATATTGCATACCTTAGTGGAGGGTTTCGCTGAAGTTTCTTCATTGGAAGACGAATCTGAGGACGAGTCGGAGTCATCTGACGAGTCAGCAGCTGTACCAGATTGAACAACTGGGGTTGCAGTCTTAATTTCTGAATAATTTGATCAAATTAATTAAAACCTTAAGCGGCATCATCTCGTGGTTATTGATGTTGTTTATATGCTTTTTACTATCATGCCTTGGCACTTAGGCAGTCATGCCTGACAAGTGGCAAAAAGAGGCTCGGTGAACAACAACTAAGTAATAAGGGAACTACAGAAGAATTGCTTAAAAAACACAAAGCACTGAACCAGAATGATACCAAAAAAAAAATATATATATATATATATACATATACTGCAAATTTTACATAAGAAACAAGCTTTGGTTCAGCATTAACTTAAACCAATCAAAACAAAATTTCACAAAAATATACTACGAATTCTTACTTTGGTTTGGCTTTTTTGCTGGAGGCTTTACAACCTGAAAATACTTTTTTAGAATTTGCAAAAAAAAAGCAGACAGATACTGATCATATACAAAAAAAATATTGTTATAGAGCAAAGTATATGTTTAATTGTAAATTCGCAGAAGTTTTGTTACTTGCACAATGCACATAGCAATGTCAACTACTCATAACGTATAAGCAAAGTTATTTCAAACCAGCTTTTGTGCTAAAAAAGTGGTACCGGTACTATTAACTCTTAATAACATAGCATAAAAGCGGTATTCATAAGAGACTTTGCAATACTGTTCATCAAAAATCCAACATAACGTAGTGCCTACCACTTTGTTATAAAATCAATTATATACATGCTATAAATAAACATCTTCAAAACGCCAATAACTTTTACTATATTACCTGGTGCAAAAATAGACCTCTTACTATTACATAGTGTTGGAGTATCTAACCTTCGAACACCAAATGTTGCAAAAATCTATGTAAAACTACATCAACTTTTACATAGATTTTGCAATGGTGTTGGGTAAAAACTTCAACACTATTTAAATTTGCTTACAACTGAAAAGTTGGCAGTTTTTAGCTAGCGCCATTTACAGGTTGTACTGTCTCATTGTGTCATTGAGCAAGAGTATTTCTCACTGGGCTATTCAACCCGTCTTCCCACTAAACCAATTTTTCCCCAATAATCAACAACTTGTTCGACCAAAGACAAAAATAATTTTTGGCAAAATAATGACATAGCTAGGGAAAACTCGACAAATTTGTGAATTATGACTTTTGCTATACTTCAACACTGGATTGGTACTAAACTTTGGGCACATTAACATATTTTGACTGCTTCGAGCACAACCGTTTAAAAAAAAAATTGGGCACAACGATTATTCAAAAAGTGAGAGGTAACACTGAATACAACTTTGTGATTTAAGATTAACTTCCTAAAATACTGGTGACTGCAGCAAAGCTTGAAGAAAATCAGTGTTGAATGAGTTCAAGTGAAACATATAATAAAAAGTTCCACGTTCCATCCCACCAACCTTATCTTCTTCTGAGGATGATTCTTCACTTGACTCTGATTCTTGTTTCCGCTTTTTTCCTTGATGGAGGTTTCCTTTTGAGACATCACTTTTTTGTTTTAGCCATGATTTATAAATTTCGAGCAGAGAAGCTTGTTTTGCATTAGCACTGCGCTTTGCCTATAAAAGACATGGTTTAAAGCCATACACCGAATACATCTTTACTAGTTGACCATCCAGGCAATTTCTATTAGCAAATCAGCATTTTAATTAAGGGTAAATAGGTTCATTTTTGACCCAGCCTTTAGTGAACATAGAAAAAACCACAGACTTTTCAGGAGCAAGCAGAATCACCAAAACTTTAAATATTGAACAGCATTGATGTTTTAAAAAGTATGTTTGCATCAACAAAAACTAGACCTATAGGTATTGATTTTCAAATAGAAAACAAACAAAACATCAAAATGAGTTAGATTGTGCTACGTAGTAGACATAAAATCGAAGTTCATTAAACAACAAAGAACAATCATGCATAATACAGCTGGCGCAAAATGACTTCGGACCTTTAACAAAATTTCGATTTCATGATATGCTATAAAGCCTTACATCACATTAATCTCACAAATCTGTTTTTATGATAGTGATTCATTAATATATTAACAAAAAGTCAGTATGGAAATAGAATAACACAATAATATTATTTTTGCATCACAATAGATTCAAATTTGGAGGGTATTTTGAAATACCAGTCAGGCATTTGCTGCAAAAGCTTTAAAGAGAGTATTAGGAGGTTGATTTATTGAGAGAAATTTAGATATTAAAGTTTTTAGAATGCCTGGAAAGTATACTAGCAGTGACGAAAATGCTAGAATGCTTGCCTGGAGACAAGAGAAAGTTTGCATAAAGAAATATGTGCTCGTAGTGGAAGAGCCAAGTCAACAGTAATGAAGCTTCTAGCCTCAGCCAAAGAGCTTTTTCCCAATAAAGTCCCCAAGCACAGATTTGGAGATGAACGAAAAAAGAAGACATCAAAAGCGACGAACACTTTAATAAAAAGGGAGGTGCAAAAAAATCCACAACTGAGAGCCCTGGAGCTAAAAAATTTGCATCCAGAACTGCTGGAAAATGTTGCAGTGCGCAACATACAGCATTGCCTACAAAAAGGCTTGGGCATGCCTAGCCGCAAAGCTGCTAAGAAGCCACTCGTAACAGAACGAATGAAAAAGCAGCGCATTGCATTTGCAAAAAAAAATACATTCACTGGTCACCTGCGCCGTGGAAAACAGTTATGTTTTCAGATGAGAGTAATTTTCAAGTGTTCCGAGCAGGGGCGTAGCCAGCTTCATGAGATTGGGGGGGCAAAATTAAAATCAGGGGGGCAAAGCTGAAAACCAGCGTTGAACTTGACCCAAACTTTCATTATTCATGAATTGGATTAAGGCGAAGTTTCAGTGAAGATCAGGTGATCTCCAAAAAAAAAAAAAGGTCTTCGTCGAAATCCGAAGGCTTTTTCTGGCCGATTTCACAAATTTAAACGGTTTTTGCGGCCAGAAACAGCAACTTTGTCCTTCCAAAAAAAATACCGTGGGGGGCAAGAAATAAATTGGGAGGCAAAAACGAAAATCAGGGGGCAATGTCCCCCCTGCCGGCGACGCACCTGGTTCTGAGTGGGATCCCCTATGGTTCAACGCCCTCATGCCCCTAAAAGATTTGACCCTAGGTTCACAGTCCCAACTGTAAAGCACCCGGATTCAATCATGGTATGGGGAGCTTTTTCTGGGGAAATGGGCAAGGCTGGCCTGTATTTCTTGCCTAAAAACACAAAATGAATAGCGATCAGTATGTAAAAGTTCTGGAGGAGCACATGCTCAGCATGTTTCACATTCACAGCTGTGAAGTCTTCAGGCAAGACAATGCTCCATGCCATAAGTCCAAAAAAGTTACGGTACATATTTTCTCCAATAGCACAAAATAAGAGTGCTTGATTGACCTGGTAATAGCCCGGACTTAAATCCAATCGAGAATTGCTGGCAAAAAATGAAGAACATCATGAAACAAAAGAAAACACCAAAGTTGGAAACCCTAAAACTTGAGCTCATGAGAGTGTGGTGCTAGGAGATGTCACATGATTATTTTCAAAATTTGAGCAATTCCATGCCCAAACGCCTGCAGATGGTCATCAAAAAGAAAGGAAATATGCCAAATTATTAAACACCATGTTTTTGTTTAATAAAAATTGATAAATGTAATAAAAATTGTGTTTTAACTTGAAAAACGGTTATGTTTTAAGTCATTTTGTGCCAGCTGTATATAGAAATGGTTAATGAAAAAGATCATGGTTTTATTATCACAGTTATGTTTTTCCACCAATTTAGATCTAAGATACAAATCTAAGATAAAATAATTCAGATGAAAGATAAAATATTTTAACGAGAACTAAAAAAAACATGTAAAGAACATTAACTTGGGTGTACATCTGTACATACAATCTACATACAATTGCAGTATTATTACAGAATGAACTAATATAAATTGTCTGATATACCATAGCTTACCACTTTAGCTTCTGTGCGAAAAGCATTTGCTGATTTGGTAAATTTGCAGTCACAAAGAAATTTGTAAACAAATGGATACAAAGCATTTTCGCGGACCGACATGATCCATAAACTAATACAATATCAGATATATAAACAGTAAATGGTTGATAACCAATCTATAGGATTTACTCGGTACTGATTGGTTCGTTATTTGTTAATGTGAATGAGGTCAGCCAATTACTATCTGTTATTCTTCGATTCTACACTGCATGACAAAATCATAATCATTACTGACTAAGGCTATGTTATTATTGGTATATTGTATATAGTAAGGTTTACTGTAGGCCTAAAATTGAACAATGTATTTCTGAGGTCATTTCATGCTAGACAGTAGAATCTGAGATAGCTTTCTGGCTTTGAGATGGGCCTGGTAAATATTTGTAGACTAATAATAGAAACACCCGAACAAACCACAGTCCCATTTAATTCTAATGCAATGATAATCTGGCACTTGTGGCAGTATCCTAATTTCTACCACTATAAAGCAGACAGTAACTACTGTAAGAGCAGAGAAAAATAGATCTGTGACCAACAGCAGTCTCTTATTTTGCCAATTTACAAACACGAAGTTTTTGCTTGGCACAATTTTTAAACTTTTTCACTCATCAAAAGCTTCACCATGTTACACGACATAGTCCAGAGTTGCTTTCAGTTTCAATTACAGACCTTAGTCTTAGTACAGCTACCCCTACTTTGACCTTTAATAAATTTGATCGGCTAGCAGGTCAGGAAGTAATGCAGTAACATTGGTATCATAAACCGTGGAACACCATTTTGGGATGACAACTTTTATGATACCAATCGAACAAAGAAGAAAATAACAATGTTTAATATCATTGGAAATGTTTAGTTAACTGGAATGGACTAAAAAATGATTCAAAGTATCTTTTTATTTTAAGCATTAATTTCAAATTTAGAGGGGGGGGCTAATTTATCAAAAATATAACTCACAAATTCTGAATCAGTAAGAACTTAAAAAAAATTGCCAAAACTAAGCAATCAAATTTGATTCCTTGTTGAAACAAGCTGAATATACTGTAGGTTTCATAAAAAATATCATAAGTTCATGAATAGGCTATGGGGGGAGGGGTGATGACTGTTAATACATAGACAAAATGGATTACCCTCTGTGGGTTTCATTAAACTATAGCAGATAAGATTTTACGATTTACTGTACCAGCTTGGAAATAAGAAAACTAAAACTTTACCAGTTAGCCACCTCTCACATAACCATTATGCAACCAGTTTCACTGTTTAATCATGTTTTTGCATAGCAAATTTCTACTGTACGAGGTGTGGCTTAAAAAGAAACGAAACTATTGAATTGAGAAGTTTATTTAGATACATATCATACAATAAATCATCACTAATTGTCCCCCTGCCCCTTCAAAGTATTCCCCATTGGCTTTGATGCACTTTTCCATTCTTGTTGACCATGCTTTGAAGCGCTGTGAAAATTCCTCTTTTGTGATGGTTTTAAAGTGGTTTGTCACGCTGGTCTTGATATCCACGACTCCTTCGAAGCATGTCCCCTTGAGAATACTTTTTAGTTTTGGAAAAAGAAAGAAATCACAAGGAGCTAAGTCCGACGAATAAGAGGGATGATGCAACGTGGTAATTTCTTTTAAGACCAAAAACTGTTTCACGCTGAGGGCTGTGTGGGCAGGAGCATTGTCGTGATGCAAAATCAAAGTTTTTTGTGCCCAGGAAGCTCTTCGTTTTTGACAGATTTTGTTGATAAGGCGCGTCAGGACTTCCTTGTAGAAGAGCTGGTTAACTGTTTGCCCTTGAGGAACAAACTCATGATGCACTAGTCCGTGATGGTCAAAGAAGGTGATCAACATATCTTTCACTTGCGAACGTTGCATGCGGGCCTTCTTTGGTCTGGGTGAGGACGCACTTTTCCACTGGCGACTTTGTCGTTTTGGATCTGGAACATATTGAAAGACCCATGACTCGTCTCCTGTGATAACGTTTTCCAAGAGTTTATTGTCTGCTTCCAGCAGCTGAAGGATGTCTCGACACACATTCAATCATTGAACTTTCTGCTCCTCAGTCAAAAGCCTTGGCACCATTTTGGCACACACCATCCGCATGCCCAAAGTGTCCACCAAAATGGTGAGGACCATTTCTTTGTTCATCCCAACTTTGTTGGCAATGACACTTATGGTTAAGCGACGATCACTGCAAACCAACCGCCGAACCTTTTCAGTGTTGGCATCAGTCATGGAAATGCAAGGCCTCCCTGACTTTGGATCGTCCACTACATCCTCCCAGCCTCAGACAAATTGCTTGTGCCATTCAAAAACTCTTGTTCTGGACATAGAATAATCTCCATAAACATCACACAACATTTTCAAAGTTTCTGTCACAGTTTTTCTAAGTTTAACACAAAACTTAATGTTGATTCTTTGCTCAATCGTCATTTTGCAATTGAAGTCCTATTGCCACCAAAACTCAATCAGATATTGCAAAGCAATTTTTTTTCAGCAAGTAATCAATCACATTCATCTATTGCTCTGTAAAAGCAAAAATAATTGCAATGTTGTGTCAAAACAGCTGTTAAGCAGAGAACACATGTTACGCCACACTGTGAAAGTGTTGATTTCCAATGATTGATCGTGTTGCGCAATCTGTGACATCCGTCCTGTTTTTTTAGCCATACCTCGTATGCCACATTTCAAAAGTGTTAGAGCAATTTTTATCAAAATAGGCCTAAACTTAAGTTATTTTTGCAAAGAATTCAAAATTTTCTAGCACTGGGGTAGGGATGTTCATTTCAGCATATCAAATTCTACAGAACCGGATCCTGTTTGGAATTGGTTCCATTTTTAGGATTCGGTTTAGTTGTGAAGAAAAACCGCAAGTTTGGTCTTCACCTTAATTTGGGACAAAAAATGTCCTAATTCTGAGTGAAGACCTTTTTTTTGATCATCACCTTAATTTGGGAGGTAAAACGTCCTAATTTCAATGAAGACCTTTTTTTCTTTTTTAAAATTTGGTCTTCACCTTAATTTGGGAGGAAAAACAAAATAGTACTGATGCAGTTTTATACATTTAGGATTCGGAATTATTCTAGAATACACAATTATTCCGAAATAAACATCCTTACTCTAATGGCTTTGCCCTAGATCTGCAAAACAGCCCCACCACTGCAGACTTCAGATTTCTGGTTACGTGGTTGATACCGGTGCAGTACCAAACCGTAAAAGTGTGCTTCTCATACTTCCCGCTTCCAAGTTTTAGGGTCGTATTCACCAAGCGAGTTTAAACTCCACTGAACCGTAAGCTTCGCTGAAACTATGTTCAGTCGCGCATGTCGTATTCACCAGACGAAAAAATGTCGAATGCTTGCTGAAGCAGCGCTTAAATGTCTGGTTTTGAGCGTCAAATTGATCGGCCAATTTTGGCGGTTTAACCAGCGATAACATTGGAAAAATCCTGTTTTGTCGCCTTTAAGGAATTAATTAGGTGTGAAAATCGCTTTGTACAGTATTGCAACGGAACAGGAATGCTGTGTAGGCTTTTCAAAAGCTACAAAAAGTTTTGCAATAACATTGTTAATGCAAGTGACACAAATTATTGTAATAACTATATGTAATAAATTAATTGCTTTTTATGCAGTATTAAGTATACAGTACTGGTATATTTTTTTTATAAAAATAATTTTATAGAAATAAGAGGCCCAGTTTTTCTCAAGATTTAAGAATAATGCCAGGTTGAGGGTGAAGAAATAATTAAGAACCAGAGCTAGAACAACGCACTTGTTAGGAATCAACAACCAATAACTTTGGCGATTTTTCAATTCTCTTTTTGTATACACAGAGTTTGCGTTAAACTTTGTGCACGATTCTTCCTAGGCATCGGCTTTTTGCCCAGAAGATTTGGCATTTGTCTTTTTACGTTCAATAGTAGACTTGTATTCAGTGCCGTCGCTACAGGGGGCTAGGGGGGCCGTGCCCCCTTAACGACTGCTTGTGCCTCCCCATTTCGGTTTTTCAAAATACCTTTTTGGAGCACGTAATAACAAGACAACAGATAATAATGGAAAAAGGAATAATAATGTTCAAACTTAATTCTTGTTTCAAGTTTTTTTGATTGAATCTTTGCGAAATTGCTGACCGCCAACTGCTGTACATAAATGTGACACAATAATCCGTCTTATTAACACGCCTTTACGGATGTGTTGCAGAATAGGGATGTAAGCCTAGAGAATCGTTACCGGTACTTCGTTAGTGATTATGACATGAAACAATACGTGAAAACATTTTTTAAAAGACCAGCTGTTTTTGTTTTTTTAGAGGACACAAGACTTTTTTTAGGTCGCAGTTAGTTGCGCAACCACGGGGAAGGGGCTAAGAGGGCTTCAGCCCCGTTTAGCCAAGCCATTTAGAAAATGTAACCAAAAAACAAGCGTTTAAACGTGTTTTGGACTTGAATTTAAGTATAAGGGGGCTGAAAGGGCTAGGCAATTTAATTCTTTCAGTGACTTCTGACCTTTAGCAATTTACTATAATTATACACATGGCTTCAAAAACGTGCGAAATGTGATTGAAATGGCGTTAAAATCGCTATTTTTGCAGCAAAATCACAAAAATCTCCCGTTGGCTGTGGGCTCTGCTCCCGGGCCCCCTTTATGTCACGCATGAATTGCATCCGCTTGTTCAGCATGGGGTCTAAATTGGACAATTTTTAGGCACAAAAAAATCTTTGGTTCAAGCTCCTTCCCTGTTAGCTAAATTCTGGTTGCGCTTTTGGTCGCATTCACTGCTGTAGACAGATTTTTCAAGCGATTATATGAGCCGCAAACGAAACGAGCTAATAAACGCTGCCTGGCTTATGCGTCTCTTTTTTCAAACATGAATGCAAAATTTTTGAAATAGCGTATAATTTGTAGCCGTAAAATATCAGTTTTTATGGGCAAAAGTTCAGTTTATTTTAGTGCCTCCCCACTTTTGGATAGCGCCCCCTCACTTCGTTTGCTCTGGCGACGGCAATGCTTGTATTTAATAATCAAATTTAAAAGCAAAAATTTTTCTTGCTCTGCAAAGTTCTTACTACAATTCATTTTTAATAGTGAATACTGTAGATTAAAAAAAATCAACTACAAATTCTAAAACATTACTCTATATAGGCTTATAAGGACACGACAAACTAAACAAATTAAAAAAAATTACGCTTCAACAGTAAACGTGAAATCTTAGTATTGCGCAGTTGTACTGTACCAGCATGATCTCTCATATACCTATTGATTCAGATTGAGTTCATTCATTGCGGCAGTGTATCATTTCTCTATGATTCGGGAGAAAAGAATGTGTGAGTAAGCAAAATCTACCACTTAAACTGTTTTTGCTGTTCAAACTGCGCTATTTTAAGCGACGTTTTACACGCTCTGGTGAATTCCGTTTTGACATTTCGCTGAAACGACGTTTAAATGAGCGACGTTTTAACACGAGCGCACGCTTAACTTCAGCTGCTTCGGTGAATACGACCCTTAGAATCCTACTACGAGAATTTATTGAGCTAGCCAAATAACAACTGCTATCTACAGTAATGAAGTAGTAACGCCAGACCGCTTTCTTTAATAATAACAACAATAATTGGGTGCAGAATGCCTCAGGAAAGACTCCCCAAACAAGCGTTACTTTAGACTTGCCAAAGCAAATGGGAGAAGACCAGTAGGACGACCTTGAACTAGATGGACCAATTACATTGAGGATCTTAAATGGAATCGCTTGGGATTTCACTCAAGCGAATTGGACTTCACTTAAGTGAATTGATGGCTGTGATGGAAGACCGTGAAGTGCAGCGGCTTAATCTCGAGCTGCTGCCCCTGCAACCCTCAAGGAAAAGTGGACAATAAAGAAGAAGATAATTGGGTGCTTTATACTGCTTACAGTTACACATGTTAGATGTCCTTCTTCTTTCACACAATTAGACTAGCTGTTCAAAGCAGTATGACAGAATAAACAAAAACGACAGGCTTAAAGTATGGTAAACTAAAGTAACACTATCACTGATCATCAATTATCAGTACCTAGGTTCAATCATCTAAATTTAAGCAGTATGGAACCAAAGACAGCACTTGAATAAGATATACAGCACTGAAGGTACAGTACTACATTCTTTTACAATTAAAAACTGTTAGACAAAAGACATCATATGCAAGGCGAAAGTAATGTCTTCAGATGAGATTCAAATCTGAAATACAGTATACTGCTCGAGATTCAATAATGCAAAGTTTTATGGCAGTGGTTGCCGTTTCGTTATGTAACACTTCACTCGTAGGATAATATTACATAATTTCTAACATTTTAGCAGTGAGATATTTTAACGTGAATTTCGCCACTTAGCTCTTGCGATGTTTATTGAAGCGACAAGACTGCAAGTGCAAGAGCGTGTTGCATCATAGAAGGTAGAAGCCGCAAGGTTAATTATTACATTAATACTTTTTTTAGGATGCATTAGGACCCGTCATAACAAACCAATACCGGTACTTTTTTTAGGATGCTATCAAAAATCAACTCAAATCTAGTTTATTTGATTCAAAGTTTAATCGGAATTCAATTAAAATCAACTCAGATCTAGTTTTTGATAAAAAATTACATGCGAATTCACACGGTAATAAATGCAGTACGGGTACATACTAAAGCACCTCCGTCATAAAAAGTGTTAAAGGCTATCAAAATCTTTCATTTTGCACTTGGATTTGCTACCTCTCAGTGTGGCATCGCTGCCCGAGCCAAAACTCTAATGCAAGGTTCTGAAGGAAAAGAACAAAAAAAACAACACACTGCGACGTTTCCTCATCGCGAGACTCACTATCGCGAATCGAACCCAACCGCAAAAATTGGTAGACACAAACCCTTACCACTACACTACCGAGGAAGCGCTTTAATCACATCAAAGTGCCACACTTAAACCGTAAAAAAGTTTCAAACTTTTTTTAGTACACTATTAAAATCATTCAAAATCTTGTTTGTTTTATTAAAATCTTCAATGTAAAGTAATGCAAAGTTTGAAAATAAATGACCAATCATCCTAACCTGCCAATAAACCAAATGCAACCAAAATTCTAAATAAATTTACCCTAAAACATCTTCGTCCTAAAAAAAAAGTATCAGTTTGTTATGACGAGTCTTAATGCATCCTAAAAAAAAGTATTAATTACCCTTGCGACTTCTGCATTCTACGATGCAAAATGCTCTTGCACTAGCAGTCATGTCACTTCAATAAACATTGCAAGAGCCAAGCTGCCAAGTGGCAAAATACACGTAAAAATATCTCACCGCTGAAATGTTACAAATTACATCATATTATACCGGTACTACGAGAGAAGTGTTACGTAACGTAACAGCAGCCACTGCCAAGTTTTATAGGCAAGCTATTCCAGGTCTCCATAAATGCACTTGGGGGAAACCATTTGCACATGGATAGGCCTGCTATCGGTAACCAGCATCTGTATATCTATCACGACCAACTCCGGTTCATAAGTTCGCATTAGTCAGTTACTAGCCTACAGCAGTACAGTACTTTAGAGTTAGTAGTCAGGTGGACTGATAGAGGGTTTAAAGTTTTGAAATCTTTAAAATGTAGGCAGTGGCTATTTTGCCTCAAGAGGCAAAATAGCCCCATGTTATTTTGCCATTTGGAGACAAAATAGTCCTAACGGCTATTTTTCCGCAAGTGCCAAAATAGCCCTAAGCCTAATGCTAACCCAAATCCTAACCCCAACCCAAACTCTAACCCTAATCCCAACCCTAGGCCTAACCCTAACCCAAACCTTAACCCAAACAGAGGAAAAACACTATTTTGCCTCTAGAGGCAAAATAGCCACTTCCTATAACCTTTTGCAGCCTACTAGTATATACTAGCCTATATATCTGATATAGGCTACATCTGACATAATAAAAGGGTGACATCACAAAATTCCGCCTTGGGTGTCACTACAGACTATCCTCAGCAATGCCACTCAGCACTGCAGTAGCCTGGTAACCTAATGAACTAGAAAGTATGGTATGCTATCATCAAGCTACAACAGATACCGATAACTATAATCTATCTGACCTTAATTTCGTTTAAAATTTTATATTTAGACTACACTACAGTAGCGTACACTGGTCTGCTGGTACGGTACATTTCCTGATGTCCGATGTAATCAGACAATAGGCTACAACACGGATGCCACTGAAGTCGTCCCTCGAACAAGTCGACCCACCTAACCTTAATCCCAAGGTACCGCTAATCCTAACTCAGATCTAACTTAGGATGATTGCCCTAACCCTAAACGGTGCTAACCCTAACCCAAATCTGAACTAAACCCCTAGAACAAGGCGCTAACCCTAACCCTAATTTCGGATATAAGCTCACTACGACGGTATTTTGGGACGACTTCGGTGGCACCCCTACAACACTACAGTAGGCTACTGCTGACACTGTGACAACTAACGAAACGAGTTACGTGCAATCCCTCAACTCTGAACTTCCAGAGCACAGACTTCCTCAGATCCCAACTTCTGAAAGTGAAATTCATCAACTGTAGGCTAACTCCTCAGACCTACCATATTTCTTGCTAGGCCTGCCTCTCGACCGAATTTAAATTAATGTCCAAATTTAGTTACTGTAGAATTACGGTATACTAAAATTGGCATCAGTACTTGGTAAGCAGTATTTTTAGTACCAAATTATTAACCACAAGTAGGGTGGCAACTGATTCTGATGACCGTACGGTCTTTTCCGTTGTCCCCCAACTTTTTGTATTTGTCTGTGAAGTGTTTAAATTTGGTGTAAATAAATCTTAAACTCTGAATCAGTAAATTTACTTTCTCTCTAGTGCAGTATACCCTAGTCCCTAATCCATTTTCAATTTTTTTCAAAATCCCATGTGTACAGAGTTGCCACTTGGTAAAAAAAACAACTTCTAAGCTAACAAGCAACACCATTGCCACGTTAAAAACTTAATTTGAAACACTGCGCATGCTCGCACCTAAAGTGGTGTAAACTTGTTATCGGATGTGAAAGCTTAGAAGTATTTTTGCGCATTTAAAAGCTTCAGTACCTCATCAAACCGATCCTGATTAGTGATTAGGTTACTGCAGTTTCCATCAAATCTAAATTTGACGTTTTCCAAATCAGGAAAAGAAGAGGAATACTTTCAATGTAAGATCTTCCCATGAAGGTTGCACTAAAACTAACACCCCACAATCAGGATTTTGTTACCGGTACGCGCGCTCACAGGATTCTGCTAGGAGTGGGAAGCTTTTGAACCAGCAAAGGATTAATTTTCCATAGAAAAATGCATTCACCTGGCTTTGTGCAGAAAAAATTGATGCATCTGAAGGCTGAAGTTGGCGCTCAACCAGATTTTATTTCTGCGGAGGTGGAAACTTAAACCAGACCAAAATTAAGTTGAAATTCTTTCGTCTGAAAAATATCCGATATTTGCGGCCTGTTTATTGTAAATGGTGCACTCAATCGCAACTTCGATGGGGATCTGGTGGCAAAGCCTTCGATTTTTGTTTTGATTTTTTGAGGAAAAAATAGCTATGTTAACGCCATTTGGATCGCATTTGGCAATTTTTGAGCCATTTGAGAACTAAATTGCTAAAATTTGAAGTAAGTTGAAGAATAAAATAGCCCATCACTTTCTGCCCCTCCCCGCTTTACTCACAAGTCAAATCTAAAACAAATTTAAACGCTTGCATCTTCGGGTTTAATAACTTGACTCAGGGGGACTTCTGTCCCCTTAGCCCACCCTGTCGCACCACTAATCAGAAGTACATTACTTACGTGAATGCCGCTATGCGAATTTTTGGAGAAACTAGCCATTTAACACCGTTGGATGACATTTCGCAAGTTTTCAAAGCCGTTTTGAAAGAGCTATATGACGATAGAAGATTGGAAGTTAGTTGAAAGAATCAAATCGCTTAGCCCTTCAGGCTACTTATTACAGGTGAGTGATGAAGTTCAAAGCACGCTTTAAAGCTTGAGTATTTGGGCCTTGGCTAAAGGTGGAGCTTCAGCCCCTTGGCCCCCCCCTGCTGCGCAATAAGTAGGTATACTGGTATCCAAATGACTTTGACCCGTGTTTGATAGCGGTTTACCGGAACCGGCGACCAAGGATGGCAGTACGGTACGGTTCCTTCAGAATTTGCGTACTACGTACCACGCACCTTGAACCGTACCGTATCAGCGTACCGTACTTCAGTTCAATTTTTGAAACGTACCGTACCCGTTCCATTCCAAAAACGGCGTACCGTACTTCTTAGCAAAAATTGAAGCGTACCGTACTGCAATCCTTGCTTTTAGCTACTCGCAACTTTAATAAGTGACTTTAAAATCACTAGCCTATATATCAGCGAACTCAATCTTCACATTTAGCGTCGGTTTTAGCGGTTTTTTGCCTCTGTTTACAAAAAGCCAGCGTAATGTGCGAAAAGTCTGGGGTTTTTAAAAGAGCGTACCAACGTACCGTACCCGTACCTTTGCAAAAAAGGCGTACCGTACCAGAATACGTACCAGCGTACCGTACTTCTTAGCAAAAATTGAGGCGTACCGTACTGCCATCCTTGCTGGCGACACTTACCCAGCAATTAAAACACGTTCAAAACTCCATGAACAATATTTATTAATCTCATTAAACCAACATTTGTAGCAGAAAATATAAAGTTAGGCCTCGATCGGGCATATAAGGCTTTTGTGTGAAGTGCAGTGTCTTAAAATGGCGATATCTAGTGCTAATTTATACAACAAGGTTTCCAGCCAGTTTTTAAAGGCAAAAATGACAGTAACACGCAAAAAATTATCACAAACCAATACAAACTTATTTTTGAAAGCAGAAATTTATGAAAAAAACTCTATATCGAAAATATTGAAAATGCGGACAAGTTATTGGTAACCAGTCAGCTTGATGACCGTAGGGTAACGGGTACGGAGATTCAGGCATTTCTCGTGGTCAATGAAGATGCTGTTGGTTTTGATGGCAATTTCCTTCTCTAACGCCATTCTAGTGTCCTCCAAATCATGGAGGGAGTTGATAGCGCTTTGGAGACTGCTCTTCAATCTTTCGATACTCTCAGTGATCTCGCCCACCTCAGCTACAAGTCTGTGACACATAATAGCAACAATGCTATAGTTTACAATAGTGAACATTTTTGTTTAAATAGCAACGCAGCACTATTATCATCTCTTTCGAAATCATACTAACTTACTGTTTATTAAAACTTCTTGAAAACACAAAAACATTACGATAAAAAGTACATGATTCTGGCTGATTCTGTAAGGACCGTTTCGGGCAATAAAAAGTTTTGTATGAAAAGCTTCTAAGAACGAAGTTGACGCTGCTGAAGTCAGATATATATTTTTTCATGATTGGTTGATTTGCAATCCATTTGATACAGCATTTGCAAGAGAGTGTCGAGAAAAAATACACGCACAAATGCCTTGCCTGCATTATTTTTGCCCTTGCTAAGTTTTTAGGCGCTTATGGGGTGTAATTCAAACAAAAGTTGTTGTTTTACAAATGACCAAAGGCATAGCCATAGACAAAACGGAGTTGTATCAAATTTAACGCTTACCTGTATTGTGTAGGGTCCCTGCAGAGCTCGACATTCGGTCGGTAGGTTCTGTGATCGAGTCTCGTCTGGGCTACTTGCATGTGCGGCTCCTTGTCTTGAATGGCTTGCTTCAACATCGCAATGTTGCGCTCCTGGTTGCCGATCTCGACCAAAACCTAAAATGAGAGCCACATTGACAAATGTTAATTTGAAATCACGGTTTCGGGGCTATCGTCTGTTTTTCTCGAAAAGTTAAAAAAATGCATTGAAACTAAACTATTCCCAGTTCTTAAATTGTAAAATTTTGCAAGGGGGGACGCTTTTTCAGCGTTGACTGAACCTTAGTGAAGAACAAGCACGTAGCCAGGATTTTTTGGGAGTGCGTCCCATAAACGAACTTGACCCAAATTTCCATTATTCCGGAATTGAATTTAGGTCAATTTTCAGTGAAAATCAGGTGATCTCCAAAAACAAAAAAAAAAAAGGGCTTCGCCGAAATCCGAAGGTTTTTTCTGGCCGGAATCAGAAATTTAAACGGTTTTTCCGGCCAAAAACAGTAACTTTTTCCTCCCATTAACCAGCACTCAATTCTCGATGGGGGGACGCGTCCCCCCCGTCCCCCTACAATTTAAGTACTGACTATGCCCACCAAACTTGGAACAAAAACGATTGCCAGAACAGAACCATGCATAACAATTTATTAAACGCGTTTCGCTTTAACTTAAAGCATTATCAGCAGAATTATTCAACTGATTTCGCTTTAACTTAAAACATCATCAGTAAAATTATTCCATTGATGATGCTTTAAGTGAAACGAAACGCGTCTAATAAATTGTTATGCTTAGTTACATTCCGGCAATCGTTTCTGTTCTTGGATTAAGCAAAAATTCCGACCGTTATGCTCCTACCAAACTTCTAACCAACTAACCTCACTACACCACAGTCTTCTGGGAATGTGTTGAATATTTTGCCACAAACTTCATACCTTCTGCAAATGGTTTTCAAGCTTTGATTTGGCGTCGTTCAATTCCTCGCAGCGCTTCTCGAACGCTTGGTTCACAACGTTGCATTGTTCTCTCAAATCATCGGAAGTGTCGCGCAGTACGTTGTCGATAAGCGCGCGAAGGTTGATCGAGGCCATCCTCTCCCGCTCAGCGCGAACAATATTATCGTGCGTGAACTGCGCCCAGGACTCAGGAGTCGACGAGCTAGAAGTTCGAAAAAATGACAAATTTTGATGATGTAAAGTTATCTATAACCTTATTTGCATCAAACGTAATTTTCAAATTTTTTAACGAGAAAATAGTAAACGATTAGTTTAATTAAAGCCACACAGCATTACTTTTACGAAACGTTTTTACAAAAATTAACAGGAAAAAAACTTCCGCAACCAAAATACCGCTCAATAAATGTTTTGGTGGACACCTAAAATCCTTGTAAGCTTTAATCAACCACAACTTTTGATTGTGACAGATCACATTGAACGTTCGAAAAAGTCCATTCATTCACTAATAAGCTACTGTGAAATTGCGGACTTACTTATCCTCAAATTTGGCCGAGTTTGGATAGTATTGAATGTCGGTCGATTGGTTGTTGAGCCTCCCACACTTATCATCAATGGTAAGGGCCTCGAACTTATCGCTCCAATCCATCTCCAAATTCTGCTTCGCATCCCGGTTCATTCTGGAAACAAAAACGAACAATTGAATCGGATTTAACATTGTTGGTTGGTGACGTCAACGTTGCCCGACTCTTTCTTGTTGATGAGGCGGTAAGTCACACCATGGAACCTATAGACAGTGTACTGGAGAAACCAACAAAGAAGAGGCCAATTTCCATTTCTCAAAGAATTGGAACCATCCTATCACCACTCAGACAGCCACAACCGAAAGATACTCATTTTTCTCACGGCTGCAGCGTGAATAGGCGGCTGCACTATGACAAGTGTATTGTGCAGTTTAAGGTGGCATAGTGAGAAGGCCAATCTGCATTTGGTCTACTGCTGCAATATCAGCTGCAGCTTACAAGTTGATCATCACGAACTTTGGGTCTGTGACCAATAAAAGATCCTAAATACTGGCACCAATAGCAAAGAAGCTGCCGTTTAAAGAGACAATTTTATTGTTCACAAATTACGCCATCAAAAAGTGCAAAGTATGGAAAGTCTGCAGCGATAATTGCACCTAAGAAAGGGGAACTCTTTCGCCACCGAGAGCAAAATTTATGACATTTCATTTTTTTATAATACGTACGATATAGAGTATAGTACAGCATGGCAAGTAAAATTATGGTGAGCTCAGCTAGACGTTAAAAAATATCGACCTAACACTCATTAAGAGAATACAAGCAGGGAGACGCAGGACATATGGAAGCAATAATTCTCACCTGACTTGGTTCACAGTTTGCTCAATCGTTCTCTTCAATAAATCTTGAACTGATTTTATCAGATCCACTTCCTTAAAAAATATTGAGTTGAATATTCTGCAATAAATTACATGAACCGCACAACAGCATAATTATATTTCAACTACCAGTAATCAATTACAACTTACTCTAAGCAACTGAATCTCAACATTATCCTTGACCAAGTCTGGTCCTTGTCTACGCGAGCGACATTCCAAGTTATCGGACGCAATTTGCATCGGAATCTCGGTTGCATCAAGAGCTTTTTCAAGTCGAACCTGACAAATAAGTGCTGATATAAAAACGTTGCATTAAAATGTCTCCTAATCAGTAATACGTATTTGTAATAAAAAAATGGTAGGATAATTGATAACCAACACCATTAATTACTTACCGTATTTGATGGCATATAGGACGCACGGGCATGTAAGATGCTCCCCATTTTAGCAGGTCAGATTCAGGAAAATTTCGAACTTTACCTATGCCCAGTAAGACACAGGGCAATTTTTTGAGCCAAAATTTTGGAAGTGCGTCCTAGTGGCAAATCTTTCAATAAACTCACTTTCATCTTGCTTATATTTAAGCAAGTAAACCTGTGCACAGTCACAAACTTAATTAAAATGGCAAACAACATATCTTATAGTCTAGTTGTGAAAGTATTACATCACAATATTTGTACAGTAATATGAGCTCAATAGCATACGCCTAATTTTGATTCAAATAAACTACAAATAAAGTCAAACAACACCTACTTTCTGTGCAAAAAGCAAGTCCGTTTCAGCAAGGAGGTCATCAATTTCACGCTGAAGTTCAAATTTCCAGAAATTTGTGTCGTGGATGCGCTCGCCCAACTTCTTTGTCACATCGGCTTGGGCTCTGCAAAATGTAAATTTGTTTCAACATAAAACACGATTCCACCAAGTTATTCCTGAAGTGAAATAGACAGAATTAATTTAATTGTTCAAAAAGATCCCACATCTTACAATCCTATTTCATTTGATAACTCTGAGTGATGCATATGAGGCAAAAAATCCATTGCGGAAGCAATTCCGTGCTTCAAAAATTCTGCCAGTTTAAATTCAAGATGAATTACGTACTTTAATGATATTTCTACTATTTGACTTTCCTTCAGCAAACAAAAAGTCAAGTGTAAGAAACAAATGGATAAAATATCGTAGCTAGCAAATCTCAGCATGAATGGTGATAGGGTGAAGCATATCTAGTCTTGATTTTTGCTTCACAAAAACATGATGACAATTTAGAATATTGGTAATAATAGATCGATATCTTTAGCTGCAATTCAGTTCTGTCATGGGTTTGGGAAGAACAAAGTTGTTATACAGGGTGTCTCAAAAAAATATACATTTTATTTGTTGAAAATGTGGTCACAAAACACATTCAAAATATAAAAGCATATCAAAATGGAATTGCTGAAAGGCTGAAGTTCCTTGTGGAAAAGTCAAAATTCCCACAAAAAATCACGTTTTCTTGCAGAATGTTTTTTTCTTCTACTCCACACGGTCGACGTATGCTCCACGTTGACCAATTACTGACTGAACACGTGTTGCCATGTTAGTCATAACTTTTGGGAATATTTCTTGTGAAATGTTTTGAATTTCTCGACAGATATTTTCTTTCAGTTGATCAAGGGTACAAGGCCTAGAATTTCCATAAATCCTGTCCTTGAGATACTCCCATAAAAAGAATTCTGGGGGAGTAAGGTCAGGTGAATAGGGTGGCTACTCAACGGTATGATAGAGAGAGATAAAACGACCATCAAAGTGTCGTTTGAGAAAAAGCCTTAATTGTTTCTCCGCCTGTACAAAGCAGATCCTATCTTGCTGAAACCATTGGGTTTTCATCGTTTTTGAGTTGCTTCTCTTGCGGGTCTGAGCACGGAGTTCAGGAAGATAAAAGTTTCAAATCATCTCGCAATAATTTGCCTGGTTCACTCTATAAGTACACCCCTGTTTATTTTCAAAAAAGTATGGACCAATTACGCCATACCACCCAAATGCCACCCACATAATGGCTTTGAGTTCAACTGATTTAGGCACCATTTCAGTCGATGCATGACCAGGATTTCCTAGTACCAAACGTTTTGCTGGTTTACCACTCCCGACAAATGTGCATGGCATTCATCAGTCCAATGAAGTTTCTTCAGGAAATCTGCATCTTCCTTCAACTTTCTGCAAACCAATTGGCAAAAAGTAGCCGTTTTACGATATGCTCATCAGTAAGCAAACTTTCCTTTGAATCTTGTCCGGAAAAGCTTGAATTTCTTGACAAAGGATTCTTTGAACAATGCATCGATGAAGGTTAGTTTTGGCAGAAAGTCATCGAATTGACTATTTGGGGCTTCGAACAACAGCTTGTTTTACCATATCCACACAATCTTCACTGCGACCAGATCTCTTCCAACCACTACGACCCTTTTGAAGGTCACAAACAGTTCCCTCATTGGTAAACTTCGCAATAGTAGCCTTGACAATTTGAAAGTTTGGTGCATCACGCATGTGGACACCAAACTGACCTCAATAAAGATGTAGTACTTGCCTTACACTTTTCACCTGATGCCAAAATTCAATAATTTTTGTCCTTTCTTGTAGATTAAGTCTAGGCATATTAACTGGGCTTTACTTAGCATAAGGGTCAATCCATGCTTAATTTATTATTTTTTTTGTAAGATGTCAACCCATGTTCTAGAATCTTCTCCAAACTTGGCATGGGGGTTGAACTTAGTAAAAAAACCTGTTAGCAAAAAAATCTCACCTTTCTAGCACAAGCCGTTTCTGAAATATGGCCTTTTTAAAACTGTGCGAATAAGTGAATTTTGAGGATATAATTGAGTGATTTTGACCTCTAACGCTCAAAGTTGAGGTAGGAGGATGCAGTAAATTGCTAGCTCCCCGTTTTTGACCACACCAAATCCAATAACATTGTTATTTGTAAGCTAAAAGATTGCTTTTTGAGTTATTCAATAATTTAGGTGTTTCTCTTTAGGCCTCAATTACGAGTGCTGTAAATTTTTTTGCTTAAAAAATGTTTTAACCCCAATTTGAATGACTACTTTTCATGTCTAATATGAAACCAAGCTTTGTCAAACTGATTCAACACGTATTATAAAGCATCAAACTTAATGAACCATGTATTTCTTCATTTTTTCATTTTAGAAACATGTCACACATGACAACCGACTTTTCCAATGCTTTTTCCTTAAAATATAACTCCATTACTTTTTAGTCGTAACATTTCTTTGTTTAAAATATGCATGAAAGGCAAGTCTTTGCTATTTATCAAAATTAGCTAGCTATTTTGCGAGCTGTACACTACATGGTCATACTAAACGTGTTGACCTCATTTAGACACAATACCGGTTGAAGATCACCATATAAAACTTCAACACAATGTCAGAAATAGTGCGACAGTAACCAAAAGCATTTTATATCATTAACCTGATTTTTATATCTCTTTAACCCACCATTTGAGAATTCAATTAGACTTAAGAAATAGCTAATGTTTGGATGAAAGCTAATAAGCTCACTATCAACGCTGCAAAATCTAGTGCATTTAGTTATAACTCCAGGAGCTAAAACTGCCACACAAAAAACAAAAATCTTATTTGACGGTCGTCCAATAGCTGTAAATAATAATGTCAAGTACTTGGACTACGGATTGACGAAAACCTAAAATTTGAAATTCATCTCAAATCTGTTAAACATAAAATCGCCTACGTAGTGGGTATACACAATAAAGTGAAAAGCTATTTCCCCATGAAAATGCTATTGCAACTCAATAATGCTTAATTTATTATCACCTTCTCTGTTCTGGATGCGATTCCCATATGGGGTTCTACCTACAAATCTTATCTCCAATTTATCCAATTTATTGCATTTTAAAGTGACAAACAATAAATCGAACTTGAACTTAAGAAGATGCATTGGGATGTAGTTCAAAAGTTTCAACTGATGATAAATTAAATTAGAAATTTTGAATTGATTGTACAATGGATTTACGCCAATGTAAACGATAAAGTTTGAAGCTGATTAGACTTAGTTGTTAATATTTTGTTCAATTGTTTTCAGACTTAGTCCAGAAAGTTTGTAGAATTATCCACTGGATGAAGTAGAAAGAGTATCAATTGTGCACATAATTTGGTTGCAAGGAATATTACAAATGTCATCTCGCTTAAGCCAATAAAATGATAGTGATGGGCCATGTGGGCACATAAATTTGACATCCGACTTGCAGGTGTAGTTCATTTACTCTTTAAAATGAGACCCACCCACCCACCAATAAAAGTTACACTAGCATGCTACAAAATCCATGCTCTTGATGTTTAGGTATACTGCTGGCAAAAAATCAAATGTTGCACAAAAGTTTATGTCAGAGCAAATGTACTTGCATCCTATATGATTCACTGATATTAAATGATAAAAATGATATGAATATGTTCCACAATATTAAAACATTTAAGAAAGCCTTCAACCCTATATGTTTTAAATATGGCAAATGAACAAAAAGCTTTGAACAATGCCCTAGCTTTCATTTGATACCTGATAATACATGTTGAATCAGTTTGACAAAGCTTGGTTTCAAATTAGACTCGAAAAGTAGTCATCCAAAATGGGGTTAAAACATTTTTCAAGTAAAAAAAAATCAGAGTGCCCCATAATCGAGGCCCAAAGAAAAACACCTAAATTATTAAATAACTCAAAAAACAATTTTTTCAACTTGAAAGTAACAGTGTTATTGGATTTGGCATGATCAAAAACGGGGAGCTAGCAATTTACTGCATTCTCCTACCTCAACTTTGAGCGTTAGAGTCAAAATCACTCATGCATATCCTCAAAATTCACTTATTTGCGCACTTTTAAAAAAGCCATATCTCAGGAATGGCTTGTGCTAGAAAGGTAAAATTTTTTGCAAAGAGTTTTTTTTTACTAAGTTCTACCCCCATGCCAAGTTTGGAGAAGATTCTAGGACCTGGGTTGACAGCCCGCCAAATTAAGTATGGATTGACATATAAAGAAACAACTTCAAAGACTCTTAAATAAAAATAAAGCATTAGTAACAAGTTTTCTGATACTTAAAGTGTCAAACAAAGCATTTCAATAGTTGCATGTAAATTTTTTTGAGACACTTTATATATGTTATATGTTACTTTGAATCACAACACAAACCTTGTTGATATAGCAAAAGTTTCATTTGCTGTTTTTTTTGAATCATGTTGAACTCTTTCGGCGTGATCCCGGTCAGTAAAAGACTGGTAATATTTTGCATAATTATTTTGAAACCATTCTTCTGGGGTGTATTTTGCAGTGCGAAACCCTGCGGTAGGTTGTCCAGAAGATGTGTAAGCTCCAGTGTTTATTGGAATTGCATGTTCTTTTGCTCCAAACTCCTTCACAGGGATTGTTTGTGGAGGATTTTGTGTCTTCAATAAAACTTCAGCCGAAGTCATTTTTCAGCTACCAATAGTTTTTCTAAACCTAATACTAATATCCTAGAACTGAACCAAAAATTTGCTCATTTCTGAGTTTAAATAAGTTGCAATATTTTTTATCAAAATAGAGTTTTTTTAAGGAAGTGGCTATTTTGCCTCTATTCTGGGTCAGGGTTTGAGTTGGGGTTAGGGTTGGGATCAGGGTTAGAATTAGGGTTAGAGTTTGGGTTAAGGTTAGGGTTTGGGTTAGCATAAGGCTTAGGGCTATTTTGGCACTTGCGGCAAAATAGCTGTTAGGACTATTTTGCCTCCAAATGGCAAAATAACATGGGGCTATTTTGCCTCAAGAGGCAAAATAGCCTCTGCCTTTTTTTAATTAAATATTAACTGATTTTTGTTTGTTAGTTTTGTTGCATAAATCTGAAATTTTTACATATAAAATTAAGCTGAAAAACCTGAATATTTAATTGCAGTAATTATTATTTTAACAATAATAAAAATCAAAATCAATTGTAATAGTAGACTAGCTTGTTTAGGTGTATCAATATTTAAATAAAGAACAAATGCATGCAGATACCACTAGCCTTAGCATGTTTGATATACTTCTAAACCTGAAAAGTGGGATTAGCAACCGGTACTAACAACTGGATTAGCAATTGGTATGAAATTATTTCCGTTGAGAAGTAACTGCATTAACCCTACTATATTACCAACAAATTGTTAGCCAAACTATTGAAACATGGCATTATAAATAGGCCCCAAGCATATTTCTTTTGACAACCATAGTAGGCCAGCTATTCTGTGATTTAAAGGCTTCATGGACACCATGCTACTCTGCATTGTACTGTATAAGAAAAAACAAAATGACAGAAGTTATTATAGGAGACATTATTATTCAGTTTTATTGCAATTTTGATTTTATTTCATGTATATTCCACAACAAATACTAGAATAGAGCTAATAATTTGTTTTTTCCTGCTTAGTGTTTTTTTCTAGCTCTGCGCTATCGCAAAAGCTACGCTACAACCTACAACCATAGTATTTGCCTAATACTGAAGTCAGGGTTCGAAATTAATGCTTGCCCGAGGCAAGCTGCAATCGCCTCGGGCAAGTTATTTTTTGGCTTAACTTGCTCGACAGGCAAGCTAACAAAATGCAGCGTATCAAACAAGGTTATTTAGAGACACAATTTGGGTCCACTTTTGTTGCAATAAAATGAAATGTAAGTAGAGAAATGTTGTTTGTTTTATTTTAGCACTTTGCCATCATCACAAAAAACACTTTGTTTATTTGTATGCACATCGTTAATTGCAATTACCACTTATTAATCACACACAAATTTTTCGATGCCCCGACGCACTTTGCAACTTTTTGGCACAAAGTGCTACATTCTTTGAAAAAAAATTTCCCAGGCTTCCCGCATTAACCTCTGTTTTAAATATCACGAGTACAACTATACCCTGCACTCCATGAAAACAACGTCATGAATTTTGCAATTTTTTTTATGCTTATTTTGAAGATCTTTAGCTTTTGCAAAAAAATTTGGCTTTGTACTCGGTGTAGTTTCTAAAATATTTGCGATTGAAAACGCATTACAATCAAACGAAAATTTTTGCGTAAGGCATTTGGAAAAAGTTATTTAGAGTGTCACATTACCATAACAATTGCGCATGAAAACTTGATTCTCGCAATAGAATACATGTATTGTGCAAACTCAGTGTTTTTGCCTAAAGTACATTTTCCAAATTTTTTTCAAAGGTAAACAGCCTCAAAACTTATTGTGCTTATTTTTTTCGGTCAAGTTAAAATTCCCTTGGGGAAGTAGACATTTGATATCACTTGCCCGCCGGGCAAGTAGTTAAAAAAGTTAATTTCGACCCCTGGAAGTATACCATTATTTAAAACTTAACCAACAGAGTAACAGTACAACTTGAGTTACTTCCTCAACAGCTTTACTAACACTAGCAGACTAGCTCATTCAGTCATTGGAGTTGAAACAACTCCGTCTATCTCTGATCTCTGGAAAAAAAAAGACAAACGTAGGCTACCAGAAAACAGCCCTTAGTAAAATTAACAATAATTGACTGAACCCTACTGTGCAGAACGCTTACAATAAGCTACTGATAGTGCCGTAGTGGTACTGGTAATGACAAATTACAACAAAGCTTTAGTTTCAGCTTAATCAACCCATTTTTTAAATTTTACTACAGTACCGGTAATAAGCATATTTCATTTTCGGTACAATTAATTAAAATACAATATAATCTGTAGAATGAAGTTTAAGATTTTTCTAGAAAACAACCTAAGATGACCTGATTTTGATAAAAAGCTCTCAACGAGGATGACCTACCACCAGCTAAAAATTACTCAGTTTGCGATGCTAATATGAAATCAGCCATGAAGCGCCAAGCTATCATCGCCATAGCAACAGCGTCAAGACAACAAAGTGGTGACAGAACATTTTTATTTTTAAAATATCAGCAGGAAATTCAAAAAACTTTAAAAAATTTACAATTTGTCATAATTTTTCATCTAAATTCAAGTGACAAAAAACAGCATCCAAGTTTTCAGATTTTCCGCTTTTAGTGTGCCATATCTTTTTTGCCTAATTTCAAGTTTTTAGGATTGAACCTTTTATAAATCAGCATATTCTGGAAACGGAAGGGTATTGTCGCAGTTCCTGCTTCATCCAGTGGCGATGTGGAAAACTAGCATGGAAGTAACCTCAAATGAAAGATAATTGGAACCGATAGCTTTATAACTCAACAGATCTTAACGTCTTAGAGGTTGTACAATCGAGCCGGCTAACCGCAATCGGAGCGCGCTCCCTTTGGACCTGCCACAGTATGGAGCATATCGGTTGGAGTTTCTGCTTAATTTAAGACGAAAAACACTTGCCAGAATAAAATTAAGCTTAGGAATTGTTTGATGCGTTTTGGTTTGACTTAAAGCATCGTCAGTAGAATTACCGTATTTACTCGTTTTGTAGCCCGGGCCCTTATTTTTTTCAACCTTACTCACTGCCGGGCCCCTATTCAAGCGGGCGTTTATTTAAGCACGGGCGCTTGTTATTTTCAAAGTAAAATTACCACAAAAATTATCGTTGAAGACAAATATTTCACAACATTTAATCTTTCTCCATATGATTTAATCATCACATAGGGTTCAATATTCTGAATGAATGAGCAGTAGACAAATGGGAGCCGTAATCAATACTACCTGTTACGTAATCAATGCTATTTGTTATGCAATTGGACGTCTAAGGCGTGACTGTTGTCTACTAGCGCTTAAAATTCAACAGCGTTGTGACACAAGCGTTTCTTAGCAGCTTCTTATTTTCTATTGTTCTCTACCACTGAAAAATCAGCTTTTGCACCGGGCGGGTATTAAAGCACGAGCCCTTATTTATTTTTTTGTTCTGCTCACACGGGCGGCTATTCAAACGGGCCCTTAATCAAGATCGGGCGGTAAAACGAGTAAATACGGTAATTCAAGCTCACTACGATCATGATGGCACTTAAAACATTTCCAAATTGTAATACGTTCTTTAACTTAAACCATGCTTAAACCCCATATGGATGAGTGTCTTCTTTCAAACTTGATCTAAAATTTTGAACTTACAAGCATATCCTTAGTGCTAAGTTTTAAGAAACTGCCAAAGCGTTTATGTTGATTAGTTAAAGGGGCATTCTGGTTAAATTTTTCACTGTGGACCAAAATGTTGGCATTCTCATCGAATTTGAACTCTCTACGCCATTCCATTTTCAAAATATTGCAGCTAAAAATTAACAACTTTCCTCTTACTTCAGTGTAGTCAATTTGCTAGTATTGTAACAGAAGGTTAACTTTTGAAGAGCTGGCGTGCATTTACTTAAAAAGCAGCCAATTTACAATTCTGACTCTTAAGTTTGTCTTGACAACAACTGTGCCACAAAATGCTTATTGAGAATTAGGAACAATCAGCAACTTTTTGAAAAGTTGTTCCTAGTTTGCAATTCTAGCACAATTTCTAAGGGAAAAAAAACCTTCCTAAGGAGAAATCTTAACAGTTATATCTCGGAAACGGCTGGTTGTAGAGAGCTCAATATTGGCGAAGTTAGTCTTCAAATCTGTCAAAATTTTTTGAAAAAAAAAAAAAACGAGCAAAAAACCTCCAACTTAAATGGCATTTTAAGTTTTAATAGTCAGCGCTTCGAGCTTATTAAGCTTCTTGAATAAAGAAATGTAAGAATCGCTCGTACCCGCGATACATTCTCGATTTTAGGCCAAGTGCAGATAAAAAGTTACATCTAAGCGCAAAAGGTCGTAAAATATTTTAAAGAGGTAAGTAATGTGATAGCAAGTAGCAAAAGCATTTGCTTTTAAAAAACAATATGTTTTCGTTGTTAACCAAAATTTAGCTTTACTTAAACGATAATAAAATAAAATAAAACCGAAACTTTTGTAATTATCGGAGAATTTTTGGCTACTTTTAAAATACTGTAGAAGATTCTACAAAATATGAAGTAATCAACCGATTTTAAAATTGAAAAAAATGAAAAAAATTTTTTCTTCCCTCGTTAGATGGTGCTACTGAACAACAAAGGCGAAGTTGAGGACATAAGGCTCGAGGCCAAGGCCAAGGACACAAAAAAAATCCGAGGCCAAGGCCAAGGACAACCTTTCCGAGGACAGACCCTCTCGAGGCCAAGGACAGGAATGCTCGAGGCCAAGGCCAAGGACCAAGGACACAGCTGCAAGCGTTCTCCGAAAAAAAAAAGGTTTTCAAAAAAGTTTTTCAGGCAATCTCCAATTTATAGGCGAAGCCAGAACTTTTGATTGGGGAGGCCTAAACCACATGCAATGACGTCACAAAAATGACGTCTCGTGTAATGACGTCTCGTGCAACATTTTAGCTGTAAATGAAAACCCACTCGAAGATTTTCCTTAGAGATTTTTGTTTTGTCATGAAAACAACCACTTATAGAAGTACATGTTAGACCAGGGGACCAGGTCCCCTCAATTGAAGTTCAATGATTTGTTTAATCAGCATTTTCCATGGCTAATTTTTTTTTTTAAAGTATTTTGTGCGTAAAAACTGGCGAGGTGGAGGTGAATTAATGAATTGTTATTGAAAAATAGTACAATAGATGGTTACGCTTACTAACCATGTTATTGCCGGGCCGGATTTACATCGCGCTGGGGCCCTGGCACTTTGAAGATTTTGGCAACATCTTTCTGCCAAATGTAGGTGAAGACCATAAAAAGTCTTAAGATTTGAGCGCAGGGCCCTTAGCTGGTACTGCGCCATACTGTGGTAAATCCGGTCTTGGTTAATGCATTACGTTCATAAAAAGGCTATAGATGTGATCCTGAGATAGCAACTTTTAGGACGAAAACTATCCATTTCTTCCAGGTTTACGTTTAAATTGGCTGACAAAATTGATTTTAGGGGGATCCCGGGGCCCCTGTGGTCTTCAATATTGTTGTTCGCTAGTGGTGAAGCGAAAAACGCTAAAAAGAAACTAAAGAAACAAAAAGCTTTTTTGTCACATTTTTGTCATAGGTGAAATTTCAATCGGGGGGAGGTCCGTTTCGCTAAGCCTATGCTCCAATTGCTGAAAACAAAAAGGTTTTTGCAAATTTTCCGCGAGGTTTCTGGCGTTTTCCAACAAAATTTCAACGGTTCAAAAAATAGTGCTGTCCTCGAGCCGAGGACAGGGCAATTTTCGAGGACCTAAGGCTTCGAGGCCAAGGCCAAGGACTTGCGGCTTCGAGGCCAAGGACTTCAAAATGTGTCCTCGAGGCCAAGGACGTCCTCGAGGACTCCACCTCTGCTGAACAATGATTCCTTGATAGTTGCGCGACATACTGCAACACTCCATTCGAGCTTTCAATACAAGATAATAAACTACAGTATGCGCAAAGCCTTGCTATGCGCTAACATTGTTAGACCTAGTATGAAAAAAATCGAAATCTTTATAATGCTGAATCACGGCCACGTGTGTGACGGGTCGGCGGGCGCGGAGTTTACCTTCGCAGCATTGCGCTCGGGTATTACAGCATCTTTCGAAGAAAATGTCGCAGCGGTGGCCAGCCGTTACCAACACTGCCTCTAATTTGATTGACTTGAGAACTAAACTCAAGATCTACCTTTCTAGAGACGGACGCTTTCCAGCTTGACCAACTGCAACTAGCCGAAATTATTGCAATATTATTATTAGTAATATATTATTATCATCACTATCATTATTTTTTGTTTTTGTAACCGTGTCTTTCAAAATAAGCTTGTTGTGCCACCTAGGCCAGTAGAACAACCTCAAAAGGTCCTCCACGTTAAATGTACAAGAGAAAAATTAATCCAATCGATTTTATTTCACAAAATTGTCAATAAATGTGTCGTAGCCCGTTGATACATTTCATAAATTTTATATTCTCACGACACAAACTTGAAATTGCAAAACTTTCACATCCGTTTTCACATTAATTTGACACAGTTTTATTTTATAACTTCCGTAAATTTGAATTTCTCTCAGCAACGAATTTTAGTCATTTACAGTAGATGAGAATGTGATACCGAGAGAAGACAGCGCATAGTAGAGCTCATGCATTTGACGATAAATGTGAAAAGCTGTATAGCGGTAAATTCTTTGCAAAGAACTCCTCTTCATTTTTTCTAACTTTAGCAATTATTATGAATTCTAAGACTACGAAAATGATACAATAACTAACAAACAAAGTGCTTAACTTACGATTATTTAATATTTTGGTAATATTTCTATTAGTTTCAAAATAATTTTACACTTTCGTTCCGTCTTTCCCAGTCGAATAACGCGTCGAAACCGCATGGATACGTCATAGCGGTCTAAAACGCACGATGAGCCAATGCATTTAGAAGCAATTTGAGTGGTTAACCTATTAAAATAAATTTAGCTTAAATTAAAAAGAATTTGGGCATTTAAAATTTTGAGTAATTCAATTGTTTTTATCTTTTTTATTAAATTAAAGTGGAATTAGAAACTGGTAACTTTATAAAAGAATACAAAATATTTGAAGGAGCGGCAGATTAGATCAGCAACCGGCCCGAAAAGATAACGATTGGCAAATTTTCAACGTTCGTTATTTTGATTATCATTATATTGAAAGTGAAAACCTTTGTTTTTCACCGTTTTCGTAGCCTAACCTATTGATCAAAACTGTGTTTATTACTTCCGGCTGCAAGAACAGAGTCGTAAATGGGCCGACTAGTTAAGGCCCGAACCCAGCTCGAACCCGAAAACTGATTTGAAGCCCAGATCATGCCTAAAACAACCCGAAAGTTAAGTTAAGTCTGAAAAAATTTAGCAATGTTGTCAAGCTATTTTGATAATATTTTTGTGCGCCTAAGTCAAAAAGTACGTCTCAGGCCGGAATTAAGCCCGAAATTTTAAGCCCGAACTCGGCCCAAAAATCCCGGTCCGACTTACAACTCGGTGCAAGAAAGCTGAAATGCTGAAGGTTTGTTATACTTTGCTTTTGCTGTATTGAAAAAGATTTTTGTACCTTCTGGGACTTGTAACCCAAATTTTGATTGACACCGCCCGGCTCGTACTTGTGCATGGGTGAGAGAAGCTGCGAAATGCCACACCCTTAAAAACAACCCAAGATAAATTTACCATTTCACACCACACTATAAGAATGGACACCCCATCAACAAAAAGCAGCTTGTGCCCAAAGGTTGCCTCTTACGGCCCGTTGGCAGGGCGGCTTCTCTTTTGAGACCCATAATTAAAACCAAGCTAATTCGTATACAGTTTATACACGTCATATATGGATACAAGCAAGCTGAAAAATTATACATTTGTTATATAATCGTAATAGTTCAACAAGGTGCGTAAATCGAATACTGCTCACGTATTGCGCTGCCCCTGTTTGAACAGGTTATGTGGAGATAGGTGAGTATTTAGCATTCTAGTGTACGACTTTCTTGTGTAATAATGCTAAAAAATAATAACAAACGAAAGCAAGATACCATTTTTAAAAGTTTTTTACTATAACGATCTTTCTGAAAATATCACAAATAATATTTTAAAATGTTTCGCTGTAAGACGATGAGTATAATGTCAGAGGTAGCGGTAGAAACAGAAAAGGAGTTAAATGATAATAAAAGCAAGATTAAAAATATACAGGTTCGAATAATATTTTGAGTAAAATTTGTGTGCTTATGAAGTCAAATCGCTCTGGTTCAAAAAGATATAGAATATTTTCGCAATTTTGCTGACAATCAAAAAAAAAAAAATATTAGTGTGTTTATTTTGTACATATACCGCAACAACTATGATACAGGAAACGCAGCATAAATTTACCTAATTCAAACACAATTTACGTTGGAAAAGTTTGGAAAGTTGCTATTTACGTAAACACTAAGCAAATAACAAACTTCTTGACGATTCTTTTCGGTCTAGGTATAATACATTACATAGCAACTCAAGCCTATTAGTGATTTATTTCTCAAAACGGATGTGGATTTATGTGAAAAGACACTGCATTAAAGAAAATTATTTACAATAAGCAGCATTGAGAAGGAGCAGTGAAGGGAAGGGTTGTCTTCGCGTCACATGACTTTCAAAACGAGCATCAAAGCGATTTTCAAAAATTCTGTCAGCAGCAGCATCAAAGTACTGTAGTTAGGATATCCAATTTGAATGCAAAAATTGAAACAATCAAACAAAAAGGGGGAGTATGTTGTAGGATATTTATTCATAAGCACAGCAAATGAGTACGCTAAATTTTTATGAATTTATTTGTTTTTAGTTTCTTCAATTCAGATGGCAAAAAAATCCAATTTTGTTCTTTGAAATTTAATGGATTTTGGGCTCGATTAGTCGAATTCATAACCCAAGCGTAATGAACAAGAGGAGTAAAGGTTGAGCAACTTTAACCGGATGTGTGAAGTCATAAAAAGCTCGTATATAGCATGAGTTTAAAACACAATTAAAATGACAAAAACCATTATTCTGCTGAGTTTAAATTTGAGGAAAACGGGATATTGTTCAGAGTTTCAGTACGTGTAACTGCAATAGAATAAAGCCTTGTTGGAATTTAAAGCTAGGACATTGCAGTAATTTGTCAAAAAAGTTTTAAAACACCGAAGGAATTTTGTCGATTAGGTGTGCTTTGAAGAAATTCAGATTTAAATTTTTGAGCTAAATCTGTTTGCATGGCTTAAAATCAGTAGCGTACACAGGAATTGCGGAAGGGGGGGGGGGGGGGGGAGGGGGGTCAGGACTTTCAGAAAATTTGAGAATAATGAAGGCCAGAATGAAAATTTTCCAGCCCAAAACCAAGTCCGTTTTCCTGCCCGAACTCAGGCGAAGACCAAAAAAGGTCTTCACTCAAATTTAGTCCGGTTTTTCGTTTTCGCCCAAAATTAGGGGAAGACCAAAAAAAAAGCTTCACTCAAATTTAGCCAAAAAAAGATTTTCGCCCACCGTTTCTGTCCTCAAACCTTCTGCCCAAGTTACAAAGGGGGAGGGGGGCATGCCACAATTTTGCATACTATTCTATGCTAATTATACTGTCCTGGCGACCCAAAGGGGGGCCTTGGCCCAATCGTTTCCCCTAAATAAGCCCTTGCCTAAAATATGTGAATTACACTCAGAATTTGAAGTTGTATGTCGATAGTTTTTTCTGTGCTTTGCTATTGGCCCTACATTGTGCAATGCCTGGAAAATCTATTTATGTATCTGCAGCAGCTAAAAATGAAACAGATGTACGAGTAAGGCGTCCTTTTCTGCCGGCCACACGTATCTGCGCGCAGAAATATGCATGTCATTTGACTGCGTGCATTTTGCCTTTTTTCAAATCAAACCTTTCATTATATAGCATTAGCATTTCATTAATATAGCATTTTTCGGAAACCATACAGAAACTGTGCAAGTCGAGTAGTTGCTGGCTTAATGAAGCAGAACCCGCATTACTCGACTAAATACGACTTGTCATTAGTAATTGCCTATAAGTTTTATTAGGCGCTTTTTAGCATTTCAACACCTTCTAACCTGGAGCGTTTTTATTTTGAGTATGTTTTGAAGCGAAAAACGCTCTGTGAAAGTCGCTTTACAAAAAAAGGGAGGCAAAAAATATCTTGTTAGTGTTATAATAATGTCTACGCTCGATCAGTGATTGCACTGTTGCAACATTACCTTTTCCAAAAAATTGGAACTAGCAAGGAAGAACAAGCAAAAACATCAAAACTAGAAAAAAGACCAAAAAAAACAACAACAAAAGAATAGACTAACGTAGATTACTGAAAAAGTGTATATGCATTAATGCCAGCTTAAAAAGGCAAAAAAGTTGCATAAAAATATAAAAAAGGTAGTTGATTGGGTAAATCGGACTTAGTTTTCATTGCACCGTACTCACTCTGCTCAGTTTCCCACACCGTCGAGTTTTTTTTATTTTTTTTGACCATTGATGCTTAAAAACGAAGTACGTTCTCTAACAAAACAAAAAAGAAAAAAACGCTGTAGAAAGTGTAAATGCAGCATTCACAGATTCCAAAATTTTAACCGGCAGATTTTATTTTTTGGTAATGCAGGTTGTTAATGGTATTCTTATCTCTGTTTTACTGTAAACAAAGTTACAAAGTTATTGTTGAGCCAGAACAACGTCAGCAACCCAGGTCAAAAGGTTACCCAACGAGACGAGTAACTCAAATAAGTTGCAGGTGTCGGCAGGCGCGTAGCCAGGATTTGGAAAAGGGGGGGGGGCTTTTTTGAAAGAGTGAGAAAAGTGCAAACGACCTTGACCCGAATTTTCATTGTTCTTGAATCAGTTTCACAAGGTTTGTCCGAAAATTGAGACGAAATTTCTCGGAAAGCTCGGAAATTCAAAGGTTTTTTCCGCCCAAAATCAGGTGGTCTCCAAAAAAAAAAAAAAAAAAAAAAAAAAAGGAAAAAAAAAGGTCTTCACCGAAATTGAGACTGATTTTTCGGCCGAAATCGGAAACTTAAACGTTTTTTCCACCCAAAATCAGGTGGTCTCCAAAAAAAAAGGTCTTCATCGAAATTGAGACAGATTTTTCGGCCGAATTCGGAAATTCAAACGTTTGAGGGGGGCTATTTTCAATTTTTCGCAAAAAATCGGCCTCAAAAGCACCAAAAACGTGCGATTTTGCATACTTCACAGGCCAATGGGGGGGCTGGAGCCCCCCCGCCCCCCCCTGGCTACGCTACTGGGTGTCGGGGGTGATTTGCAAAATAATTTAGCATGATTAACTAACGCACTACTGGTTTAGGCCTAAACTGTTTTCAGTATTTTCTAATGCTTATGCTTACTGTAGAAGAGTAGAGGTTTTGTAGCTTTTGTTTAATAAGATATCGTAGCGACTGCAGTAGATAAAGTTGCATAGTAACTCTATCATATTCTGGGTTAATTTATAAACACACACCTGCTTATTCTTTGTTTAACTACAGTAACTAGTACACTGATGAGGCAGTTCAATACTGGGCTACGCTTAATTTTTGAATAAATTAACAAAGCAAAGTTGTGAACGGGCCGACTAGTTCAGGCGCGAGCCCGAAAATATAAGTCCGAACCCAGCCAGAAACCGAAAATATAAGCCCGAACCCGAAAACTACAGTAATTTGAAGCCCAAATCATGCCCGAAAAACCCAAAAGCTAAGTTAGGTCTGAAAAATTCAGCAACGTTGCCGAGATATTTTCATTACATTTTTGTGCACTTAAGAAAAAAATGCACGTTTCGGGCGCGATATTTTGTCAACATTAGGCCCAAACCCGACTCGAAAAGCCCGGCCCAAATTTCAACTCTGAAACAAAGAATACGCTGGACGCTTACGATTTTACTACTGGAAATAGACGAAACTGCAGCTAGATGCTAGATCAGAACGATGTAGGACTACAAAGAAAGACTAAAAAATAACTCCTAGATTTACACGCAAGACCTATTTCAATTGTAGTTTTGTAATTTTTATTTCAGTGATGCTATGCTGCGTTATAACAAATAATTTAGAATTGTGAAAATGCTGCGAAGGATAATAGTTTTTATGCTGGTTACCGTTGGAGTTTATGGTAAGTAAATTGACAAGGTATGAAAAATATCTTTAAAATCTACAAAGTTGCCATGGTTTGTTGTTCTTTCCTGTGGTTGAAAGCCTGAGCAAACAACAGTAACACTACACCAGGGAGCCCCAGCTAAGTTGGAGGACCCAAGAGAAAAGTGGCGATTTCAACACCACCGAAGCGTGAACAAAGGGTGGTGGTGGTGGTACTACCCGACCCCTTCCGAGGGATGGGGGCGCGGAGGAACTCCGCGGAGACCCAACAGTCGGGCCACACCCCAAGGTCTGGACCATAGATCGAGAATAGAGAGAGAGGAGCCAAAAATAGATCTGCGAAGGGGTTCAGAAGCAGGACAGTCGAGGAGGAGATGATTGAGTTCCTGCAGAGGGTGTCCACAGGCACTACAAGCAGAATTCTTCTTCCGACTGATCCTGTGAAGATATGAAGATAAAAGAAGACTGCGGCCATGGCAGCGAAGACGGGAAAGCTCACTGCGAATGGAGCGAGAAAGAAGAAGTTCCTCCGAAGAGACTTCGGGGACTTGGAAGTTCAGATGGGAGTGGGAGATGTGACGTCTCCAATTGCGGTATTGGGAATAACGGTTTTGGCAATAACTGGGGGAAGAGGGCATGGGATCGCATCAGTGGGGAGAGAGGCACCAGTTTTGACAAGTAAATCCGCTTTTTCATTTCCGGTAAGACCTGCGTGTCCGGGAACCCATTGGAAGCTCAAAGTGGTATTGTTGGAGAGGGAGGAGGCGAGGGACCAAACATTCCATAGGGACTCAGACAGGAGATACGAGGGGGCTGAAGAAAGGATAGAGAGGGCTGATTGAGAGTCGGTTAGGAAAAGAACTGACTGGAATTTGCAGGTCATCAAATGGCTAGTACACCAAGCAAGACCTTGCTTGAGGGCAAAGGTTTCAGCTGTGAAGCTGGAGGCAATTGGACCGGAGGAAAAGGATAAGGAATGGGATGTGTTGCATTTGGAACATGTTGCATACACTCCAGCGCCACCAGGACCAAAAAGGGAGGGGACAGATCCGTCAGTCCATACTTAGATATCAGAGGGGGGGAGGGAGGATAGTCTGCTTGAAGCAATTTGGAGTCGGGCTGTACTGCTGCCTGTGCAGTCGGGAATGAAGGGGGAAACAGTGAAGTGGGTTGTGGACCATGGTGGAAAAGGGGGGCACGTGATCAGAGACTCGCGTGGGGAGGGGAGTGGTTGTGTGGCTGAAGAACAGAATGATCTCCAGGAGGGTTTCTTCTTTAGTCGACGGGGAACGTTTTGTAATTGCCAGGGCATAAAGGCTAGAGAAGTCTGGGGGGAGGCGCAGAGCACGTTCTAAGGAGTAGAGGGTCTCGTCCTGCCACCTCATCGTGGTGGTGCAGTCCCCTCCCCAATGGGGATGGGTCGAAATGGCAGGACAGATCTCCCGAGGGGCTCGACCGAAAGGTCGCCCCCATTGTCTCTTGACCAAAGGGTCGGCTGGCCAGTGGGCACCCCACTACCGTACTGGCGACCACTGTTGACGAGTATTCGTTAAGCCATTAGTCGCTTTTTACGACCAGCACTGGATGGCAAGCTTCAATATTCTTTCTTGAATCAAACACTCAAGATTGTTGCACTATCGTACTCTAAATTTCATTAATCTCTCTAAGCGACTCTTAGAAAATAAAGCAAAGTTCAACGCAGAAACTTGAATTGATGTGAAGAAATTATTTCGAATAATATCCTATTGTCTAGACTTTTTGTCATAATCAACAATAGGATCGACAACCAAGGTTTAATGCTCATGGATATAATTCAACACGTGAAAACCTGAACTTTAATCACATTGTTCCAAATTACATGATAATGCTTTTCATCAGTGTTCCAACCCAGGTGACTCGTTTTAGTTCATGAATGTTAGTAAATATCAAACTCAATTTAAGTTGATTTAAAAAGGTGGGTTGGTTGCTATTCCACAGAAAATTCTGTTAGCTGAGTTTGACTTAGTTTTTACTCAATTCATGTTGTTCAAACACGGTTTAATGCTTCGCAAACTTTCTGCAAGTATTGTGACATTGTCGACATTCAATTTTTTTCCGCAAGAACGCTTTGCAAATTCTCGTATAGCAACTACAAGCACTCAGGGCCGTCGCCAGAGCAAACGAAGTGAGGGGGCACTAACCAAACGCAGGGAGGCTCTAAAATCAGCTTATAAAAACTGATCTTTAGATCTTGTACGGCTACAATTACGAGCAATTTTAAAATAAGGCTGGCAGCGGGTCTTAGGTTGTTTTGTCTGTGGCTCATAATCGCTTGAAAAATCTATCTACAGCAATAAATGCTACCAAACGTGCAGCATTCACAGCTGTAAAAACTAATTCAAGGACTCTGGTAGCGCCACTGACGGCGATCTCAGAATCTTAAGTGTGCTCTAAAAATCAAAGCGCAGCTGGGCTTTTAAAAATAAAAGTTTTTTCGTATTGTTTCATGTGATAATCACGAATCTTCCGCGATACATCCGTGAAGGCGTGTTACTAAGACGGAATATTACGTCACATTTATGTACAGCAGTTGTTAGCCAGCAATTTCGCAAAGAATCGAGAAAACGTCAAAACAGAATTTTTGTTTCAACGTATTTATTACTTTTTCCATCATTGTCTTGTGTCTTGTCGTTGCGTGATGTTCCAAAAACAGTATTTTGAGTAAACCAAAATGGAGGGGGGCACAAGCAGCAGTTAGGAGGCACACGGCCCCCCTGCCCCCCCGTAGCGACGGCAGTGCAAGATATCAGAACAAAGTTCAACATTTCTGCTAGCGTTTATGTAGAGAAATTTTGATCGGGTTATCCTGGGTTGTTAGCCAGGGTTAAAAAACCTAAATTAGCATTTGGGTTTGAGTACGGTTTAATCAAAAGTGAGGCTAAAATTAAATGGCATATATCCAATCCAACATATACAGTATAACTGATTAAACTTTAAAGTTTTGGCTTCTAATAGCTCCTTTTACTTTCAAGTAATGTTGTTTGTTTTACATCAGGGCAAGTAAAGGAGTATCCCCCTTTTAACGGCTGGTATAACAACAGAGGCAATCCATCTGCTGGATCTACAGGTACGTTCTGATGTCATCTTACATCCGTGCAGCATTATGACGATCATAACAAGTTTGTTGAGCTAACAATAAAACCAGTGCGGGCTTCAATTGCTACCGTCAAATATGAGCTCTGATTAGCAAAAATCTTTCATAATTTGGTATTTAGGGGCACTACTGAACAAGCCGAATCTAAAAAGGGAACATGCAAAATGGTGAGCCTAAAGTTAGCTCAGCAAATATTTTGTGTGAAGGAAAGAAAACCCCGTATCATTCATTTCAAAATTCAAAAAACAATGCTAAACAGTATTGATATGATTTTGCAGAATAACGAGCATTTGAACAAACGGCAAACCCCAGTTATTAAACTTTCACGAGGCAAAACAATTTTTCCTTACGCAAAAGACATTTTATCGAGAAGTTCAAACGACAAAGAAGTTTTGCTTTGGGAAGCTTATACGAACGTCAAGGTTTCCAAGCCATTTAAGCACATTATTGGAAATGCTTGCATAACAAAAATGTGGGATACAATAAGTCGTAGCTCTGTGGAAAGTTGACTTAAGATTGAAAATTTGATTGATATATTTCGGCTGCTTGAATTTAGTTTGTTTATCTTTAAATAAAGCCACATCAAATATGACGTAAATTCGAAACCCTCCGATCAGATTTTAGCTCGTTTTTATTTGTGCAACTACAAACAAGTCGCCTCTGCATGTCAAACACTTGTCTAATATTACAAGTTTGATGGAAATATTTCATAACCACGAACATCATAAATCTTTTAAAAGTTTCGATACAGATGCAGTCAGGTTAGCTCCCGGAATTAATCCTTTTTCTTAACTTTTGTAGCGACACTGAACTGGAAAATCATGACTTCACTCAACAAACGGATGTTGGTGGTCATAACTTGCATCAAAATTTTTGGCACAAAACTGCTCTTTGTTATTTTAGGGGCGCCCCCTCCAAATGAGTATTTTTACGTTGATGAGCATCAATTTAGCAAATTATTGTGCAAAAATATCTAATTCTATGTATAGATTGACTGGTAACGCCTTCGTCTTTTGAACGGGAGGTCTGACGTTCATATTTCGGGCAGGTCAAATCGGACACAGTGTCGCCAACGGCTAACGACCACTGCGATGTTTCTTTGAAAGGAGCTGTGTTGCCCAGTAAGCGCAATGGCGCAGAGATGGGCCTCGTCAGTTGGTTACACACTTCGGCGTATTTGAGCGATAGATAGGTTGATTGATCGATTGATTACACAAAGATAGATTGATTTTGATGGAAATGTTCGTAAGTCCGTACTCATTACTTAAACCATTACGAAAAATTTTCACTTTGATAATACTTACTGTATTTAGTGCTAAATTGGTGTGTTTGTTTCATTTTTTTTGTTGAGAAGATTTTGAGATATCTTTTTTCAAGTTGCAGTACATTTATTTTTGTGCATTTTTACTAAAAAAATAATGCATTATTTTCCAGCAATAACTCTACAATCAATAGAAGATTTGGAAAAAAAATCCAGACACAAATAGAAAAGATGCAATATCAAACATTCTAAGAAAAACTTCCTAAATTTAATGCACTTAAAGCAATTTTCTGATTACTCTTCTGAAATGAAGTTGACAAAAAACTGGTGTATCTAGAATTTTGGGACCCAAAACAGCCAGAACTTATACCAAAGTTATGCCAACTATATTGCAGCTGCCGACAAAACAAAAATTTAAACTGAAAGACAAAATAAATTAAATACTGTTCAAAGGAAGTGGAAAATGAAAATCTTAGTTTCGGTTGCTACTTTACAAAGCACACTTACTTCAGGAATGTCACTAATGTGCGATCACGATTGATATTTTTGCTGCTTCAAGTTGAGAAAATGCTTGCGAATTGCACGAGCGTTAATTCTGCGACAAATCATTGCTATTTTTATCTTTGTCGTTTTTTTTGGTTTTTAGGGACCGATTAAAGTTTAAGGAGAAATTTCTCAAGATGGCGGTTTTATTGAAGAAATGCGAACTACTTGAAGTGATAAAGAAGTGCCTTATAAACCTTGTTTTATTATTTTTCTTACCGCGAAAAAAGACTCCGTGCCGTTGGCAACCCTGAATTTCGAACTTTCGTGACATCGAAAAAAGATGACTTTGCAAAGCTTTTCCTGATGGCTTTTTCTAATGTCACGAAGTTCCAAAACGCAGAGTTACTAATTGTACCGAGTCAAACGGATTAAATTAATTTTCACGGATAAGGGAAATACAAGATTTGAATTACTTCTTTATGAGGATAAACAAGGCTTGAAGCTCTTCTTTATTGCACCTCAAGTAGTTTTCATTTCTTCAATAAAACCGATCTCGAACTGTATTTCTTTAAGCTAGTTGTGATTTCTTCCATTGTTGTTTGTCAGAGTAAGCATAGCTGAGAGCATAAAAAGTATGTCGCAAAACTCGTTGCAGATTATCTAATGCAACCTTAAAAGAGCAATTGCTATGAAGTAAGACGCGGCGGCGACACTTTACGCATATTTCCATTGAGGCCGAGCAGTCTACGCGCTTTGGTGGCCCAACCTGACAAAAGACATGGAAACAGAACCCAAAAAAGGGTTGATAGGTGGGGTTGAACAGACGCAGAGTGCCTGCTTCATACGAACGGACTGTAATAAGATAAAAATTTAATTTAGTTTACCGGAAAGTCGGAAACGTTCGTGGCTGCTACATTGCAAAATAATGATTATGATCAACAAACAATAACATATACGGTGTCTACAAAGCCCTTAAACAATTTTAAAAATTTATTACAAAAATTTGAAAAGTGTTATCCAAATAATTTTTTTTGCATATTAATCAGTTTTTATTAAAGTTTTTGCTATTTTTGTTTTTTTTTTATTTCAGAGATGATTTTAATAAACTACTTGATTTTCTAATCTTTGTAAAAATGTTTACACCACAACAAAAAGCAGAATGTGCTTCTTGGTTTATCGAAACAAAATCTGATATTCAAACTCAAAGAAATTACACAACTAAATATGCAAAACAATCTCCAGCACGTCAGTCGATTTGCAACTGGCACAAGCAGTTTATGGAAACAGGAACGGTGCTACATAAACCAAGGAGTGGAAGGCCAAGTACTTCTGAAGAAGACATTGAGCGTATTGATCATTCACTTAGTCGTAGTCCAAGAAAGTCTATCCTTGGTTTATGTAGCACCGTTCCTGTTTCCATAAACTGCTTGTGCCAGTTGCGAATCGATTGACGTGCTGGAGATTGTTTTGCATATTTAGTTGTATAATTTTTTTTTGCGTATGAATATCAGATTTTGTTTCGATAAACCAAGAAGCTCATTTTGCTTTTATTGTGGTGTAAACATTTTTACAAACATTAGAAAATCAAGTATTTTATTAAAATCATTTCTGAAATAAAAAAAAAAACAAAATTAACAAAAACTTTAATAAAAACTGATTAATATGCAAAAAAAATTATTTGGATAACACTTTTCAAATTTTTGTATTAAATTTTTAAAATTGTCTAAGGACTTTGTAGACACTCTGTATTACATGGGTACATTTTGTCAAGTGTATTTGTACAGAGTTTTTGTAAATGCCCCAACGTAACTTTTTCTGTTTTAGACTCAACTTTCAACCGCCGAATACTTCCCAATTATGAAGATGGAGTCTATTTTCCCAGCGGCAGAAACCGCCCCAACCCCAGAGAGCTCAGTAGTGGGGTATTCTCAGGGGAGTCAGGGTTGCCTTCGGAAAACTCGAAAACGGCTTTATTTTACTTTTTTGGTGAGGATCATGAGTATGATTAGGTTAATCGTTTTTTGTGCTGTCTGGCCCAAAGCCTACCAGCGCGGAAGCCTTTAAAAGAGCCGCCAGAAAGGCGAACCAGAATTTTAATTGGTTATTTAACGACCGGGTCTTCGTGCTTCAAGCAGCGTAGAGAACGAATTTTAAAATAAATCTAAAACAAAAAACTCATGTGATTATAGTGTGCTGCACTAATACTGCACTTAATAGTTTAATTAATGGAGGCACCCCTTAAACAAAACAAGGAATTAAAATACCAACAGGTTATCGTTTGTCTGGTTAGACATATTTCTCATTAAGCCTTTTTGGAATGTTCCAGGGAAGACGCACCTACGGCAAAGATTTTTCTTGGGACGTTTTTGCGGGGCCCGATTTTAATAAAATTTCAGCCCTAATTACCAGAAATCTTGCAACATCGAGAAGTGGAGTTTGCGTTATTTTTTAACCACGACTATGTTTTAGCCTGGGCAAAAAGCGATCGCTGTTAATCCTACCTTTATTAGATCCCAGTTTTTGAAGTCTGTTTGACAAACGCTTTTGAACTTGCTACTTTAGTTTATTGGATATTAGCATTACACTATTATAGGCATCGTAGTCATTCGATGAAGCCACTACATTGCGACCGATTAGTTTTAGTCGGAACAACTGAATTTCTAGCGTCGTAGCGGTGTAGCACACACTTCAAAAATGCAAAATTTATTTTCCGGAATCAGAATAAAATTTTGAAAAAATCGGAAATAACGAAACCAATCTTAGTCTAGCGAAACTTTATCATTAAATCTTAAACGATCAAAACTAGTGAAATATTTTTCATTAAAGTTTAACTATGACGCAATAGCTTTGCAGCATCTGCAAAAATATTATTCAGAATGTTATTCAAAACCGTGATGACTAATAAGATGACCTTTTGAAAAGCGCTCCCATTAAAAGCATAATTTTAGAAGCTAAAGACAAAGACTAAATTGTTTTGATTTTGCTTGTGTGGTCATTATAGTCTCGTTTTAGCATTTCCATATACCATAATATAGTACCGTAGTATTTTATTAAAGTGAAATCATAAGCGATAAGACTAAGAAACAAATTTTAAAGTTTCTCGTATCATAAGTATCCCTCAATTCATCTGTGCCTAAACCAAAGCATCGGTTACAGAGACATAGACCTGGGCTTAATTCTCGCTCAGGTCAAACAAAAAACTGTAACAATTGGTATTCACAGTCTCCCTGCTTGACGTTCAGCAATTGGGAAGAAAGAGTGTGAGCGCAGGTAGCCGTTTGGCATGGCTTGACTCAAACACTTAGAGCTCTTGATTGTTGTTGTTTTGTGGACAAAGCAACTTCGTAAATTAACTCTGTTTTACACGAGGGGGCATTTCTGCCCCCTCTTTGTTTTTTGCAATAAATCCCTTCAGAAAACAGATTTTTTTTCGAATCAAGTTGACTTTGACTCAAAATTCATTACGAGTAACTCCTGAACATTTGAAGGTTGCCAAGATAACGGAAAGTTTTCAGATTTTTGTTGATTTGTTGAAGTCAGCACCTTCCGAAATATGAGCATTTTTGGCCAATACCTAACTTAATTGACGTCATTAGACTTTTTGTGCGTAATCAATTTGACTTCGGCATTTTATAATTCAGTTACAAAAACAAACCTATGTAGAGAATTTAAACCGCCTGTGTCGTTATCGCAAAAATGACGTCATTTTTCAAAAATATGGCCATTAGTTTACTGTGATGACGTTATCAACTCAAGACCAATTAAAAAAAACGTAGTGAACACTAACCCGCATGCCAAATTTGGTGTTCTATGACTTTTGGTTTAGGAATTAGACAGTGGGGCACAAATGCCCCCCACCCCCCCGTGTAAAATGCGTTGATCATATACCCCGTGAAAAATAGGGTTAAGATAACGTAACTTAACAAACCCAAGACCAAATTCAGAAATTCTTTTCAGCATTTCATCTCATCAATGCATTTTTAGGCGAATACGTCATGCAGGAAATTTCCGACGTAATGGAACCAGGTTGTCCTCCGGAATACTTTAACATTCCAATTCCATCCGGAGATCCTTGGTTTGATCCTGGGCAAAGTGGGACCATCACCATACCATATAAGAGATCGAGATACCAGACTTCTAACTCAGGGTATTCCCCAAACCACCCACGGGAACAGCTCAACGGTGTGACGTCATTTATCGACGGAAGCGCAATTTACGGAAGCGACCGGGCGTGGGCAAACCAGCTTCGATTGAGCAAAAATTCCTGTCCACAAAGAAACAGTAACCACATATTCGCCAACGAGGTAAAACTGGTAACATCAGGGAAAAAAGATTCTGTACTATTATTTTTACTTCTTTCTCTGTGGTTTAAATTCGAGCATCTGGTCGACGTTTCTCAAGGCTTCTTGATATATTCATTCCGATTATTCTGTGAATTAAAGAATCTGCGTCAGTCCAACCACCACGTTAACGTCAAGTTATTTTAGAGTTTTTTGTGCTGGTCTTTTGTCAGGTTGGGTTTGCTTGGCCGCCACGATAGGTAGGTTGCTTGGCTTCAATGCAGAAGCCCATGCTAACCATACGGCGGCGAACTCTGTTGGTTGAGCTCTGATTAGTGGGCGAACGGTTGCTGACTCCTGGTTTGATTTCTGATGTGTATGGTAATGTGTCGTTGTGCAGTTGGAAAGACACTAAGCCAGTTTCTATTGGGGCCGAGCAGTCCATCCGTTGAGATGGCACAGCTGTACGATAGTGCTCGGCGTTGGTGTGGTTAGACAGACGCAGACTGCCTGCTGGTTCATTAGAACGAAAAAATGAACGATGCATCGACGCAACGACGCGTTGAAAGCTGCAGATGTGAGCTCAATGTCCGAAAGATTGCTGTCTATCTCTTGAGCGATCTTCTTTTCCAATGCATTCAGGCGAGTAATTGACTTGTTGAATTTTTAGTTTGGTAACACTGGCATATGTTCCGGCGAACTGAAGTCATATTTGGACGAGGGAAGACTTCCAGCGTTAAACACTCAAGGGCTTCCCCTCAACAATCCCGTCCCCCCCATATACGCCCAACCTTTGTCCGCAACTCGATTTCACCGTAAGTACGGACTACGGAATAGAAAAGTTTGTTAAAAAAGCTTGTTTCATAACATTGAACATTGTTAGCTCAAAATCAATGGAACAGTTACTTTATCTGACAACCATAAAAACGCAAGTGATGGCAATGTAGCAACTTTAGTATAAGATGGTCGTTAAGTCTTGTTTGAGTGATTTTTTTATTTTTTTTCTAAGTCAAAGCTGACTATGTGTGTACAGGTATTTTGAAAACGTATAAATGCGCATGGGGTGTTGATACGAGTGAGACGGTATTGCAACTGATGTGTTTCAAAGTAAATGACTTTCATATTTGTGTTGTAGCTATTTGTTTTGTGTAGTTTTTGTCCTTCTTATTGTTTTCCTAACGTCTTTGTTGCGGCGTGAAAGAGCATTTCAATAGTCTGTTAAAACAAATATACCTACCCAAACATTATATGTCGTCAAAGTTTTGTTTTACAGCTATTCGACAAAATTTGTTATTGCTAGTTTTGAGGTCATTGGTCGTGCTCCAACAAAATGTGTGCACTATTGCCTAGCAACCAAGGCTAGTATACTTCTGTAAGCTCAAGCACAAAAACTAATGCTAATGTAGATCAAAGAAGTCTAAGTTTTTAAGACATGGTTTAAAGCTTAGTTATAACTTTTCAAATATTTGCCTTTTCTCTTATTGTTTGTTTTAAAACGATCATGACAGGCCGATTATTTACAGTATTAGACAAAGCATTTTGCTCGCAAGCTTGCTGTCTATGTTGAATATCATAAACTAAAAACGAGGGGGCGGCAAACGTTTCCGCCCCGCTTAGAAAATTTACACGGCCCGCGACCTCTTCGCAAAGTATGTAGTTCAGCCTGGAACGGCCGGAAAATTTTGTTTTGGAGGGGTTCGTCATCTACGTAATGCGCATGGCCTGGCCTGTGCTTGGGCCTGAAATTGCTGGAAACCTTTTTTGGTTTTTATCACCTACATTTAGCTAACAAAATATTCCTAAACTAAATTTACGCAGGCCCGCCAGAAACTAGCTGGGTTATATTTTTGGTCCCGCGGCTGTAAAAAAGTTGCGAACCCTGCAATAAACTATTTTAATTTTTGCAATTCACCAGAGCACTTTATATCAGATTCTTTTGTTGATTATTTATTTTTACTTCTCCAGTATATCAGATTTATAATATTAACCTTAGGTAGCGTACAATTAAAAAGAATTTCCGTCATTGCAAATGAACAATAAAACACGTTTTTCGTCACATGTCAAATTTAAAAGTTCCGATCAAAATTAAATCATTCTACTCGATATATTACGCCGAAGCGTGTAGCGAGTTTGCGGGGCCCATCTCCGCGTCATTGCGCTGGCGGTCAACACAACTCCTTTCCAAGAAATGTTGCAGCTATGGAGAGCTGTTGACAGCACTGTGTCTGATTAGACCAACAGGAGATTGGAACCTAAGACCTTCCGTTCCAAAGTCGAACATGTTACCACTTGAACAACAAAAACCTTATACTGATTTTATCAGAAAAATTAGAGCCAAAAATATATGAAACATATTTGAATTAGAAACGTTTCGGTTTATTCTAAAACCATTATCAATCTAAAAACATAGAAAGATCACTCAAATAGCTACATGTAACGTAATACTTAATGCAAGCGTGAAAGTTAATGCCTATTATCAGACGGACGCGGTAGCTGGGAAGGAAATCTGGAACGGTACATATATGAAATGGAAAAGCTAAACCAAGGGGCAACTAAATGGATGAAACTTACCGAAAAACGTAGCAATCGAGGAAGAAGACTTACCACTGACATAACAGAGTAATGAAAACTAACTAAAACTGACTTAAATTCACATTGACAGATAAATTTCACCAAAATTTAGCAGAAAAAAACTCGACTAGCTATTGCTGTTGCCTCAAACTTTCATTTAAAAAATTAAAACCAAAAACACAGGAATGTAAAATGCTACTATGACATCATAAGGTGAAAGCAACTTACATCAAAGGTCACATTGAGTTTGGAATAGCACCAAGAAAAAAAAAAAAAAAAAAGGTGTTGTAATTCAAAACTTGAAATATAAAAAAAACAAAAAAACATTAAGCTTAAGTATTAAACAAGTACAGTGGAGTAGAGGATTCATCTGAATTTAAGGAAGGATTGTGTTCGTGGATTAGTAACGTTTCTTTGATTAACAGTTCTCTTAAGTTGTTTGCAGTTGCTAAAATTTCAGGTTTGTCAAATTCGATACTGTGACTTGGATTTTCCAATAAATGAGATGTGACGTCTGTCTGATGATTGGTTCTGGTTTGAGGATTGTGCTCTTGGAGTTGAAAGATCAAATTTCTGCGTGTCTGTCCGATGTAAGATGCGCCACATGAACCGTTTAATTTATAGACTACGTTATTGCGATGAAGTACTGGTTGTTTGTCTTTGTAACGAAATCTATTTCCAATACCAAAAGTTGAATGAATTACCACCAATCTAACTTTATTACCTAATTTGCGACGATAAAAACTTTGAAGTTCTTTTTCCAAGTGCACAGAAGCGTTACCGATATTAGGTAGTTTGAATATCATTCGGCGGAGATTTTTATCGGGTGGTTTCGAATTGGAAATTTGATGTTTGCTGTCGAGAAATCTGCAAATCTGTGTTTGAATGAAGTTTAGCGGATATCCATTTTTAAGCAGCATTGTAGTGATAAATTCAAATTCTTTATGCATTCCAATGTACGAGCTACAAATTGTGTAGGCACGGTGCAAAAGGCAGTTAATTAAATTACGCTTGAACTTCAGGGGGCACAAACTAGTCCAATTTGTGTATAGACCGGTGTGTGTTGTTTTTCTGTAAACTGATGTTTGCTAAGTATTGCCATTACGCGTTAACAGTACATCAAGAAAAAACAGTTGGTGATGTTGTTCAAATTCCTGCGAAAACTGTATGCTGGAATGTATGCTAGAGAGAATGCGAAAAATGTTGTCAAAAACTGCTTGATTAGAAGCAACGCAAAAAATATCATCGACGTAACGAATTAACACGGTATTGTGATCTAGTAATGGACTAGCTTGGTCAAATATCCAATTCATGCAAACATCCGCCAATAATGGAGCAATTGGACTGCCCATTGCAACTCCATCAGTTTGTTCATAAAGTTTTCCTTGAAATTGAAAAATAGTCCCTTTTGTGGTCCAATGCAGGAGCTTTTTTAGTTGTAGTTTACTTAATCCATTAAAATCTTTTACGCCATTTGTAAAAATATTTTCCAGTATAAGATTTATTGTAAAATCTACAGGTATATTGGTGAATAAGCTTCTAACATCAAAACTGCCCATAATTTTGTTGTCTATCGAAATTTTGTGAAGGCGGTGGAAAAAATCTATTTTGAAAATATTGTGAAAGCGGTAGCTTTTATTGTGAAGGCGGAAAAAAATATTGTGAAGACGGAAGAAAATATTGTGAAGGCGGTAGCTTTTCCATTTCATATATGTACCGTTCCAGATTTCCTTCCCAGCTACTGCGTCCGTCTGATAATAGGCATTAACTTTCACGCTTGCATTGAGTATTACGTTACATGTAGCTATTTGAGTGATCTTTCTATGTTTTTAGATTGATAATGGTTTTAGAATAAACCGAAACGTTTCTAATTCAAATATGTTTCATATACTTTTGGCTCTAATTTTTCTGATCAGACTAAGTGCTAAACTTATACTGATTGTTTCACTCGTATTTGGGATCATCAGGGGTATCTTGTTTAAATAAATTCTTACTGTGATCAAGTATTTTTTTGAATCATTTAAATTCAAGTTCCATTCCTGGCAAATTACACAGTACTGGTACGTAAATATACGCACCAGACAAAGTCCCATACATTAACTGAACATTTGCTTGTGTATATTATTGGCATTCTAAAACTCATTGTCACGCAATAGGCTTTTTCTTTGCAGCGATAATACTCTGTCGTGGTACAGACGAATCAAATCTTTTTCGTGTTCGGCAAAGATCAAGTTCTGCAAAATTGGGTAAACTTGCTTTCCTGCTCCAGTCTTCAATAACACACAGGATGCCTCTAACTTTTCCCCCAAGAGGGTTCCGGTAGAGAAACTCACAATTGAGACCCTAAACTTTATGATTTTTCATCAGTTCTTTAATTGAAGTTTAGTTTAGTTTTATCGAACCTGTTTCGCCCAGATTTATGAAGAACTTATTTAATGCAGTATTGTCTCTTTAGAGACTGGAGGCAAAAACATTAACGAAAACCCGTTCTTGTTTGCGATTGGTGTGCTGTGGTTCCGACATCACAATTGGCTGGCAAGGCAACTGAGAGAACAAAATCCTGGTTGGCTGGATGATCATGTATTCAATGAAGCCAGAATCCGAAATGTGGCAACGTTGCAGGTGAGAAATGTTAGAAATGTGAACTTTTTAATCGTTTATATTACAAATAGGAATGGTTTATGAAGTTTTCGGTAAATGAACAAGTGTATCGTTTTCCGTAAATGAACATTTTGAAGGTGCCTTGTTTTTGTTGATGCAAATTTTAAGCCCTTTTGAAAGGCGATACAATTATAATAAACCTGCATTTGTCTAATTTACTCTGTTGAAACAATAGGTTGCTAATTGTGGTTAGTCAAAGAAAAAGGAAAAAAAAGTCCGTTTATTTCAGGGTGTTTCAAAAGCATGGACTAGCAAAGGTTCTTTATTAGTGTGAAGTTTCTGGTAATATCCAACTATTGAAACACCCTCTTCAAAACAAACGCTGGCAATGCTTGGCATTTCTTGTGGAACTTTCCGATTAGTACTCTCGCTATGAAAGTCAAAGACGAGCAAGAAAAAATACCAGTTTTTTGAAACTTGCCAAGAGTCTTGGGATTTGGAAAAACCTTCTTTTGTAGAACTGTTTTTATGAGGAACTTTGTTGTGGTGAAAGGTTTTTCCATTAACATGCCATACGTTTCGTGCGGCCTATTCGATTTTGGGTGTTGGGAATTCTTTTGACCTTGCAATAACTTTTGGCCTTGAGCAATTGTAATTCACAACCTCCGCATGAACCAAAATACTGTAAATGATTAACTTAGAACGCTAATTGTGTTTTAGCACATTGTGATGGATGAATGGTTGCCATTGTTACTCGGAAATAATTCAAATTCAACTGAAGTCGTCTCTGAGTTTCCCGTCTATTCAAGTGAAGTCCAATTACCTTTTTCTACTTTAGCTAATCAAATCTTTCGTTATACTCGCTGTATTACGCCGAAGCGTGTATCGAGTTTGCGGGACCTATCTCCGCGTCATTGCGCCCAGCAAAACAGCTCCTTTCGAAGAAATGTTGCTTCGGTGGCGAGCCGTTGGCAACACTGTGTCCGATGTGACCGGCCCGAGATTTGAACCTCAGACCTCCCGCTCCAGAGACGAACGCGTTACCGCTCGACCGGCCAGTTAGTTGAGCGGTAACGCGCTCATCTCTGGAGCAGAAAATCTGAAGTTCAAATCTCGGGCCGGTCAAAACGGACGCAGTGTTGCCAACGGCTCGCCACCGCTGCGACATTTCTTTCAAAAGGAGTTGTGTAACCCGCAGGCGCAATGACGCAGAGATGGGCCCCGCAAACTTGTTACACGCTTCATTTTAATACAGCAAGTATAATGAAACATTTGATTTGATACTTTAGCTAAATTTATAGCAATATTTATCATATAGCTTGTTAGACTGGGGTAATTTTAAAGTAAACTTACAGAGTTTTACAACATAGTTTATTGTTTGTTAAGATAGCTTTTTATGCAGCTTTCGTTATGCTAAGCGCCTAAGCGTCTGCCTCACAAACAATGATAGGTTGTTGCATGCAAATGCTAATTGTTAAACTGACATCTCAACATAAAAAAAAGTTGTTCTAAAAACTTTATGGGCGTAATTTCCGTTACATTGCGCTTATACGTTAAACATTAAGCGAAGAAACGTTGCCACGGTGGCAAACGGTTAACAACAGTGTTCGATTTGCCTGTACCGTTTAATTGTGTTTTCAATTTTTTTTTCTCGGTAGGTTATCAACCCGGAACTTCGGTTTCGATTACCGACGCTTTTCAAGCGGCTGCAAAGCATTATATCCGCACTATGGCGCCACCAGGAACATTTACACGAAGCTCTTTTGACAGGTAATTTACCGTATGTGTGAAAAGCAGCAAAAAGAAGTTGTCCTCTTTGTCCTCACAATTACCCTATTTACGGCCCCTTTTTTGACTTCATCACAGACAGGTTTTTGTTGACGTTTTTTTATCTTTTTTCTTTTTGAAGAACTCTGAAAAGCTTCGAAAGGAAAATGGTAAGACGTAAGCCTGTTAAAGGGCTTGATTTCCTGAGTGCCAAATCTTTTTAGTTTAGCCGTAACAGTTTATCTTTACAAAAGAAATCGATCAAAATATTTCTATTTGCACATAAGTTTAATTTGTTTGTTTAAATTTATCCGATACATTTAGTCGATAAAAAATCCCTTGCAAGTACGCTTATCGGTATTGGATTTTAAAACAATCCCTCTCAAGAACGTATGCGAAATGTAGCCGTTTTTTTATGAAGGTTCATTCAGATTAATATACTGGTTTAGCTTTACTGGAGGTTGCCAGTTTAACACAAACAACAACAACAGCAACAACAACAACGACACATTACGTTTGTGCAACACTTATTGGATTAGTGATGTAAGTTTTGATGACATCATATTTTGATTGATTTATTTGGCTACAAGAAGATTGGGCTCATATTGAATATTCAGATAATTAGGCAAATGCACTTTCTCACGTGGGATAAAATAGCCCGTGACGTCAATCCTTTTTATATCAACACTTACAACAAACATGCTTTTCATTGTCAGTATATTTAACTTTGCATTACATTTTAGGAGATCATGTCACAAACAAGCATTGCCAACGTCATAATGGGAATGTCCAGTCAGATAGCAGAAGCGGAAGATCACGTGATCAATGACGACTTGCGGAATTTTTTTCATGGGCCACTGGAATTTTCTAGAAGAGATTTGGTTGCTGTCATTATCCAGGTATAAGCAACATACTGCCCCGAAACATTAGCATCAAAGTAGACTATTAGCAAATTGTGATTAACGAAGGTGTTTATAGTTTTTTTCTGAACAAATCTACAGTATAACGGTTGTTGATTAACTGCACTTGGTTTATGGTTGAAGAATCAACGGAAACTTATAAACTATGAAGTGTTTCACAAAATTTTTCGTTAAGTTTGTATTTTTCTCAGACTAATAATCAAAACTTTTGTTTCAACCAGAGTTAATACGCTCCTTTTTGTTACGTTTGACGGTTTCTGTATTCACCATTTCTAGTGATGTTTCAAATAGTAAATCAACCCCTTCAAGAGCCTAATGGCGAAATAGTCTGCTGGGGGTATTATTTTTATAGGTGTTTTCATATTTGCAGCAAGGAAGAGATCACGGTTTGCCAGATTACAACACAGCAAGAAACGAACTGGGATTGAATCGAAGGAACGCTATCGAGGAAATCAATCCAGAACTATTCAGTGCTAACCCGCAGGTATAGTTTGACAGATTTAGGTCGATTCTGAGCTCAGTTTTTCTATTTCAAGTTCATTACACAGCACTGCACAAATAATAAAACAACTTTACCGGTATAATTAAGCTAAATCAAAATCAAACAAATAATATTGACTAGAGCAGCTATTTTGTTGATATTACAATTGAACAGTAAGTTATTCTAATTTTGAAGTAACATTAAAACTATAAATACCATTTTGACACATTTTTGAACAAATTTTAACGCTTTTTGTTAGATTTTTTTTAACCTTAATTAGTAAATATGTTAAGTGCATTAAGTATCTTACATAGGTACATTAACCCCTCTATGGTGGAATAAACCCCTTTGAATAGAGACATGTAAATGTTCAAATTGTGTTTTTGCGTATGGTTGCAGTACCATACAGACGATGTTTGCTAACGCTCATCTTTCTCGTGCCTGTTTTTTAACAATTTGATTAAAATCTTCTTTGATTATTAGATGCTGCTGGATTTACATAACTCAATCCAACAAATGTGGCTCTATAAACTATCTTCTTTGCAGCTACTTGACACAATCCGTCGGCTTCACAACGACAACATTGACAATCTAGATATTTTTGTGGGTGGAATGCTGGAGACGCGGAACGGACATCCTGGAGAATTGTTCCGCTTGATTATTTTGGATCAGTTTCGGCGGCTAAGAGATGGAGATCGATTCTGGTTTGCGAACGAGAAAAATGGGTGATTTTTTTCTAATTGATATAAACTCCGCCCAATTACATATTGTACAGCTTGTTGTTGAACAATATTGCTCTAATGCAAGCGGAACCTTTTTGTCTGGCAATCTTACAGAGCACGATGCCACCGAGTAGACTGCTTGGCCCTAAAGTTAGCTCGATAATGGTTACAAAATTTTTTTTCCAAAGACGTGACAATCTAGTATACAGTTCAAACAAAGGCCAACCACCTTTTAAGTTACCGGCTCGATGCTATATCGAGCGGGGATAGAAATCTAACATTTTTCATTATCAGCTTGTTTGACTTGGGGCTAGGTTTGAATTGTGAATGTTAATGTCGCATAATTTGCTTTTAGGTTTGATTGTTGACGAAACATTGAGAATGATTGAATTGATTTTTTTTTGACAAAACATTGAAAATATTTATTAAGAACAATGTACTGAGAATATCGTTATTGAAAATAGCTTATTATTGAAAATATTAATAATTTGAAATACGTTGTTTACAAACTAACCCCGTATTTCGTTGCATAGTTTGTATTGGGACGATGCATTTGCTGGCGAAGATGCGGCAAAAGACTGTGGTTAAAATGAAGACACATTGAAAATTGATTAAAATAATAAATATGATATTGAAGTATAGGCCTACATAAAGGAAGAAGAACGATCAATATAGGTTAATAAACCCTTTTTTCTTCATTTTGCAGACTTTTAAACGATTCAGAAATTGCTGAAATCCAATCATTATCATTTCGTGATGTCATTCTGCGTACAAATCCTACCATAAATGGAAGTGTGGATATTCAGGATTACCCATTTTTGTGGAACAATACAGGTGTGTGAAATCATAATTACATTGTTGTATATTCAAAAGGGCATTTCAATTTACTGTTTTTGTTGGCTTTTGTCGAAGCTTTCAAATATCATTATTTCGGCCAGAAGTAATCCGAAAATTATATAAAACTAATGAGCTTTCTCTTACGGTTTTGAAATACGGTGTTCAAAGTGGTAGATCAGTTCTAGCGCCGCCCTGGTGACAGCTTTCAACGCAGCTCACCTCACCTCATGTTTTACTGGTTTTACCAAACAAAATAGACCCAACCTCAGTCCATTAAGCAACTTTATTATGAATGCCACTATCCCCGACCCCGTGAAAAATTTTACAAGCTTTCTGAGGACTTGATAAGCTATAATACAACACTGAGGTACATTCAAGAAGGTTTCGATAAATATTGAACTTAGCTTATTTTCTTTTTAGATGATACAAAGCTCTTGTGTCCTCAGCCTTTTCAAATCAATAACAATATCTGGAATTCCCCCTGTGTCCCCCTCAAAACCTATGATTATTTCTCTGGAAGTGAAGCCCCTTATGCCATTGTATTTGCATCATTTGGGTTGTTTGTGCTTGGTAAGTTTGTTACAGTCATATATTCTGTATGTAACTTCGCTTAGATTACTTTAACGGTTTTGTATGTCCTCTTTTGCAATATCCGCGTTGTAATCTCTTTTGAGGGCTATATTAGCTGAGATGTAGAAAAATTTGCGTTGTGGGAAGCTAAAACGGCTTTTTGTGGAAATGTGACAAACTATTAATGTGAAGATCTTTTCATGGCAAGAACGTAATGTATAGGTTATGTACAGGTTATGTACGCTGTTTACTAAGTAACCCGTATTTTATTGCATAGTTTGTATTGGGGCGATGCATTTGCTGGCGAAGATGCGGCAAAAGACTGTGGTTAAAATGAAGAAAGGAGTCGCTAATCGGCAACGCCAGAGTCTACGGAGTAGCGGAATGAACCTCACCATTACCACAGAGATTCTCGGGGAACACTCAACCCAACAAGTTCAGGTGACTAGTCTTGTACTCTGTGCAGAAATTAAATCACCGGCTTGGTTGTGCAATTTCAGATATTTTATTTTTGGCTCTTGATATTTCAAACCCTATATAAACAATGTACAGTATATAATGATAATAACGAATAAGCCTATGATGGGCTGCTACTTTTTCGCTTGTTTTTGCGTGTGTTCAGAAACTGTTGCTTATATTTTGTGGTATTTTTCAGAGTTCTTCAAATAATTAAATAATTGAACAGTTTGAAGATCGTGAAGAACTTAGATGTGACTTTGATGATAGCAATATTTAAATAAATAGCTGTGGGGGTTTAACCTTAGGGGTCTTTTCACGGGGTCTCTTGAAGCTTCACGGGCTATTGGGTAATGAAGAAAGAGGTCTTAAGTACATCATCATTTGCAATATCTTTTTTTTTTCCAGGTAGAATTCGATGAGAAAAATATCATCGTCAAAAACGGAATAGGAAACCGGACATTGCGTAGGATCAATTTCGAAGACGTAACATCTGTTGAACTATTCGTCTGCGTTACAGCAAATGCCCTGGCTCTGCGCTCAAGCAAGGCAACGTACGATTTGGTGGGTTTCGTATAGTTGGAATGGGTACTGCGATATTTTTGCTATTGATTGATAAATTGATTGATTCAACGAGTTATAAAAGCACAGTCGTTACACAACACTACACCTATGACACGGAAATATTAAACGCAATAGACTTTTTTACATTACAATCATTAACACACATTTCATTCATAAACACTCTAGTATATAAAAACAAACTAACGTTTTAAGTACTAACAATTGTTTTAATATTTAAATTGGAAAATACATGACATGAATGAGCTGTTTGCGAGCAAATGACGAACTCTGAAAAGGCGAAACGATTCCGTTGTTATTGATAAGAATGTATTAGGTCTAGTTGTTTTTGCTGCAGAAAAATATCTTTTCCTTTGACGACAGCTCAATTCCATTTATTGTCATATTGTTATTAAATCATTATTCATCTTGTGGAACAATGTCCCAAGACAGTGTTCTTGTTTTGAATCCCCTTAACTGAATTCGATTTTACTTAGGCTGTATATAATTTTGAATTAGTAAATTTGTTTTAAATTTTCTACGGCTGTGAGGTAGCGCTTCACTCACATATCTGTTTTCCCAGTAGGCTTCTGTTTCATCAGCATTGCCCTCGTGCGTAGTTTGAATGTTGGGGTAGGCTACCAAGATAAGCTATGTACGTATGAATTCAGATGCTGATACTACACTAGCCTATGGGAAAACAGATATGTGAGTGAAGTGCTCCCTGACAGTTGCAGAAAGTTTATTTTAAAAATTTACTACGTAACTTCTGCATTTTATATTTGTTGCATGCTGTCTGCATCAGTTCAATATGTTTTTAATAGAAGCCAATTTAGTAACTATTATTTAGCCTTTTATTGGTACATTGTTTTATCAATAAAGCACCTGCATGCCCAAGTTGCTTATGAAACCAAGTGCTACGTGTCCTATGGGAGCGTAATGTGGATTTTTTAGTGCTGAACCTTGTTATCTGCTGCTTCAGGTGTTGAAGTTTGCTGATGAGGAGGGATTCGAGGAATTTTCAACAAGTCTTCGGCAATTTTTGGAGCAAAATAGAATCCAGGAAAATGTGCAAAACCTTTGGTCCGAGAGCTCCATAGTGCATGCTGCTAACACCAAAGAAAAGAGAGATAAAGAACTGAAACAATTCTTCAAGACCGCTCTTTCTCAGGTATGTATTTTGTTTGTTAAAATTCAGTTTACCGGCCAGTTTGTCGAGCGGTAACGCGCTCGTCTCTGGAGCGAGAGGTCTGAGGTTCAAATCTCGGGCCGGTCAAATCGGACACAGTGTCGCCAACTCCTCGCCATCGCTGCAACATTCTTTGGATGGAGGTGTTGCCTGGGCGCAATGACGTTGGGATGGGTCCCGCCAACTCGTTACATGGTTCGGCGTAATAAACCAAGTATAATGAAAGACTTGATTTAATTTGATTTGATATTGCATACCTGAATCTACAAAAATATGAAAAACAATAGTATTGAAATTAATTGTGATTAGTTGTGGTATTAAGTTATGCTAAAAAACACCACGTAACATAAAATTATTGATAGTAATTGAGCCATTTGCAACAAAGGTTTAAAATGATGTTTCAATAATGAACGAATGATATAAAACAGTGGTGGGCAAGTTAATGAGAAGCGTTAACTTCGTTAAGAGTTAATTCGTTAGGAATTTGCAAGCATTTTTTTAACTAAGTTAAAGTTAAATAGTTAACTGAAAAACAAAAGTAACGCAAGTTAAAGTTAATTCGTTAATTTTCTTTAAAAAATTCAATATTAACCTGCAGTTGATGCCCAATGAAATGATTCCATTTCCATACGAGATAAAAATTACTCATTCTGATTTCTGTTACTCTGTTATTTACTTTTCTAATAAAGATATAGACAGTGTGGAAGACTTTTTTTTATTTTATTTTTTATTTCTATTATTATGAGATTAGGACGCATGGTGTAGCCCAGAAATTTAACAGATTAACGTAAACATTAAAGTAGTTTAACGAAAGTTATAGTGAATAAGTTAACTCACAACAGCTTTTTAACTTTTTATCTCGTTAATGAAAAACTTAACTTCGTTATTAACGAATTAACGAGTTAATGCCCATCACTGGTATAAAATAAAACCACTAAATCTTCAGCAAAGATTTTCTTCTTTTCTTAAGCAATTATGTCAACACCAGTTTAAGCAATGTTTGAACCGAAAATAATAAGATATTGACAAATGCTTCAGTCGCTTTGTGTTGGGGTGGAGACCGAGGTTACAAATTTAAACGAACGACGATCGCGGAAATTGATCAATACCCAAATCAGCAAGCAGGAGTTTGCTGAGTACCTCAAATTGAAAGTGAACAGCTCTTTTGTGGAGAACATGTTCGCCGTTGCGGACGCCGACGACGACGGGAGGATTTCATTTCGAGAATTTCTCGACATCATTGTTCTTTTTACTAAAGGTAACTATCAACTGACTCTTTGTTGATAGATATTGTGATTGTTTTAGTTCGGTTGTACGTCGTGTTTATATCATAACACAGTACACGACACATGTAAAAACTAAAGATTCTATTTGAATATGACACCCCTGATGATGCCACGCCCTTCATCACTTTTTTGAATCAGTCGAATCAGAGTTGTAATTCTGGCGGGATTTCGGGTCGGGTTCAGGCTTAAAATTGAAGATGTCTGGCTTAATTCGGGCTTGATCTACGTACTTGCGTATAATTCCGCTTTTATAGAATCTTTTAGGTTCTATAGAAGCGAAATTGAAATAGCTTTTGAGCACTGAATGACGCCTTCGCTTAAAAATCATTCGATTACAACTAAACAATTATTATTGCGTCACAATTGATCAGCAGTAAGTAGTTTTATTTTAACCCGCATACGAGCAATAACCGTACACATTTTTCGACATTACTTAATTTTCGGCTTTTTCTGGCCTGTTTTTGGCTTCAAATTACTTTTCGGGTTCAGGCCGCGGGTTCTGCCTTATACTTTCAAGCCTGTACTAGTCGGCCCGTTTACAACTCTAAGTCGAATTCAAATTTCAAACCCCTCTCAGTTTAGGCAACTAAGTTGTTAGCAAGTTTCAGCGATCGAATCAGTTATCACTAGTTAAAAAAAAAGATTATTATCAAATCTTTGCCATGTGTGTAGAACTTTATTGTTGCTCGTTGTTTTTCCAAAAAATACTTCTTAGTACGTTATGAATTGCTCGGTTTAGTATTGGTAAAAATTACATCGAATTGAAACATTTGGCTAGTTATCAGTGTTAGTATTAGTGCTGATGAATCAATCTACATAAAGGCTGTTTTATTTTTTGTTCTCTAGTCAAGTAATGTGCTACCAGAATCAAGACAAAGGTTTGCCATTGAGTAGCTAAACATGCCATTTCTTTTTGGTTGTTACCGATAATACACGATTGTTACGATCACACATGATTGTTTTAGGGTCGCCACAAGACAAAGCAAAGTTGATGTTTAACATGTACGACACCGATCAGAGCGGGGAGTTAACCTTGGAGGAATTCAAGATGATGCTCAAGTAGGTTAAAACAAAGAGTCTGATTGGAATGTTTCTACATTAGCAAAGATTATTTATATTTTTGTGCGCCTTTGCATAGATTAATATTTACGCGATTAAGATAAAAAATCCTTATAATTTCACCCTCATCAAAATATCAAAAACCTATTGGCCTCTCAATGAGAGTTCAAATTGTTTCTTCATTGTTTCTTCTTGAATATGCTGCAGCATATTGATAAGATTTTGATGGTCGAGAGATGCTTTTAAAAGTTGCTAGACATTTATCATTATTTTTCACGCTAGATCTTTTAAGCTTGCATTTGCTAAGGCATAATTTGTTCGGCAGGCTATCATAACAGACATGTTGTGTTATTCATAAAACGATAGTTAATTTGTTTTTGACTTATTTTTTTTGTTTGTTTTTTGCTTCTTTTAAGTTCCTTTAGGATGTAAATTTTTAGTATTTACGAAAACTGAATATCTGCCCTGTAGATCGATGATGGAAATGGTGAACGCTTCCGTTGACGTTGATCAACTCGACCGCTTGGTGGCGGACATGATGTCGTCACAGGGACTGGGTTCGAAGCAGAGTTTAGACCTGGAAGATTTTCAGCAATTGATGGGAAAATACAGCGGCGACCTCAGCGAAGCGACCCTCATTGCCCCAGGTTTGTCAGCTTTAACTTTGATGCAACAATTAATACACCAGCTCAACATTGTGATGCATCAATACATATTTACGCGTGGACCACAATCGCATCAGTAACCTGCAAGATAGCAAGCTAATAATAACTAGCCCAGCAAAACGATTTATTTGTTTAGCAGGCTTTTACAGTATTATGAAAGGCAATTTTCAAATCATAATTAAACCTCATTGTAGTACTGTATTATAACGCACTATAAAACTTTTTTCATGTGTATATTTTCATACAAGATAAATAATCCAAAGAAGTGCGTTGCAGTTTTAGAGAATATTAGTGTTTTTGAATTTGAGAAAAGTTTGATGTTTTTCGACTTGCAGAACGTTAAGAACAGGAATTTGTGTTTTCACTGACTTTTGAATCAGGTCACACTCCCCCGAAGTCTAAATCCACCGTCACCTTCGCTTCATCTCCGAAACCTAGCAACGGCAAACCAACCTCACCCTTGAAAGTTAAGCGTTCAAACCTGGAGACTGGGGCCGTGGGAAAGTACGCAAGAAGACATACCAGGCTGAGCAGAGCTCAAATGACCATCAAGAAGCAGATTGAACAAGTGTAAGTTTTGAATCGTCTTCGCTACTTCAGCCTTTGTTTTAGAGTGCATTTATCATACTGTTGGAGCGGCAAAGCGTTCGTCTCTAGATCAGAAGGTTTGAGGTTCAAATCTCGGGCCAATCAAATTGGACACAGTGTTTCCAACGACTTGCTACCCTTGACACTTTTTTTCGAAAGGAGCTGTGGTGCCCCGGAGCAACGAGGCGGAGATGGCCAGATGGGCCCCGCAAACTTGTTACACGCTTCGGCGTAATGCAACAAGATAATGAAAAGTTTGATTTGAAACTTGTTCATTAAAAACATAGATAATTTTGTTGTTGTGTTTAATTTTGTGCAGAAAGAGAGTAGACACTTTCAACAAATTTAAATGCACCCAGTATGTAAAATGTAGGCAAAGTCGTTCTGAAGAGAAGCTGCGAAAAAACCTTTGTCCAGATCCAAGGAACTGGGGCGATTGCCGAGACTGCTGTCTTTGACCTGCAAATTACTAAATAACGCAGCAATGCAAAACATCAAATTATGCAGAAAGGAAAAAACAAAATACATAAAAGACACAGGAAAACCATTAGATATATAGGGAGTTACTTTTCAACCATTTTGTTGCAGACCTGAAAACGCAGTTCCGATTGCGCGACGTCACACAGTCCACGTTCAGTCTGTGGAGGTCGTGAAGGAGGAGTACACCCGCAACCTCGCTAAGAAATTGTGGATTCAGTTTACGAAATGGAATCAACACTACAGATCGCACATCTTCGTCGCCTTTCTCTACACATTCATCACAATTGGAGTGTTCTTGCAAGCTCACAGTAAGTTGCCGCGGAGTCGCCAAATACAATCTATTGAAAACTTCTTTGGACGAAAGAGAGTAACGAGTTTTTGAAATCTAGACACAGTACATAATTTGCGGGGCCGGGTTCAGGCTGCATACGTACCAAGTGTTGCAGCGGTAGCGATCCCAAAATGCGATCGGTTGCAGATCTTTCGGTGCTGTGCTTTTGCTCATCTCCATCATTATTCATTGTTCTGAGAGCTGCCACGTGTATGAAGTATGATTTTAATGTAAACAAATAAAAAAAGAGTGGTGTAGGATAACACTTGTTAGGTTCTTTACCTATTTTATGCCATTGTTTTGTGTTCAGATGTTGTTACCAGCAACCAGCCCTCTGGCCTCGCCCGAATTGGAGGTGGTTGGATGGCCGTGGCCCGGGCTTCAGCCGCCGCACTGATGTTCAACTTCTCCACTTTGCTGCTCACTATGAGCCGCAATACAATCACTATCTTGCGGGAGACTTTCCTACATCGCTATATTCCTTTTGATGCCGCTATTAGCATGCACAAGCTCATCGCTTGGATGGCGCTCCTCTTCACTTGTAAAAGTGTTGTTTCTTATTTATTCGTGTTAATGGATTACTTTTAGTCCGAGTCTGCAAATTAGAAGAAGTAATTGTGTCATTTGAAATGCTTCTTTCAGGTGTTTCAACATTTGTTAGAATTGTGGTATTCATTGCTTCTGCCATTTTACATGAAAAGGTTTGACCCAGAATTTCTTCAATTTGTGAAAATCCCCTGGCTACAAAATGTCTCTTTAGGAGTAAAAGTTATTTTTAATTGGCTGATTCGACTATAGTTGTGAATATCGAGTTCAATATGTAAGAATTTTTGTAACAAATTTATTTTAACTCTTTTATTTCTTTGTTGATTTTGAAAACTTTCTTTTTTAGGTATCCACGTGGTGGCGCATGGTATTAACTTTTACTCAATCTCCACCCAACCCCCACTTGACCTCCTTTGTTTATTTCGAGATATTTGGTTCCCCTCCAACTTCCTCCCAGACTTCGTATTTTGGTGCTTTCAGACCCTTACCGGAATTACGGGAGTTCTTCTCACTTTTAATGTTATTGTTATGTAAGTGGGTTGTAGTTGCGTCGCAACACATTAAGTTAAAGTGAAAAACTGCAAACAAACTCAATTATTCAGCTTGGAATTTGCAAATTTGAATAAAAGATTTAGATTATTTTTAACTTTAAAGAATTCGATCTATATAACCTCATGTTAAACGTTCATATGTTAAATGATTTTCGGCTAAAAATTTTATTTTGATATTATCAGAACGGCACCACAATACAGTAGATGCAAACAAATACTAACGACAAAATCAAATGATAATTCTCAAAATACTGATTTGATCTTTTGACAATAATTGGAATAGCATTATTGGTGCCATTAGTGTGAATACCTCATATGTTTGTAAAAATGCGATAAATGTCATAATGAAATAATTAATATTTGCAGGTACGTATTCGCCAGTAACTTCTCGCGTCGCGCGATCTTCACCTGGTTTCAAGGAACCCACAAATTCGGCTACGTTTTCCTCTATTTCTTCTGTGTTTTGCATGGAAGTGGGACTCTTATATCAGTAAGTAACCAACCAGAGGCGCTTATAACTTGCAAAAACTAACGCCGGTATTAATTCTAATACATAGACATCGTATGACCCCGTGTACGTCATAATTTAGTTGCGTTTGTGCTATTATTATCAGTAAACATAAATTTAAAATTCGATGTCTCAACAAAACTTGTTTTATTGCTACAGGCTCTCGTATTAGCAAATATTTTGCAAATAAAATTATAGTAGATTGCTTACTTAAGAATATCAAGTTACGAAGTTAATGTGTCAAAAAACGAGTACCGATAATTTGCTGCATATTATGAGCTTTTCTTTATTCTTCTAATTGCGCAGTCTAAACTTTTTTTTATTCTATTAAGGCAAACATATACAACAAGCTTACATGCCTTCCATACAAAGGTTATTGTTTCGTTTCGTAGAGCAACTTTGACACAGTCTTATCTTTTCCAAAATTAAAGCTGCATTGATTACTTGGTCTGCTGTATAATTAAAGATATTGTGTTGGCAATTATTGTACAGTTGGTATTTGCTATTTAGTGGTGTGCTTTAGATTAAGAAATAAACGATTTTCTTCGTTTTTCAGTCGCCTCGATTCTACTTATTCTTTCTGGGACCTGCCACTCTCTACACACTGGACAAACTGTACAGCTTGAGCAGAAAGAAGGTGGAAATTTCAGTGATAAAAGCAGAGCTTTTACCGTCAGCAGTTACTCATCTGGAGTTTAAAAGACCACCAAACTTCGATTATAAGGCTGGCCAGTGGGTGAGGACACATTGAGCAAATTATGAGCTAAAATTTTAAAGATATTTTATTAGATATTGAATAAAACATTGCATTCTGCAATATTCATAATTGGTATTTTATCTGTTTTATTGTCCGTAAAGTTGGGATCTTTGTTCGCAGAATTACGATTGATAGTTTGGAACAATGAAAAGTTGGTGCAAAATTAGTCTACAGCAAGCTGACGGATTCTGTGGAGTTAATTATGTGGAATGATATATATCCAACTTTTACCGTTATTTAAATAAAGCATGGACTCTTCTCGTTTTTTTATCTTGCGTGAATTTGAAGCTTTTTTAAGCAGCTACCGAGTACGACAAGTTTGGAGCCGCAAAAGTTACCGGAAAAGATGAAGTTTTTAATGGAAATAGTTTGCCACAATTAATTAGCTAAATATTAAAATAAACGATGATAATAATAAATTGAGTACGCCTGCTAACAAAAAAAGCTCGTAATTATTTGGAATGCGATTGGAAATTTTTTTAAATATGCAGGTTCGCATAGCTTGCCTGGCCCAATCCCCTGCAGAATACCACCCCTTCACCCTCTCGTCCGCCCCATACGAAAAGACCCTCAAACTACACATTCGCGCAGTGGGTCCCTGGACTACCAACCTCCGCTCGCTTTACAACCCCGAAACTTTGAGGGAATCTCCTTACCCCAAGGTAAAACAGTGTTAGGTTTGGCTATTCGAAAGGATACACGCTAAAATAGTTAAGTTTAAACTGTGACTTTTTAACAGTCCCTAAAAGATATCTAATTTTGCAAACAACCCAAACTGACGTTTAAATAATTTGCCTAAGATTGGTATACAGACTTGAGTAGGCAATAATCATTGTATTAAGTAAATGAAATAGCCAGGAATATTTTCGTCACATTCTATTTATTTGATGATTATTTAGTATATCAGAGCATACACACTTTTCTGAATCTAAAACATTGTTTTTACTTTTTCAGCTCTATTTGGACGGGCCATTTGGGGAAGGCCATCAAGACTGGTACAAATACGAAGTATCAGTGCTGGTAGGGGGCGGTATTGGGGTGACCCCGTTCGCCTCAATCCTAAAAGATTTGGTCAACACCACAGAGAGCGGAAGTGACGTAACTTGTAAAGCGGTGAGCAAGCTTTTTAGGTTAAATTTATCAGAAAACAACTTTTTGCAATAATTACAGTAATCATGAATTGCTTTTAAGGTTTTATAGAAGAACATGCAAATATAACAAGCGAAGACAGAACAGTTGAACAAACATTTCCTATCCCAGTACAAGTATTTTGCTCAAAATTTTAGCTGAAGTTCTTCACAATACGCCAGCGAATAATAATTAAACATTTAGAAGTAGCTTGACGAACAAAGATATCTTTATGCAAGTTATGTCACCAAACAGCTGTAAACTTTTAATTCAAGCATGATGATTACCGTTTACACAAACTAAATTTGTTTCATGATTTCAGGTTTACTTTATCTGGGTGACCAGGGACCAAAAACAATATGAGTGGCTGATGGACATAATTCAGGAAGTAGAAAAGAGGGATGTTAAAGGAATCCTTAACACTCACATTTTCATTACCCAGTTTCCTCAAAAGTTTGATCTCAGAACTACAATGCTGGTATGTTACGTCACAATATCTTAATCACATACGCTCTTTTGTTATTAAAAAATCGTATTTAAAATTTGGCTTCTTCTTGATTGGCGCTTTTCCGTGAGGGTTGCGGGGGCAGAAGCTCGAGATTAAAGCCGCCACATCTCACAGTCTTCCACCTCATGAAATTTGCTTATTTCGAAATCCGGGATTTTTTGGGCTGATATTAATTTTAATCATTGCAAAGATAACCATTGTTTAAATGCAAAATACTTTTTAAAAGCTAGTAAATGTACCAAAAAATAATTAGAATTACACTATAATGCGAAGACGATGTTTGCAATCCCGTTTTTGTGTCTGATCCCATCTAACTAGTTTATAAAATAGAAAATTGTTGATATTCAATATTCTGAAACAGTGCTCGATGATATACAAAGTAAAATCAGAGCAAAATACAACTATAAAATCACAGTAGAAGGATAAAAGCACAACAGTCTGTTTAAAAGGTGAAAAGTACAACAGTCTGATGAGTCCTTAGGACGAAACAGACTGTTGTGCTTTTGACCTTTTACTGTGATGTTATACTTGTAGTTAATGAAATAAATTATGTTTTGTTCATAAGTGATAGCTATTTTTTGAAGCAAAAAAAAAAAACTGCAGCCAGAGGTTTTGAAAAAGACACGTGTCTGAGTTTTCGATTCTGTGATTTGATACGTATCATTGAGAATTCCACAAACGTAAAAAGTTAATTATTATTTCACAGTTTATATTATTACATTACAGTATATTTGCGAACAACATTTTCAAAAGATTGCTGGAAAATCTCTTTTTACTGGCTTGAGAGCAGTCACCCATTTTGGACGCCCCAACTTCCCTCATTTTCTGGCCTCTTTGGCTGGCGAGCATAATCAGGTGGGGCGCTGGAGATAAATTATGATTTTGTTTTGAATTAAACTTATAGAGGAACAATTTTATTAGCGTAGCCAAAAGAATTTTGTTTTCCTTTGTAGAAAAATTCATAAATTTTAGAAAATCATATTTCTTTAATAGTCAATATTCAGCTAAATTTTTTTAATGTAATTAATAATTTGATTATGCATGCATGAGAAAAATTACGTTTTAAAGCTGAAATTGCAAATAAAATTTCTGAAATTCTTTAAATGCATGCATCTAAATTACTAAAAATCATAACTTCATTTTTTGTGATTTAAATGCACTTAAACCTGTTTTGCTTTCTATTAGTGTTTGTTTTTACATGAAAAAAAGATGTCGTTTCAAGTATTTTGAAACCAAAGCTAAGCCATATTTACTGTACATCCAATGCCATTGTTTTTATTTTTTTGTTTTGAAGTTTTTTTGAATTATCGTCATAATTTCAGGTTAAAAACTTCGGGGTGTTCAGTTGTGGTCCCCCAGCCATGACCAGCTCCGTTGAGAAGGCGTGCTCCAAGCTGAACCGATACGAGGGACCAACATACAGCCATCATTTCGAAAACTTTTAACCCAGGATTGCAACAATGTTAATAAAAAAACTGGGACACTGACAATGCGGGACGATTTTAAATACCTTTATTTGCATAGTCAGAAATTGAGCTATGTGCAGTAATTCGTCGCAAGAAATTACGATGGTGTAGATTTTGATTTTAATGGGTCAACGACATTGCAACCTTTGCGATGCATTGCACAATGACCTCCTGATGATACGAACTTAACCAAAAATGCTAAGGATTTTGGACAACTTTTTCTGTTTAACCTTAATAGGCTCATCTGTTTGCACGTTGTACAAACTGCAGTTATTTGATGCAAGTAAAGGTTGCTTTAAATCCTTGAGATTTTTTTACTTCTTGTGTCTTTTCTCTCTGTGTTTGTAACAGCTATTCAGATAATGCCATCTTTTTTATCAACAAATTATTTTGCTACACAACTTTTAAGAGCAAGAGACCAGCCAAATGCTGAAAGTTGTTTATCATTGTTTGATGCATCTACAACACTAACTGAAGTACGATTCTTATGTGAGCAATTTAAAAAAACTCTACATAAAAACAACGAACTATAACACGTGTTGCCATCAATAGTTTATGTCAAAGCTCTTACACTTGAGCTTCTCTATTATTTTGTGATATTTTACTGGAATGATACTAAATAAGAAAATAAGAGGTGTTTTAAGATCATTGAATGATATTTTACAGTTATATCGAACATATTACTGCCTGTATTTTGAATGAATACTTCGAGTAGTTTCTATTGTGAGATATTTATGCCAGAACATGCACTTTTTGAAACAGACTCTTTTGTACTGATCTTGTGGTTGCCTTTTAGCTGAATTTAATTCAAGAAAAAATTATTTCTCCTTATTTTGTGTGATTTTCGTGCCTTATTGGTTTCATTAATTTGGCTTTAAAGATTATAAAATTTGCAAACTGTAAGCTTAACTGCTTTTCAAAAAAATTTTGCTTTTTTAGCGCTGATTGAAAAATGCCAAGTTATTGAAGAAACACTATTTTGTTACTGTGGGAACTTTTGCATTTTTGCTTTTATTAGGTCATAACACATCACTATGCAAATTTCTTTGTCACAATAAATGATCAACTTTTTATTTTGATGATGCTTTAATAAAATAAACGAATGTACACAACAAAATGAGTGTTTAATTTGTCCTTAAGATAATTTTTTCGCTAAGCCCCAACCAAACTGCTGGATATCAAAAAACAAGACAATCTTGAGTCTTCACAACATTTTTTACGGTTATTGCAGATTGGAATGTGAAGCCAATAGATATAACAACCTACACATTGGCGAGACGTTGCACCATCTTACGAATTGCCATCATCTGTGGTCCATACTTATTGCCTGTAGTAGAAAACAGAATGTTTACTTGAGTAATGCGAGAGTAGTGTAAAAATACTTCATGTTAACCAAATGAACGCCTATGAGCGCCGACATATAGGTGCAGACACTAGAATGAAACAGCAAGAATATCTAGTGGTTCATTCCAATCAATCTACTTTAAATGATCTGCTGTAATAATATTCTAGTCTAGTTCCAAAAAAAGTTCTTACCGTAATTGATTCCCGTATATCCCCACCTGTAAAACAAATTTGACAAGAAGTTCAAAGCAAAAAAAATGAGATCAAATCTTATTGTGGTTAGAATTAACAGCATGCAGCAAACTAACCTGTATCAAGCCACTAGTATCTGTTCAGTAATCTACGTCAGAATGCCTAAATAATCGTCAACTTACCAATCGAAACAGCCTTTGGGGTTTAATAACCAATTCGTTTTTACTTGTGGATAAAGAATGATAACATCATTGGCGGCTCCTGCGTCATTGTAGCCTGTCATCTCTGCAAAACGCGTGTCAACTTCTTCTTTACCTTGCAAGCATCCATGAAGAGATATGTGGAGTCGACAAGCTGTGAAAAAAATGAATTTTAACCAAGAAGAAAATGTCTGCAGAGGATGATACAATGAAGGTACTTTTGCACAAAAAAAGGGTGTGTAAGTTTTAAAGATAGGCCTACCAAGATATATATCAACGAAACTAAACACGAGCTATTTATAATTTAACATGAAACATAATCCTTGAATTATAATATGAAACAAAAATCGCTCCGACAATTATTGGAACTAGGGTATCTTGGTGGGAGAAGAAAATTTGTCAGCTGTGACAAGTTTGTACGTTATGAACATAATTTAATTGCAATAACCAGCTCTTTTTTCGAGTTATGACTCACCAATTTTACTGTACTTGCAGTTTTTTGGAACATAAATATACCCATTATCATCCAATCCGTTATAAACTAGTGGATTGAAAAACTCCGTTTGGTCAAAACTCAGCAAGCTTCCGCCTTTTGAGGAGTTAACCGACTTCTATAAAGAAAAAAGTATTTAACACTAACTAACACTTCAACTGTTATGTGTTGCTTGAATCCTGACTATGGGGCCAACCCAAAAACATCGATTTTGAATAAAATTTAAAAAAACTGTTTCAAAATGAAAATAACGTAGAATTAAAACTCACTATACAAATTTTCAAATGCCTTGTTACTTTCAACTACATACTGTGAAGTACATAAATTACACCGATTTGACTACATATACAAGATCTAATAACTTTTGCATTATCATTATACTGTAGCTAAGTTTAAGTCCAATGCAGAAACACAAAAGACCTACTTTAATTCCTCCATAGATATGGTTGAGGATCTCCCATGAAGCTTCATAACTGCAGTTGTTGATAAACAATTCGTTCAGTTTGTCACATTCGCCGCCCAACTTCATAGTGGGCTGAAATATATTGAATTTCAAATTAAAAATGTTAAAAAGGATCAAAATATGTCAGAGTCCCAACCAATAATTTTCAATGCCCCCTTCCCCCCAAGATAATAATTGTGCTGGTTAAACAATCAGAGTATCTGATGGAAAAAAGGTACGACATAAACAAAAAGTCTCAGAAAGGATTTAAGTTAAAAACCACCAGGGAATCCACCTAAACGAGGATACGATTCCAAGACCGTGAAATGTGGCTCCTCAATCTCGAAATGATGCAACCGCAACCCTCATAGAAAAGCGAACAACAAAAAGAACGTACAGTAGATGTTGTCACATTAATTTTAGTACATTTCACATTTTTAGTCCTCCTGTCTGCTAAGATATTCTCAGGGTAAAACATATAACTTCTGCGGTAGGGGAAGGTGGGGTAAGTTGGCCAGGAGAAAAGTAGGCAATCAGCTTTTTGTCGAAAATTGGCATTCCAATGGGACGTGCTTTTGCACAATCAATCCCATTGTTGCAACCTACTACCACACTAAGTCAGATAAGTTTCTTCTACGCAGAAAAAAAGTTATTAGTAAAAGCACTGACTTTTGATAATAATTTGGATTTTGAAAAATTCAGTTCAGCATCAGCTTTTGTTGCCTTTGTAAAACATTAGAAAAGTAAGTTTCTTTTTAATGGTTGGTAAGTGCTTTAGCAATGAATTCCTATTACTTTAGTTCTCTGAACATAAATGTTCATCCCGTTGTGAGGCTATTTCCAAAATGGCTACCGAGTGGAGTAAGCTGGTCACTGCTATTTGTGACTGATTATCAGTCTGGCCAACTTTCTTAGAAACAAATTGTCTTGTTCCCAAAGTTTTTGCCAAAATTATGGGCCCACAGCTTGTGTACTGACAATCATCCGTGATTTATATTATGTATAGAATGTTAATAAAGAACTGCTAAATTTTGTGCGAGCTACTACATGCAGTCATGACTCTGATGACTGTAAATTGACAATGTTAATTGTTTTGTGCTTTCTTTTCATCTTCTGTAACCTAGCCTAGGTTTATGTAGAACTAGTGAGTTAAATGCCCGTTTGTGTTTTTTCTTTACAATCTATATTTGATTTCAACACTGTGTAGAGCATTGCTGATGCTTGATTACTTTTGTGCCAATTTATAACCTGACTGAAGCAAAAATTACAAAAACACCACAGAGTTTAACCCTGGAAGTCGTGGAAATCAAACATGCTTTTTAAGGTTGTAGCAATGTATAGCCCACCGCAAACTTCGCAGTTGCAGCTGCAAGCCAGTACGTTTACTTGGCTCTACAGAACGGCTAGTATACAAGTATTTGTTAGTGCAACTGACGATTTCTTCGAATTGTTTTGATATTCCTTATTATGATCTTTGTATTGTGTATTAAATTCGTTTATTTTTAAAAAGTGATATAATAACCAACTTACCCTCATGGACTGGCCAACTTACCCTACCGGTGGGGCATGTTGGTCAGTTTGAGTGGACATTTTTAAAATAGCTTTGCGAGCAAAGTTGAGAAGAATTCAATCATGATTTGAGATTTAGAGGATCTACTTGATTTTCTTCCAGCATTTACAATGACAAAAACATTTAGAAATTAAAAAAACGGCTAACTTACACCATCTTCCCCTACATATTATCAGAGTTCGGTTCTTTCCCTGTATTTTTATGCTTGAAGTTTATTATCAGAATAAGTGATGGATTGATTTCACTTTTTATGGAGCACCAGGAAGTGCAGTGCAATGAAGGGAACAGCCAGTTTACTCACAAATCCGTGTTCGCTTTTCACCGAATACACGGCTTTGACGTTGGTGAGGTTGCTGATGAAATTTTTGAAGAAACTTTCTGCTTTCTTCACCACCCCTAAAAAAAGTTGCACATTCTATCTATATCGTGGAGAAAGGCAGTTCAAAATTTTTGCAACAAGTACTGACTCAAAATAATAATGCCAGAGCACACGTTTCGATTTATCGATTAATTAATCTGATCATATCAAAGACTTTACCGTAAAGCGGTACTTGCATGCTGCCGGTGCTCTGCCTTGACGTTTGGTTATTGCTCAACCTATTAAATAAGTTTTGCAATTGTGTTGATGAAAATCTTCAACACGATTTCGTCATAAATATTGGCTATTGCATAACAGAAATTTGTAGCACGAGTAGTATTACAATATAAGAGTGTTCATGACATCCCTGATATCTTTTATGACGAAATGGTGTTGATTTTTTGCATGAACATTGCAAAGCCTCGAGTAAAAAGGTTTACTGTTTGGCCAACGAGCAAACTTTCAGTTAATTTTTTACGTGAGATTTTGCAATTAGTGTTTACGATAAAATTAACATCATTTCGTCATACAAAATATCATGATTGTTATGAATACTTTTGTGAAGTAATAATATTCGTGATACAAGCTTTTGTGATGAAATTTCCAATATTTATGACAAAATGGTGAAAATTTTCATCAGCACTATTTCAAAACCTAATGTAAAAAAGTTGAGTGTCTAAGAAGAGATAAAAAATAAAATCATAAACTAATATACAAAAAGGATACAAAAAGTCCTGTTCTGAGGCTGTAAATAAATCAAATGAGCGTGAAGCGCCATAAAATTGCATATTAAAGCACTGTTGCGTCACCATACCTGGCACCACAATAGTGTCTTTTGTTCCGCCGTAAAAATATGCCCTGATTCTTGACAAATTTTCCACGGGGTCAATTAGCCCAGTATGAGCCAGCACTCGAGTGCTTCCCTCCAGAACTTCCAGGTTCATCAGTTCCGGAAGCTTCATGCACGTAGATAGAGCTTTTGCAAGATTATATTCAGCACACATGTAAGGTCCTACAAAACATGATTTTGTTTGACAAGAAAGCAAAAATCTTTTCAACCAAAAAACGCTAATTAACTTAACACATTGTAGTTTACAGAACTGGTTCTGATTGTTACCCTTATTTTTTTTATCAAATTAAACATTATCTGTGAAGATGTTGTCCAATGTTACAACTTTTACTGGGTTTTCTCGTTCCACTTATGGTTAAGCTTTATGACGTCAAAAAAACAAAATTTAAATGAATAAACAAAACGTTTTTGCTCATTTACCTCACAAAGCTTAGCCATAAGTGGGACCTGAAAACGCGATATTTGACGCATAAGGGAAAATCAACCGCATTTGCAGCGCCGGCATTGGAAAAAAGAATTAAAATTGCTTTTAAGCTAAAATTAGACTTTAATAAACCGATGGCAAAGCTTATTGCTTACCCCCTGCTATCATCCCCATCCCCATGAACAATCTTGAATACGCCACTTGCATCTGGGCAGCCATGAACGCCCCGGCTGATAGACCACTGACCGATATTTGTTTTGGATCAATGTTGTATTGTTCTGCAATAATAAGTTGAGTTGAAACAATGAATTGTTGCGCTCATGCAATTTGCACTATGCCAAAAAGACCGTATTTCAATTATTGATTAAGTTTTTTAAAGAAAAACCATCTTTTTGGAGCCATTGAAAAGATATCATTGTAACCACTTTTTAAGGTTGAACCAATAACATATAAGTGTTGTTTGTGATTTAATAATCAACAAGTAGAGTATGGGTAAATTTGTGTTTGTCAATGAGTCGAGCATTTATACCGAAAAGAATTCTTGAATATACTGCAAACATCACAAAATGTAGCAGAAGTACCATAATTTTCATAAACATAGCGGAAATTTAAAAGTAATGCCGGCATAGTATAAAACAATTATTACCTAGCTTTGTTGCTGTGACGTATGAAACAAACAAAATCAAAACCTTCAGCTTCATGACGTGACGATGCAGTTTTCAGCCAAACTAAGTTTCACAAAATCGGTTTATTCCTGATAACTAAACTGGCAACGTGACACTTCCGCCAAAAATTAGCTTCAAGTTTTTTGTTAGTATACTTACTGCATACGAGTACACACAGTACACTCCAATCTAAATTGCAGTCATAAACAGGCGCGTAGCCTGAAATCTGCAATCGGGAAAAGGGAGGAGGCTGTTTTGGGGTTCAGGGAGCTAAGGCCCCAGCGCTCGAATATTTTGTTAATTTTTGCACAAATACCTTCCCAAAAATGACCTTCCCAGCGTTATTACCGGTACATCAAAATTGTTCGCTGACGATACCTGCTTTATAAGTGATAACATCAATCCTGAAAACTTATAAGAGAAAATGTCACTGAACCTTACGTAAGTCCACAACGAGTGCAATGCCTATAAATTAAACCTTAACCCTGTCAAATCATCCTTCTTGATTATTCCACCTAAATTGAATATGCAGCATCCTTTTATGACGCTAAATCTGAATAATGTTCCTCTATTTCCCTATAGCATCGTTAACTATTTCGGTATTTATATTGATGAACAATTAAACTTTAAGTCTCACTTTGAATACATCGAACATAAAATATCCCACGCAGTCGGCAATCTTACTAAACTAAAATCGTTCTTATCTAAACCAGGTCTTGTAAAATTATATTACGCCATGATGCATACTCATTTGCTATGTGGTTTAGCCATTTAAGGTTCCACATTCCCCTCATACTTGAACAAACTAGCTTCACTGCAAAAGACAGCAGTCAAACTTGTTGCTGGCAGCAAATATCAACATCACGAGACTCCTTTCTAATCTTGATTAAACGTACGGTACTTAATCTATTGGACTTGGTTGAACATGAAACCGCCAAAGTTGTATATCACTAGCGCTAGCTTTATTCCGATCTTCCTTCACTACAATCGCCCCTCTTTATAATGTCAAATGAAATATCCACTCGAATCAACAGAGCAGTCAACTCCTCATGCAGCCATATCCCTAGGTATTCCACTAATTGATTGCAAAGAAGTATAGTGTATAAAGAAGTCAAAATCTGCAATAATACTGCTTCGTAAGTCTTTACCCAAAAAACTCTTTAATTTGCACCACAAAAAGTTTCTAATTTAGTTGTTATTAATTAATTGGTCGGTTTCCCAATGTTCCATACTTCAGTCATTATTGATTGCGTCATCATTATTAATGCTCCAATGACATCATTTATTCAACAGGTGGCTGCTTGACTCGAAGGCCGCGAGATCCATTGGCAGCCTCCTTGCTAGTGCTCAGATAATTCGCGTTACAGTATGCTGCGACTTTTTTACACGTCTTTGTAGTGCTTTTTAGGTTTCGCCTACCTTGCATGACTTATTGTAGTTGGGGTGTAATGTAAATCAAAATACACTAAAATCAGTTTTCCAATAAAACAGAACTTCTTATAATCGTTTCTTATTTTTTTCTTATCTTATAAATACAATTTTTTGACTGCTTGTGAGGTAAAAAACTGGTGGTTAATTGGATAGCTTAATATTACGATTGTCTCGCAGTGTTATGACTTCTACCAAAATTTAGCCCTCGTTTTCATCTCGTAAAAATTCTACCCAATTCTTTTATAGCTGCATTACATGATGACACGGCTAATTGCGTGCTGTCTCAATGATCACGCAGCGTGTGTATATCGGATTATATTTAGCAAGCCTAAGTAAGTCTTTGGGTCGAATTACGCATTTGGAATATGCACTTAGAAACGTTTGACTACAGATTTGACGCATTTCGTTAGGCCAAAACATATACTTTGGTATGGCTGACGCAAATACGCAAAGAAACGTCACATGAGCTTATGATTTAAATTTCGCTATTAGAGTTTGGTATTTTCACTGAGCTCAAGCACGTGTAGCAGTCACACAACTGCTCCAACTGATGACGTCATATATATTAATCCAGCAAACGAAACAGCGACAAGTAAAACTTAACTTCAGCAGCAAAAGGGTTTGGGAGCCGGGATCCCGGTTTCAGGAATTCCGAATTTAGTTAGTTTTTTTGATTCCCGTTTCCCGGTTTTTCAATTAAAAATTCCCGGTTTTGTCAGCTAGTATCCCTATGTAACTTGAGTCAAAAACAAGAAGCAATTATTTTTGTATAAGTTAGCATTAAAATTGATCGAGTTCAATTGCACTGTGGCGACACAATCAGTGCAGTTGCTACGGAGGGGGGCAGGGGGGCTGTGCTCCCCGTAACGGCTGCTTGTGCCCTCCAATTTCCGTTTACTCAGAATACTTTTTAGGAGCATCACGTAACGACAAGACAACAGACAATAATGGAAAAATGAATAGTAATGTTTAAGATAATTCTGCTTTGAAGCTTTCTCGTTTTTTTTTGCAAAATTGCTGGCCACCAACTGCTGTGCATAAATGTGAGCTGATAATCCGCCTTATTAACACGCTTTTATGGATGTGTCGCGGAATAGGGATGTATGCCTACTAACTCGTTACCGGTACTCGTTAGTGATTATGACATGAAAGAATACGTGAAAACATCTTTTTCAAAAGACCAGCTGTTTTTTGTTAGAGCACACACAAGAGTTATTTTAGTCGCAGTCAGTCGCGCAACCAGGGAAGGTGCTACAGGAGAATCAGCTCAATTTAGCCAAGTTGTTTAGAAAATATAATCAAAAAAACAAGCGTTTAAACGTGTTTTGGACTTGACCTGAAGTATATGGGGGCTCAAGAAGCCAGGCAATTTAATTCTATCAATGACTTCTAAATTTTAGCAATTTACTGTAATTATTCGTATGGTTTAAAAACATGCGAAATGTGATTGAAATGGCGTTAAAATTGCTATTTTTTCCGTAAAATCGCAAAAATCACCCGACGGCTGGGGGCTCTGCCGCCAGGTCCCCCTGTGATACGCTTGAGTTGCATCGGTTTATTCAGCACGGGACCTAAATTAGACAGTTTTGGTGCAAAAAACATTTACTTTTGGTTCAAGCCCCCTCTCTCTTAACAAAACCTAGTTGCGCTTCTGGTCGCATGAGACAAGCGATTATACGGGCCGCATACGAAACGAGCAAACAAACGCTGCCGGGCTTATACGTCTCTTCTTTCAAAGATGAATACAAAATTGTAGCCGTAAAATATCAGTTTTTACGAGCAAAAGTTCAGTTTTTTTAGTGCCCCCCCATTTTCGGCTAGTGCCCCCTCACTTCTTTGCTCTGGCGATGGCACTGGACACAATACTCTTTCTAGTCTTTGTAACAATTGCTGAACTGTTTGGCGCTGATTGCTGGGATAACTAGTTTGAGCCAGTTTATTATACACATTGACCAATTAAGAGCAGGTGGCTGAAGATTTGTGTCAGCATCATTTTGCTTTGGAACACATAAATCAGTCTAAAGTTTGGAAACATTTTACTCGGGGTGATGGTAATGATATTGTGCTGCAGGCACTCAATTCTCAAAAACAGTGTCGTGTAATGGTAGTTCGACTAGTGGTCTTTTTTGACACTTGAAAAGCAAGCACAAACTTAGCTTAGACAGCGAAGAAGAAGATCAACCTTGTTCTTATAGAAAACAAAAATTAAGCAAAAATCTATTACGTCGTTTCTTGAAGATAAAAAGGAAAGTTTGCAAAGTAGGTCTATTATCTCTCAACTTGGAGCTTTAGATGAATTTTTATCCGTGTGTCGCGATCGTTGATACTTGGCAAGAGTACAACCTTTAATCTCTAAAATTGTCCAAGTCGACTAAAACTAGAGAACGACTGAGATGTTAATTGACGAATCGAAAATGGCAATTGATAGTTTCTTTAGCTTCTTGAATCTCAGAAAGCAGCACACCAATCTTAAATTAAAACTTCTCTTTAAGATTGAAACACAAAACCACTCTCACAGAGCAAAATCGCTCCACTAACACTTCTCACTAAATGGCTATACGAGCCAACCACAGATACACAAACTCGGCTTAACCGCCTATGAAACTAATATCTAAAATCACCCACTCTTAGAATATCAGAAAACAGAATGCAATACGACCCGCCTATTCATACTTCGACAAAAGCTATGGAATATCACAGAAAAATCCCTGATACGTCACAATAGAAAAAAAATACATGAGCTTACGATAATAAATTGCAACATAATTATGATGTCACAAACTTCAAGTCTAAATATAGCAATTAAGCATGGTAAAGAATCAAAATATTCCACTGAATAATAAAAGACAGTAGAATATACTAGAAAGGAATTATCTCGAACATTCCAAATCAGAAAGGTGGCAAAACAAAAAAAACAGTCACGTATACACATTAAAACACAGCAAATAATTATATTTCATGCATTCAAAATTATTATATGTGACACCATGCTTTAGGAAAGAGTAAGTTCATTTGAGAGTGTATTAGTGCCAAACTTGATGCATTTATTGTTCTTACGTTTGCTGTTTAGTGTATTGTTGTAAAGCAATACATACGGAATAATTTCGCTTTTTTGTCAGGATCCCGGAATGAGGTAAAACATTTCCCGGATTTCTTTCAAAACCGGGAAACTGGAAACCCTGAGCAGCAGAGCTTAGTAAAGCAACTAGCCTAATTTGTAAAGTTGTTCAACCGAGCCGGGCAAACACAATTGGGACGCGTCCATTTGACTCCTGTCGCTATTCACTCAAAGTAAGTAATTCAAACGGTAGTTTTTATATCAGAGCAGCCTTATTGCTCTGTAGGCCCTAAATGGCTTTTGCGCACAAAAAACGATTTTGTAAATTTATCTGCAAATTTCAACTTCCATTTTTGCTTGTTTGCTAAAAACTTATATGGCTTCGCCGTTTCGACTACTAGGAAAATAAAGGAAATATACTACTAGGCTTTGTGGTCATTTTCCGACTTATTTCAATAACATCTCAGTTAAAAGCACCGCTCAAAAAACAAACAAAATCAGTTGCTACCAGTTGTTTTATTTCAGATTAGCAATGAAGTTTTGCGAATTTAAACGTAAACTCTTTGTATTGTTGTAATCGAGATATTTGAAACGATGATAAGAAGTAATCGGCCGGCCAATCAAATAATTTTTATACGGTTTCGGAAAATTTCCTGATTATTCTGAACCCATAACTCGAGTAAGCATTTGATAGATTGCTTTCATCTGCTCTCCGTTCTTTGTGGCTAAAAATAATGTATTACTTACTATCTTGCGACTGTACAAAATTTATGACTCCAATTGTGATGGACTTCAGGATGCCAGAACGATTTCCACTGGCAATACCACCCAACTGGCAGTTGTAAGAAGATCTAGTCAATTATTCATAGTAACACAGTAGACACGCTGTTTCAAACTGTTATCTGCCTTTATCAAGCCTGTAAAAACACGATTTCTTTGCAAACTAAAAATATCGAAGCTTTGAATTGATAATTTGATAAAATGAATTAGGTTTGTGCAAGATGTTTTGGTAGAAACCAGGATCAATATGCTTTGGGTTCAATTCCCTTGTGTATTATTACAGAGCATTAGCAAAATGCCGAACAAACTGCAAATCTAACGGGAAAGAAGTTCAAATAAACACGAAAGCTTTGAAAACGGTTGTTTAGTAAATAGGGTCGGATTATCCAAGGATAGCGCCACCGTCGCATTCCAGTGAGAGGGGAATGAAGGTGGATTCAATCAATCAACGTATTGCAGAGCTGTTGTCAATTTTTAGATTGTAAACAATTCAGCAAAACCACCAATGAAATAGCATGAACTCTTATTCCAAGCTACCGGTATTTGATTGGTGGAAACCAAATCGTTATTGATTGTTAAATAAGCCGAACTTCAAAACAGCACTCACCATAATCTTTATTTGTATATCCCCACCTAAATATAAATCATTTAGAAATATAAATCAATGATGCAAGAGGCAGATTCTATGGAAAACAAATTTCCTGCAATCAGGAGTTACCTGCTGCAAAACAAACATGGCAAAGTGGGAGTAACTTGGAAGGTCCCACTAATTGTAACTGTGGTCTAGAATCTCAAACCGCTGAATATTTCTTGCTATACCCCTTTCTTCAAAAATCGTGCTCCCACAAAATTTGGCAGACTACAACTCTGCTACTCAAAATTGAATCAATACTATCAAATTGTAGGAAGACAAAATTTGATAAAACGCAGAAAAAATTTTATATACAAAATAGTACAAAAGGAGAATTGAAATTGTTTTGGGTCGAAAAAATTATAAATTTCAATACAGAAACAAGATGTAATGATGTCACAAAGCTAACAGCAACCGTAGCTTTACCAGTCGAAACATCCGTTAGGATTGTTCACGAAATCTTTTTTGACTTGAGGTGAAATGACGATGAAGTTGTTTGCAACCGCAGCCTCCAGATAACCTGTTTCAGTGACGTAAACGTCACCAATAGTTTCTTTTGCTTGCTTGCAACCATGCAAGCTCAAATGAAGTCGGCATTCTGAAATAAAAGAAGTTTACTTGTGTGTTTTTTTCTGGGGATGTTTTGCCATTGCGGATGGTTTTTCTGTAAAATTCTGTAACTATTATTGTCGATCAGAAGCTTGCTAGATACAGCTCAATCAAATAGTTCACCAATTTTTTTACGAAATTGTCGAAATCTAAAATTTACTATTGAGTAAAAAGTTTTTTTGACTCAACAAACTTTTCTCTAGATGCTGATTTTTTTTACATTAACATTAAAGTTACGAGGTGCTACACAGTCCTGTTTCTTCTGTAGTCCTTGAAAATTCAAAAAGCTTATTCCTGGTTCCACTCTCTATATTATTGATTTTGTTGGTTTGACGATTAAGTTCAAAAATTCTAAATTTGAAAAATTTCAAACACTAAATGAAATTTTAAAACTTAGGGAGCCAAAGACTCATCCAGCAAAACCAAACCAATGCGAAAGCAACTTACGCACGGATCGGTCAGCACATTGATTAGGCACGAAAATGTAACCTTCATCGTCCAAACCGATGTTAGCAAAGGCACCACCAAAGAACTCAGTCTGGTCAAAGGTCATCAGAGTACCTTGGCTGAGAGGGTCAAAGGTGAAGTCAGATCTCTGAACATAGTACAGTAAGTGCATTGCTTGAAACTTTACTTTAAAGATAACGTCAATTCTAAACAGCATTTCTATGGCTATTTTCGGTTTATGTAGACCAACGTTTGCAAGAATATGAGCAGAAATTGCCAAACAAAACCAAAATATCCATTCTCACGCATGTCTTTGTCTATATCCTGCTTCACCTAAAAGAAATCTTCAGAATGTGACCGAATGCAAATAAAAAAGCTATTTCCTAAGAATTAAGGCGACTGTGGAAGAGAAACTCCGTTCGTCACGCATGAGCACTTCTGGGCAAGGTCAAAATGAAATAAAGAATTTTCAGTACTTTCATTGGTAAATTCGATCACATGACTAGTTAAGTACTCCATCACGCATAAGCAGTGAGCACTCCTGAACATATAATAAAGAAAACAAAAACAGAGAGAAAGACTTTACCAACACCTAACAAAGAGAACTTTACTTACAATAATATCGATTTTTGTGTAATTCGGATATTGGAGTTGGTAATCTGACAAAAATTGTTTGCTGCTTTTTTGTGATTTGTCAGTGTAATTGGTTTGCCCTACGGCTGAGTTTCAATTTGAAACTTACACATAACGACTATGCTTACACTCAGTACTTAAATTGTAAAAATTTGCATGGGGGGACGTTTTTGCAGCCTTGATCAAACCTTAGTGAAGATTATGTAATTCCGTCGACGAAATTGAATAAAGACAAAAAAGAAAAAGTCTTCGCCGAAAATCGAAGTGTTTTTTCGCCAAAATTAGGTGAAGACCAAAACAAGGGTCTTCGCCGACGGTTGAAGTGTTCCTCCTTCTGAATCACTTTCCCGCGGACTTTGGTGCTACATTCGACCGGAATTGGTAAGTCTTTTTCCTCTGGTCAACCAGCGCTAAAATCTCGATGGGCGGACACCTAAATCTCGATGGGGGGACGCTCAATCTCGATGGGGGGGACGCTAACTCTCGATGGGGGGACACGTCCCCCCGCGTCCCCCCTACAATTTAAATACTGCTTACACTGGTTTTCATTTCATCAAAAAGTGACCTTCTTTTTACTTTTATTGGGCATTTTCTCCTTACCTTCAAATCACCAAAAATATGTTGCAGCATGATGTAAGCTCCGTCATAACCGCAGTTATTGATGTAATGCTGGTAGTTTGTCTTATCACAATCTGTCCCGTACTTCATGGTCGGCTAAAACAAATTAGGGTTCTGGAGTGCATTTTTACAAAATACACACTTTTAGACGGTGCAATCTGTTTCGTGATTTTCTCGAATTGAATACGCTATTTTGATGAATTGTGAAAATCATTTCTGTGGCGTACTAGTAAAACGTGCTTAACGAGTTTCGCACTCGAGTTCGATTGGCGATGTGTTCGTTCATTCGTTTTTATCAGAAGCTCTTTTTAGGGTTATGGGAATCATTGTTAGCCTTGAAGATAGCAAAACGATGTGATAAAGAAAACGTACAATTTTCTAAGAAATATAAACTCCGCCTTGCATGAAGGCTTAAGCGAGTCTTGCCCGAGATACTCAATCTGCTTTGAACTATTGCGCTCGTGATCGTCTTACCATAGACTCTTTGCTAGTGGACTTAAAACTGACAGTTTTGCCTTTTTTCTTCACGGCTGATTTGTTGTAAAATATGCCGATTCATCCAATTAGCGTAACTTTTTTTCTACACGGTTCACTCGTTCTATGAATGTATCCAATCAAATCAGTCGAATACCGTGACCGCAAAAAAACCTTCGCAACAAGAGCAAACTTTTTTTCTTTAATGCTCTTCAACTTTTTCTCCGCACGTCTGTTTCTAGTCTACTAAATGAAGAGTCTGTAAGGTTTTACAGTACCAGCGCTTCTCATACTCTTGCAGATAGAGCTGATTCTATATTGCTTGTAATAACGAATGATTTAGGAGAGTTTTTTTAAGAAAATTTTGGACTTTTTTTTTCGTGCATCAACATACAGTACTACTATAGGCCAGAATTTCAGGAGCAAAAAAATGCAAACTTGGAATCCGGAAAAAATGGTGTTTTTCTCTTTGCTTTGGAAATCGTGTTTATTTTGGATCACAAAATTTCAAAAATAATTATTTTAGATATCAACCACTGAATGAATTGAATGATGCTCAATGTTTCAACAATTTCTCGTCTCTGGTTGAAGTTGAAAATCATTTAACTTAGTCGTCATTTTACTTACAAACCCATGCACCGCCTCTAAATCATAGCTCGTATAAATGTTTTTCTGATCGGCAATATATTTTTGGTAGTACTCCTCCGCTGCCTCGACGACTCCTATCACAAAATAAAGCATCAACAATGCGACATTTCTTAACAAGAAAACTGTGCACAATGTGTAGCTCTAGCAAGTTGAGAAACCGCTTGTGAGTTAAAAACTACGCAAATTTTCTGCGAAAATGACCTATAACAAACTGAAAGTGGGAATTGGCGAACCGATTCCCATTTTTGCCTCGTTTTTAGATAACACTAAATTCCAGTCAAAAAGGCTCCAGTTACCTCGACCCAGAGTACTCAGTCGAGATTTTCGGGTCAGGTTCGGGCTTAAAATTGACAAAATATCGGGTTTAATTTGGACTTGACATTCGTACTTTACCTGTGGTTTAGACTTTTAGGTCCTATAAAGAGTTGTTAAAATAACTTTGCAACTTGGAATAACAACTTCGTTTAAACATCAATACGATTATTACTAAGGTACACAAAATCAAAATCAAATCAATATGAGCGTTGAGCAGTCACTTACGCACTTTTAAACATAACTTAACTTTCTGGCATTTTCGGGAGTAATCTTGGCTTGAAATCACTTTTCGGGTTCGGGCCTGTACTAGTCGGCCCGTTCACGACTTTGAGTCGAACACCTTTTTTGTTTAGAACAACGTAAAATTCAAATATACTAGGCTGTTTTGTTTTAAAACATGTTCTGATGACAAAACGTCCAAGCGGTAATTTTTGCTAAATTTTGAAAGAAAACCGCTCCAACTCCACTGCATTAGAACAGCGTCCCTAGATTGGCCACACTAACTCGTTACAGGTTTGAAAGCAAAGCAAATAGCGCAATATTTGGTTTGATATTTGGTTATTTAACCAAACTTAGCTCTGGGAAATATTTGTCTCTTTGGTTTTGATATAGGCGTCATGTACATACAATTGTCCTCTTTTTATCGCACCAAAACTTTGACCGTGGAGCGACTGTCGAGTTTTTCCTTTACATCTTAATCCTACCAATGCGGTACCAGTTGCGGGCATTCTTGAAGGATATGTGCAATTGGTTGCAAAATTACTGCATGGGCAGTCACGGGTAGTGCTAATTCATTATTTATGGAGGTTGTATGGTCATTGGTTTTCCCCACCTTCTTCTGGGGTCGTTTGGGGCAATCCATTTCTTCCAATATAGCACTTAATTCAGGAGGAATTATTTGGCAGGTTCTATAGTAATAAATGCATGTTGCTTACACTGATTTAATTCTCGTAACAGTAATTAGTAATCACCAAGTTTCGTAATCACCATGTTGCCTTGGTCAGAAGACACCGAAACGATCTTTCGGTCTTCAAGTCAAGCTGCCACCTATTTACCTGCTGTGCCATCGCTACAGGGGGGCCAAGGGGGCAGTGCCCCGCCTAACGGCTGCTTTGCCTCCTCATTTTGGTTTACTCAAAATATCCTTTTGAAACATCACGTAACAAAAAGGCAACAGTCGATGGTGGAAAAAGGAATAATCTCCTTTGACGTTTTGTCGATTCTTTGCCAAATCGCTGGCAACCAACTGCTGTACATAAATGTGACGCAATAATCTGTCTTATTAACACGCCTTTATACACGCCTTTATTACGGATATGTCGCGGAAGAGAGATGTAAGCCTGCAGAATCGTTACCGGTGCTTCGTAAGTGATAATGACACAAAACAATAAGCGAAAACGTTTTTTTCAAATACCAGCTGTTTTGATTTTTAGAGGGCAATCAAGATTTTGAAGTCTCAGTCAGGGGCGTAACCAGGGTGAAGGGGCTTAAGCTCCTTAAGCCAAGTCACTTAGACAATTTAACCTCAAAATACGAGCGTTTAAACGTATTTTAGACTTGGTCTGAAGCAAACGGGGGGTGGCTAAAGAGGCTAAGCAATTTAATTCTTTGAAATGAATTCTGAGTTTTAACAATTTAGTTATTCACTGGCTTTAAAAAGTGCGAAATGTGATTAAAATGGCATTAAAATTGCTAATTTTATTGCTGCAAAATCACAAAAATTTCCCTGCGGTGGAGGCACCACCTCCAGGCCCCCTTGAACGTAATTAAATATCTAGTGACTATGCTCCCGTATGTGACACGCTTGAGTTTGTTTGTTTAGCACGGGGCTTAAATCAGACAATTTTTGTGCAAAAACAAAACAACTTTTGGTTCAACCCTTTTAGCAAAATCTTGTTTGCTCGTCTGGTAGCATTCACTGCCGTAGATAGATTTTTCAGGCGATTATGGGCCGCTGACGAAACAAGCTAAGAAACGTTGCAAGTCTTATTGGCCTCTTTGTTTTAGACAGGAAAACAGAATTTTAAAAACTTTGCATATTTGTAGCCATACAAGATCTAAAGATCAGTTGTTTTATGCAAAAGTTCAGTTTGGTTTAGTGTTCCCCTACTTTCGGCTAGTGTCCCCTCACTTCATTTGCTCCGGCGACGGCACTGCACACCATCTACCACACACGGTGAAGGCTTCACTTTCCTTTCATTGCTGAACGCCAAGCAGGAAAGCTGCAAATGCCAAGTTTTACAGTCTTTGGTTTTCTTCCACCGGGGATCGAATCCAGGCTTCCGTTTCAGTAGCAAACGCTCTATCTACTCGACCGGTGATCAATTACATCGCAAGTATTTTGCAAGTATACATCCATTGACGTACGATTTCAATGTAACTGCGCACCTGGGTTGACGGTTGTGTCTTCTGTTCCACTAAACAGGTAAACCTTGTCATCCTGCAGGTTTGATGTTGGGTCGATCGATCCAACGTCGCTGTACTCGTCAGTCTCAGCTTGAAGTGTGGGAACATTGATCATGAATGGGTTGTACATACAGGTGGTTGTTGCTGTGGTCAAGACTCCCTTTGCGCACCAGTATGGTCCTAAAAAATAACTTGACTGGTTTTTACGGTTTTAAACTCGTTTTTATTCTTAATTGAATCGAATAAGTGCAAATGATATTCCCTCCAACATATTTTGTTCATTCTTGGCAGTTAAGAAAACTGTACATACCAATTTCAGTCTTTTTTTGCTTCGATTTACCCTGAATAAGAATCGAACACATCTTTACCGATTCTACACCGATACTATTTTGGATACAAATTAATCTTCCGTTAGAATTGTTGTTTTAAGACCAATAAATGCACGCATGTTTCAAAATTTTATTTGATAGTGAAATTTACCGAATAGTTATCTACAATACGAATGAAATCATATACTGCGCAAAAAAATTTTTTTCTCTTTTTCTTATTATTATTAACTCATAATATAAGTCTGTCGCATGCTGGCAATGATCCAATTCTGTGTACGCTGCCACTTGACTTGTGGAGAACGGTCTCTTCGTGGAGAACCGGTTCCTTCGTGGAGAACCTATATTTCTTCTTTTATGCTAACAATGTGTTTATTTTGTTTTAATATAATACAATGCAGTATAATACAGGGTGGGCCGTAAATAACGCACCAAAGCATATAAAACAATTCTGATAATTATAACAAAAGGGTGGGCCGTAAGTTACGCACCCAAGAATTAAAAGTAAATTGTGATGTGAAATATTATTATTATTATCAATATTGTTTAATATGCTTTGGTGTTATTATTATCAATATTGTTTAATATGCTTTGGTGCGTTATTTACGGCCCACCCTGTACTTCACCCACCAGAAGTATATGTCAACGTATAAGTTTCAATTTTAACATTCCTAAAAGATTATTTTGATGTCTTTGTGGTAAGAATTCATTTTTAAGACGTTATTATTTACACAAGCATTATGAAGATTTACCTCCAGCAAACACTCCAACCCCAACAAACAGTTCTGAGTACGCAACGTGCATCTGTACCGCCATGAAACCACCCGCTGAGAGACCGCTTAGACTCACTTTTGACTTGTCCACATTATAGGACTCTGCAAAGAAAGGAAAGTTTATGGGTACGAGCTTGAAACATCACTATATACAGTAGTTGTTTATCAGTCGGGTTTGGGTCAGTTTTGATGCATTGATATTCAGTATGATGTTACCGGATACAAACCTTACGTAGCAAATTTATGAAGTTAACAAGGAAAAAATAAGAGCATTTTTATGCAAAATGATTTTGTTTTCTTAGAAAGAGAACTTAAGGTGCATTTAAACCGAACGTAACGCCAAGTTTGCTCCTTTGTAATACGACGCGCACCCCGCGAACTTGTGACGCGCAAAAATGCCAATTATGTTTTGCTTTGCGACCAATTTACAGGCAATTCATGTGGCAAAAAATATCAATTCTCCCTAAGATTGATGCCAAAATGAAGAAAACTTTCCAGCAAAAAATGTTTCAAACTCACCAAGTGGAGCGGACCAGCCGTTGCCAATGGCAACCAGAAGCAGTAATAACCAACTGAAATGCATTTCACTAGGTTCGAGTTTCTAAATTATTGAATATTTTTGTCATTTTGCAAAATGTCGATTCCTCACAAAGAGCGCAAAGCTGTTTGTCGTGATTAACAAGGTAGCGTAGTGCAAGAGCTTAGCACTGTCTTTGTCTTACAAATTAGAATTTTATTCCACAAATTTTAGTTTTTTCACTAGGTGAAGCCTCAAAATAAAAGTGGACAAAACCTTAGTTCGGATTTTAAAAACTTAAAAGGGCATTCAAGAAGGGAATTTTTTGCTAGGTTTTCTTCCAAAAAGATTTAACAAATTTTAAGACAAGCATATTTCACCAACTTTTACGTTTTAACGACCTTACGTTCCCAAGATATAACAGTTTAGATTTCCCTTTAGAAAGATGTTTTTCCCTTCGACATTTTCCAGGGTTGCCAACTACAAACAAAATTTCAAAAAGTCACTGCTTGTTTCTATCCCTCAATGTGCTTTGTAGCCATGTTTTTGTTAAAACAAAGTAAAAGATCAGATTTCTAAATTAGAGAGTTTTCGAGTAAACACAGTAGGCCTATTAGCCAACTCTCCAAAAGCTAATCTTCAGTGACAGTACTGACAAAATGGCAACACTGAAGTGAAAAGAAAATTGTTAACTTTGAACAGCAATATCTTGAAAACGGCAAGACGTAGAAAGATCTGATTTCGGGAGAATACATGCTAGATATATCCCAACATTTTGGTTGAAGTGAAAAATTTGATTTAAAAGCTTCTTTAAACTTGTGATGGCATCACGCTGTCGATTTGCAACTGCACTGCGTGATTGACAAGCTCAAGTCGAGTGGGAAAAAGCTCAAGTACGATTTCTTAAAAAAAACAGACTAAAAAGTATGAGTTCGTTTCTCATCTAAACCAAAAAGATCTTCCATAAATTATTTCACTAGGTCTCTTTAAGTTGAGCTCTCCAAGACTCCACAGAATTATTTTGATCGACTATTTTGTTTAAGTTATGATCTAAATCATGGGAACCAGACAATTGTTCAAATATTATTGTTTGCTCATTATGAGTTTATTTAAACTTGAAGTTTATTTAATTGAACTCTTGAAATGTTGCCTATACTGTATTATTATTTCTTATATTTGTACTTAAATACGATATAAAACAATGTTAGGAAGAGTATTCTTTTCTTCTGAACCACAAAAAATTAAGTTTGGTGCCTAACAGTTTTGTAGACGTACAAGGTGATCCACAGCTGCACAAATCAAATCACGGAGCAAAACAATTTTCAAACTACAATTATTTAATATCTAAAATAACTTTGGAATTGAAACAAATCTGTTTATTTACAAAAATTGATATCATACCCAGGCCTGATCACTTCGAAATTGCTTGCCTCAGTGCCTCAGAATCTCATTGTCGTTTTCAAAAAAGTTTCTTCTTCATCTTCTTATTCTTTCTTCATTGCCCGCTTTTCCGTGAGGGTTGCAGAGTTCAAAAAAGTTAAGATGAAAATACTAGCTTGCGAAGAAACTGATCAAAAATAATATTCATAAAAATTCAAAGTTAGTTACCTGTTTATTTTGACTTCAAGATACAGTTTTATCAAAATACAGCGATAAAATGCAAAAGGGCAAAAGAATTCAGAGCCAGTGGTTGAGCTTTACGGTCAATTCCTCCTCTATTTTGTTCTCCATTTTCAAAAAAAAAGCTTTTGCATATAAGGATTACGTTTAAGCTTAACCAATGAACTATTTGTTAAAGGGTAGAGGGGGTCCTAAAGCTTGAACAGTAGGGTAGGTTTCGATCTCCTGTCGAGTCTTATCAATGACCCCATATTTCGGTTCAACGGCTTTTCTGCTTGAAGTTTATCATTGATGGGACAATTTGTAGCCTCCATGAGTGGCGGTCAGGTGAATGGATGGCATTTTGACTCGAAGTTATAGAATGGTCCCTTCATTGATTGATTGATCCATCCACCACCACCGAGGAAGCGATGGTGGCGCTTTTATTTTGGACGAATCCGCACCCGCTTAGAGGTTGACCGTAATCCAAGCTTTCCATTGAAGTTTGACTGCTTCCCACGTAAATTTGCTGCTTGTTTAAAGCTACAAAGCAGAGATAATCATCGTAAAGCGTCTTATCTAAGGATGCAACACCGTGACCAGGGTGTGGGTTCAGCCGAGATTATGTGATCAGTATCGTCGTAAAAACGACGCCTTCCACCCTCTCGACCACGCTGCCGACTAATTTTTCTTATAAACCGTCAACTGAAGAGTACATTCTGCAGAATACATTTCGGCTTTGTGTAGTTTTAAGATTATGCTATTTACAATAAAATCTGATTTGCGACATTTAAACTCAAATTGACGTTGAATTGTAATAAATAATAAAAGATTTAATATTTTGTTGAGAATTTTTTGATTGCTTTCAGGGCACCGTAAATATGATGTAATAACTCGATATATTGTTTGTGCGCGGAAATCGCGACATCGCGATATTTGTAGGACTTCAGCAGAACTAAAAAAGGTGCAAAAAAGGCAGAACTGCATTGTTGTGTTGCTCATTGGCAACATCGACTTCTCTTTGTGTTATTTTGCTACGTCATACATCGGATTATGATGAAGGTATTCCATTGCAAGGAGACAACTACGTATAAGACTTTCAATTATTACTTTTTTCTTTTGCTTTTTTTTAACTTTTGAATACACTTTCAAACATGGCATATCGCTCTATTAACCATAATGTTAAGTGAGTTTCGCGGTTATTATGTAATTGAAAAATTGCATGCGCAAAAGTTGAATATTTATACGAACCGACTGAAGAAGTAATAGCTTTACCACGAAAGCACGAAATATTTGTTAGTGGTTTTTAGGACCATTCGATGAAGATCCAAATGAAAACACGTTTTCTCCCAGGATAGATTTTCATGGAGGAGGAGGTAAATTGTGGATGTGGCATTAACGCATAAGGCGTCTCTTTTACTTTGTTTTGTTTGGTAGCAATGTATTGGTGCGAGAATGCTTTAGGCTGTACCTAACAATTACGCAAGCGGTGCCACGCGCCGTCGTTGTAACGTAATGCGTTTGGACAAATTGGCATGAAGTTTGTTGCATAATGAAACTCGTCATCAAATTTCATCTGAGAACCTTTTCCCTCAACCAAGTTCCAGCTCTTAAACCGGTCTCATTCAGCGTAAAATCGTGATCGTACGAGCATATATGCGTTTATATTTTAAACAACTAGAGTTTAAACGCCGACAAGTCAGCTCTTCAGGTGCACCAACCTTTTTTTTACAGTAAATTACTGAAGGATACGCTTACGATTTTACTGTATGCGCAGTGTTAGACTTAGATCTCTGCACCCTACTCTTGAGAGTTACACATAAACATTGCAATGCATTGCATACCTTGCAGAGCCTAATAATCTACGATATAGGGTTTAATAGAGTGCGCCTAATAGTATTACTTTGCAATTTGTAAAAACTTTGCATCTAAGATGTGTCGTGCCCCTTATATGTATCATTCGTAATTATTAACAAACAGGTGAGTGATATTTTGTATGTTAGAGCAAAAGCAATAAAACATCTTTATATAATGAATTGATATTGCATGTTTATTAGCTATCGTAAAGTTGTCTTAGGCAGGAGACAGCTGTTAGCACCTGTATAGATATCATTATCATAAAGGGTGGAGGATTCTCAGCTACACTTTTTATTGCTGAGAGTCAAGCGCGGATGTGCGGTTAAAATTTTTTATGCCTTTTGTTTGACTCGGTTGGGAAATGAACCCGAGTATGTATGTTCCAGTGGCAAACTCCCTTTCAGCTAAATGCTAAAAATACAATGTGTCATAAAGTTATCGTTTACACATCGTTTATAGCCGTGGTATAGTCAAACTTTTAGGCTTAAAACTTGTATTGATTAAACTAAGCAAGCAGCTCTATCCTAATGCATACTCGAAAAATTTTATTCGTTTTACAGAGCCACTTCCACCCGACAGAATACGAGATAAGTTTAGATCTAGGTTCATAGAAAGCCTTCAAAAAATAATAATAATCGGATCTAGAGCTTTAACTTTATTTAGTACGGCTTTAGAAAACATTGATTATGCTAAATTTAATTTAAATGAAAACCAAACCTGCAAAAAAATCAATAAAACGTTAAAATGGCGTACATAATAACCTATTTTCATGTGCTGTTAGAAATGCTTGTTAAAATTGCTTGATAACAAAAACAACGGTTGTGTGTTGTAAAACTAAACAATCTTTTGCAGAGAGCTTCCACGAGCATGTAGACCACTTCTTCACTTTTTTATAATGCACGTAACGCACCTTTTGCTGAGCGTAGATCTGCTTCCTACAACTGCCTGAAGAAGTGGGTTGCATACTCAAATACGCTAACTATCGCAGAAATGCAGTTATAGCTGCCCTTAATAGGAATAACAGGATTTTTTTATCAGTATTACTATTATTTGGAAAAGCTGCGTTAATCGACGTAATTTAAAATGAAATCAGAAAACATGTAAAATGTTGGTGATAAATAACCCTGTAACAGAATGATATACTGTATATGCACTAGAACTAGAAATAGAGCATAGTTCCAATGACTCCAGTGTTTATCTATATTAAAAATGCTTGAGAATTTAGATATTCAAAACGTTCCTAGCTTATGTGAAAAATGGGCACGTTTTTGGATCCAATAACAAAAACATTTTAAAATTTCTAAAAAAAGATAGTATTTTTACCAAACTCTGTGCTCTATCTAGCAAATTGTTATTAAACGTTTGGTGACTTAGTTTGTTCTGTAGCAAAAGTTTCAAGTTTCACAGTTTAATTTACTGTATTATCGCAACCGCTAGAAAGCGTAAAAGAGCAAAAATACAACAAAATTTTCGGTTTTCATTTGTTAGATTTTAAATTTGGACTTTGAACATAACCTCTATTTTTATTAAAATTTCAATTTTATATCTTTTTTGTTTATCTTTTTTATCTTGTTCAAAAATTTATTCTGTTTTTTATTCAATTTCAATTTTTAACATTTGTAGGATTGAATTATTGAAATTTTTTTTTAATATGTTTAGGGAAAAAACTTTAAACGGGGAAGGATATTACAGTGTAAGAATATTGCGGTAACGGGTTTGAAGGTTTTTGTTTTCGCAGAGTGTATTTGACAAGATAATTTATAGTTTACTTAATATTTAAGCCGTTTTAATATTCTGTAAATTTGTTGTTTGTTTACATTCGTTTTTTGTTTTGTTGATCTCCACTCAAACTTGTTCACCACAGCTGAGTTTCAAACCCAGGTTGGTTGTTTTCAGTGGCACGGTATCCTTAACACTTAAACGGACACTCAACGGTATTCTTAATGGTATCGACAGACATTGCCCCTGGACACCTTCCAGTATCTATGTTTTTACGATTGCATGATAAAGCTAGGTAATTTGCAATTCTTTGCATAACATGTTTGGTACTCCATGTAAATTAAAACTTTTTCATTATCTATATTCTTCACAACTCTACTGTGTTTCATTGTTCAAAATAAAGAAATCAACTGAGTGATGCCTTTTCACGCCGCGAGAAAGAGTCGGTGGCGCTATCCCTTGGACGAATCCGCACCCGCTTATAGAAGCACTCCTTTAACCGAACTCAACTGTTTATCACTTTCCAAGTTTTCCGGTTAACTTCTTCCCACTTAAATTTGCTGCTGGTTCGAAGCCACCAAGCAGAGAGAATCATCGTAAAACGTCTTATCCAAGGACGCAACAACGTGACCAGGGTGCGTGTTAAACCACGGCCACCTAGATAACATAAGGCCTGTCGCGAGGATTATGACGTCACCCAGTGTAGTCGTTGCCTGATCAGTTTGAATTAGAGATTAACCTACTAGAGTAATAACAGCAGACAGTGTCGATAGAAATAGAACTTAGCTAGTTTTAAGTACAGATGCAGTTGACAAATTAGATATGGAGCTGCATTTCATGCAAGAAAAGTTTCTATAGAAGTTCTAATGCAACTTTTGGTGGAGAATGGCTTGCATACCGAAGCTACGTTATAAAATATTTTGATTGAAAGTAGCAAGTTGGAGTTGCAGAACTTGCAGTGGACAAATTGTAACTTTTCAGGAAGGCGTATAGGCAGGAAAAGTTTCGATAAAAGTTCTAAAGTAACATTTTGTGAGTAGATAAAGAATCAGCCAAAAATGGTTAGCAGAAAATCAAAATTGGTTGCATACCGAAGGTAGGCTATAAAATATTTTGATTGAGAGTAGCAAGTTGGAGATGCAGTTGACAAAAATTATTTATAGGCAGTAGCTATTTCGCCTCCAGATGCAAAATAGCCACATGCAATTTGGGGACCGGAGGCAAAATAGTCATTTGGGCCATTTTGTCTCTAGAGGCAAAATAGCCACAGGTATTTTTGCACAGTCCCAAAATAGCTCTAATCCTTACCCTAACCCAGAACCCCAACAGAGGAAAAATGCTATTTTGCCTGCAGAGGCTTCCGTATTTATAAGCAAGCGAGTGCAATATAAGTCCTGTAGCATTCAATGGACAAGTAACACTATTTAGAATCATCATTGGGTATATTAGTTTTTAAACTTAAAGCCGACAAGAATACGATATGTGATATTTATGTATTTTTGCGCAGATTTTACGTAAAAACTTGTTATTGTTTGATTTTGTATTACACAGATTGGAAGATAAGATTCTTATCACAATGCCATATCGTTGTTGCGTACCTCGTTGCAATGGAAATTATTCCGCTTTATGAAAAGTTACGGTTTTTGATTTTCCGAAAGAACCTGAATTAAAAAACAAATGGCTTCAAGCTGTTAAAAGAAAATACTTTAAACCAAGCCCTAGTAGCAAGGCAAGTGTGTTGGGACAAAAGGAACAGAAGGGGATATTTTGGTAGAAGCTTGATGGATATTGTTTGTAGTCGTGATTGCTCAGTTACCCTGTTGGGTTTGAGAAAGGACCTTAATTTTTAAGTCCTGGAATTTTCAAAATTCAACGTTACTGTTTGCCGTGTCGCGTGTTCAACGTCTCCGGATGAAGCACTGAAGGTGTGTCACTTTCAAATTTCTTGGTCTGCTAAAAATGTCTGTCAAGTTAATATTACTGTTAAAATGCGTGTAAATGTGAAACAGCATAATTGATTGATAATGCTGCAGTTTGTACTGTTTGGGTCTGCGAATGTTGTGGAGCACCGCAGCATTTGACGAACAATCTGGCAAAACTTTGACTTACAAACTGAAAAAGCCCAAATTGGCTCCAGATGCTAATCGCTCACAGTTGCCTAACTGTCCGCCCTACTTGTCCCAACCTACTTCGACAGAAAGATCAATACGTGACAACATTTTGCAAAGAAAAGAACTTCATGCAGTAAAAACTGTTGAAGCAAGTGGAAAAGATTGTGAAGAACAACAAACGAAAAATAATGTACTATATCTTTAATTACGGTTTTAAAACAAAAATTGTGCGTCGTGGGAATAGATCATGATGGACGCGAAAGAAACGAAAGGCGTGTCGATTAGTTACATCAAACATTAGGATTTTTCCGGCTCACACTGCGATCGTTCTTTGCATATAAACAATGACATGATGCTAACTGCGTACATTCAACGTGGAGCTCAAAAATGTAGGAAAGAATGCGTTGCCTATGCACGTGAATTTACTTCATCAAATCAATGATACTTCTGACACTATTATGATTATGCCAGCTTTAAGAACTGACGTTAGCAACGACGCAATTGATTTAAGATTAAACATTATAGTTACACTGCTGCTATCTTTACAACGAAGCCTAGCAAAATTTGCACCTGTCGTTTCATTTACTATAGAGCTGCTGCAATTAACAAATAAACGCTCATTGGTATATTCTAGCGAATTTTGAATATTTGCGTCAATTTTTTAAAACTTGTCTCCGAATAGATATACTTTTGTTGGCTATGCGCTTGTATGTATTTTGTTTTATTTTTTTTGGTGTACATTTCTAACCTTTTCGGTACGCCCTACTTTCAATTAAATTATCAACATTCAGTATTTACTTGTAATAGAGCCTATATTGAAATAAGAAGTAACTACAATGCATTAAGGATTTTGCTGTACATGAACTAAAAACATTCATAATTATGTTTACTTATCAGTATCAACTACGCCAGCGGTGTAATAACGATAAACTCTTCAATACAGAATCTTCCACTCCGCGGTGCGATTGCATTTCACTGTTTGTTATGACTACATGTCATGACGTCACAGCTTAATCCGTTTGTGCGCGACAGGCCTTGTGTTATCTAGGTGGCTTTGGTTAAACCGAAAACATGCGATGAGTGTCGTTGCCAAAACGACGCCTTCTATACCCTCTTGGCCACGCTGTCTCTACAGTACAATCAATCGCTGTGATGTTTGTTTGTTGCGTCAACAAAACGTATTACACGTGGTAACCTTTTGTTTGTTTAAAAAAGGAGAATTGAAATGTGAGCAGCCTTTGTTGCATAAGACAACTCAAGTTACGTCAACACTTTTGTCACAAGTGGCTCTGGCGCTGTTACTCCATCTACGGATTTTACTCAAGAACCAGATCAATTAAAACCAACTCCAGATGAAAATGAAATCCACACTGGAACCTCGCTCTGACTATAAACTCGAAAGCGCATCGTCATAATCGGACTCTGAATTTGAAGGTGACAGAAACGAAAGTAGCCTTGAATGGAATACAACTGATACCAATGAGAATAAGGAGCAAGCTACAGATACTAGTGATGTTGACAAACAAACAACGACAACCACAGTAGCAACAAAAACAACAATATCATCAAGAATAACAACTGTAGTTTCTAACGCTACGAGTGATGGGGATGAAGAGATTGAACGGCCTATGACTAATCCCCCCATTGTAGCGCCAGAAAAACAAACTACCCATCGTGACGGGGTGGCGGGATCCCAAATGCAAGATCGGTTGCTGCCCATGACAGAAGTTGAACCGGAAAATCCTTCGCGGAAGAAATGGCCTGCTGTGTTGATGAAATTTACAACGCCACGTTGCAGTTTTGCTGCTTGTCGAAACATAGGCGTAGCCAGGGGGCCCGGGCCCCCCCCCCCAATCAAAACTCCACTAACGACAAAAAGTTATGACAACATAGCCTGACGATGTTTAGTTGCAGTTTTTTTTCAGTAATTGCGCACATAACAGTAATTAAACAGTAAAGTAACAGTAAAGCTAACGGTTTCGGCCAAAAAACCTCTCTCAATTTCGGTGAAGACCTTTTTTTTTTTTTTTTTGGAGATCACCTGATTTTGGGCGAAAAAATCGTTCGAATTTGCGATTTCGGCTGAAAAATCACTCTCAATTTCGGTGAAGACAACCGAATTTTTGAGGATTTGGGCCCCCCCAATCAAAAATCCTGGCTACGCCTATGTGTCGAAAAGAAGGTAAAGGTCCGGTCTGGACTGAATATAAAATCGTATGCGAACGAGCCCAACTTGTTTTCAAAAAAGTAATCAAAACGTTCGGTGTGCCACTTACCAGCTTAAAATTTGTTAGAATACACAAAAAATTCGCATTTATTTGTATGCCAAGAGCTAAGCCACAAGCCGTTTGCGATTTCTGTGATTTTTCTGAACAAAACAGCTATTTTGGCACTTTAAATAACATTTCTCACTTTGTAAAGCAATTCGAAAGAATTAACTTACTGCTATGAGATTTGAAATTTGTTTGAAAGATTTAAATTACTCAACCGGTTCAACTCTCTCTTATCTTTCTGGTCAATTCCAAAACACTTTTACAAGCATGCATACTAACGCTAAATTTTTTGAATGACTTGGCTATGGGTTGCTCCTTACCCTTTTCCGGTTACGCCAAAGCTGCAAACTACTATGTATGATTACCAGTATCGGCGCTGTACAACGAGTATTTTTGATGCAAAATTTTTTCTTTCGATTGTGCTAAGTAAATGCAGTAGCAAAATTTAGCAATGTGGCAAAAAGTTGAATAAGAATGATCCTTTGTTTATTGGAAGAAACTTTTTAAATACACAGTAACTTTGACAGTTGAATTTGACATAATTTTTGAAATCAGGTGCAGCAACAGAAAGTTAATTTTTGGAAAGAAGTTTGGTTTATTTCCTAATAAAAGCATATTCAATTAAAGTGTCAGTTTTATTTGAATTGTTTGGCTGCGAAATAGTATATTTTTGGTGCCCTTTGTTTTGAATCCTCTCAAATACTCGTGACTACCATGAGCTTTGCTGCCCTTCATGATCGAATCCCGTTTTGCAGGTTCAGTGATCTTGGATTGGAAAAGTACCTCCAACCCATGAACTCGAGCTGCAAATTCCACGTCAGAAGGAGAAAGGCCCCAACGGACAGCACATTTTTCTGTCCACTCGGATCGCAAGTCCGTGGAGACAAATCAGTCAGCTGCAATCCGGACGAAGTGTGGCAGGATGCAGATCCACAATGTTGTACGTACTTGATCCGCAATATTCAGAAGACTGCAAAATAACCAGAAAAAATTGAAATTTTGAACAAAAACTTTGTTTTTTACTTAAATTCACAATCTTGAGTAAAATGTTCACATCGTTCATTTTTCTTTTTTGCAAACAAGTAGCGCTCCAAAAAATAACACAAATCTTCCGACAAGCTTGCTGTTTTACGCCAAAGGTGGCTTTCCGTCACATTCCACTCTTAAGTTTTCCAAAACTAAAAATTTTATAACAATTTTTGCCCGAAGAAATTGACAAAATATAAAAACAGGATAATTGAATTATGGTCATCGTACATGTGTCGATATCTCAGCCTTTCTACATTCGTCGTTCTAAAAATAACCAATTAGCTATGTTTTGTTGCCCCTGCATATGATTTAGATAGCCAGGTTTAGAGAGGTATTGAGAAAACTTGTAGTAAGCAAAGACTTTTCATTTACTTTGGCGCCAAGCATTAATGCGGTTACCCCTCATCAAGTTGCCCCCAGACCTTTACAGCTAGGCTAAAAATAGAAAGCTCTTCCAATTTCCATAGAAGTTTAAAATGCTTCGTGCAGCGTTAAGTTAGCGCAACATATGTACAAAAAATTTATCGTAGATCCCGAGCAAAGAATTGAAATTGAATAAGTTGCAAACGCATTACGCCGATAACGTAAATAGTTAAAAGACTGCAGTAGAAATAACCTTACATCATATTTCATAAAAATACAAAAAAAAACATTACCTCAAATATTAATTATGATGTTATTTGCTTGCGTATTTGGAATGTTTCTAATTTTTGAGCTTTATGTTCTGGATGGTTTAATCAATGTTGTGTTATGATGTTATTTGCTTGCGTATTTGGAATGTTTTTAATTTTGATGTTATTATGAAAACATTACCTCAAATATTAATTATGATGTTATTTGCTTGCGTATCTGGAATGTTTTTAATTTTTGAGCTTTATGTTCTGCATGGTTTAATCAATGTTGTGTTATGCCACGGCATACGTGGTTATGCTTGTTATTATTTTATCTAGATGCAGAAGCATCTGCTTTCAATTAAATGACGCAGTTGCGCACTCGGCACAATAGGGTAGCACGTAAATCACGTCGTTTTGACGCATTCACGTAAAAGTTTCACTTACGTATTTGCTGTTTAATGCGTGTTCTCTGATCTATAGTCGAAGGCTGCCCATCTATGCATGTCCAAGACGTGTGGCTGGTGCTGGACATTAATGCAAATGTTGGAGAACCCGCCTTAGCCAACATGCGCAGTTACATACGCATGTTAACCGGGAATTTTCCAGTCTCGCAGGTAATTTTAATTTTCTATGAGGCAAAACTATGGAAAAGTTTATAGAAAACGTTCTAAGTAGATTTAGTTATTATAACTATTAAATGACTTTTAAAGCGTATGCGAAATTAAAATTTAAAATAGAAAAAAATACCCATTGAACGGAATTTTTTAAAAACTTCCTTAAACTTGAAATACTGCTAAACTCTCCGGACTAAGTAACAAACAGTACCACTCTAGCTCTGAGGCTTGCTTCGCGAACAATAACCGCGAGAAATCGTTAAATCATCAGTCTGATTCATCATTATTTTTAGATTCAAGGTTCGGATTTTTATGTGGTGTGTACTGAGTTACGACACTTTTTCGCCAGAGGTAAAATACCGTCTTTAAAATGATTTGTCAAGTTTGCCAATCTTTAAAGCTGTTTACCCAGTCAATATTGTGCAGTCGGCTTTTAATTGTTTGCTGACTCATACTTTCCCTTTCCCCTTATAGTTATGACGTCGTGCTTTGTTACCGTTCATAGTCTTTTTAACGCTTTGTTTGGTTCATAGTCATGCCAAAAAAAAACAACATTAGATTACTTTTAGGCTTTGTACTATATAATCCGGTTTGTTCCTTGCTATACGTTGGAAACCCGATTTCGACAATTCGCTTTCGAAAACATTTGCGCTATATTTCATAGTTATCGGTTTCTGCGGTCGAACATAATTTTGTTTGTTTGTTAAGCCACTTAATCTCTCATGTGACTTATGGGGGGTGAGTTATCCCTGTTTTTACTCTGAATCATGCCTTTATCGTAAGCATGAGTCACTTTAAACAAACTAAAAGTTTTCAAAATAATATGTTATCAACCTGCTTTCATTACAAATAAATTCTATAAAGCAGCAAAAAATAGTTTGTGGGTTGAAGAAGAATCAGCCAGTTCAGACATAAAAAAACTTGCTAAATTAGCTTATTCAATTAGAATCGGTGTCATCAGAACGGCAGACTCGGATTCGATTCCCAGTCGGGTCAAACCAAAGACTACAAAAATTGGTATCCATAGCTTCCTTGCTTGACGTTCAGCAATTTAAGGGACAGTGTCATTGTAATCGTAATTACATTTTATTCACCAATTTGCTTTGGCCAGGAGACAGCAAACGGATCTTTCGGTCTTCGAGGCAAGCTGCCACCTGTCTACCTGCCTACTGCACGCAGTGGAAGATTCACATTATCTCTATTGCTTAACGTCAAGCAGGGAAGCTGTGAATACCAATTTTTATGGTCTTTGGTTTGACCAGATGGGGAATCAAACCCGAGTCTACCGTTTCAGCAGCAGACGCTTCATCTACTCGACCACTGATCGGTTAAACGATCTATCCTCTCAATCCACTCGACCAGTGATCAGTGTGAAGCCTCCACCGTGTGTATAAGACAGGTGGGTAGGTATAGCAGCTAGACTCGAAGAACAAAATGTCACTGCGCTATTCCTTGCCAAGGCAAATTGGTAGATAATGACGTGATGCTAGAACAACAATTTTGACTTTAATATTATTGTTTTTGTTTCTTTCACCTAGAATCGAACCCGGGTCTCAGTAACTGCTTACAACGGCGTGATCTTTACCGATCCGAACACGTGGTTCCTCAACACTAACAACAGCAACAAGGAACTCTACTCCGCCATCAACAACCTGCCAAGGGAAGGTAAAGATCGCAATGGAAATGGTCCTGAGTTGGGCTCTGCAACGTCTGCAGTTCAGTTAAATATACTGTAGTATTTAGATTCCTCAATTACATTTTGTTATTAATTTTTAGTTTTTATAATTTGCTCTGCTTGTAGCGATTTGATACTGCATAAACTCTAAAATGTTTTCTTTTAAAAAAGTAAAAGATGTACAGTACTTAGCTTGAGATTGAAATCAGAACTTCAATCTGATAAAAGGAATCAACTGGTTCGGGGAGATGATGATGCGTTGGTCCCATTTATGGGTGGAACAGACAGTTTGGTTTATTAGTTTTCAGCTTTTAATGTTTTGGAATAGTGGTGATCTGCTGTAAAAGATATAATTAGGTTAAAGGATGTAGTTAGTTAAAATGCAGACGCTGGTCGGCTTAGCTTCAAAAATTACAGAGATTAGACATCTACTAGGCAACTAAGTTAAGCATAAGTTGCTATTTTTGTTTATTCAGACGTCTTTAATTATTTTTTCCGTTTGATGCAGTTTATTTAATGAAATTAAACAAACTTGTTGCTGTACCTAATTTAGGCTCGGGAAGGAATATTGGAAGAGCTTTGCTTTGGCTGTCAGATTGCGGTTTCTTCCTCAAATTTGGAGATCGTCCTGGAATAGAAAATATTGGGTGTTATTAACCACTAGTTAATATTATGTTACTTCTTGGTTTAATCACCACGATGGAGATAAATTATTTCAAGCAAGTCATACTTCAGCTGAACTTTGTATCTTTAGTTGCTTCTAACTTTTAGTCTCTCATACTCTCACTTTTAAAAGTCAAATAGACCAATGCGAATAAACTTGATATTGAGCTACCTATAGCTTTTCATTTTGAGCAAATACTAGGGTTGTTTAATGAAGGCAGTCACTTTTTGACATGCAAACTATGACTCAAGAAAAACTACTAATGATAGCAAAACGTGTTTTAAACTTTGCTTGAATGATGTCGTAATGTGAAAAATAATCTTTATGACGTGTAACAAAAAAATGCATTGTGGCACATTCGTTTTGTGACACGTTTCATTCTTTAGAGCGCATTGTAAGTAATATAGATTAATTGCCCTACGGTTTTTGAAGGGCTAAATTACCGGATTACAACACAACACAGAAACTCAACGATCCGAGGCAAAAAAGTTTCGATTCCTTGGAAAAAGCTTTGCGTATAGTGCATTATTTAGCAACGTCTTCGGAACGTCGAAAAAATGTGGTGTGATTAGGTAAATTACAGTCAACGAGCGTATCATCAACTTTTAGAAAGTGTAAAAGCTTAGTAGAACGAAACATTTTTGGACAACTTAACATCAAATCTTTTATTGTTCTCACAGTAATACGCCTAAGCTTGTAATGAGTTTGCGGGGCCCATCTCCACGTCAATTGCGCCCGGGCAACACAGCTTCTTTCGAAGAAATGTCGCAGCGGTGGCAAGCCATTGACAGCACTGTGGACAATTTGACCGGTCCAAGATTTGAACCTCAGACCTCCCTCAGACGAACACGTTACCGCTCGACCAACTGGCCTGTTTCGGACAACTCATGCAATTTAATGAAACCCAGCAGGCGTTAATTCACCAGCAGGGCCTTAATCCCTTGCAATTAAACTGTATTTTTTTTACCCGTACATTTACCTCCAACAATCCAGCTAAAAAAATATCTCTTGAAACGTCAAGAGAAGATGTTTTGTCATATCCTAGCACGGCATGGATGATCAACCGATGCCCTGACATTTAAAGTGATAACCCGAGAAAAGAAGAAAAAATGTAATAATAAAGAAATTTTGTCTTTTTTTCTTCACTTAAATCGAAAAATTTTCGGTGAAATACTGTAGTCACTCGGCACAAAAACTTACTGGTTTTGAAACAAAGAATTGCATGATAATACAGCTTTAGCATAGCATGTATCTGCTGCGTGCTTTCAACTACTCACACATCCCTTTTAAGTCCTCCAGATGAAGAACTGGATAAAGCAGCTGAGGCGGCTTGAAACGTTGCTACTACGTTTATTATCATTGCTGTTGAAGAAGGGGCTTCTTACTCCAGGTTTAGGGATGTTATGTTCCCGCCCTTCCCGGTAAATTTCTTCGCTATCCCTTCTTTTGAAGACTTTCGCCAGCATGAAAGATTTCTTTATCATTTGCTATGTGGCAAAAATTGTTTGGCTGCATAAAGTTGGTGGAAGTGGACGCTAATCTTCTTCTTTCTTCATTGCCCGCTTTTCCGTGAGGGTTGCGGGGGCAGTAGCTCAAGATTGAGCCGCCACACCTCACGGTCTTCCATCACCTCCATCATTTCGCTAGGGCGAAGTCCCAAGCGATTCCATCCAAGATCCTCAATGTAATCGGTCCATCTAGTTCTAGGTCGTCCAACTGGTCTTCTCCCATTTGCTTTGGCAAGTAAAGCTTGTTTGGGGAGTCTTTCCTGAGGCATTCTGCTTACATGGCCAAACCATCTAAGCTGAGATCTTTCAATTCGGAAAAGTAACGGCTCGATGTTAAGAGATTTTGGAATCTCAGAGCTACGCACCTTGTTAAACAGTGTAACTCCTTCGATTCTTCGTAAAAAACTCATTTCGGACGCTTGCACTTGTGATCGCATTCTTTCGTTCATTCCCCAAGATTCATTACCATAAGTAAGAATGGGGTCAAAAACTGCTTTGAAAACTGAGAGCTTTGCCTTTTTCGACAATTCTCGTTTTATGACAACCGAGTTGTGCAAAGCTCGCATTACTGCACTAGCCATGCCTATTCGGGTATCGAGTTCTTCGTCTTGCCTTCCGTCACTTGTAAATGCAACCCCAAGATACTTGAACTTCTCTACCAGCTTCAGTGTTGCTCCATTCACTTGTAATACGCACTGATCAGGGTTTCTTGAAAGATGAAGTACCTCAGTTTTGGTCGTACTTATTTTCATTCCGGCGGTGTTGCATGCATCTGCAAAGCTATTTAATGCGCGCTGGAGGCCAGATTCTGTGGAAGAAAGCAGAACCAAATCATCTGCGAATAGCAGACGACTTATTTTGCAATTTCCAATCGTGGCACACTCATCAGCTTGGCTGCATTTGTCGATCCAATTCATGCAAACAATGAAAAGGAGAGGTGACAAAACGCACCCTTGCCGGAGTCCAACGCTACATGGAACGGCTTTGATTGCTTGCCATTTACCCGAACACAAACCTCCGGTCTGCAGTAGAATGACTTAATAGCGCGTAACAATTGACCATTAACGCCATACTCCCGCAAAACCTACCAAAGTTTATCCCGAGGAACTCGGTCATATGCTTTTTCAAGATCGACAAAGCATGTAAAAAGATCTTTGCCATACTCCCCAGATTTCTCGAAGATTTGCTTCAGAGTGAAGATTTGGTCCGTGGTGCTGCGACCCGGACAAAAACCGCACTGACCATCTTCCAGTTTTGATTCCACAATTTCTCGGCATTTCCTTTCAAGGCATTTGGTATATACTTTCCCTGGCAAACTAAGGAGTGATATCCCTCTGTAGTTTGTACATTGCTTGCGATCTCCTTTCTTGAATATCGGAATAATTACACCTGTTTTCCAATCTTTGGGAGTTTTGCCAAGCTTCCACGCAACTTGACACACACGCGTTAACCAGAGAATTCCTTCTCCAGTCAGCGCTTTTAACACCTCGGGTCTGATTTCATCTTCACCAGCAGCTTTTCCAGATTTTATCCCTTTAATTGCCGTTGCCACTTCTGCTGCAGTGAAAACTTCTTCCTCCCCTAGATGTGTCGCTTCGTGTGTGTCACGAGTCGATTCCTTCACAGGATTCAAAAGATCTTCAAAGTATTCTCTCCATCATGAAAGGATTTCATTCTCATCCGTTAGAATATTACCGTCAGAATCCTTAATGGAGTACGTGATACTCGATCTTTTGCCACGTAAACGGCGGATGGTCTGCCAAAATACTTTGTTTGCCGAAAAATAGTTGGAATCCAACCGACAACCAAACTCTTCCCATGACTTCTCCTTGGATTTCTTTACTGCCGAAGTTGCCGCTTTTCGCGCCTCAGTGTACCGGGATTGCAAATCAGATGACGATCTGTCCTGTAGCCAGGCCTTGAGCGCATCTTTCTTTGCTCGAGTAGCTTCTTTAACCTCTTGGTTCCACCAAGGTGTTCTTTTCTCACCATCGCCCGCCACTCTAAGCCGTTTTCGCCCACAACTTTCAGCAGCTGATGAAATGATTGCTGATCTGAACAGCAGCCATTCCTTCTCGATATCCTTGGATACATCAGGAAGTTGTCTGAACTTAGATGATACACTGGATGCAAACTGTTTTCTTACTTCTTTGTCCTCCAAAGCCTCCCATTTTATCTGGTAAGTCACAGACGACCTGTTGGATCTCTTGTTTGGCCAAGGTTTCGAAAGTCGTAAGGAACATACTACCAGATGGTGATCAGTTAACAATTCAGCACCTCGCTTCACTCGAACGTCCAGCACATCAGAAAACAAATCTGACGAAACTATGCAAAAATCTATTAAAGATTTTTGATCCATACTAGGTCGATACCATGTATACTTGTGAACCTCTCTGTGCTGGAAAAAGGTATTCATGATGCGGAGTCCGTTGCGACAGCAGAGCTGCAATAAATACCTTCCGTTCTCATTCAGTCCAGTGACTCCATGTTTTCCGATCACACCCTTCCACGTATCTGTGTCTGTTCCAACATGTGCGTTAAAATCCCCCATAAGGACTGTAGATTCAGTAGCTGATACTCGTAGAAGAGCATCATTTACTTCATCCACAAAAGTCTGATATTCACTCGCGGCATTGGGGGCATATACCTGCAATAGGCACAATGACCGATCCAATACCTTGTGCTTCAACATACAGACCCGTGATCCCAAAGGAATCCAATCTGACACACAGTCTGACAAACGGGGGCTTGTGAGAATCCCCACACCTGCTTGTGCAGACATACTAGGATCAGCACCAGAATAGAAGAGTTTCCATCCGCCATCCAGATCCACAGTTCCAGAGCCACGTCGTTTGGTTGAAGAAACTCCGATAATATGGAGATGATACCGCTTTGCTTCCTCAACCAATTCTAGCTCTTTTCCTGTGAGGGTGAGGATATTCCAATTGCCCAACAGCAGTTGGTGATGGTTGACCCGTAAGTGTGCGACATTATCTCGAGTACAAATACTCTGCGCTGCCTCCATTCGCCTCTCCAAACGTGTAGCGGGCACATTGGTGGAGCTGTCACTAGGGCTGGCTGGTGGAGATTGTCGCTTATTTTTCCTTTCTCAAAAAATAACACCCACGAACAAAACGGACTTGAAATCCTACAGTACATATTGCGGTACATTTGCTGAAGTACCGTATTCTATTTTTGGGAGGAGGGGGGAGACGGAAGGTGATATGTGTAGATTCAGCAGAAACTGGCAATCCTAAAAATCAAAAACTAATCATATAAACAGCACTTCGAAGTTACATTCTTTTTGACCGAAAAGTTTATTTAGTAAAAATATTTTGATCGCTTGAAAATATCACCTTCCGTTTCCCCCCTCCTCTCAAAAATAGAATACGGTACTTCAGCAAAAGTACCGCAATATGTACTGTAGGATTTCAAGTCCGTTTTGTTCGTGGGTGTTATTTTTTGAGAAAGCGGAGAGTTTTTTTTGTATCCGTCAAAACTAAAAGGAAAGAAAGTTTTGCTTTAAATTCTGTAAATTTTTGAGACCTCGAAAACCTGCTATACATGTTCGCGCAATTGCTCAGTAATTACTTAATTGCTGTCTAAAAGGTTTGTGTCTAAATCGTTTCCGTACTTATTACGTACTTAATTGACTGCTGGAGGTTTTCCCCTAGTCAATGAAAAAAAAATTTGCCCTTGAGGTCTGTAAATTAATTTGCACTTTAGGTCTATCACTTTAGGTTTTTTGCAAGTAGCGACGTTGCTAGAGGTTTGAGTTAGTGGTATAAGCTTCACCAGCATTCGCTGTATCTTTCTGCCTATCTTATGTGAAGAACAAAAAGGTCTTTATCGAAAATTGGTAGCTTTTTTCGATGTCATTAGGTGAAGAGATTTTTTTGCGTTTTTCAAAATTTGTTGCACTTTGAAGGGTACAGGTTTTGGGGGCTCATTCAAATGTCCTCCCTCCCCCACCGCCCTCCCCCCGGTTAGTTACGCCAGTGTTACCAACAAGGCTCTCCGCTTGGTATACAACTCGGCTAGCTTGTTTTCGTAAATGTACTTGTAATATGTATGGCTTACGTAACTGTAGATACTAGATAAGTGCTAACAAAATTATTTCAGCAGGGCTGCCTACTGTACTGCTCTTAATAGGATCAGAAGTGATAAAACTGTGTTTTATGGATTGAATGATTATAGAGGAGAATCGATATTATGAACTACTGTAATAGTATAGTAAGAGCATTTAATCTACAATTTATACCGGGGCATTTATTTCCTGCAATGACACGATAACTATATAGGGTAAAATCATTTGGCTCTCCCGCACGATATGCATCCAGAGACTTTGAAATTTCATTTTTAGCGATAACCGAGTTTTGAAGCGAATATTAATTAATTTTTTAAATACCTTTTATATATGCTCAGAGATGGGCAAGATCACCGCCTTCTGGTGATCTTGTAGATCAAGATCAGATCATTAAAATATTGTGATATTGAAGATCAAGATCGTGCCCATGTCTGATTATATACGTACGCTAATAGGTTTTAAAACTACTGCTACCGGTACAGTGGTACCCAAACATTCTGTAAATCAATAAAATAGAGTTAGGCCAGAGTCTTAGGCCTACGCTACCATCCTAGCTACTGGTAATTAAATTCAGGTAACCTATTACTGCTATATCCTAACCAAGCATCTTAGAACACTTTTCCTAACTGACACCTGTTGCTGTCAGCAACCTAGCTTTTTGGCTCCGACTGCCTGGTCATCAACGAAGAAAGAGGCCTAGTCTACTTCTGGTTCTGGCACTGCTACCACTACCAGCTCTTGTTATTTTTAGTATTAGTTTCTGGAGATTTTCCTTACTACTGGTAATTTGCTAATGGTGTGCAAAAAGTGCTAATGTAGATAGAATACTCCAAGCCCAAGAGCGTCGGCAGAAAATTCTTAAGGAGAGCCCCAAGAAGAATAGAGCCAGTATTAACTACTAAAAATAGAAGAATTTTTGAAATTAGGGAGGTTGTAGAGAGAGTCTGTGAAAATCCAAGGGGGCCATGGCCTCCCGAGCCGCCCCCTCCTTGCCGACGCCCATGCCCAAGCCTGCAAACATTCCGTTGTTAACAAAGCTGATTTGTGATTAATTTTCTCCTCAAGTTAGGTACTGGTACTGCCGTATTGGTTCGTACCTGTCCTGTCTGTACCGCGGCAAATGTGGATTACTTCAGTTTAGACTCCATTCCGTGTCGGAGCTCTGAAATAGCTCCAGAATATCACATAATCAAAACTGAAAGTGATCTTGATTTTCAAGATTAAAATCACACAAAAATGTGATCTTCAACATCAGAACACGATCTTAGATCGTGCCCAACTCCGTATATGTACAATGTATTCCTACATGTACAATTTATCCATCTCCGGTTTAAACATATTAAAATTTCAACTTCACTATAACCGAAACGAAGAGCGAAGTTATTGACTAGTTGGATTGAATTATCTACAATACTGTATAATAAAGTATGGTTCCTCTACTGTGTGTTGAAATCGCTGTGTCGGTATTCACTAGCGTACGCAGGATTTTCGAAAGGGGGGCGGAAATTTGAGAATAATGAAGACCAAAAAAAAGGTCTTCACTCAGAATTAGCGTCTTCACTCAGATTTTAAAGGTATTCACTCAGTTTTTCAGCCCAAACTTAGGTGAAGATAAAAAAAAAAGGTCTCCACCCACAAATAGCCCGTTTTTCTGCACAGATTTTCTGCCCAAATTTCAAAGGGGCGGGGCCATATCTCAATTTTGCGCACTATTCAACTTATTTATGCATTACAGGCATTCCAAAAAGGGGCACATGGCATCGTGCCCCCCCTAAATACGCCCCTGTCGGTATATGATGTAATCGCAGACTTTCATGCTTTCGTAAGGTGAACATCAAAAGCGTTACGTCGAAACCGTGGACAAAACCAATGTTGGAAATCAAAGAAAAAATGAATACACAGCTGTTTATGCAGGAGGAATACTGTACCCGCTAACTAACTTTTTCACTAACTCGTTAATTCGTTAAAAAGTTTTTTCATGTTTACGGACTAAATTTACTTCCGCTAAGTTTTGTTAACTTCCGTTAAGGTTTTTATCGTTAATATCTTGCACCATTTATTCATCGTACCGAGTACAAACCAGTTTGCACTGGTAACACTTTTTGCGTATTAGCACGAGTTTTATAGAGCAAAGAAAGGAGCTTTTTCTTGTGGCAAATAATAAACTGCAGCCTCATAGGTCTATTAATTATCGCTGTTCGTAATTTCCAAAGGTTTTCCGATCGCAGCTTCGTTAGTGCATTTGAACATATTTTTATTTTGAAACTAGATTAGCCTGTAAAATATAACATCCAAAACACAAAAAGACCACCAAAGCCATAGATATTTCCTTACAATCAGCTCAACAACGTCAATACGTGTTCTAGAAGCGAGTGAATAAAAAGAAATGTAAATTTCACGCAAAATATTAACGAATTAACGGACTTTATTAATTCCGTTAATTAAAGCTGAAAATAACGGATTAACATTATCGGAGGTGTGAAATTTGTTAACGGGCTAGTGGTTAACGAAGCTAACGTTTTGCATTAACTTGCCCACCTATGGGTACTAAAGATCGCATTTTACGGTGAAATAGCAGTTACTGAAACTTTTCGCCGGCGGTTACATTCGAGTGTTTTTAACGTGGTCGATATTTTAAACTTTTCCATTCAAGATTCTACAGTTATGTTAAACAACTACTCTGGCGCTATTGGTTAGCGGATGTTTTTTAGATGACTAACGGAAGTTTTGGAAAATTTTTACTGTTAATCTGGTTTAAATTGGTGAAGTAAACGTCGTGTAAATCATCATACGTAGTACAAACCATATAGTTCTGTTTTTTTTCAATATTATTGATTTTTTCAACATTGATATGATGTGAATTATAATCGAAGGGATTAGTTTGATAAGTTGAAAATTTTTGTTCATTTCCAGTATTTTTGGTAACGTTAATTTAGAAGAGCAAGAGCACGAGAAAAATTGCCGATTTTGCTCCTTTTTCATTGGTAAACTTTTCATATAAAATAATAGTTGCACAGTAAATTACTACAGTATTAAAACAACTAATTGTAAAGCCCAACAGTTTGTTTCACCTGAAAATGGGATCGTCAGGGGTAAATTTAATTAAGCCAGAGGCTGCTGTTATGTTACGTAAGAATAAGAAAATCGCTATTCTAGCTCTAACCCAACTCTAAACCTAACCCAAAACCAAGCTCTAACCTCAACATTATTTTAGAGGGACAGCGAAGGGAATTTTCGCTGTCAAATAAGCAAATAAAAAAATAAGCAAATAAGCGCTCACTCGTTGCTCTCTATATCGGCGTTACGTAACGTCACACTGTTCTCTTCTTAAATGTCAACAATTTAAAAATAAGACAATTAAAATCTAAACTTCAAAGTTCAAAAACTAAAAATCAAAACGTCAGAACTAGTTCAAAACTTCCCAAGCAAGCAGTCAGGCGCATAGCCAGAAATCTGCAATGGGGTAGGGCTGTTTCGGCAGTCGCCAGAGGCAATTGGGGGTCTGGGTGCGAAGCCCCCAGCCACAGCAGGCAAGGGGGTTTGGGGGCAGAGCCCCCAGCGCTCGAAAATTTTGTGTTTTTGTGGCAAAATTAACTTAATTTTAGGCTTATTTTGATAAAAATTAATGCAATTGAAAGGTGGCATAGAAATTAGCAGTGCAAAAACACGATTACACTACTTGCATTAATGGGCTATGAGAAAGGTAGCTATTGCTAGAATTTTAGTTCTCGTATTTACAAGCTGGTAAATCATAAAATCCTGTACCAGTAGTTCAATAAAACTCTTAAGTAGCAATCTATTTTGTCAATATTTTATTGAAGATATAATTAGGGGGGCTAATGGAAGAAAGTTTTGGAAAAGTGATTGGTAATTAACTAATACTGATTAGCCCTCCCCTTTTCTTGAGCTTATATATTTTTTGGTTATTCCTACGTAAAGCATTTTTCAATAAGCGATCAAATTTAATTACCAATTTTTGGCCATTTTTCAAACTTTATCTGATTTATTAGGTTTATTTTTGACAAATTAGCCTCCCTCTAAATAAACGTTTCAAAATATGCTTTAATTTATTTTTTGAGTCTATTCCAGGGCAAAAGACAGTCTCAGCAGTGCTAAAAACGTGATATTTTTTTCATTCTGCTAGGCCAATGGGGGGGCTATAGCCCCCCACTTCCCCCTGGCTAAGCTACTGCAAGCAGTTGAGCTGCAATGAACTGGCGCAAATTTGAACAAACCAAGCGGTAACAGATAAGTCACGTGAAACAATGACGTACGCAATAAAATCAACAACAAAAGGCGCAGAGAAGTCTTCATAACTAGGGCAAGTCAGTCCGTAAGGAGAGAAAAGATTATAAAGGCCAAAATTAACTCACTAAAAATTTTTGTGAGTTTTTGGTAGTATTACATCATAAAGTGATTTTAATTGTAATAAATGCCTTGTAATTACCTTTAACCATATGTAAAATTATTTTTATTCAGATATGTTATCCTGAAGAGGGCTTAACTGCTTTAGGCCGAAAACGTTCGATTTTTATTGCAATATGTTTTACTGTCAAATAAAAAACTTTAAATATGTCAATTGATGCTGCAAAGTTGCTGATACTTTCAATTCTCAGATATTCCCTTGTTCAATATCTTTGCAACCGCAGCCCCAAAATGAGAACAAAAAGCTCAAAAGTTATATTTCGATTTTAGCCATCGTAAACTACCAAAATTGGCTGGATGCTTTACCTTCTTTAATTTTTAATTAATGTTTTTATTGCTCTAAAGGCGGGTTCACACAGAAGCCGTCAACGTCAACGTTACCGTTCCGTCGCAGTTACGTCTAACGTCAAGGTGTTCACACAGAAAAGTTTAGCGGTGACGGAAGTGATTTTCTTGATTTCATCCGTCTTACGTTGAGTTAAAATAATTTTAACTTTACGTAAGTAACGTAAGCGATTTTGAGCATGTTTTTGGTGGTTGGGGCAAACTTTGAGCCACAAAAACTGAAAATCTTGAAAAAATAATTGGTTTTTGTTGAAAAGTAGCTTTCAGCAGGCAATGTTAAGTGCTTAGGGCTGTATGTAGTAGGCTAGGCTAGTCATGTACCGCTACTTTGCAGTATAGGTAGTGTACAGTAGCAGTGATACTGGTATCTAGCCTAGCGGTACTTCAGACTGGATTGCTTTTTTTTCTGCTTGGGAAAAGAAGAGAGAATGAGATATTGAAACTACCGGTAATTGGTACTGGGTAGGCATGTTAAATCTGAGTTGGTTGCTAGCAGCCAGTTGAGAAAGCCAATTCAATTTGGCTTTCCTTGCTCTTGTTTCGGTACAATTGGCTAAAGTTCAATTTTGAACTTCAATTGACTTGACTCTTGAAAGCTGAAATTATAAACTACTGGAAGCAATCAATTTCTGCAGTAGAGACCTTTCTCATGTCTGAAAGTGGCTATTTTGCCTCTGGAGGCAAAATAGTGTTTTTCCTTTGTTTGGGTTAGGGTTTGGGCTAGGGTTGGGATTAGGGTTAGGATTAGAGTTAGAGTTTGGTTTAGGGTTTGGATTAGATTTTGGATTAGTTAGAGCACAGTTTGGGTTAGGGTTTGGGTTAGCATGAGGCTTAGGGCTAATTGGGCATTTGCGGCAAAATAGCCGTTAGGACTATTTTGCCTCCAAATTGCAAAATAACATGGGGCTATTTTGCCTCCAGAAGCAAAGTTGCCACTGCCTTTAAATAAAGTGGCCACTTTTGACCATTTTGGACACTGCATCATCAATAGCCTAGTCATGATCATATACCGTAGTTCACCGGGGTACTTTGATACTGGTCTGTGGTCATGATTATTGCCATGATGCATATAAATACTGACCAGTGATTGCTTAGCTACCAATATCATAGACTCTTAACTTTTGTTTATTTTTAGGAACTCATAAGCCTATCTATTTGTTGATTTAATAATAGTCAGGTAGAGGCTACTGGTAGTTGTATCTGTATACTCTGCAGTTTGTTTTGTGTGAATGCTGAACAGTCACTGAAATTGTATGATGTTAGAATCATCTTGTATTCTTAGCAGTGGATCACTAGATGCCAAAAAAATAGCTGGTTTACTTACACAGTGTTGGTACAATGCACATACAAAGTTGGCTGTGGTTTTGAATTGCATTGAGCTTTATTTGTTTTAAGCTTAATGTGGTTTGGGGTTATAGCTACTTTAGTAAATCAACGAACCAGTACCATACAATCAACTTGGAGTGGAGAAAACATACTGTACACTGGTACAGTACTGCACAAATCAAGAGTTGAGTAGTGATAGTTTCCGTACAGTTCAATTGTCGCTGCACTTCACGCATATGCTAGTACCGTACCAGTTTGTGATAGCCTACCAGTACAGTAGACCATCACTTCGCAATATAACAGATGCCGAAGACGCGAGATCGATTTTTGACAGTGCACACATACCTACGGTACATAGTGGTACTGAGCCTGGACCGCATGGGTTTGGGATAGGTTTTTGTGCTGCTGCACTTATGATTCTGTATGGTCTAGTACTAGTACGGTAGTATGCCATATGACAGACAACAAGTGTATGATATCGGTTATCGAAACAATTCGCGATACGGTAGCATACAAAAAAATAGACTTCTTTAAGCGTACACATACCGTACTGTAATAGCAATTTTCAATTTGATAGCGCGATAACGATTTCTGATAATGAATGCCATAATAAACTGCATGTGCTGCATTAGATATCTTTTTCCTCACTTTCTGACCTGCTAACTGTTGTTATGGATGTTAGTCAAAAATTGCAATCACATCAGATATTGAGAGTTGAAACATTTCAAAAAACTCAAACACTGATTTACCGCAATTTTGAGTATAAAAATTTCTAGTTCTGCAGGTTTTACCAGTACTTTTCAGTTTTTAAAGTAATTTCTGTCAGTACTTTCAGCTTTTTGAAGTCTTCTACTTCTTACATTAGGCCTACTCACTATTGCAGTAAGCCTACTGATTGAACTACTAAATCTGCCAAATTCAAATTCCACTTCAGTACGGTACAAACCTATATTTTATCTACAGATTATTTCTGAAAAACAAAATCTAGTGATTAGGCTATTTGAATTCATATCATATTGCTTACAGTAAATTTAAATTTAAGTTCTACACCACCTTAAAATTGTTCATGCAAATCTAATTTAAATGATATACAGGGTGTGCCATAAGTAGTATACAGCCATCGCTCAAAAGTGCTTCGAATTTTTTTTTCCATTACAGTTTTTACTTGATTTTAAGTCATATTACAGTTGCCAGTGCTGAGCAAGTAATGCGAAGTCTTTAGGAATGTGCTGCTTAGGCCTATTAGAAGTGAAAAGAAATTTAAAGTGTTTATATTGTGATTGCTGTATACCTACTTTTGGCCCACCCTGTACTCTAAATGCAATTACTTACTAATCACTTTTTTACTTTTGCAAAATAGACTTAAAATCTGTGATTATATCAGTATTTGACTGTTAAAGAAATTTAATTATTTAATAGAAATTCAACAAATATGTAAGCTGTAACTTAACAAACAATCTCAGCAGTTTTTTAACCCAGCAGCAGTACCATGAAAAAAATTACTTGAGCAGTACCACTGTACAACTAAGCAAAACCAAAGTTAAAACTCATCACTTGTTTCCACAATTATCACTGATACTTGATAAATGTTTGTTGATGATTTTGGCAAGCACTTCAAAACCAGCAAGTTTACCCCACAGGATAAAGTGCATTAAATAGCCTGCACATATTATCAGTAGCTCTCAATTTAAGCATAGTTTGATGGTATAGTGATTACTGATTACAAAACCCAAACTTGATAGGCCTATTGATTTATTACGGTGACGGATCAGTGTGAACCTCTCACGTTCAGGTTACCGTCACCGCCAAATTACGGTAGAACGCTGAACGGTCACGGAACGGTGACGTAAACGTTGACGGGTTCTGTGTGAACCCGCCTTAATACAGTTGTAACTGGTAATCAACAGTGATATTTGCTCCAACTCTTCGTCACCGAGCACTTTTTGAAGCCCTGATATCAACCACAGACCAAAATAATAATAATAATAATAATAATAAGATTAAAGTCAATAAAAATACATTTGAAATAATATCCCAACTGGCTGTTTTGCTCTACACCGGTCAAGCACCATCTGGCTGTTCTTTCTGGTCGTCTAGCTATACGCTAACACAGCACGTCAGAGACGTAATGTCCTGTGATTCGAACGTTCTAGACGTTGATCACGTGATTTCTTACGCAACTACTTGGCGTTTATAAACCAAGGCACGCATTTTTACTTCTAGTTTCATGTGTCAGCTCAAACGTGACGAGAGCTAAACTAACGAAGTGAATCGAGTAACGCGTAAACTATGAGTAACGAAAAATTGGACAAAAAGAAGATAAATGCCAGAGGTTTTGGTCGTAAATTACTCAGCCCGAAGTCAGTTCATTTTTGTAGATATCATTTGCTGGGCTTACCATATAATTGAGACAGACAAACGGGACAGCCGTAGAAACCAGAATTTTTTCTCAAAACAATTTGCGGAATGTGACGTAAACATTAAAATAAAAGGTCTTCACTTCGGGAACACGCAAGTTTCCGCGGGTTCGACCAAGCTCGTGTGTTACAAAAGTTTTTGTAGGACAAAGGCCTAAAAAACGGGACTATCCTGCCTACAACGGGACGTTTGGTAAGCCTATTATTTGCTGGTTAATTTGAATGCAGGCAAAAAGCCCGTGGCGTCACCAAATCGTCGCGCTCTTCGCAAAATCAGATGTGCTTTAAATTAAGATATAACAATCTTGCTCAACCGGTAAAACGAGGAGTATATTTTCAACTTCGGACTTGAAAAGATCAAAAATTAAATCGCTAATGTTTCAAAAGATTAAGTTTAACTCGAATGTATAATGTCCATGCATGGTCGTAGGAGCTCAAAATGATTTGGGGGGGCACCAAAGTTTTGCCCGAAAAATTACTTGATGAAAATCTCTGTCAAAATTGAGACAGTTTTTCTGTCCAAATTGAAGTGTTTTCCAAAAAAAAAAAAAGGTCTTCACTGAAATTCGAACGGTTTCTCTGTCCAAATTGAAGTGTTCTCCAAAAATAAAAGGTCTTCACTGAAACTGAGACGGTTTTTCGCCAATGGTGTGCCCAATTAAACAGACTATTTGCCCCAATGATTAGACTATTTGCCCGAATTTTCGACGTTTTGAACCAAATGGGGGGGCGACAGCCCCCCTGCCCCCCCGCCTCCTACGGCTATGTGTCCATGACGCTTGACATCCATTGTGGTGAGCGCCATGCTGGCCTATGTTTGATAGGGCTAAACTGAACACAACATTAAAGGCTAAGATATTGTCAGTTTATTTCTTGGATTTTTAGTTTTTTTGTTAAGTTTTAATAAAGCTTAAAGCTGTTACGTATTTACGTTTACATTTGTTGTAGCCTGTAGAAAGGCAAATCAATTCAGAATGAGATTATTACGGTGATAGGTAGCAAAAAAGCACTTCAAACAGAATCTTACATAACATTAGTCTTTCGTAACATTTTCTGACACCGGTAATCACAAGGCACAACGTAACTTTTGTGATTAAAAATTGGAAGAGGCTTGGCGAATGTTTCATTCGCGCACACATTTTGAAATAAAGCCTAAAAAAACTAACCCTTAGCCCCAACCTTAACCCTAATCGTAGCCCTAACCCGAAACCTAACCTTAACCCTAACCCAAGCCTATAAGTCAGGGGCGTATTCTCCATGCATGCAAGGCATGCATTGCATGCCTAGTCATTTAGCCATAACAGAAAATAATAATTTAAACAAGTGCATGTAAAAATCTAAAACAAAATCAAATTAAGTTGCTACAGTTACAGGTATTCACTTTCAAGTCGAAGTAGCAATAAATAGTCTCGCTTAATTCATTGATTTCAGTTTTAGCCTGTTTTCAGCATGTCGCTAAATTATAAAAAATAATGGCAACACGCATGCAATTTTTAAATTGCATTCAACGGCTCAAAAGATTGATATGTCTCGATACGATTACGAACAAAATTGAATAGGTTTGAAAACTTTGATTGGCGCATTGTTTGCCACAAAAGTTCTTTCATAGGTCTAGTTTGGTTTTCGTAAAATGTAGTCTCTATTTTGATTTTAGATTTGTAGCAGTAAATTAGCTTCAAACAGGCCACAAGCTACGCACCAAAGCATGCAACTTTAAATAATGCATGCGTGTTGCCATTTATTTTATGTAATTTAAGAAAATGAAAAAAGCGAATAACTAAGCGACGAAACCAAGCCGTGATAGCCGGTAGGTATGGGCATGAACTAATGTAAGTCAGAATGAGTTTTTGATATGGTACTGTTCGCACTATTTAGGCTAAATATTGAGCTATAAGAGTGAAACCAAGATATGAAATCCATTTAAACAGAGAGTTACCGGTAGTTGGTTTAGTTAGTACTGAGTAGGCCTAGGCTGGTTGTAGAATTTGCACTAGCTTTGCAAAAAAGTTTTTCAGACTTTGAATAAATTACCGGTTGGTTGTTTAGCTGCTTTGCTTGTGCTTTAGTAGTTGTTAAATGAACTAAACAAAGCCAGGCCTAACCATACATGCATTGAAATAGCCTTGAGCCCACCAGCCTGCTTAATATTGTTCAGCATCGCTGGCTGTTACCAGGCTACAATATATTATGATGGCATGAGGAAGAGGCTATGAAAGTAGGCTATGTGTTTGCTAATCATCAAGTTGGCTCAGCTTAGTTCTGCAATTAATGTTTTTGCTTCAATGTTATTAAGCCTACTCTGCTGTTAGTGTTAGCCTAGTATGGTACCGGCTACTGGCACATGTAAAACTGCTAGACCTGTCACACTCTGTAATAACAAAAGAAAGTCTTGTAGCCTACTTGAACAGTAAATGTACTCACTAATGTGTACTGGGGAGAGGAGGCCTAGTTGCAATAGTAGACATTTATTAGTGTAAGTTGCTTTTTTATTTCACTGCCTGATAATTAATGACGTCATCATAGCTGATGACGTCATCGTAATTGCATGCCTTGTCTGAAATATCACGCTACGCCACTGCTATAAGCACAATAATCAAAATAAAATTTTCCGAAAACGAGTGACGTCACTAGAATCTTTTATTTAACCGCGCGTGTTCCATTCGCCAAGTCACTTCGTTAAAAATGAGACACTTGTGCGTTATATGGATTGACGCCTGAACGTAGACAAAGTGAAATAATAGTAATAAATTAATAATTACTAAAACTTTGCGCAAATTCTGTTGTTTTTGTTTTGTTTTTGTAAGTATGCGGAAGCGATTTACTGTACATTCTTTTAAAAAATTAAATATCCATGGTATCTGCCATACGTCATATAAAGGATCATACTGCATACGGTACTGTAAAAGGTTTAGCAAAGTTGGCAGTAAAATGAATGGGACTCGAACCCACGAACGTGGGCTACTAGCTTGATATGTAGACAATATTATAAAATTAATATTCATGGCACATTTTTAGGAAAAAAACATTAAAACTACCGTAAAATACTGTAGTAAAAATTAAGTTTTGTTGTTTTTACTATACTATTGCGAGTTTTAAAATGCAATAATATAGTATTGCATGATGTCTTTTCAAATAAGCAGCGGGAGAAAGAGATGCAAAACGTCGAGCGCGAGGGAAGAAAAGTTACGTCACAAAGAGATCCCCCTGGTCAAAGAAGTGTTTATGTGCCCCCAGGTAATACAACCCGCACCCTCGCCACGTTGTTGCGCCATGGTACAAGGCGCTCTCCGGTATTATCTCTGCTTGTTAGCTTCGAACAAGCAGCAAATTTATTTCGATGCTAGACACGAATACCCGGAACATTTTCAACTCCTATAAGCAGGTTGGGATTTGTCCAAAGGATAGTGCAACGCCGCCATCCTCTTTTCTTTTGATAGGAGGATAGGGATGCAACCAATTAGTCTTTTTGAAGTTTCGTAGCTTTTTAAGGTTTAGTAGGCCTTCGCCTCAGTTAGTGTTAAATTATACCAACACCAGTTTTAATTAGTATATTTTTTGCTGAAAATTCTTGTAGAATACTGAGTTGCTAGAGCAATAAGTTTAAAAACGACAAGGTCTGTGAAACATCTGTCATTTTTGTCATTCTCTTCCGTAAAAGTTAAAGAACAACCTTCAGGCCGGTCTCTTACTGGGAGTAAAATTGTTAGCGCCGGCAAGACGGTGTGCCGGGTGAACTGAATTTCTGATTCAAATTTTCTCGTACCTAAAAATTCGCTCGTACGCTTGCAATCTTATGCTCAGCTAGGCCTGGTCTTGAAACTTTTAAGCGTAGTCAAATATGACTTGCAAAAAGGACTTTCAATTATTTTTCTAGCAAAAATGCTAAAAAACAATGACATATCATCAACTTTTCGTTAACTTGTAATTATCTCAGTGGTTCTCAAACTTAAAAAAAAAATTCAGAACGGACCCCGTGCAATTTTTCAAATATTTGGCGGCCTTTTCTGCAAGGCCAAAAACACAGGTATAAAAAGACTGAGCGTCAGCTAGGTCACAGGAGTAGCTAACTATAGTAGTAGCGGCCGATAAACTTTTCTCTCTGTGACGCCATAGGGGAATCAGGTAGCGTGATCACAACGAACGCATAGGAAGCAAAAAATGAATCTCGCAAGCATAGATTAGGTATCTCATGAACGCACAGGAGTTGGAAACAAAATTATTAAGCTATGAGCCAAGTAAGGCCTGTAGTAAATTTCTTTCGCGGACTTTCTGAAAGTGCTTCACGGACCTAAAAGGTCCATGGACCTTACTATGGAAACCACTGAATTATCTGGAGCAGAACTTATTTTTCTGAAATCGATAAAGGGTATCAAGCAAACAATATCTGTCTCCTTATTGGAAAGCATGTAATTCAATTACAGCGGATTCGCTCGTGCAGGCTAATTTCGTCCATTACAACATTCCTGTTATCAAGAAAGATCATAGCAGGCGACTGCTTGTCAATAGTTTGTGGCCGCGGCTAAACATGTATTTGTGTCACAGCCAGTCTGAAACAGTATTTGCTTCTAAATTTAAGTAAATTTCTTCTTATCTTAATGCAACACTTAACCTCAGTGATGGAAGCAACTAAGCTATTCGTGGGTATTCTTGTAGCAGCAACATTCTGGTTCTTATTACTATTTATATTATTTCATTATAAACAAAGAATTAATAGGTTTGCGAACTTTGCTGCATGGCTCTTTATACGCAATAAAATTTATAGGTGACCCTGCAAGAGAAACTTATCGACTATCAACATTTCACCAGTATCCCAGAGATGTTCCTATCGACCCCCGTCAATTTGCTGCCCATGGGTTCTATTACACTGGCTACCAGGACAGAGTCAAGTGTTTTTCGTAAGTGATGTTAGTACTATATAAGAATAAAGTTCACCAATTTTTGTTTTCATTTCCATTTTTGACCTAGTCAGACAAGTGTCAATTAGTGTTCCAGTGGCTAGATATTTCGCTATTGAAATAGCAGACTATGGTTCAATTCTCACTCCGATCAGACCAAAGACTTGAATTTTTTCCGTATCTTCCTGTTTAGCATGTAGTAGTAACTGGAACAATGTTAAGCCTTCACCGTGGGCGGTAGACAAGTGAACAGGTGGCAGTTTGACCACAAAAAGTAGTTAGGCATCTTTGACACGTAATCAGATACAAAAGAGTGAGAAGAAAACGATGCTCCTCTTTTCCCCGTATTGTAGATCACTGCACTCAAAGGCTATGGCGATGATTGTACCTCGGACGTTTGTGAGATCAGCAATTACAGAAAATTATTCTAAATATTATTGCTTAAACTGAGTTAAATTGCTTGCTCAATTGAACAGCTAAGCTTGCCAGTGAATTTTTTTAAAGCATATTCTGCTTCAAGGCCAAAGAAATTACCGTTTTACGCTAGCTATACAAACACTAAATTTGACTTAATTTCTAACTGAATAAGACCTATTTGAATATTTCTATTTGAATAAGACCCCTGATGATCCTTTTATAGGTGAAACAGTCTGTCGGGTTTTAGATAATTTTTAATATTTTAGAGTGGTATATGTGTACGGTAATTTCTAACTAAATTGTATTTTTCTGCTGAGTTTTACGGTTTCTTAGCATTAGTGTTATTTTGTTTTTAAGCGTAGTTATTGTGCTCAGAATATTACGTGAATGTTATAACAAATCTATTCACATTATGTATCCTATGAACACATAAATGGAGACAGTAGAAACTCGTAACAACGCAATATTTTTATCACAATATGAAATTTATTAATTAATGTTTATTTTCTGACTTATCTCAGGTGCGGCCAATGCAATGACAATTGGTTGCTAGGTGATGACGTCACTTCCTTTGAATGGCATGCTGTAGATTGTGACTTTATTAACGGAAGAGATACAACCAACGTACCAATCTGTAAGTTCTGTGTAGTTTTAACCGTTTGTTCCAAAACAACAAAAATCGGAATGATCACAAAAACTATTTTTAGCATGTTTCGGGATGAGTAAATTGTGGGGCAGTGTTTTCGTTTGTACAAGATGAGGCGATAATCGCGCCATAGGCATAGTAAAATGATCAGCTGACAACCCATGATGTCAGCGTGATGCAAACACGTGACAAAACAATGAAAAAGGTCGCATGCGTGCGTGATCGATTAGGCCAGGAGAAATGATGAAATTCTATGTGATTTAATAGCCTACACGTGGCCTATTCAAATTATTGTGCAAAAGAAAATCACCACAAGGTCAATACATATTTTTCCAAACTACATACAATTTTATTTTCTGTATTTTTGCAATTATCAAGGTATAAATTTTGCGTAGGTGAACTTCAAAGTTTTTAGTTAACAACCATAAAGGCGTGATTGCCTTGACGTTAAGGCAAACCCACTCTAGCCCTAAGTATTTGTATTCGGGAGCACAAAAAATGCCAACTCTCACGTGTTTCTATAGAACTCGTGGGCGTCAACCTAAGAAACGTAAACTTTCATTAAGGTCACGATGACATCACTTGCTTGTATTTTATCTCATCGTAATCATTTCTGTCAATATTGTATGCGAGCTTTGCGCCGCAAAAGTCTCTTTTTCGTGCTGAATATTTTGTCCAACAATAAAACTTACAATGTTGGACGTGCTCAAGTTCAGAAAATTTTCCTGTCAACAGGAAGAATGAATCTAATCTCTGACGTAATAGAAACTGCAATATTTCCTGAAACTATTGTATTTCGACATCAACACTGCATCAGCAGCAGCGCTGTTTCACCTTAAACAATTGCGTCGACGTATCGGGCTTTGAAAGTTGAAACGTTTTCCCAATCCTAACATGGTTATTTGTTACTGCAATTGTCTGGCTGTTAGCTTTTGGTTCCCAAAACGCTGTTTAATGCCTCATTTGGATGTAACGGTACACCGATCCCGAAATAAGCAAAGCATTGATGATTGCTAAATATGATAGCTAATTGATGAATTGAATAATTGATGATAGCTAATTGTTCCCATCAAAAAACATGATCGTTGTGGAGAAAGTAAAAAAAAACCTACTGCACTAACATGAATGGAAACAGCTTTGAAATCAAGCTTTGTATGGCAATCGAAACCCTAGCGTTATGCAGCAGACACGTGGCATATTTATCAAAAAAGAGTTTCTAAATTTGTACGTTTTCTGTTTATTTGCCTTTGAAACATTTCGTTCAAAGCGCAAAACGTTGTCCGATTGCAGTTATATGCCAAAAGAAAGTTTCAATTGAGGTCGTGTAAGGTTCATTTTCTACATCACTGTAAACTGCGTTTAAAAATTTAACATATCAACAGTATTAGGCAAGATTTGAAACTATTAATTGCCGAAAATATTTGTCGATTTTCTACAATTTTGTTATTGACCGACAAAATTATGCCACGACCGACTGTGAGGAGTTGGAATGCTATAGCTTTAGTTGGTACATAGCTTCAGAATAGCACACGCAAAGAAATGAAGCAGAATGCATTTCATCTTTCGTCTAAAAAATTGTTCACGCACACCGCATATTTTGTAGCAGTATACAGTAGTTAAAATCAGTTTGAATCGTATACAAAACGGATCTCGAAAATGGAGTTATCCTGTGGTCCAACGAAGTCCTAAATTAGTGCGACACAAAAGCTAGTTTTTCGGATTGGCATACCTCATGTTCGTTTGCTTGAAGTCGGCAATTAAGCTGCAGCCTGTGGGAACCAAGTTGTTTTTGGTTTACAGTGTCCTTTTTACGTCAAAGACAAGCAGCTCGTAATAATGGACAATCGTCTTCAACCAGCCGAAGTAATTCATCGAGTAATCACCAACAAATAACTTCGCGAAGACTGTCTGCTGGCGAAGTTCTGGCAACGGGAAGTCCACACAATTCAATCAGTTTCAACACTCCCACCCCCGACGCAAGACAAACAGCGCAGTACTCCAACCATCTCCCGCCAACTCGTGGTAGCCCACTTGGCCCAAATCCTCCAATAAACGTCCCTACAGTGGCAAATCACCGACAGCATCAATCAGGAAATCTTCGAAACATCTTTCCATGCCTCCATCCGGTGAATCCGCACATGCGAAGTAGCCAAGCTCGCTTGCAAACTTTCCTTGACAACTCCAGCATCTGGCCTGCTCACCGAATCCGTGCGACTCCACAGCAAATTGTAAATGCCGGAATGTATTACCTCGGCGAAAGAGACCGAGTCAAATGCTGGTATTGTAATGGAGGATTGCAGAACTGGGAGCGGGATGACGATCCCATGGAGGAGCACGCCAAATGGTTTCCACTTTGTGAGTTCGTCCTCCAGCAGAAAGGCCCGAATTACGTCCATCAAATTGTATTGAGAAACCCAGGATTGCGACGACCGAATCTTTACAATCCGTCCTCTGGCCAAGCCGCGCAGTCTCTCGTTCGAACTCTTCATTCAGGACCGAGTCAGAGAACTCGCACACCTGCAAGAAATGGCTTGATTAATCACCCAGTTGTAATTGACCCACAACAAGAAATTGCTGAAAGAAATCGCAAAATATCCGAAGAAATGAGATCATCAAATGATGTTGCACAAGCGAGGATGATGGGGTTCGACAATGACGTCATCAAACAAGCTTTGAAAAGGTTAGATGTAATAGAATTAATCAGTGAAGCTACTGCAAACTTCATTGGAAAGAGTTTACTGCTTTTTTGTAAATAGTTTGGCGCGTTGTGGTACTTATTTTTTATAACTTACCAATACATTCAAAAAAGTTTGTTTTACTTTCTTTTTCCTTTTTTTTTGGTTTTTATTTTTGTCTCAACTGTGATTATTCAAACTTGAATTTGCACGATTTGTCCAACCAATCAACTGCCGAAGTCTTTTGTAGACTTGAATGTTATTTCATTTGACGTTTTTGTGATAAAGTGAAAAAAAAATTTGAAACATTTCTGGTAACTGGCAGTAAATTGTACTAACGTTGCTAAGTTGTGTGTTGGCATTTGCTTAACGGCTACTTTTTTAGGCAATATGAATCCAACAATCGCAGTTTCTCGACTTTTGAAGAACTAGTTGAGGCAATTTTATCCGTTCCTGAAACCTCTGAATTTACGGAATCCCCTGAAGAATCCACAGCAGTTGCACCTCAAGCAACAAATTCCACCCCAGAAGAACCTCTGACCCCTCTCCAAGAAATAAGAAAGCTGGAGGAATCTCGCAGATGCAAGAAATGCCACCGGGAGGACGCTTGTGTGGTTTTTATGCCATGTGGACATTTGGTCTGCTGCCAAAACTGCTCGGATCAGGTTGAGAGATGTCCCGTCTGCAGGGAGCACATTCAGGAGAGGGTTCGGTCATTTATTTCATAGGAAAGGTTAATGATAGATCAGGATTGCCCAAAGTCCGGTCGAGAACCATTTGCGGCTCGTGATAAAATTTCATTCGGCTGGCGCGGCCCAGTCTTCACCTATTTTTCGACCCTACAGATACCCAAACGAATCACCTGTTTTTATGATCCAAAATGCCCCAAAATTTGCCCGAAGGAGTTTTTTGACCCAAAATACCACCAACTTATCGGCCAAAGACCTTTTTTTATTTTCCCTTTTGCTTGACTCTTTGTTGACCCATGGGAATCTTCTTGAAGTGTCACTTCACGCTCCTAAAAGCTTTGGGCACCCTTGTTATAGATTTTTTTTCTCTATATTAACTTAACATTTGCCAGCAATTATTTCGAGCAACGCAATTGCAATTTGTAGGGTATTTGTTTTTTTGGTAATTTCTTCAAAATACTTTTCATAAACTGAAATGGTAAGCTCGAGTTTTGTGAAGAAAAATGTACTTGGGTCTTGGCAACTATGTGTTTTTTTTTAACCACTTTCAACGTAATTCTAAGCAGTATTCCTGATGAGCAAGCTGATGGCGTCAAGCCCTATTCTACATACAACTCTAGATGCAGTTTGATCATTAGGACGTATTTCAAGGAGTTGATTCTTATACAACGTGTTCGACGACTTTCTAGATTGTTACGAGGTGCTGTTTGTAGTTTCATTGATGTTAAAAGGTTATATTGCATTCACAAAGTGACTTAGTCTCATTAGCAAGGTTGATTATTATTATTTGAACGAGGTAACATTTGTTTTTTACTTGTATACTAAAGTAGTGGGTTTTGTTATTCTTTTTTGTTGTTTTTTTGTTTTGTTAATGGTACAATTATAAATATAAAATGTGGCCGCCTTAGTCGCTGATTGTAAGTTCTTCAAAAGAGCATTGGATTATGTGCTGAGTATATTATTGGATTATATATATATGTATATATTATTGGATTATATTACCTTAGTACGAATTGGAAGATGAAGCATAGTTTGATGATGCACTAGCAGCGGTTTTTGGTTTTTGAAGGTGCTCCAAATTTAGAAGGAAATCCTATTTTGCGGTGTGAAAGCATTTTACTTGAATTAACTTGGATTGTTTTTTTATTCTAGTGAGATTAAACCCTGCATTTTTTGTATTTGTCTTTTCCATTTATGCTGTTCATACAAATTTTTGTTTTTTCGTAACTTTTTTGTGTACACAAACGATTGTGTAATTGTGATATAAGACTGCAGTAATTGACGTAATGCTTTTGTATAATACTATTACTTACATAACACTGATTGTCACAGTTTAATTCGCAAAAAAATCAAATTTAGGAAGTCATTGTTTTGTTCATTCTCTGTGAATAAGTTGCATAACAGTGTTGAACTAGCTAATATTACCCAAAGAAATTGTGCAGTAATATTAGCTTGGTCAAGTTAATTAAATTTTTGCGTTGTGTTACTGCTTTAGCCAAGTTAATTGTTGTGATTCAAATTTTTGAAAACAAAAAACTGCACTTACTAATATTTTTGCGTACGAGTACAAACATTTTTCACTTTTATTTTAGGCTAAGTTCTATTAAAAATAAGTTTGAATTCAAACAAAATTAGCTTCCAAAGGCCGTAGATATTTGAACTAAAAAGTTGACCGCACAAAAGTTTGCTCTACTCTATGTAGAGTTCGCTGACAAATTTCCGCTTCCAGCTGTAAAACCCCTTATGAGTTGACGCTTCATGAGCCAGCAGGATGTAGAAAAAATCATATTTGTCGATAGTCCATAAAAATTAGCACTGTAAATTTTGATAATTAAAAACAACGGAAGAGGTACAGATTTCACAGATTTCCCTGGTTTTGGTAAATCCTTTTTTTGACGTCATAAACCATTATTACCCATTCGTCATTCTATTATAGACTGAAAAAACCGAAGTTTAAAATCTACAATTTTAACTCAAGCAGCTCCAAATAATTGTTTTTTCCTCTTGTACAGCTTGGTCATGTTTGAGTAGATTGTTGGCTACAGATACTGCCGAAAGAAAATTTTCCTCTTTTAAGTCCTGTTATTTTTTTCAATTTCGCAAAGTTTCCTATCTCTGCATTGTTGCTATTTTTTCAATTTTTAGGTTTTTTGATATTTCATTTGTTAAAAAATCAGAAAAAATATAATAAAAAAAGATATATAAAAATTAATGAAACAAAATTTTTACATTAGCTTCTTTTTCTTTTTATATTTTTTCTACATTACAACAATATAATACACCATGCTAGTGCCAAGGTGCAGTGCAAATTAGGAAATTTTAGGAAATCTTTCTTAGGGGGAAGCATCCAATTAGGACTACGTACAAAAGACAAAAAAAGCATTTAAAAAATGTTGTCACCAAATTTCAGCCTTTGTGATCTGTCATTTCCGAGATATTTTATTTAAGGTAATTAAGTCTCCACTGCAGTTCTACCTTTTAAAATCTAATCTTTCAGGTAAATTTCACAAGAATTTTAGAAGAGCATAATTGCAAGGCTTCACCAGTAGGTGTCTGGGTCAATGTTGCAAACTAAATGCTTAGGAAAGTTAAGTAAGAGTCCAAAGCATCAAAAATTATATTTTTACTGGCTACACTGCAGGATATATCTCTAACGTTAAAATGATTTATCTCGAAAACGACTGGTCGTAAAATGCTGAATTTTGGTGAAGAAACGTTTTAAAGGTTCCTTTATCTTTCAGTGATATTTTTAGCTGCATGCTTCACCCCTTTTAACTGAACATTACTGCAATTGTTTGTGTTTTGTTTCGCTATGTCCGTGTCATTTGCCAGTGACAGTTTTATTGTAATGCCGATGTCTTCAATGCAGTAGAAATTGAATATGTTTCATTACTACGTCCTGTTATGCTTCTTTTTTTTTGTTAGGCAATAATTGCAAAATCCAGTGATGCCCGACTATTAGTGGTATAAATGTTACAGAATTCACATACTAAAAGTTGTTCTTTTTGGATCTTCATGACATTAACTATAAAAAAAACGTGTAACGTAATACTGTACAAGTCAAAAATTAAAAACTTTAAAACCTAACAGTCTGTTTCACTTGTAATCGGGATCATCAGGGGTGCGTTGTTTAAATAGAAGTTTTTTTGTTTTTTTTTTAGACGTGTACTGTATTATGATGTGATATTCGCTCTGGCCTACGCTGTCGAGCACTTTTTTGAATTGATTAATTTCAAATTCCTCTGACAAAGAAACTTTTATGTAACGAATGTATTTATGTATCAAATAAAAAAACTTTTATTATTATGCAATATTATGCAAAGATTTAATTTAATGACAAATGTATGAACGAATGAAGAATTTCGTACATTGAATCATTTACAATCTTTTGCTTAGTTTTATTATGCAACAGGACGTCCCGAAATTGTTGGCTACAAAAATTCTATTTGAATAAGATACCCCCTCCTGAAGAGGCGAAAGATGAAACGGGATGTTGGGAGTCTTAATTGCATTTAGTGATGAAAAACTATACGAACTATGGATAAATCCAGTAGCCGCTCTAAAAAAGCTATGTCCGGACTAGATTGGACACTGTTTGAGAATAGCCGGTATTAGCGATTATCTTGATTTTACCTCTTGTTGTTTGATTGAAGTATGTTCTGATCTAGGCGCTGCTGACAAAATGTATTCAATTTGAAATGATTTTTAGTTTTACAATGTTTCATAACGTCTTGTAATTGCTGTAAATAATGCCTTGTGATAAATTGTTTGTTTTCGTAACTTTTGAATATGAATTAATTCACTTTAGTAAGTACTTTTTCTGTATCGTTGGGTTATGAATCTTTTCGCCAATGTTCTTGACTGTCCCAATAAATTTTTAAAAGTTCATCGCAACAAATGACTGCGTCGGTATGGGGCTAATTTGCAGTGAAGCAACGGGGGTAGACAGCATTTGAAGTAATCCTATGCAGATATATGAGGCTTCAGACTTTTTCGAGCGACGCTGGTGTGGTTTTTGCCGCTTCTATTTGGGCATCTCGTTCCCCATTTCACTGCTACGCTTTAATCAATAAATTGCAGTTGCACACTGCATGATTGACTAAGTTCATAGGTGGCTGCTGGACTCGATGACTGAAAGGCCCCTTCGCAGCTTCCTGTGACACAATTCAACTTCCTGTTTTTTGTAGGTTATGTGTTGTTTTGTGCTGAATAAATATGACTATGACGCAGGAAGGTAGCTGTGGTGAAAAGTGTGATGATGAGTGAATGGTTGAGTAAACTCAACTACACAGTGGGTAGAGTTTTATTTTAAGTTTCGTCAGCTTACTATGTCCATAATTCAAAATCTTGTTGCAAGCGCAAAGTCGGTTTGGACGTGAAGATTTTTTTAGAATTCAAATCGCTTTACCAACCGAACTTTGAAGCTTTGCCATTTGTTTACGTGAACTTTGAACGTATACTGTCGTAGAAATTTGATGCTGAAAATTAAAGTTTATAGAGTAATCAAACAATCGTTTCAAATTACATTGTTTATGGTCGTGCAATGGCTGATGACGTTCATAATGATGACGTTAATCATGACGTCACCAAAATTTATTTTTGTGAAATATTTCATTAGCCAATGTAAGCACCATTAAAATGATCGTTTCTGATAACCTCATTTATTTTTTGCTGCTTGTCATAATGAAATGGCATTGTTGGTGACGTCATTAAAATTGTATGAAGCGAATATAATCTAAATTAAATTAAAGAATGCATCAAAAAAGCATATGTATACACAAGTTGTAAGCGTAAGTTTTAAATCATTCGACACAGCAAAGTTATGAACGGGCCGGCAAGAACGAGCCCCAAACCGGCCAAAACCCGAAATCATAATCCAAACCTGAAAAGGAATTTGAAGTCAAAACCAGGCCAGAAAAAGCCAGAAAATTTGGTTGAATTTAAAAATGTATACAATTATTGCTTGCGATAACACTGCTCATCGCTGACAAATTGTGACGTAATAATAACAATCGCGCAATAATCGCATTGATGCTTAAACGAAGTTCAGTGTTGCAAGTTTTTTGTTGTTAATTACGCTTTAGTAGCATCTAAAAGGGAAAATGCAAGGCAAGTACAGTACGTATATTAAGCCCGACATTTTGTCAATCTTAAGCTCGACTTAATGCTTTGCGACGCAATTTTTAATTTTTCCTATTAAATTCCTTCGGTTGAGCGCGCGCAGTTTAGTCGCGCTACTGCGATCTCCCAAAGAACATTGTAAAGCATTAAGCAATGTCACGTATAGTAATTTTGAATGCCTGAGTTATGAGTATTTACTGTGCTTCAACGTCTACGTGACTGCTTTACTACTTTTGCCGCCTTTTTATTTTAGAATATTCGAGATAATTCCTCTCTAGTATATTCCACTATCACCTGCAGTTATCGATTGTTTGGTTGTTCACCATTCTTAATTGCTATATTTAGACTGAAGTTTGTGACGTCATAGTTATCAAGTAATTTGTTGTCGTAAGCTCGTATACTTTTCTATTGAGACGTATCAAGGATTTTTCTGGAATATTCGATAGCTTTTGCTGTAGAATAAATAGGCAGGTCGTTTACATTCTAATATTCTTATGTTCTAGAGTAAGATAATTTAGATATTAGTTTCGTAGGCAGTTTTGCTGAATTTGTGTATATGTGGTTGGCTTGTGTAGCCAGTAGTTGCGAACTGAATTGGGCGGTCGCGGTTCGGTGTTGGCGACCTGAATTGGGCGGTCGTAAAAAATTTTAGTGGAGCGATTTTGCTCAGTGAGAGTGGTTTGCGTCTCGATCTTAAATAGAAGTTCTTAATTTAAGATTGGTGTGCTGCTTTCTGCGATTCAAGAGCTACAGGAACTATCAAGTGCCATTTTCTATTCGTCAATTAACATCTTAGTCGTTCTCTGGTTTTAGTTAACGTGGACAATTCTATAGATTAAAGATTGTACTCTAGCCAAGTATCACCGATCGCGACGAGCAAAATACAGGGTTAAATTTTTTTTGCTTTTCCTTTGAAAACAACAACAACAACAATCAGTGTTTTTCTAATTTCAACAATTTTTTGAAGTATTATCCAAACGAACATTACGTCAGCAATTATGTTTCCCAGATTCCGTGACCTGGTAAAACTCATTTAATTTGATTTCCAATGACTTCTGCTTCCTTCTACAGCTGATTTTTTATTATTGTTAAGTGTTTACCAGGTCATAGTGACCCGAAATAAGTATTTTAGACTTTTTTGTGTACGTAATAATTCCAGTTCGTCATAATTCGATGATTATATGAATTTTATGTCAACCACGAAGTAGGTGCAGCACGTAGCTTTTATGCAAAAAAGGTTAGACGTGCGACGTTTAGTGGCAAAAAAAAAAGCAACAACGTAAATTACATCTGATTTACAATTTTAATCCTAACTCTAACCATAGTGTAAACTTAACCTAGGCCTATCGGTATATGCAGACATGGGCATGATCTTAATCTTCAAGATCAAATTATTGTAATGACTTGATCTTGATCTTGAAGATCACATTTTTTTGTGTCATCTTGATCTTGAAGATCAAGATCACTTTCATTTTTAAATGTTGCGTAGGGTAAGCATCGCCTAGCCAAGGTTATGTGATATTCTGAAGCTATTTTAAGGCTCCGACACGGATTGGAGTCTAAACTGGAGAAAGTAATCCACATTTGCCTTTGTACAGACAGGACATGTACGAACCAGTACGGCAGTACCTAACCTGCTAACTTGAGGAAAAAATTAATCACAAATCAGCTGCATTAACAACGAAATATTTGTAGGCCAGGGACATGCTATGGACAAAAGCAATCTTTTTTTTTGCACACCATTAACAGATTACCAATAGTAAAGAAAATCTTCGCTGGTAGTAGTAGCAGTGTCAGTACAGGTAGTAGCCAAGGCAGACAAGGGCACGATCTTGATCTTGATTTTAAAGATCACATTATTTTAATGATCTGATCTTGATCTTAAAGATCAAATTTTTTGGATGATCTGATTTTGATCTTCAAGATCACCAAAAGGTGGTGATCTTGCCCATCACTGGGTATATGTTATTCTTGCTCTAACCTTAACCCTTGTACTGTACAACCCTTATAGTCTTAACCAGCCGCGCAACCAGAATTTCACTAAGGGGGGTGAATTTGTAAAAGCTAAAATCTTTCTGTTCCAAAAATGTCTCAATCAGGTGGTGCTTGGAAGAAACTGGTGAAACTCAAGCGTTTTGCAAACGGAGGTCAGGGGAGCTAATCCCTCAAAAGTGAGGCAAGTTTTGTCATTTTTTGGAAAAATAACCATTTTATCACGATTTGCATCATTTGTAGAGCCATTTGAATAAAATAAATTGCTTATATTTGGAACCCCTTAGCAAAAGTAAAATACCTAGCCCCTGCAATCTCTCTTTCACTGACAAATCAAGTCCAAAATACGTTTTAATTTTTGTACTTAGGGTTAAAATTTTTAAGTGATTGGGTTAACAGGAGTCTGCAGCTACTTTAGCCCATTTCTAGTCGCGCCAATGGTCTTTACCCTTACTCTAAACCTTGTTCTACCTTCGTTTCTGTAGTACCTGAGTGTATAGAAACGTTGTAATCCCCATTTATTGCCACCTTTAAATTTTCACCTAATTTTATAGATACAATCACGAGGAAATCACAAAAAGAACAACAAAAATACGAAATGTTCCAATTGAGCTTATAATTATATGATTCACAAATAGGTCGGCAATATTAAATTCTAAATATTTGTTCGTCATTTTGTAGTTCATGTGGTAGAGGATCTGGCTCATGCGTGTGATTAATAGATGAATCAGTTTCGTGGTTTTCAACAAATTAAAATCTAAATTTACTGTTCAAAATTAAGTCTCCAAAAAAATAGTTGCGAGACCAATTTTTTATGTTCATGAAGCTTAAAGATGTACTGTACCACATGATATGTGCGGCTTTCAACTGACTACAACCACGAGTTATATAAGCGAGCAAAGAAAAAAAATGTAGTTGCGTTGGTTCCAAACAAAACAAAGCAAACAATGAAATGAACTAGATGGGAGTTTGCCAGCAAACCCAGTGTACGACCGACGCATAGCTAATGAGGTGACGCTCAAAAGTATTTTTTGTCGACCGTAAAATCAGCAATTATTCAAAATTATTTGACTATGGAAGATTATGGAACCTCCAGAAAAGTGGAGTCAAAATATTTGTTAGTTAAATATCTGCTGATATCATAAAGCACTGGCACTCTAAGTTAAATCGTTCAAAAAATTGATTTTTGGGGGGTCCATTTGGGGGGTTCCTGGGGAGGTGGCACCCCCAAACTATGTCAAAGTATTTGTCTGTTAAATATCTGCAGATATCATAATACACTGGCATTCTAAGTTGACCCGTTCAAAAAATTGATTTTTGGGTGGTCCATTTGGGGGGGTACCCGGGAAGGTGGCACCCCCAAACTATGTCAAAGTATTTGTCTGTTAAATATCTACTGATATCAAAAAAAGTAGAACTCTAGCTTGAGTCGTTCAAAAAATTGATTTTTGGGTGGTCCATTTGGGGGAGTTCCCAGGAAGGTGGCACCCCCAAACTATGTCAAAGTATTTGTCTGTTAAATATCTACTGATATCATAAAGCACTGGCTCTCTAAATGAAACTGTTCAAAAAATTGATTTTTGGAGGGTCCATTTGGGGGAGTACCCGGGAAGGTGGCACCCCCAAACTATATCAAAGTATTTGTCTGTTAAATATCTACTGATAGCAAAAAAAAGTAGCACCCTAGCTTAAGCCGTTCAAAAATTGATTTTTTGGGCCCCATTTTGGGGGGGTTACCGGTGGAGTTGCCCCAAAAAGTTTTGGGAGAAAAAATTGGATTTGCAGCTCAACAACTTTACATAAAAATTAGATTTCCATGTTTTGTGGTTTAGGAGAAGAAGAGCGTACAAAAATTAGGAAGAAAAAAAAAGGAAAAAAAAAAGGAAAAAAAAGAAAAAAAAAAGGAAAAAAAAAGAAATAAACCTCATCGCGGCCAAAAGTGGGTTGGTTGGGATGAAAGGCTACCTTGAGACATATAACCATATGAAATATTTTTTGCCGTACTTAAGCCGTTTTTGACTGAGACCGCTTTTTAAGCCAAACTTGCGGGGCGGTTTTCGGCTTCTCAAACCGAAGTCATGTGACCTATTGCCTCGAAATTTGGTACAAACATGTAACTCATTAATCTCAAACTGCTGTCAAAATTTCATGTAGCTAGACCCAACCGTTCTCGAGTTATAAGCAAAAGTTTGAAATTTCGCACTCGTTAGTTGGAAAATGGCCGAGTAAAAACAGAGGAACACGCGACGCGAGCGTCGGTCGTTCCAATGAATCATTACATGAAAGGTAGTGACTATTTCACCGAAAATTTTTAACTTAAAGAGAATAAAACGAGAATGAGAAATATTCATCCGCGCTCTTTTTATTTGCTTTTTTGGGGTTAAGATTAGGGTTTAGGTTAGGATTTGGGTTAGGGTTCGATTTGGGAATAGTTTTAGAGTAAGCATTTGAGTTTGTGTTAGATTTGAGTCAGAATTAATAAAAAACTAGATAAAAATTTCCGGTGAAATAAAGCCTTCCTAAATGAAATCACATAAGCGTCGCAGAACATTTATATACAGAAAATAAAGGGAATTTCCCATGGGGATTTTTCAAGACAAATGTCATGGGACCGCTTATGCAGGATGACTTGACACGTTTTGAATTGTTTTGGTAAGATTTTTTAATTCTGATTACTGGGTCATAGCTTGTATAAGACATAAATATAACTCGCACAATGGAAAAATACTGGTACTTTTGGGCTTACTATATTTTTATTGACATTTTGCAAAGTTTCGTTGAAATTGTTAGCTTGACCTCGCTCTGACAATAATAAAGAATGTTCCCGGTACTTCTTTCATACGGCAAAAAAGGATCAAAAAAAATTGCTATTCAATCTTTCGTCTGCTGCATAATAAACGATTTAAACCAAATTCATTAGCGCAAGTGGTGGGTCAAAACAATTTAGGCTTGTTTTAAGTTTTTCTTCACAACAGTATTCTACTGTAAAATGCGAAAACAAACGGAGAGAATTGACCGTACTAGACAGACAGACAGACACTTTTTATTGCTAACAACAACAATACACACTCAAAAAAGGAAAGGTGAAAATAATTTATAAATAATATAAAGTCAGCTAAGGAGCTGTGAAGTGACCTTTGAGGGGTCTTCGAGTCAAACAGCTCCAGTCTTCGAGTCAAACAGCTAGAATGGAGGCGCAAAAGTTATCGCACACGAGATATTCTAAAGATTAGAAAGTACAGTCAATGTGGCAGTTTTTGTTTCGCATATTTTGAGAATACGCTGCTTAAAGAAGGCAGCTCAGGAAAGATGTGTTACGAGTAGCTGTGAACTAAAGATTGACTGGTATTTTCGGTCTGGCCAGAAATTTTGGTTTCGTTTTCGTTACGGGCCTGTACTCGCAAATTCTGGCCATGACTTTTTATTAATATATTTTCTACGATTACACAACTTACGATGTACAAAAATCGTCTTTTTACGATGAACAAGAAGCGCCAATTATTTAGCATTATATTTCAATAGGCTTTAGACTTTATTTCACCGAATATTTTTATCTATTTTTTTTATAAATTCAGTACCATTTCTAACGCAAACTCATATCCTTACTCTAAAACTAACCCCAAATCTCACCCCAACTGTGATGAAAGCATATTACAATTTTGGTTTAGCTGGATTATTGTAGGCAGTAGGTGAATTTCGGTACCGGCCTGAATCAACCGCAGAGCATGTACGTCACGAAACCATAGGCTGCATGGCATAAACTGAGTTACACGCAGCTTTTAGAAAAATATGCAATTGTTTCGGTGGCGCCATTGGCAATAATTCGTCTAGAATGACGGCACCGAAAGCCAAACTACAAGCCATTTACTTTATACACGAGCGCTTTTCTAATTTCAACTCATATCTTTGGTAAGTTCAAGTTTAAATGTATTTGATTATAGAAAGTTTTACATGCTTAGATTTGCCAATTTATTTTTTGCAACAAAGCGTAAAAAGGTGTGATATTAAATTTTTAAGGCAGGTGTTTTGTTGAAGGTTTTCTGAAAAAAGCGATAGCGCAATCCAGGATTGGTAACGAACGCTACACTCAGAACGTAAGTTTAGTGGGACCATGAAGCACACTGTATACATATATTGCCAAAGGTGAGTTCATGCCTGCATTATGTTATTTTGAACAAGAGTATAGGTAGTATTAGGTCACACTTTGGATAAGTCCAAACAATTCGACTACGAAATATATTTTTAATTATTTCGAGCGAAGGAATATCTTCGTAACAATGTCGAAATTTTGATCAAATTAAATATTCTATAAAAGAAGAAAAGTTTATTTAGCACAAACGTAACTGCAGTAACGAAAACATTTCTTACGCGTAGGAAGCTTCGAAATGACCAAATTTATTTGGTCTTAAGTTGAGCAAGTCCCTCGAGAGAAAAAAAGATGTTCCATGAACTTTTCCATATTCTGCACGGATAAAACTGATGCAAAAATGGTATCTCGAAAAGCAAAATCTTCTACAATAACATCATCATCATCATCGTCAAATTAATTTTACTCAAGAACAAAGCATGCAAGTTGAATTGACCAAATGGTACTTTTGGAAGTACCATTTGGTCCCGCACTTGGAGGGACGACTTTTGTAGGACCACGACTTTGAAATAAATCTGCTTTCAGTTGATTTATTTTTCGCCGAAGTATCATGCATCAACATTTCATGCGTGTGCCAATGCTATAGTATTATAAAATCCTAAACGCGCATTCAAAATTTACAAATAATAAACGAGGAAATAAAGATTTAATATGGAGTAGCCATTTACATGTGCCACCCATTTGAAAGGCTGAAAAATTGAACCCCAGAGTTATTCGTGGCCTATAAGCCCTGCTGACCGATATCGCGATTCCCCTTTGACTTTTTTTTAATATAAAAGTTTTCCTTTTCCAAGTGTACTTTAACCGGTATTGCACTGATGTTGCAAAACACCGGCAATTATTGTCAATTTATCATCAAACCAAATCGACATTTCGACATAAAGGTTATTTTTAAACCAACAAGCTTAAATGTGACGAAATAACATTTCGTCATTTTTCGGAAATTGCGCAAGACTTGCACAAAAGTAATATTGATGCACTAGCGCTTTGTAACGGCAAAAAAGCATGAAATAATTCGCGTTAAGTGGCATTGTTGCTCTTTATTCAATATTTCAAATATCGGTCCTGTACTGCTAATTTCAAAAAGAAAAATCGCGAAGTTAGGGCTGCAATTTTGGCAACTTTACGAATTCATTTAGATGTATCTGTTGCATGAAAAAAGCACTATTTTTCAGTTTTTCACAGCAAAATAATCATGAACTTCCTAGAATGATGTGACTAAAAGTTAAATACACCACTTCATGTATCATCTTCTATGTGTCTATGTTACAGCTAACTATATTTTATTAATTAAATTCTCGAACGTTTTCGGTGTTTTACACAGCGCCCTCATCAGGAAACTAAAAATATGGTAAAATTTTGAATCACCTAACCGTAAAATGACAGTTTAGCCAGATGCAGTTCGTATAGTCAAAATTGTTGTACGATGAGAAAAAATTTTCTAACTTTGTTTCAGTTTGTTTAAAAGTGGATTTATTTTACGAATTTTACTATATTTTTAGTTTCCTGATGAGGGCGCTGTATAAAACGCCGAAAACGTTCGAGAATTCAATTAATAAAATATGAAGTTAGCCTAGCCTAGTTAGCTGTAACATAGAAGATAAATGGAGGGGTGTTTTTAACCTTTGCAGCAATATGGTTTCTGAAAGTTACCTCTCGACCGAAACTATATAAAAGTTAAAAGCTAATAAAACGGATACGACATTACATACTTTTTGTTAGCCATCACTGTAATACATTTTGGTATCAATTTTGTATCAACTATGCATCATAATTGCCTAATTATGCCACTTGGTTTGGTAAAGCGTTTCAGCAAAATTTGCTGCATTTTCATAATGAACAGGCTGAGTTATTAAGGTTATTGTGAATTCACAAAGCGTTTCATGTGATTCACAGCTATAACGCACTTCAAGCCAATCTAAATTCTTCATCGTTTGACAAGGTTTCACGTTTATTTTGAGGTTGACGTAACGGCATGCCTAACACAAAAGTTTTTCATCACTTCAATAACAAACTTGACACTAACCGATTTATTTTCTATCATACAATTCATTAATGCTTATTAATTAATGATGACATATAATCAATAAGCACAGATAATAACCACAAAAGAAGACAAATATTTTTTCATGTGAAACTTATTTTCCGCTGTGTTCTGTACAATATTCTTATTTGCAATAGTTTTATAGAGCATGGTGGTGTAGAAGATATAGTACACGTTTAAATACTGTACACTAAGATTGCTAAAAGTATGTTCACAGTGATATAAAAAAGCAAAATAAAAAAAAATCATGCATAATTTTATGATTTTTAATGTTTTACATTTTTTTTTTCACACTTTTCTGCAACTTTAGAGCAAGCATAGTCAAAATTTAAATAATTCAAGCAAACAAGAAACACAGAAAAAAATTAACAGAAACACAAATAAATGCAAGAATTCATTTGATTTACATTACAATATAAAAAAACGTCTTCAAATTAACGACATTGCCGCTATGTGGTTCATAACTTATATTAAACCAAAACAGAGCAACAAATATATATTTACAATTAAACTTCAGCAAAATTAAGTTTTATAAAGTTGTCCCAACTGAATTTATACTACATCTACAACTTTATGAAGAATGTAACTACTGTTTGCTACGAAATGCTGATGATGGTGTATGCCTAACAACTTTCGAGTAAAAAAGGAATCGAATGATGGAAAACAGGTCATAAGAACCAAATGAAAAGACACAGATAAACACTGCAAAATACATGTATAAATTGCAGAACAATTAAAGCGAAATAAAAACGCTACGCTGTTGATCGGATCCACAAACAAATAAAATGAAATTTGCATCGTTTGAAACAAACATAACATCACAGTTATGAAATGTAGGACCTCACTCTCTCCCTAATTGCTTCCTTGCAAATGGGACACCTTCGTATTTGCTCCGAACAGCTAACACAGCAGGCCAAGTGCCCACATGGGATGAAAACGACACAGGCGTCCTCCCGTTGGCATCTCTTGCACTTCCGCGCTTCCTCCAATTTCCTCATCTGCTCAGCCGGAGTCAAAGATGATTTCTGGGTCGGGCTTGAAGGTTGGGGTTCAGTTGTGGACTTCTCGCCGAATTGGACGGATACTGAATTTTCGGGAATGGATAGAATTGCTTCCACAAGGTCATGGAAGTTTGAAAAACTCCGGTTGTGGTTTTCGTATTGCCTGAAAACAATTTGAAACTTTTGCCTCTAGGTTGGAAAATCACATCATAAAAAATTATTTTAACTTCAAAGAGAGAAGTGAGCTTCAACCCACATCAAAAAATCTGAATCTATGCTCATATCAGACAACGGTATAGATGTTAAATTCATCGCAAAAAGGCCAAATACTATAAATTGGCTGTGGCAAAATACATGCAGCTCCAAGCAAAATTGAACTATTAAAATACTAACATTTTCAAAGCTTGTTTGATGACGTCATTGTTGAAACCCATCATCCTCGTTTGTTCTACATCATTTGATGATCTTATTTCTTTTGATATTTTGCGATTTCTTTCAGCAATTTCTTGTTGTGGGTCAATTACAACTGGGTGATTAATCAAGCCATTTCTTGGAGGTGTGCGACTCCTTTGACTCGGTCCTGAATGAAGAGTTCGAACGAGAGACTGCGCTGCTTGGCCAGAAGACGGATTGTAAAGATTCAGTCGTCGCAATCCTGGGTTTCTCAATACAATTTGATGGACGTAATCCGGGCCCTTCTGCTGGAGGACGAACTCACAAAGAGGAAACCATTTGGCGTGCTCCTCCGTAGGATCGTCATCCCGTTCCCAGTTCTGCAATCCTTCATTACAATACCAGCATTTGACTCGGTCTCTTTCGCCGAGGTAATACATTCCGGCATTTACAATTTGCTGCGGAGTCGCACGGATTCGGTAAGCAGGCCAGATGCTGGAGTTGTCAAGGAAAGTTTGCAAGCGAGCTTGGCTACTCCGCATGTGCGGATTCACCGGATGGAGGCATGGAAAGATGCTGCGAAGATTTTCTGTAGGTTGCTGATTTTCACCAATAGTTGGAGGGGCATCTGGAGGAGAATTTCTAAATAGTTGAGGTGTTAAATAACTGGAGCACTGAGCAGTTTGGAGAGACATTGGAGAAGAATCGTTATGATGTAATTGACCTTGGGGAGCATTTAGAGATAATAGTAGTTCACCAGCAGGGGGCGCTCTTGAACTTGATTGTTCATCATTGTTAGGTGAAGCATTGTTGCAAATAATTGCAGATTGTCGCTGTGCAGATTGATGTTGACGTAATACAGCCACTAAAATGTAACCACCATGATACTTAATTACACTTGCAGACACTTACACTCATTGCAAAAATTAATAAACCCCCTTTACACACTACACAGTACACACATTGCAAAAGTATTTGTACACTCACTGGTACTTAATCATACAACAAGAATGCACAAATCCTCTTTGTTTTGAGGCTTTTAGTTTAATTTACGCTATTTGTTGAAAGCGAAAAATTCTATAGAGTGTATTATAAGCATTGAGTTATAAAACATGTAATAGTTTTGCACTAGTTGTACTTACTTACCGGAATATTTGTTGTATCTCTTCCATTTATGAAGTCACAATCCAGTTCATGCCAAGCAGATGAAGCAACGTCATCACCAAGCAACCAATTGTCACTGCATTGTCCGCACCTAAACATAATTATTTGCAATATAATTCACATTAGAACACGTTTGGACTAGAGATGGCAACAGCGCAGCGTACGCGGCCGCGCGCTGTTGTTGGTGCACCGCGCCGCGCAGCGTGGCAACTAAAATCTGCATTACGTCACAGCATCAGCGCAGCGCCGCGTACAAAAATTTTTTATATTTTTTTTTACAATTATTGTTGGTGATTTTCTCTTTATGAACAATAATGGTTAGTCTGGATGTAGGTATTATATGAATTGAAGACAATGCATGCTACTAAAACAGGAAAAGGTGCCTTCGGTTCAAGTTTATTTTTTTAGAATTCGGAGCATCCTAGAATCGGCTATTTTGGCTACAAGAAACTTAGTTTTGATCAGCTGAACGTGTTTTTTTTGACACCAACAAAAAGATTTTGGTTTTGGCAGGCTAGACCAGGAAAGGTTTAGGACGTTGGGTAAGCAGGGGTGCCCATCTTTGTGGAGCATTGGGGGGGATAACTTGCAATTTATTTTACCCCAATTTTGCGCTATTTTCAACTTAGGGGGGATGAACCTCGACCACGATTTTTTTCAGGTGAGCAAATTAAGTGAAGACCAAAAAATACGGTCTTCACCAAAAGAAGGAAAACTTTGTTCTCCAAATTGTAGTGGAGACCTGCGCTCAAATGCACACCAAAATCAAATTATTGGGGGGATGCAGATACAGACATTACTCAAATTATTGGGGGGGACACAGTCAAATTATTGGGGGGATATACTGTATATCCCCATCCCCCCTTCGGGGTTTCGACACCCCTGTCGGTGAGAAGATGAAACAAAGGCAGACAAATGTAGAAGAAACAGATTTGTGGAAAACAATCATCAGAGTAGAGGCACAACACAAAACCTGGCGACACACCCTCCCTGTGCTCAGTAAGCCTATAGTATTGGTACTAGCCCAAGGCTAGACAACAGTTTCTACTACACATGTGCTTGCATTTCAGATTGGCAGAGTTAGTTCAGTGTAGCCTATTTGTCAACAGGTCATGGCATCAAGAATTAGGCTTTCGGTCCTATGTCTGGAGCCTATCTCAGATCTGGTAGACCTATGTCTGTATGTAGTAGGCCTAGAGTACAAAGACTAGGCTACACAAATTTCCAATAACAAAATAGCTTACGTAGTAGCAAAATTTATTCCACAATCCAACACACATGTAAACCGCAAAGGTATAATACATAGAGTAGTTTCATACAAGTGTAATAGCTTGTGACAGCATGCAGAGCACGTGATATCTTATATTTCATTACTTGAGCTACTGGTTCAGGATTAGTAGGCTACACTAGTTGCATGGAATCATCAGGTAGACTGGTAGATTGTTTTTGATTGCCAAAACATGGTGCAGAAAAACTGATAGAAAGCACACACAAGGCAAATTAAACCTGAAAGCCTATAATTGAAACTACTGATGTCACGTCGCATGTTTTTTAGTTTTTACTCGGCCATTTTCAAAGTTAACGAGTGCGAAGTTTCAGACTTTTACTTATAACTCAATAACAGATAATGGTTTGGTCTAGCTACATAAAATTTTGTCAACAGTTTGAGATTCATAAGTTATTTGTGTGTGCCAAATTTCAAGGCAATGAGTCCCGTAACTTCAGGTTTTGTACTCGAAAACTACTTCAAAAGTTTGGTGTAAAAAGCGGTCTTATTCAAAAACGGCTGAAATACGGCAAAAAATATTTCACATGGTTATATGTCGTAAGATACTCTTTCATCCCTACCTACACTTTTAGCCACATTGAGTTTTTTTTCTTTTTTCATTTTTTGCTTTCTAAATTTTGTGCACTCTTCTTCTAATCCACACAACATCGATATCTAATTTTTGTGTAAATTTGTTGGGCTACTAATGCAATTTTGTCTCCTAAATTTTTTAAGGCTTCTCCTCAACCCCCCCCAAAATGGGGGCCTAAAAAACTAATTTTTTTCATTGCTTAAGCTAGGGTGATAGTTTTTTGTTTTTATTGGTAGATATTTAAGCAACAAATAGTTTGACATAGTATGGAGGTACCACCCCCCCCTGGGGCCCCCAAATGGCCTCCCCAGAAATTAGTTTTTTGAATGGCTCAAGCTAGGGCATTACTTTTTTTATATCGGCAGATGTGTAAAAAACCAATATTTTGGCATGGTTTGAGAGAGCGACTTATTTGAAAACACTCCAAAATAATACCCCTAAAATCAATTTTTTTATGTTTCATAAGCTAGAGAGCTAATTTTTTTCTGATGTTAGTGGAAACTTGAAGGATATTTAATTTGCGGTGCGGCGTGGTGCAGCGTGAACTTAGTTGTGTTTGAATGCGGTGCGGTGCGGTGCAGCATGCGGACAAAGTTTGCGGACGCAGCGCAGCATGCGGTTGCATTTTTTGTTATCCGCGCCATCTCTAGTTTGGACTACCAAATAATTTGCTTTCAGTGCCGTAAAAAATACAGAATATTATTTTATCAATTCGTTACTCACGAAAAACATTTGACTCTGTCCTGGTATCCAGTGTAAAAAAATCCATGAGCAGCAAATTCACAGGGGTAAATCGGGGAATTCTGTGGGTATTGGTCAAAGGTTGACAACCGGTAGGTTTCGCGTTCGGGGTTTCCTGAAAAACACATTAATGTTAATAAACTGTTCCACGTATTTATTCAGCTGTACGACGAGAAAATAATTTGTGAGATCTAACCCTAACTTAAACTAAGTAGCGACATTCTCTACACAATGCAAAATGTTTAGCTTTTGAGGGAATTGAGCATATAACTCGCGAGTCTTATAATTTGATGAAGCGTTTCCTGCAAATGCTAACGTTTTTTTTGTTTTGTTTTGATTTTCTCTAGATTTTATAATTTTATGGCAAATTTAATTGATTACATTTTTTAAATTACATTGTGAGAAATTTTGGTGAAAACTTAATCATAAATTTTCAAATCTTAGTAGTGATGTAGTTCTCGAGACCGGTCTCGGGTCTCGAGACACATTTTTGAAAGTCTCGTTTCGATCTCGCCTCGGACTTGAAGTTCAGGTCTCGATCTCGAGTCTTGGTCTCGAAAAATTATGGTCTCGAAAGATGAGAATTCTCGAGACTCAAAATCTTGGTTAGGCGTAGGAGTAAAATTTTGAATTTAATTATTTAATGCAAGCAACACAAACAAAGATTCGATTGACTTTCTAAGTCTTGACACCTTTTTAATTGCTTTCCAACAATCTCCTTTATTTATTCATTTCGGTCAAGTTTTATTTATTTCCGTCAATGTTTTTAAACTGAGATCGTGAGAAACAAAGTTTTGCAATAAAACCTCAATTTTTGATAATTGGCTACTCAGTGGGAGATACTTGAGGTTCGAAAAAACTCTGGTAGAGCCGTGAGAGAAAACTGCTCGACCTGTTATTCATTACTATCTTTGTTATTTACTTATGAAAGGTGTGATGTAGAACTGTATGGAGGGGAAGAAGCCGCTTATAAAGCGGTAATATTTGATGTTGATCTTTGTTGAAGGTGCTGATTGCCGCTGTCTACATTTTTGTTTTCTGGTAGTAAATGCTCTAAACCTTTTTCTCGTTCAGGTTCCTTGCACGTGGAACGAGTTTGAGATGGTAGCTTTGCAATGCGATGAGGTTTGGTTAAGGAAGGTTAATCAGGACAGTTCAGACCTCAAAGTGATTGTTTTCAGTCTCATACTGTTCAACAAATCTTTCGTAGTATGATACAGTTAAGATTGCAGACTCAGAATGATGAACTTAAGTCTACTTTACCACTGCTTTTTTGTAAATATCAAACATTAGGAGTAACAATTAGATCCAGTGAAGATTAAAATAGCTTGAGGTATAAACCTGAGGTATAAACATGGGCCACTGAATGGGGAAGACGCGTGACCCCAAAAGATTTTCTGGGCGGTATCGGAGAAATAAAGTCTTGATAAGAAATAATATTGTAACTCAGGTATTTGTTATACATTACGGTGTTTGCCGTGTACTAGGACCACTAGGTTATTGAATCATTCATCTTGACGTCTTGTTTATGAAAACACAATCGCACATTCCACCACAGCCGTCTTGTCATTAAAATTACTATCTGAATGCAACTGCTTTAGCAAGCCCGCTTTATTTTAAATTTAAACGACCGGTCAGCGTTAGTAGTTTAAGACACCGCCATCGGAGCGTGAGGTCTGCGTTTCGATTCTTGGTCCGGTTAAAATCGGACGCAGTGTCGCTAACGTCTCGCCCGGCTGCGATGTTTCTTTGGTGCAGTGTTGCTCAATGCCCGTGCACTAAGTCGCGAGTTTATGAAAGCTTTTATTTTAATTTGATTTAGCAACTCGCTTCAAAATCGAATTCCTCTAGATTGGTCCACGAGCAGTTTGGTAATGAAACTTAAGCAAATTTAAGATGCATTTTATATGAATCGAACGATGGCATCGAACTGCAATTTCTCTACTTTAAAGACGGGCGCTTGACAGTTGAGCTACGTCGTCATCTCTTCATGTTCTTGTGAATAGTCCGTTACCCAAGTTCGTTTTTTGGTTTATGGTCGTTCTGCTGTATTGCTATTGGCCGTTTGTTTAAGGAAAAACCATGAAAAAGGTTGTCAATATGAATAAGTTATGCTTCTAAAATCTCGGGTCTGGAAGTCTCGTCTCGGTCTCGAACAAACTCACCAAATCTCGATCTCGGTCTCGAAAATTTTTTCAAGTCTTGGTCTCGAATTTTTTCCAAGTCTTGGTCTTGGTCTCGACCATCAGGGTCTTGACTACATCATTAAATCTTAGACAAATTAGTCAAATACCTGGCCGTATATACACACTTTTCTGTCCCGGAGGATCTCGTTTTGAGACAATTTTTCGCCCTTCTGTTTCAATTTTATCCATGTTCAAAATTTTTGTACAGTCGAAATGCATGTTTATGAATTTGTTGCGCTAAGATCTCACAAGTTTCAACACAAGTGGTGCACGTGATCTCAGAGCTTGTGTTTAAATAGAATTGTTGTTACGCAATAACGTTAGTACGTCATACATAATTTCGCTGTTTAAACATTGCGCAACTTTACGAAGTTCAAGAACAGCCCAAACAAGGATATAGGGCCAAAGATTTTGTGAATAGCGCTATTTTTTTAAAAATGTGAAATTGGAACTATATCTTATTCTCAGCTGTATAATATTCGAAAAGCAATTCTATACTCCAAAGTTAATATACAGTATTTCAAATCATCCGAATGAGTAAATTGAAAACTGCTGACGCAAAAGCTAACTTAAAAACCAAAATTTGAATAGTATATTTAGTTTCGAAAGCATATTTAGAACTACAGCTATGAGCTTAAGCGTAGAAAATCAAAATAACGCGAATTAATGGAAATGTTAATAATTGGAATATTAAAAGTTAAGTCCTTAACCAAGCCCGTCGAAAGGCTTGCAAGCAGCGATCAAAAATGTTGCCTAACGTTGAGATGTGGTTAGGACATTAGGCAGGCGCTTATGCATAGGCATGTGCGAAGGTCTTGTTGAGGCTTTTACAACTTTCCTCTTGAGGCCCGGTTTACACTGTGCGTAAAAATCGTCAGCGTACGAAAGCATTACTAGTTTATTTTAAACAAGTAGCAGCTTGTTCTGTGGCAAGTCGGCACGCCTCGCGAATTTCTGTTTAAAATTAACTAAAGATACGCTCGTACGCCCACAATTTTACGCATCGTGTACCCGACCTAAATCTTACGGAGTAAGTGGCGCAGTGTTCCCAGCGAGTGCCTTAAAAAATACCAGACCTTTTATGGAAATTTTTTATCCGACGTTACGATTGACAGCAGTTTTTGTTTCTGGACATAAGCGTTATTCCACATTACATCAGATTTTGATTAAAAAAACATCAAACTTCAGATTGCAAGAAAAAACCAACAACAAACCAAATCAACAACATCAAATTGCACAACACTTACAACAGCCGCTGTGAGGAATGTAATTCCCCTACGAAAAACAATTGTTACGTCACCCCGCAGAATAACCTTATTACAAGCTCAACGCGGACTTCGCCTATAGTCTCTTCTACACGGAAGGAATAATGTTACAATCATCTACTCTAATGGCTTTTCGGTGCATTTTTCTTTGTGTAGGTTAAAATTTATACTGCAGCTTACTTTTTTAGTTTCACCTTAGGCATATTGTGTCTCTGTCTGCGGTAAAAACTAATTTCACTGATGCACTGCATAGTGTATGACTTGAAAATTGGTTTGCATTACCTGTTCACTGTTCCACCAATTAAGCTAGAGAAGACTCCAATTAGACCAGCGGTAGCGGATTCGTTTCTGGAGCGGGAGGTCTGAGGTTCAGACCTCGGACCGGTCAAATCAGACACAGTGTTGCCAATGGCTCGCCACCGCTGCAACGTTTCTTCGAATGAGATTATTTTCTTGTTTCCTGGCGCAATGACGCGGGGATGGGCTCAGCGAACTCGTTACACGCTTCGGCGTAATGCAGCGAGTAAAATAAAAGATTTGATTTTGGTTCTTGAATGTCGCTTGGATATAAAAACCGCCAGGGTCTACACTTTGCATAAAGTCCTGAGGGTCCGAGCCTATTTTCAGTTCTTATTTAAAAAAATGCCGCCGTACCAGCGTGTGACCTGCCAGTTGGTTAAAATAAACTAAAGAATTCCCTCGTAGGCTTGCGATTTTACGTCCATTGTACTTTAGGGTAGTAGGCCGGACTTGGCTGTAAAAGTGCTGGTTAGCAGTATAAACTGTTTGTTGATGTTAATGAACTACTTATTGATTTTAATTGATTATCCAGTGTTGATTAATGTTAATTGATTATTCATAACTTTTCTAGACACTTTACAAGCGCTAAAGCCACTGAAACTTGGCAAATTGTTGATCGTTGTTTGAATAAAATCTTCACAGCAGTTTCTAAATCATTCGAGAACTTTCTAAAGTAAATGGAGCTTCGTTGTCGTTTCTAACAGACTTTTTCTAGAATATGCTAAAATCGGTTTCTCGTGATTTTTATTACGTACGTGTATGACTTTAAATGGCAAGAATTAGCATAAGCTTCGCGTATGACTAATATGGGTAATTCCCAGCTAAGCATCGACTCATTTGTGGAAAAATTATAATTGTTTGCAAAATCTTCAAAATTCGAAGTGGTGACAAAATTCGCAGCAAAGGTAACAAGGGTCACGATGTGAACGCTTCTGCTATGACATTGTTGTCTTGCGGTGAGACTTAATCCTTGTGCTTTTAGGTAGATATTATAACGCGTTTTCATAAAATTAATCGTTTTCACAACGCGTTTTCGCATTTATCTGACCTTCGTCATCAGAGTTTTATCACCGAAGTTATTGTTGAAGCCATTTTATAGGCTGTCGAATAAGAACAAATTGAAAACGCGAGCTACGGTTAATGAAGACAGCATTGGTCATTCGTTTCGCGCACTATCCTGTGAACCCTCGGGTCTAGCTATAAATTACCGGGCAGTAAATCGGTCACGGTGTTACCAAAAGCTTGCCACCGCAGCTCAAATTTCTTCGAAAAGAGCTGGGTTGTCAGGACACAGTGACGAAAAGATGGCCAAGCCAATTCGTAACACGCTTCAGCGTATAATAGTGAGCATAACAATATTTTGATTTTGTTAATTAATAAAAGAAGAGAATAGACTGACAGTTATCGGAAGAAACTAAAGGTAAAAGTTGTTTGTGTGTTGCAAAATCGCACACTTTTGCCATGCACACTTATTTCCTACCAATTAAACCAAAGCGTGTAAGGAGTTGGCAGGGCTATCTCTGCGTCATTGCGCCCTGGCACCACAGGTACTTTTGAAGAAATGCTGCAGCGGTAGCGAATTTACCGCCGGGAAATTAAAACTCTAAGTCCGGTTTCACAGGATAGCGCGCAAAAGGTAAATTTGTGACCAATGCTAGTCTCCGTAACCGTAGCACGCTTTTTTCAATTTTTTCTGACAGTCATGTCCAAATTTCTTCTCGCTTTTACGCACAATTCTGGCTTGCACCCACTGACACTTAACTGGTAGCTGGTAAGTGGTAGTTTAGAAGGGGAGTTTGCTTGGGGAATTCCCGATTTAGAGGCAACGCTATATTATATAAGAAGTATTCTTCCCGCCATTGTTACGAAGTAAAATAATAAACTCTTTGTCAACAGAGAAGCAATATTACTGCTACGTGTTAACAATAAGAAGATGGCAATGTTCTGATCTTATAAATCTTCAAGTTATTAGCTCTTGACAAGTAAACAGACACGAACACCGCCAGTAAACGATTTTAAACTTTGAAAAATATCAGCAACTGCACAAAGAAAAATCTAAATTGAGAATATGCTCTGAAACGCAAGTTAAAGTGACTTGTACCGTAGCGTAGCTTAGTGGCCAATCAGCTCAGCTTCGCCTAAATACTAGACAAGGCTTTTTTGAGTTTGGATAGAGAGAGCTGCCTCATTGCCTGCGTAAAAAGTATTTTTCAGATAGAGTAAGTATTTTACTGAAAAAGTAAAGTCAACCTTGAAAATTAAACAAATTGTTTTGAAACGTGTATATTACTCATTAAAATAATATTCGGTTAATTTTAGGTAGGTATGCTTCAGTTAAACAAATTTGCTAAACAAAAACTCTAATTTCCTTTTTGAGAAAACAATTTAAAGCTGATTTTAAGTTGTACTTTTACGTCACGAAATTTGAAAATCAAATTGCGGTTTTATTGCTTTGCTGACTACAAGTTGATATTCCATACCTCTGTATTTTCTAGTAGTTTATCTTAAATTAGTTAAACGTTTTTTGTTGAAAAACTTTGCAAATTTCTAGAATTTCCAACTTTCAAGTTTATTGTAGATGTTTTTTGGCTTCTTTCAAGTTAATTTTTTTACTAAATGCTTGTGAAAATAATTATTTGAGGCCATTTTAGCCTAAGGTTTTATCTGCGCTGACTGAGTTTACAAAGCCGGGACCGAACTCTCAATTTAATGATCTGCACCTCCTCTCGTTAGCAACTTTTGAATTTTATTTTAACTTAAGCACCGCGGTGCAGCGGTTGGGCTTACTCCGACAGTCTAACAGCATACAGAAAAGTCGTAGACTATGCTTAAAGGCGGTGAATCATCCAGCCAATTCCAGTGGTTTACAATATCTAAAATTGAACTACAATTTTTGATATTTTTTGCTTTAATTTTGGGACTGCGGTTGCAAAGATATTCAACAAATACAAAAAGATGTCCCCTCGAAAAAAGTTTTTGGAAACTCTGAGTTTTGTTCTTCCCGCCAAAACCACAGTAGGCCTAATGGTTTAGAGAACTGTGGTAGGCCTAATAGTTTAGAGATAGTTTATTTCTAAATAGTTTATTTCTAAATAGTTTAAGCCTTACTATCTCTAAACTATCTCTAAACAATTAATTAGGCCTAATAGTTTAGAGATAGCTAGGCCTAATAGTTTGATAAGATTACAGTAGGCCTAATAGTATAGAGAACTGTGATTTTGGCGGGAAGATCAAAACTCAGAGTTTCCAAAAACTTTTTTCGGGGGGACATCTTTTTGTATTTGTTGAATATCTTTGCTAACGCAGCCCCAAAATCAAAACAAAAAATATCAAAAATTATAGTTCAATTTTAGCTACCGGTATTGTAAACCACTGGAATTGGCTGGATGATTTACCGCCTTTAAGTCAAGTGCTGTGCTAACAGTGCTAATTACGGCCTAGTATGGAAGCTACTTTTCTGTGAAGGGGATTTCCATAAAAAACTCCCTTCTCTTCGTATTGAAGGCTTAGTACTATTAATAGAAAGAATTTAGTCGCCCTGTGCCATTGTCCTTTTCTTCCGCTCAAACGTTTGTTACTGCATTGGTCATGTTGATTTGGGTAATAAAAAGGACAAAATGTTTGACTGAAGAGAAGGAAATTTTCATCCAGCAATGTGTTTAAAAAATAAAATTTCTCGGAAGATGCACTCTTTTTCATAAACGCACAAAGGATTTTTATTGTGTTTCTTTAGATTTTTTAGCGTTTAAATGTAATGTATTTCGTAACGTATCCATTTTGTAAGGAGAAGAATAATCCATTTTGTAAGATATAACGTTTCATTATTGGGATTTTGTGGTTTGGGCTCTAGTTCATAAGTGACGGACTAAAGTTTGTTCCAGTCCTCTAAAACTTTAAATTCAATTGATCAACCCAAGAACAATTTTATAAGATTGCAAGACAAAGGTGCCGCATGCGCCTACGCATGCATGACAGGCAGTGATGGAGTCGAGTACTCAACTTCCGAGTACGAGTACGAGTACGAGTACCGCAAAAAACTTCGAGTACGAGTACGAGTACGAGTACTGATATTGAAAAATGTACTCGAGTACGAGTACCGTAAAAAAGTTCGAGTACGAGTACGAGTACGAGTACTTTTACAAGTTTAGAAAAAGAAATTTTTAAGTCGTATCGGATCAAAATTTGTCGCAAAAATATATACGAATACGTTTTTTTCTGTGAGTGGGATGTTAAGAAGGCGCACAACTGCAGGCGACAATTTCTGACAAGTTACACGCAAAATTACTGTTATATTTTAAACAAATTAGGTACCTTGACGTTGAAAGCAAGTGCACGGTTTTTTGCGCGTCGGAAAAAACCTTGGCTTGCAGAAGCAGCAAATTGCTCATTGTTGCAAGAAGTTCTGTTACAGCCGCAGAAAAATGTTTAACTCTAAAACTGAGCAAAGAATTAACTTTGAAATTTTTGGTAACATTCAAGCTTTGATGGAAGTTTACGGCAAAGAATGCGTGTCAAGAACCCGTGGTTTTGAATGGCACAAAAGATTTCATGAAGGCCGAACTGAAGTTGAAGATGATGAACGTTTACGACGCCCAACCATATCAAAAACCACTTACAATAACCGAGAAAGTGAAAAAATTGTCCGAGAAGATCGTCGGCTTAGTATTCGACTGATTGCAGAGAGGATGTCCATTGACAAAGAAACAATGTGGCAAGTACTGCATGAAAATCTGCATATGACAAAGGTCTGTGCGCAAGATGTTTCAAAGCTTTTAACTAGCGATCAAAAAGAAAAACGCCAAGAGGATTGCGCTGACATTTCAAAACAAATTGAAGAAAACCCTAAATTTTTAGACAGCGTGCTTACTGTACATGCGATGAGAGATAAATTTTCCAGTACGACCCAAAGACAAAGAGACAGTCCATGCATTGGAAAACTGCAAACTCACCACGAATTAAAAAAGCAAAATCAAAATTCAAGGCAATGTTAATTGTTTTTTTTATGTTAAGAGCGTTGTCGTGTTCTTTTTTTTTGTGAAAATCCGAATGAAACGCTGTGTTCATGCTAAGGGAGAACACATCAAAGGGGAAACAAAATAAAACGACCTTTTTTCCTTCAATAAAATTGCTTTATGTCACCAGTTTTGTTATTTAAAAGCGACACCTCGTATACCGTATGCTTCTTTCAATCACAAGTAAGCTTTCAAAGCCCTCTACCCCAAACACGATTACCCACAACAATTTTTTGAGAACTTTTGCGATTTAATGTTATATTCAATTAACATTTAATCATAGGTAGGCAAGTTAATGCAAAACATTAGCTTCGTTAACCACTAGTCCGTTAACAAACTTCACACTTCCGTCAACGCTAATCCGTTATTTTCTGCTTTAATTAACGGAAGTCAATAAAGTCCGTTAATTCGTTAATATTTTGCGTGTAATATACATTTCTTTATGTTCACTCGGTTTTAGAGCACGTATTGACGTTGTTGAGCTGATTGTAAGGAAAAATTTTTTGCTATGGTGGTCTTTTTGTGTTTTGGAAGTTACGTTTACAGTCTAATCTAATTTCAAGACAAAAACAAGTTCATATGCACTAATAACGCTGCGATTGGAAAATTTTTGGAAATTGCGAACAGCGATGATTAATAGACCTGTGAGGCTGCAGCTTATTATTTGCCACAAAAAAGAGCCTCCTTTCTTCGCTTTCTTCTATAAAGCTCGTGCTAATACGCAACAAGTGTTACCAGTGTCAACTGGTTTGTACCATTATGATAAATGAATGGTGCAAGATATTAACGATAAAAACTTTAACGGAAGTTAAAAGAACTTAACGGAAGTTAATTTAGTCCTTTAACATGAAAAAACTTTTTAACGGATTAACGATTTAATGAAAAAGTTAGCTTCGTAATTAACGGATTAACGATTAATGGACTTGTGCTCTCCTATGCATTTAATTAAAGACTATCTAAAACTTGTAACACTGAACTGCAAGTGACGTAGTAGTAAATGTTCTCGAAATAATGCTGCATTTCAAAGGAGGTGACTATGTTATGTGAGCATAAAATAACAGAGGTGGAGTCGAGGACACGCGGCTCGAGGCCATGGCCAAGGACACAAAAAAAATCCGAGGCCAAGGCTAAGGACAGGAATGCTCGAGGCCAAGGACCAAGGACACAAATGCAAGTGTTTTCCTAAGAAAAAAGGTCTTAAAAATTTTTTTCCGTCGATCTCCAAAAAACGGTCTAGAAAAACGTTTTTCAGCCGATCTACAAAATTTTAACCATTCAAAAAATAGTGCTGTCCTCGAGCCGAGGACAAGGCAATTTTCGAGGACTTGAGGATTTGAGGCCAAGGCCAAGGACTTGAAAATGTGTCCTCGAGAACTCCACCTCAGTAAAATAATGCTGCCATTTAATATCAGCTACCAGCTACAACCAAGGGCGTACGCAAGGGGGGGGGGGGGGTTTAGGGGTTCAACCCCCTCCCCATTGGTCTGTCGACTAAGATGCACAATAACGAAAATATCACGTTTTTAGCACTTCTGAGCCTGTTTTTTTGCAATGACACGGACTCCAACATGATTTAAAGCAACTTTTGAAGCATTTAGAGTTTCTTAGGGGGGGTTGATTTGTCAAAGATATACCTTACAAACCAATAGCAACTTTAAAAAATTGGCAAAATTAGCAAATTTAACCGCTAAACATGCTTATCATTGGCTTCATCAAAAATATAAAGATGGGGTTTCAGTATTAGTTAATTAATAATCCACTCAAATCTCGTTCCATTCGCCCCCCTCCACCTTCTCCAACTGTCTCACTCTATAAACTACAGAATATAAATGCTTGTGAGTTTTTCAAATCAAAAGTTTATGATTTACCGGCTTGTAAATTAGAGGACTGAAATGTTACCATTAGACACCGCCCACATAGCTCACTTATGCGCAAAGGCGTACACAGGGGGGTGGGGGTTTAAACCATCCTCCCTATTGATCCGACGTATATCATTTGAAATATCGTCTTATTAATCAAAACGAACAAGCTCCTTCTTTACTCTCATAGTAATACGAAATATTTAATTATATAGTAACTAACTTTTTTGTTATCTAATGCAACAATGTAAGCAACTAAATGCAATACTGAAACTCTGGAATGCCGTGTTACGACTTAGAGTAACTTTCAGTAACGTAGGCAGGGGGGTTATAGCCCCCCCCCCCATTGGCCTGTCAACCAAAATGCAGAATAAGAAAAATACCACGTTCTTAGCACTTCTGAGCCTGGTTTTTGTTCTGGAATGGACTAAAAAGTGATTTAAAACATCTTTTGAAACATAAATTTAGAGGGGGGTGTGGCAAATTTGTCAAAAACAAAACTCACAAAGCAATGAAAACTTTGAAAAATGTCCAAAAACAAGCAAGCAACTTTGATCGCTAGTGTAAAAATGCTAAACATAGGTTTCATCAACAAGCATATTATAAACTTAGGAATAGTAGTGGGCTTTTTAGTATTAGTTAATTATCAATCACTTGTCTCAAAAATTTTTCCGTTAGCCCCCCTCCCAATTATTTTTCTCTGTAAAATATAGACGAAATAGATTGTGAGAGTTTTCCTAAACTATACGATTTTATGATTTACCAGCATGTAAGCAAGAGAGCTAAAATTTTACTATTAGCCACCTTCCGCATAGCCCGTTTATGCAAACAGTTTAATCGGGTTTACACTACCAATTTCTATGCCATGCTTTAAAAGCATTATTTTTTATCAATATAGCCCTAAAACTAAGTTATTTTTTAAAAAAAATGCAAAATTTTCAAGCGCTGGGGGCTCAGCCCCCAGACCCCCAATAGCCTCCGGCGGCTGGGGGCTCTGTCCCCAGACCCCCGAAACAGACCCTCAATTGCGAATTTCTGGCTACGCACCTCTCACACTTTGCACTGTTTATAATCATATGAGTTTTCGTAGCTTTTGTTTTGAACAATTTTTTTCTTCATCGTTCAGTTGCAAAGCTTGTGATGTTAACTATAATAGATGTATGCTTAATGCTTAATTGTATTTGGTTTGAAAAGATTTATTTGCATTACGCACTGTGAGACTTTGATTCCATCTTGTTACATTGCACTAAGTTATTTATTCGCCAAAGCATAGATCGCGAACAAATTTTTGATGTCACGTTTGAAACCCCCCCCACTGAAAAATCCTGCGTACGCCACTGGCTACAACAGTAATTTATAGCGGTAGTTTTATTCTATATATTTACCTGTTTACAGTTCTATTATTTAATTTCAAATCTAACATCCATTTTTATAAAATAATCCTAATTAGTGCTTAGTCATATTAATATTTCAAACGCATTTTACATGCGTTATCAAAAGACTTGACTTATTATTTTATCAATTTCTTGCAAAAAAAAGTAAAATTTTGCCTACAGCTGCAACTCAGCTACAGAATAATTATGCAACTCAACTATCTCTATCTGACCTAAATTTAACACTGAAAATATTGCCTCCAAATCTAACTCTATGCTTTTTCGGATACCCCTTCCAATACTACAGTAAAACCATTATTTGGGATTGGGAGATTACAGTAATACATCTACTGTAGAAAACAATCTATCAACATTTGAGGTGAAACCGTAAAATGCTAATCCAACTGATGCCATCTTTGTAACACGCATGGCTCGATTTCTGTGCTATGTAACTTTAATTGCTAAATTAGTTAAAATTTGCGGCAACTTTCACACGTTTTCTGCAGGAGAAAGGCGTTAGTTGTCAAACAATACTATGCGCTGTCGACCCAATCACTTTAACCACATTCCACCGCTTGATTTCGCTCGTTCTCACCATTGAAAAGTTGTTTGTTCAGCTGCGGTCTGCACGGATTCCAGCAAAAGCAACTCAATAAATTAGCGGGTTTTATTGGCTGCAGTTTACTATCAAAAATTCATTTTGTTTGTTACTTTTAGCAAAGACCAAATGTACTCGTGTACTCGGCTCTTTTTTTGACCGAGTACCGAGTACATTGACCTTCGAGTACGAATACCAACCGAGTACCTGGGGTTCCGAGTACGAGTACGAGTACGAGTACTCAAAAAATGGTACTCGAGTTGTACTCGAGTACGAGTACTGTACTCGAGTACTCCAACACTGATGACAGGTTAGGCCAAACTGGCCACTGTGTAGTGCCAGACGCAGTACCTGATGAAATGTTTGCTGCCATCATTTTTCCGTGCCTTCATCCGGTGAATCCGCATATGCGGAGTAGCCAAGCTCGCTTGCAAACTTTCCTCGACAACTCTAACATCTGGCTTGCTCACCGAATCTGTGCGACTCCGCAGCAAATCGTTGATGCCGGAATGTACTACCTCGGCGAAAGAGACCGAGTCAAATGCTGGTATTGCAATGGAGGACTACAAAACTGGGAGCAAGATGACGATCCTATAGAGGAGCACGCCAAATGGTTTCCTCTTTGTGAGTTCGTTCTGCAGCAAAAAGGCCTAGACTATGTCCATCAAACAGTGTTGAGGACACCAGGATTGCGACGACCACTAATACCCAATCCCTCGATTGCTGAATCAGCAAAAATTTTACTTGAAAGAAGCACATCCGGGAGTTCTCCCAGCTCCACCAATCCCATGACCGTTGTTGACCCACGTGATGTGAGAAAAGATCTTGTCGACAAAGTCAATGCAGCCATGGAAGCCTCCGAACTAGTTGGACGAGCAAAGATGATGGGTTTTTCTGATTACGTCATCAGAACGGCTTTAATGAAGTACGTGTCAAAGAGAGGAAGAACAGAGGCTATTTAGATTACTGCTACCAGCACTATACAGGACAAGGATGTGCTATTTGACGTGAATAGCTCTCACAATTTGCGTAGACTGGCATTGCGATAGAAAGAACTGCATTACAGCTTGATTTGTTCATTTGTTTGCTTGTTAGTTTGTTCACCAAAGAAACATAAAACTTGGAGTCTTTTGAACAGATCTGTGTTCAAATAGATTGAGCGTCTGCTACTAAAATAGTAGACTCGGATTCGATTCCCGGTCGGGTCAAACCAAAGACCGTAAAAATTGGTATTTACAGCTTTCCAACTTGACGTTCATCAGCAAAAGAGACAGTGCAAAGCCTCCACCGTGTGTGATAGACTGGTGGGCAGGTGGTAGCTTGATTTGAAGACCAAAAGGTGTCTTCCCTGTCTCGTGGCCAAGGCAACCCGTTGAACAATACGTAATTGCAATTACAATTTTCAACAGCAAAGTTTTTTTATGTTTTTAAACCGGTCATCATTTGCTATGGTCTCGAGTCAATTCTATGTCATTTAATATTCACAAAAAAGTGTGAACTCTCCACCGTGTGAGGTAGACAGGTGGGCAGGTGGCAGCTTGACTTGAAGACCGAAAAGTCCCTTCGCTGTCTCCTGACCAAGGCAACTTGGTGAATAACAAAGTAATTAAAGCTTCTTGCCTTTTTCTTCTACCTTTATTTTTTTGTTTATTTAATACATTTATCTGTTGCAACTTTATTGTAGACAGTACACTCTCGTTGGAGAAGAATTTAAAGACATAACAAGCTTAATCGAATCGCTTCAGGATATCGCTAAGGATCAAAACGACGACCAAAGCAATTCTTCAGAAGTTTTGCTATCAGCAGTGTGTGAGAGAAGAGATTTGACCCCGTCTGAACTGGAATTAAAAGAATTGGTAGAATCACGAAGTTGCAAGAAATGCCACAGGGAAGACGCTACCATTGTGTTCATACCATGTGGACATCTGGCTTGTTGCATAAGCTGCTCGGAACACATTGAACGTTGTCCTGTAGTCAGTTGCAATTTTTTTATTCGGGAGAAAATTCGAACTGTCCTGAAAACGGAGGGCCGAGTCTTTTAATAAAGCTAGTTCTTTATCAACTGCTTAAAAAATAAAACACACAAGCCCCCATTTACTTTCTTTTGTTTATTCTTCTATTCATTGCCCGCTTTTCTCTAAGGGTTGCGGTGGCAGCAGCTCGACATTAACCTGCCACGCTTCGCGGTCTTCCTTTATTTCGCTCTGAGTTTCAACTAAAATTTCATCCAAAAACTTAAGAGCGTGATAAACGGAACAGAACATAAAAAGTGCATAACGTTTTCATTTCAAATTTTAAACAATGAAGAAGTTGGTACTGCCATACAATTTGGATGTACATTTTTAACCACGTAACAAAGACGAGCAGAAAAACTTCACTACTTGAATGAGGTAATTTTTGTAGCAATACTTTTTTGTACTCGCTGTGTTGCATCCAAAGTATAATGAGTTTGTTGGACCCATTTTCGTGTATTTATCACGCCTGATTTGCTCAGCTTCTTATGAAGTGTTTTAACAGTGATTGAGGCCATTGTCAGTTTGACCGGATTTAATTTGTAAATCCAACCAGACCACCGGGTATTTTGGCATTATTAGGAACAGCAGAGCTTGTAAATCCGTTTGTTTGTTAGTGATCATAAGATTACTTCGTGGACAGTAAAACGATAATTGATGAGTTCTAAATCGCAACTCGGAAACGAAAAGGAAGCAACATTTCTGTCCAACCATTCGAACGCAAAGCAAAAGTTTCTGTTTGATTTCGTGGGCAGTAAAACGTGTTACTAAAATAGTATCAAAATGCAAAATTTCTCAGGGGATGTCTCGTTTTATTGCGGTAGGAATTCGAATCGGTTCTTGTTTCGATAAACAATATTATTTGGCTAGTCTAGTCATGCATTATCAAAAGATAAGAAACTAGCGCTTTTTCAAGTGGCCAAATTCTGTTTACTATTATGATTGTTAGATCGAACAGCTCAGCGATATTTTAGATTTTTTGCATTAATAACACTTTCTTATTTTTTCGAAAGTATCTCTACAAAAGGAATTTTTTCCTTCTGAAAAATTGTGCTCTATATTCTACCATTGTTTTCCTATTGTTGTGCTATGCTTCTTTGATCTGTTGTTTCTCGTAGTTACATTGTTCGACGTTTCCATCCAAATTTCAATGTTTTTATCTGTTTCAATAAACAGACCACAGCTGAAATTGTGCAACAGACTGACGCACTCAACTTTCAAAGTTTTTGAAGTAATTTTTGCTTAGTTTATTTGATTTTGTTGAATCAGACAATTTTGAGATGGATGGAAATCGGCAAGTTAAATTATTGTGTTTCATTTTAAACTTGTATATTAATGCTTATTTATGGCTTCATAAATTAATTATTTATTTTAAACTTTTTATATGTTAAAGTTTTGATAGTGTTTTACCTCATGCATTGTTGCAGCATGCTGGAGTAAATTCCGGTTTGAATTTTTCTAGATAAATTCTTTGTTTAAGTGACAGTGTATTTCGAGTGCCAACGCAAAAACTTTTAATTTCCAGCAGTTCAATCCTTACCTTTGTTTCAAAACAAATTTATCAATGCCTATTCATAACAAGCTTAGATTGTGTTCTGAAATTTTAAAAACAGTTTCACCAGCATGGTAGACAAAACACCGGTTCCTTAAGTATTTTATGTCGTTATACAAAAACAAAACAAAAACTAACTTCTTGACTTGATTGCAAATTATTGGTTTATCATGTATTCGCTCGAGCTTATAATGCTTATATTGTTGTAATATTTGTTACATCGCATGTGCTGCAACTTTTGCTCAAAGTTGCTGTGATTTACAGGTTGCCAAAAACTACTGGTATATTGTAGCAAATTAAATGAATCAATATTGTCTTTTTCGTAAAACCTGACTTGATTGCGTTTAATAACATTATGACTGCTATGCAATATGCACTTGTACAATTTCGTTGTCGAGTTCCACATTGTTAAGATATAAAATTGGAAAGTTTAAGACAATACAGCAAATTAAGCGTAGCAGGCTATGTTTTGCATGCTGTTTTTTTCAGACACATGAAATTTTCAGAATAGGCAAATATTACAAAAGAATCAAATTTGACAAAGTTTGGGGGTATCAAAATGGGGGGTTCCCTCTCATACGAGGCCACCATAATTTTGAACTTTTAAACCATTAAAGCTTGATAAATCAAATTTTTGGAGTGAGTAGATATCAAAAACAAACATAACCAAACAAAAATTATGGGTTCCAAAATTGGGGTGTACCCCCAAACGGGGACCTCCAACAGTCAAACTTTTTAACCTTTAAAGCTGGGCACATCAAGTTTTTAAGGTAAGTAAATTTAAAGAAACATAAATTTTAAAACAATTTGGGTACCAAAATGGGGAGTCCCCCTTAAATGGGGCTGCCAAAAATCAAGCTTTCTTACCACACATGCTAGACACATGAAATTTTTAGGGTTGGCAAATATGAAAAGATAAAATTTGACAAATTCGGGCATATCAAAATGGGGGGTACCTCTTAAACAGGGCCGCCAAAATTCCAACTTTTTAACCACTCATGCGAGACACATGAAATTTTCAGGATATGCAAATGTAAAGAAAAGATAAAATTTGACGAAATTTGGGGGTGCCAAAATAAAGGAATCCTTTTCAAACAAGGACGCCAAAACTCAAAATTTAACCACTTACGTTGGACTGATGAAATTTTCAGGATAGACAAAATGAAGATGAGATAAAATTTGACAAAATTCGGGAGTACCAGATTGAAGGGATCCCCCTCAAACAAGGACGCCAAAATTCAAAACTGACCCACTCACCCTGGACTGATGAAATTTTTCAGAATAGACAAATATGAAAAGATGAAATTTACAAAATTTGGAAGTACCACAATGAGGGTGTCTCTCAAATGAGGGTGCCGAAATTCACACTTTACTTGTGTAAGCTAGACATATCACAATTTTAGAATACACAAGCAAATATGAGGAAAGATAAAATATGACAAGAAGTTTCGTGGCACTAAAACGTGGGTCCTTTGGAATTTAAAGTTTTCAAACATTTAAGCTAGATATATGAAACTTTCAGAATAGGCAAATATAAAAGAAAGATAAAATCAGAATTGATAAATAAAATATCACTAATTTGAAGTACCACAATTGGAGAGTCCTCCTCCAACGGGTCCTTCAAAAGCTTTAACCACTTAAGCTAGACAAAAAAAACGAGGATCTCATACTATAGGGGTCCTCCAACTATGTTGACATCTCCTCGCAATAACTATAAAAGCTAAACAAACTAAATCTATTGGATAAGTTAATATGAATCAAAGATGAAACATACGGTAAAAAATTTAATAGGCCACATTGAGAAGACCACACCAAATGGGCTCCTTAAAATTTCAAAATTTTTATTACGAAGTACTCCAGCTAGACATTATCAAAGAGAACCGGTATGCTAATGCAAAAAAAGATAAAACATGCCAAACTTGGCAATACTATGTTAGACAATTAGCCCTTAAATGGACCTTCAAACTGCACGTTAAATTCTCACAATGAATTGGTATCACAGAAAAGTAGAAGAGTAAAACTTATGGGATTACTGCAACATTAAACACGTTGAAGTACTTGAGCTTAATGGCTGTGTTTGATTTAAGCTGTATGGCCGAGTATTTTTGCTAAACTGTAGCTGATGACGTTGAAAAAATCTTCTTGCTCTTCAAAGTTTTTGAACAATTTTATTAAGAAGGCTTTTGTGCTAAATAATGACTGCAATTACAATATACTGTACAATATTTATAAATTTATAAGAATTTGAGTTTTTGTTTCTAAATTTGTTTGTGTACGTATCTCTTTCCATGCTAATTGCTAAGGCAGGCATTGTTTAATTTAGTTACCAGATTTTGAGAAAAATTTGTCGAACTGTTCATACATGAGCTGGTATAAAATTCGTCTTAAAAAAAATATTGGATTGGGCTAGCTAGGGTGTAGATTTGATATTTCGGATCGTGTGTCCAATTTCTGGTCAAGATAATGTAAGTTGCAAAATCCAAAAATCATATTGGCATTTTCAGATCAGAAGTTTTTATTTCTGAGTTTCAATCGTAGCAAAAGGTTGTTGTATTTGTTTTAACAAAGTTTTTATTTGTAACCTCAATTTCAACAATTGCGCTGCTAATCGAAAATTCAACTAACTCCTTAAAATTTGAAACGAGATCTGATAGATATTTACAGATGCCTTTTCAGAGGTGGGCACTCGGTACTTTAAAAGTACCGACGATATCGGTACTGATACTTTGCTAAAAAAGTAACGACGATAACGGTACTCGGTACCGATTTTCGGTACTTTTCATACAAAAAATTTTTCATGATTTTAAATCGATTTTTCGGCAACTGCGTAGCAAATATGTTTTGAAATTATGATTATTTATTTAGGCAAATTGCTTCAGATGTTGCAAATTGAGTCTTGGTTGCACAAAACGCGCTGTGAATAATTCCTAAATTGATTTTTTAGCGAAATTATTTCAGTTTATCGTAATAATGTAGTTTAGGCGCAACTTTTGGGGTAATTGCATAGTACGAGTACAACCAGCCGCTTACTGGATTGAGCCAAACCAAATAGCAGTAAAAATGGTATTCACTGCTTCTCTGTTTGACACTCGGCAACAAGAGATAGTGTGGAGTTTCTACCTTGAATCACGAGTGGTAGACAGGTGGCAGCAGGTGGTGATGTGCTTCCGTTCTGGCGTTTTAAAAATCAGGCAGCTAGAATAATGGTCTCTGCAAATCAGACAAAATTGCCACACGCTATTTATTAAAGCTGCCTTTTAAACGCACTAACATGTTGAAATGTGCGTCTGATAATCCCGGTCTTTGGGGCCTGAGAACGTCTTTTCCTGTCGAGAAAAGACGTTCCACAGCTGCGCTGGACGGCAAGGCAGTATTGTACTTTACAAACAGCAGCTTCAGCTTCGTATGGGTCGCAAAGGTGGCCAGTATGCTTTTAGCAGGCGTTTCATCAAGGAATGACTCTGCAATATTTGTGGCACTACCTTTGCGAATGCACTTGTCCACAAAAAAATCATCTTTCCCATCTTCGTCTGGCTCATTTTCACGAAATTTGCAGGATAGTTAGTTAACGATACGAATCAAGTGTGGACAAACTTTTCATGCTGGGTGCTCGGTGAAAGCAAAACCCCGAGTATCCAAAGATTGCTTATGTAAGCAAATTTCCATTTTTTCTCTTTCTAAATGTATTTCTTTGTGACGTCATAAAAAAGTGACATCAACTAAATGACATCAACGTTATAGCCAGTCAAAGCCCGAGCTTAGGCAGTTCCATCGCGACTAATTCTGATTTGATACGAACACCGCAAAAGAAGCTAGAGCGCAGTATATCTGGAGTAATGCAGAGGTGGAAAATGCTGCCGTCTAATGTTTAGGGGCGCAAAAAAGGGAGAAGACGGCAACGTCATCAAGCCGAGAAAATACACGTAAAATTTCAAAACAATTCCTATTATTTGACTTATTCTCACCTTCTCACCATGTCACTATTATGACGTCAAAAAAAAAACAAACTAAGGTCTGCTTTACCTTTCAAAAACTGTGGGCCACGTCACACTTAAGTGAACTTACTGTATGATATTTATGCTGTGCTACAGCAATGCCAGTCATGCCATTGTCACGGCACAGTATACAGTTGTAGGATCACTTCATTGTTAAAAATATCCATCACGTGCTGCCGTGCCAACTGCCTACGTGACTCATATTAGGCTTTGATTCAAAGATTGTCTATCCCGACGACTCACAAAGACTTTGTTACCACATGCCATTTGCGTACTGTGGTCACGGTTTAGTTGTCATAATGGATGTTGCCACTTGCCTTCAAAATAAATTTTCGCTTTTCCGCTCAAAATATGTTCAAAAAAAAGTTACCGAAATATCGTGTAAAATAGTCAAAACAATATCGGCGGTACTAAAAACGGTACTTTTTTTTAAAGTATCGTCGTTACCGATAGCGGTACTAAAAAGGTACCGCGTTGCAGTACCGCGGTACTTTTGTACCGCCGTACTGCCCACCTCTGTGCCTTTTCTATACATTTAAATTTTGGAAGCCGTTAAACACAAACTTGACTAAGTTAATGGAACATTATGAAATTCGAAAGCGATGTATTTCAGATATGACTATCAACAACCATAAACACGCTTAACGCAATTCTGAAGTTCTTTAGTTCAGTAAGTTGAATACTTTCTCGAAGTCCCCGTATACCGCGTGCGGTGTCATATTCTAGTTTCTCTGCGATAAAAGTTGCTCGTGCAGCGTGCACAGTCCCGTTACTTTTCAAGCACACCTCGTATATATCGAAGCCAAAGGTATTCTTCTTTTTTTTCATTACAACAAAATTACGGAAACGAAGCACGAAATATCATTATTATTTTTTAATCAAATTTAATATACTGCTAGAGCATTACATAAAAGTTTCAAAACTTGCCTATGTATAAACGTTAACCATTAACATGCATATTGGAATTGTGAAGTTGTTTAGTTCGGTATAGTTAGATACTTTTGCGAAGTCCCCGGATATCGCTTGCGATGTCATATTCTACTTTTTATTTTGAGTCCAAATTTTAACTTTCGAGATTTAACCATTTGCTGGTTATAAGCTGGCCAAGTTTTTGTTGCACTAAATATTGAAAAAATTGCATTTATTTTTTTTATAACAAAAGTTGCATTTATGCCCGAACATTTGAACGGTAGTGATTTACTCAAGCGATTTATTTACATATAATGCTAAATACTGTATTTGCAAACATTACACGGGGAAAAATGGCAATCTTTTGCATGGGCGTCGGCAAGGGGGGGGGGGGGCAGGGAGGGGCCTTGGCCCCCCCTGGATTTTGACACACTTTCTTTTAAACCTCCCAAATTTCAAAAATTCTTCCATTTTTAGTGGTTAATACTAAATCTATTCCTATTGGTCCCCCCTGAAAAATTTTCTGCCGACGCCCATGATCTTTTGTCAACAGTTCATCTAGCATGCTAAAACTTTGCTCCACAGTGCACGAACTTGTAAGCCTACTGTTGCATACTATATAACATTGAGACGCAGGTAATCTGTTAAATAGCTCCTTGATATGCAAATCAAAGACAATAGAACTGTATTGAAATAGTTTTAAAGCGTGTTTTGTAAATCACACTACCATTTTCCGCCATACTTAATAAAAATTGCAATAAAAAGTTGCATGCAAAAAAGAAAAAATTTTCAAAAGCTGCAATCAAAAATTCCTAAAAACAGCTTAAAAGCTTGTATTACAGTACATAAATTCTTAGTATTCAGGAAACAGTCAGAAGCTGTAAAAAAAGTTACAAAACTTGCAAAAAATAGCCCTAGTTATATGCAAATCAATCCTCAAATGCCAAATTTCGCGAACAAAAACAATGGTCTTATACGCGCTCGCACGAAGCCCCAATAACATTGAACGATTTTCAAAAGTCCAGCGACTTTATGATATCAGCCAAACTTAACACTAACCACGGCTAGAAATATGCACGCATTTTACTTCTATTCTTATTCTGAGAACGCTATTTGGCAGTGCGACCCAAAGGCCAACATATTGGATATTGTACAGTATATTGTAATTGCAGTCATTATTTAGCACAAAAGCCTTCTTAATAAAATTGTTCAAAAACTTTGAAGAACTAGCAGAAAATTTTTTCAACGTCATCAGTGATAGCTTAATTTAAAAAAAACTCGGCCATACAGCTTAAATCTAACAAAGCCATTAAGCTCAATTGCTTCTAAATGTTAGAGTAATCCCATAAGTTTTACTCTTCTACTTTTCTGTGATACCAATATCCATTGTAAAAATTCATCGTATAGTTTGAAGGTCCATTTAAGAGCAAATTGTCCAACATGGCATTACCAAGTTTGGCGTGTTTTATCTTTTTCCCTTATTAGCCTACCGCCTCCCGTACTCGTAAAATTTGATATGTCTAGCTGGAGTACTTCGTAATAAAAATTTTGAAATTTTAAGGAGCCCATTTGACTTGGTCTCCTCAACGTAGCCAACCAAATTTTGTTATCTTTAATCTTTGACTTATATTAAGTTATCCAATTGATTTTATTTGTTTAGTTTTCGTAGTTATTGGGAGGAGATGTCAATATAATAGGAGGACCCTTAGAGTATGAGATCCTCAAATTTTTTCATATTATATTTTTAGCTATCTTGAAAATTTTATTTGTCTAGCTTGAGTGGTTAAAAATTTTTGAAGGACCCGGTGGAGGAATACTCCCCAATTGCGGCACCTGAAATTAATCATATTTTATTTACCTATTCTAATATTTTTTTTTTATATTTATCTATTTTGAAAGTTTCTTGTGTCTAGCTTGAATGGTTAAAAAGTTTTAATTTTGAAGGACCCCATTTTGGTGCCCCAAATTTTGTTAAATTTAATCTTTACTTCATGTTTGCTTGCGTATCCTGAAATTGTGATGTGTCTAGCTTACGCGATTAAAAAGTTTGAATTTTGGCCTCCTCGTTTGAGGGGCACCCCCATTGAGGTATCCCGAAATTTTGTCAAATTTTATCTTTCCTTCATATTTGCTGGCTCTGAAAATTTCATTTGTCTAGAGTAAATGGTTGAAGTTTCAATTTTGGCTGCCTCGTATGGAGGGACCCCATATTTTGATACCCTCAAATTTTTGTCAAATTTTATCTTTGCTTTATATTTTCTTACCCTAAAAATTTCATGTGTCTTGCTTAAAAGATTAAAAAGTTTGAATTTTGAGGGCCCGTTTGGGAGAGAAACCCCCATCGTGGCACCCCCTATTTTTGGTAGGTTTAATTTTATTTTTAATATCTACCTATTCCGAAAATTTGATCCATCCAGCTTTAACGGTTTAAAAGTTCTAACTTTTGGAGGACCCGATTGAGGGGGATCCCCTACCTGGCGACCCCGATTATAGTTGCACAAAAGTCCTCCTGATATCTCCAATCGCTGAAACTTTGAATACAGCGCGTTTAGCGGTTTAAAAGTCAATAGCATGAAAAAAAAAAGTAACAAAAAAGAAAGAAAACAAGACAAATGGTATTGAAGTTGGGGTAACCATCAGAGGTGGAGTCCTCGAGGACACATTTTGAAGTCCTTGGCCTTGGCCTCAAAAGTCAAGTCCTTGGCCTTGGCCTCGAGGTCTCACCTTGGCCTGTCCTCACTATTTTTTGAATTGTTAAAGTTTTTTGTGGAGATCGCTTGAAAAATTTTTGTGAAGACCTTTTTTTTTTTATTTTTATTTTTTTTTTGGAGATCGCCTGAAAAATTTTTGTGAAAAACTTTTTTTTTTTTTGGAGAGCACTTGCGCTTGCGTCCTTGGTCCTTGGCCTTGGCCTCGAGCATTCCTATCCTTGGCCTCGAGAGTGTCTGTCCTCGGAAAGGCTGTCCTTGGCCTTGGCCTCGGATTTTTTTTGTGTCCTTGGCCTCGAGCCTTGTGTCCTCGACTCCACTTCTGGTAACCATGTTTCACCTTTAATAAATCATGTTTCACCTATAATTTTAGAGATGCTTAGAAGTAAACTGCAATTCACGATCACGTGACCTAGGAACCCCAAAATTGAGACACATAACGCTTTCATTAATTCTTATGCTAAGTCCAAATTTGAACTTTCTAGGTTTTATCGTTTGCTAGTTGTAAGTAAAACCAATCCTCATATTGTAAAAATTGCGAACAAAAACAAAGGTACTACGCGCTCGTATTTAAAACCCGACGGGCTGTTTCGCCAATGAAAGGATCATCAGTGGCCTTAAACATAAATCACTTATCTGGTAAAAGAATTCCTAACGTCTATTTACAAGTTTTACGGCTAAAATTCTGGTATTAAAAGTTGTGCTGGTAAGTGGTACAGTACAGTGTTGTAAGTCGGGCCGGGCTTTTCTGGTCACGTTCTTTGACAATATTTCGGGCTTAGTTCGGGCCTGAGACGTGCTTTTGTCTCATAGAAGCACAAAAATATAATCAAAATAACTTGGGAACATTACTAAATTTTTCAGACCTAACTTAACTTACGGTTTTTTTCGGGCATGATTCGGGCTTCAAGTTAGTTTTCGGGTTAGGGCCGGGTTCGGGCCTGAACTAGTCAATCAATCAATCAATCAGCATTTATTTTTGTTTAGAAAGATATTCTGCAAAATAAATAAGCATACGAAGTCAAGCAGCAAAATAAGGCAAAAAAATGAAATACAGAATAATCATTTCTGATGAGAGGTTGCGAAAAGACCATTTGCCATTTCCTGGGAAAAGCTCGAGGCTCTTTACGGGAAAGGTGAGGTCATCGAGTCTGCAACCTCTCATCTTCAGTACAAAATATTGATAGCACCTAAACAAGATCCACTCAGTATATACTAATAAAAAATAGTGCAGCGGAAATTGCTGATTGAGCAAACCATTTAACTTCAATTGAGGAGGCTTGGGCCCCCTAGCCGATGATATACTCCTATAACAGGTTATTTCTATGACAAAACAAAAATCTCTAAGAAAAATCTTCGAGTGGATTATTATTTACTGTTAAAATGTAACAAGAAACTATGCACCTACTTCCCCTACCTGGACCAAATCACTTACATTTAAAATTTAACACAAGAATGCAAGATGTTAAACGCATTTTGGACTTAAATTGCAAGTAAAAGGAGCATCAAGTAATTTCATCTTTTCAATTAGTTTTCAAATTTCAAAAATTTAGCCCTTTGAAATGGCTCTGAACACGTGCGAAATGTGATTCAACGGCTTAAAAATAGCTGTTTTTTCCAAAAAACTTACAAAAAATCGCTTAACGGCTGGGGGCTTTGCCCCCAGACCCCCTAAGCCTCTGGCGCAGACTCCTCTTTGTGATACATTTGAGATACACTAGCTTTCTCAACACGTCTCCAAAGTTAGATATTTGCCCTTTTCAACTATTACTTAAAGCCCTCTCCCTTTGCAAAATCCTGGTTAAGTGCCAACCAGCAACGATTTCAGATCTTCCATCCTATGATATCTTTGCCCCACAAAAAGTTCCTCGTTTGAAAATTTTGGATGACGTCATTGCATGTGATTTGTGGTTTGGGCCCCCCTACCAATCAAAAATTCTGGCCACGCCTATAAATTGGAGATTGTCTGAAAAACTTTTTTGAAGACCTTTTTTTTTTGGAGAACACTTGCGGTTGTGTCCTTGGTCCTTGGCCTCGAGCATTCCTGTCCTTGGCCTCGAGAGGTTCTGTCCTCGGAAAGGCTGTCCTTGGCCTTGGCCTCGGATTTTTTTTGTCTCCTTGGCCTTGGCCTCGAGCCTTGTGTCCTCGACTCCACCTCTGCTTATTACACCACTTTAACAATTCTGGAGGAGGCAACTGAATTGATACGTGGGTAATTGGGTGTAATTGTAGTAGCAACGTTATGGTTTTCAAGTATTGTTATATTCAATATTATTTCATCAAAAGTACATCAATAAAAGCATTTGCTATTTGCAAACTCCGATGCATGGTCCTATCATAGGTAAAAATTTTTTATCGGAGACCCCGCAAGAGAAACTTATCGACTAGCTACGTTTCACCAGTACCCAACGAATGTTCCCATCGACCCCCGTCAATTCGCTGCCAATGGGTTCTACTACACTGGATATCAGGACAGAGTCAAGTGTTTTTCGTAAGTGATCTATGTATAATCATTAAGTTGGTTGGACTAAACATTTGTAATCACTTGTTTTATTCATTTAAATTTCCCTTTGCCATTCCCTGTTCAACATACAGTATTAACTAAACAGTGTGAAGTCTCCACCATGTGTGGTAGACAGGTGGGCAGGTGGCAGCTTGACTTGAAGATCGAAAGGTTCCTTCGCTGTCCATCGACAAAAAGTATAGTAAGGCAGCTTCAAATAAAGCCGACCTTTCAAAAACATTTTTATGTATGGTCTATCTAGGTGAAGTTAAGCAACCGCTCGCGAAGTTTGCGACCGCTTAAACTGAATTAAATTGCTTATTCAATTGAATAGGTAAGCTTGCCAGTGAAATTTTTAAAAGCCTATTCTGCTTTCAAAAGCCAAACAAAATACTCTTTTTCGCTAGCCATCAGAACTACAGTACTATATTTGACATAATTTCTAAGTATTTTGCTGCTGAGTTTTGCGCTTTTATATGCATTAAGGCGCAAAGCAACCTCCAAACCTTCGCTAATGGTCGCTCACGTGACTTGCTCAAATTATGTCCAACATTCATCAACAATTTTGACTAAGTGAAGTTAAGCAACCGCTCGCGAAGATTGCGATCGGTTGCAACCTTTCGCAAGTTGTCGATGGCGTCAAATTTTGGTTGCCGTGTCGCTTCGCGTCCAGTGTAAACGCACCTTTAGTGCTAGTTTGTTTTAAGTTTAGTTATAATGCTCATAATATTACGCGATTGTTACAACAAATCTCTTCACATTACATATCCTATGAACACATAAATCAAGCAGTGAAAACTCGTAACAACGCAATACGTTTATCAGAATATGAAGTGTATTAAATAATGGTTGTTTTCTTGCTTATCTTAGGTGCGGTCAATGCAACGACAATTGGTTGCTAGGTGATGACGTCACTTCTTTTGAATGGCACGCAGTAGATTGTGACTTTATAAATGGAAGAGATACAACCAACGTACCAATCTGTAAGTCCTGCGATAAATTTAAATGTTTTTACTCAAAACTAATTGTAACCGTTTGTTTTCAAACACCATAAATCGGAATGATCACAAAAACTATTTTTAACTTGTTTGGGGATTTGTGAACTGTGGGGTAGTGTCTGTTTTTCAGGATCAGGCAATAATCGTGCCATAAGTGTTCCAAAATGATTAGCTGACAACCCATGATATCAGCGTGATGCGAACACGTGACAAAACAATGAAAAAGTTTGCATGGGTGAATGGTTTAGCCGAACTCGCACACCTCCAAGAAATGGCTTGATTAATCGCCCAGTTGTAATTGACCCACAACAAGAAATTGCTGAAAGAAATCGTAAAATATCCGAAGAAATGAGATTATCAAATGATGTTGCACAAGCAAGGATGATGGGGTTCGACAATGACGTCATCAAACAAGCTTTAAAAAGGTTAAATGTAATAGAATTAATCAGTGAAGCTAATGCAAACTTCATTGAAAAAGTTTTTTGTATTTTTGTGAATAGTTTGGCATGTTTTGGTACTTATTCTTTATAACTTACCTATATATTCAAAAACGTTTGTTTTGCTTCCCTTTTTTTTTTTTTTTTTTTGTCTAAACTGTGATTATTCAAGTTGAATTTCGAACATAGATGGATTTTGCACGGTTTGTCTAACCAATCAACTGCCAAAGCCACTTGTAGACTTTTTATGTTATTTCATTTGGCATTTTTGTGATAAAGTGAAAAAAGGTTTCTTGAAACAGTTTTAGTAACCGGCTGTAAATTGAACTAACGTTACTACGATGAGTGTTGCCATTTGCTTAGCGACTACTTTTTTAGGCAATATGAATCCAACAATCGTGGTTTCTCGACTTTTCAAGAACTAGTTGAGGCAATTTTATCCGTTCCGGAAACCTCTGAATCCACGGAATTCCCTGAAGAATCCTCAACAGTTGCACCTCAAGCATCGAATTCCACCCAAAAAGAACCTCTGACCCCTCTCCAAGAAATAAGAAAACTGGAGGAATCTCGCAGATGCAAGAAATGCCACCGGGAGGACGCTTGTGTGGTTTTTATGCCATGTGGACATTTGGTCTGCTGCCAAAGCTGCTCGGATCAGGTTGAGAGATGTCCCGTCTGCAGGGAGCACATTCAGGAGAGGGTTAGGTCATTTATTTCATAAAAAAGGTTATTGATAGATAGATCAGGGGTGCCCAAAGTCCGGTCGTGGACCGTTTGCGGCCTGCAATAAAATTTCTTTCGACCGGCACCCAGTTTTCACCTATTTTTTGACCCTACAGATACCCAAATGAATCACTTATTTTTATGACCCAAAATGCCCCGAAAATTGCTCGAAGGAGTTTTTTACCTAAAATACCACCAACCTATCGGCAAAAGACCGTTTTTTATTTTCGCTTTTGCTTGACTCATTGTTGACCCATGGGAATCTTTTTGAAGTCTCACTTCAAGCTCATAAAAACTTTGGGCAGTCCTGTTTTATATTTTCTTTTTCGCTGCAATAACTTAACATTTGCTAGTAATAGTTTCGAGCAACGCAATTGCAATTGGTAGGGTATTTGCTTCTTGGTAATTTCTTTAAAATGCTTTTTACAAACTGAAATGGTAAGCTAGAGTTTTGTGAAGAAAAACGTACTTGGGTCTTGGCAACTATGAGTTTTTTTTAAACTCTTTTCAACGTAATTTTAAGCAGTAACCCTAATGAGCAAGCTGATGGCATCGAGCCCTATTCTACAATAATAACAATAATAACAGAAGTTTATTTGTCGCCACTCGCGTCAAAAAACAAACAAAAAACAAAGTCAAGGATTTGACAAGCAAATTAGGTACACGAATGGAAACTGGGAGGCTGCGAAGGGACCTTCTCGGTCTTCGAGTCGAGCAGCCACCCGGATTGCTTTTTAACGGTTTAATATAGAACAGACGATTAGAAGGTCGTAACCAGGTTGAAAGCTGACCAGTTAACCGCAAATGTTCAAGATAAAATCAATTTGTTTCTTTTAGATAAGCTTGCATTAAATGTGATTTCAATTTAATTTTAAAGCGTGACTTGGGTAGATTTTGAATTTCAACTGGAATTGAGTTCCAAACTTTTACACCTTGATATTTGATACTTCGCTGAATCCTGTTACTTTTATAGCAAGGTATATATAAATTGTTGGGGTTAGAAGAAGATCTTGTTGTACGAGTGTTGACTTGACCTACCTTTGCGAAAAAATTAGAGAAGGATTGTGGAAGGGTATTATGCAAAAATCTATGTACGAATTTGGCAATTTCAAGCTTATATAAGTCGGGGAGTTTTAAAATGTTCAGTTTTGAATTGTATGGAGTAGCCCTATCGAGGTAATTTCCTCCACCGATTAGTTTAACCGCTTTATTTTGTAATATGTTAAGTTTTTCTATGTAAGAAGGGAAAGTTGAACCCCAGGCAACTAGTCCGTAAATCAAATAAGGATGAACCATAGCATAATATAATTTTAGAAGCGCATTTTGAGGTAATACTGGTTTTAGTTTAAACAATATAGCTAAGGACCTAGACAATTTATTTTCAATAACTTCAATGTGCTTGCGAAAGTTCAGGTTCAAGTCAAGATTGATTCCTAGATATTTAACACTATTTTCAGCCCTAATAACGGTTCCATTAAGTTTAATAAAGAAGTCAGTTACATTTTTGTTCGATTTTGGAGAAATTGCAAGAATGTGACATTTTTGTGGATTGATGGTCAATTTGTTAGAGTTACACCATTTATTTAAACAGGAGGTCTGAGAGTTTAAATCATTTTGTAGGGTCAAGAGGTTTGAATTTTTTAACATAAGGCAGGTGTCGTCGGCAAAAAGTGTTGTAGAACCCAGGACAGCATTAGGTAAGTCGTTTATATAAATCAAGAAAAGTAAAGGACCAAGCGTTGAACCTTGAGATACGCCGAAGCTATTATGCTGTAAATCTGAATTGACACCATTAATTGAAACAAATTGTTTTCTTTCCAGGAACGATTTTATTAGTTGAAGACTTGGACCACGGATACCATAATGCTGTAGTTTAGCAAGAAGAATTTGGTGACAGACTGTATCAAATGCTTTCGTTAAATCAAGAAACAGTATTCCCGTATAATTGTTTGCATTGATATTGTCGTAAGTGGCCGTTAAAAGTTCTAAGATTGCATGAATAGTAGAAATATTTTTTTGAAACCCATATTGTTGTGGGGCTAGGACATTATTTTTTGATAAGAAAGAAAAAACTCGTTTATATATCATTTTTTCAATTACTTTTGATATGCAAGTCAAAATTGAGATCGGCCTAAAGTTGCTTGGATTATCTTTTTTCCCTTTTTTGTGAATGGGAATAACTTTAGCAATTTTGCAGTTATCAGGAAAAATTCCATTTAAAAAAGCATAATCAATTAAAAAGCATAGGTAAGGAGCAATGATGGGTGCAGCCACTTTCAGAAAATAAGCAGGAATGTTGTCATAACCTACAGCTTTGTTCGCGTTGAGGGAACCAATGCAGGTAATAATTTCATTAACTGTTGGAGGTTCAAAAAAAATAGAATTTGGAACACGATGTCTTAAATATAACGAGTAGTCTACTGTTTGAAACAAAGAAACTTTTTTAGCTAAATCTTCCCCAACAGAGCAGAAGAAATTATTGAATTGATTCGCTTTTTGGAATAGTTTGGTCGGATCGTAGTTTTGTCCATTAAACATTTTTTTTGATGTGTCAGTATTGGGTAAGAGTGATTTTAAAGTTTCCCAGGTTTTTTTTTTGATTTCCACTATGGTTCAGCAGTTCCTTTTCGTAATAAAGATGTTTGGCGCGGGTTTTCATTTTTGTCAATTTGTTCGAAAATTTCTTATAAAATATCTTTTGCTCGGGATTTCCATTTAAAAAATGAGTTTTATACAATTTGCGTTTCATATTAATAGAACTCAGAAGATCTGTTGTCAACCAAGGTTTTTTCTGCAGTCTTTTTTGCTTTCGAGAGACCTTTTTTAAAGGGGCATGTTTGTTGACAACTTGCCATATTTGGTCTACAAACATGTTAAATATTTCATTAAAGTTTTCGTTAGTTATAGAGGGTAATTGGATGAAAAAATCATTTAAGTTATTGTTCATATTATCATTGAAAACATTCGGATTAAATTTTGATTTATCGCCATAAAAAGATTGTCTAGACTCCGATTTTCGAGAAGATCGTATCGCGTCAATTTGACATAATATAGGGTAGTGGTCACTAATTTCAATTGTCTTCACGATACCAGGAATGATGCAGTGTTCATAATCATTAGTTATTATGTGATCTATAATTGTTGCCGAGTTATCCGTTATTCTAGTTGGTTTTGTAATAAGAGGAAAAGCGCCACAAGAAAGCAACATATTCAGAAATCTTTTAGCTGATGGGGATCGATTAATTGAGGAAGAATTAATGTTTAAATCCCCCAGAATATAAAAAGTTGAGTTATTATTACTAAATTTAGTCAAGCAAGTTGACAATTCTTCAATGAAGACATCAACGTCACTTGTAGTAGGGTGTCTATAAATGATCCCCACTGTATAAGAAGGTGCTTGATTGTTATCAGAGACAGAGATCCACAAAGATTCAGCGTTGGCTAATTCATATTGCTCTGAGGAAACTTCGAATTTCACACTATCATGAATGTACATTGCAACGCCTCCTGCATTGGTTTTGCTGTTTGCATGAATAAAGCTGTAGTTATTTAATTCAATATTAATGAGAGGTTCATGCTTAATGCGGGTTTCAGACAAACAGATAATGTGAGGAGGTTGGTTTAGTGAGTCAATAAATTCGTAAAACAAGTCAAAATTTTTATGCAATGAGCGCACATTGACATGAAGTAATAACAAAGTATTTTTGGGTTCAGGGTTTAAAGTTTTACAACTAGAATCAAGATATTCACATTTTCTAATTTTGCTTGTTAAATCGCTAAAAATATTGTCAGTAAGTTCGTCCTGGTCACGAAAAAAGGGAGTGGCTGCCCGACTCAAACAAAGGAAATCCTGCAGATCTCCATCATCAGAGCTTGCAAGCGCCATTGATATTGATAAGCTAGAGAAACGGAAGAATCACAGTAGATCAAATTACAGCGAGCACACGCGGCTGCACACTTATAAAACATTGGAACTAAACCGGCAGTCAGTAACAGCCACTGTCTGTACACATGTCCACCTTTAGCACCGATTCATTGTGTTTCGTATCCGCTCATAAACTGTAAGGGGAAAAAAAAAAGGCAAGCTTATAGTTACTAGAAATAATTTATAATCAGGCTCAAAAAGGTGGGCATGTTAAGCGGCGTGAACAAAAATCAGCGTGAAATGAGCACTGGGCACTATGAGAAAGCACATGTGTACACTAAAACGTTAAAAAAAAACAAAAAAACAAGACAAATCAGACATCACGATAGATTATCGTCAAATCAATGCACAGGTAAGAGTCAAACTCATAGCTGCCAACGTTCTATTCACCCCATCTGCACTAAACAAACATAACAAATAGACGGGTTAGAAAAAAAAAAAAAATTTAGCGAGAGCTAGGATCGACTTTATTGTCATTTATGAAAAGGCAGTAAGATCCATTTGATACTCCCCATCTGGTTCTATCACCAGCTTCACGAGCCTCTTTGAATTTGGACATTAAATTCATTTTCTGTTCATAAAATTTCTGCGGCAAGTGTTCTGCAACAAATACTTTCTTAGGCTTCATTGTTTCTGTTTTGTAGTTTGTCCTAGCTTCGTGGTCAATCCGTTTCAATGCTTCATTATAGGGTTTCAGATGCTTTCAGATTATAGGGTTTCAGATGCTTAATTGTTACATACAACTCTAGATGCAGTTTTACGCTTAAAACGTATTTCAAAGTGTTCATTCTTATGCAACGTGTTAGACGACTTTCAAGGTTGCAATGAGGTGCTATTTGTAGTTCAATATTGATCTTAAAAGGTTGTATTGCTTTAACAAAGTGACGTAGTCTCATTAGCAAGATTGATTATTATTTGAACAAGGTAACATTTATTTTTTACTTGAAAACTAAAATAGTGGGTTTTGTTATTCTTTTATGTTTTTTCACTGGCATAATGACACCAATATACTGTAAATATAAAAAATAGCCGCTATAGTCACTGTTTGCAACTTCTTCAATAGAGCATTGGATTATGTGCTAATACCTTGGTACGGAATCGAAAACGAAGCGTATTTTAATGCACTAGCACCTGTTTTTTGATTTTGAAGGTGCGCCAAACTTAGTAGGAAATCTATTTTGCGGTGTGAAAACATTTTACTTGAATTAACTTGGATTGTTTTTTGTATTTTAGTGAGATTAAACCCTGCATTTTTTGTATTTGTCTTTTCCATTTATGCTGTTCATAAATTTTTTGCTTTTTTATAACTTTCTTGTGTACATAAATGATTGTGTAATTGTGATATAAGACTGTATTAATTGACGTAATCTTTTTGTGTAATACTATCACTTACATAACACTGATTGTCACAGTTTAATTGGATGAAAAACAAATTTTAGAAGTCATTAATTTGTTCATTTACTGTTGAACAAGTTGCATAACAGAGTTGAACAAGCTAATATTACACAAAGGAATTGTGTAGTAATATTAGCTTGTTCAAGTTAATTAATTTTTTTGCTTTGTGTTACTGCTTCAGCCAAGTTAATTGCTGTTATCCAAATTTTTGAAAACAAAAAACTGCACTTACTAAAATTTTTGCGTACAAATGCGAACATGTTTTGCTTTTATTTAATGCTAAGTTCTACTAAAACTGCTTTTGAATTCAAAATTAGCTTTCGAAGGCCGTAAATAGTTGAACTAAAAAGTTGACCGCACAAAACTTTCCTCTACTCTGTGTAGAGTTCGCAGACAAATTTCCGTTTCCGGTATTAAATCCCCTCGTGTGTTGACGCTTCTTTAGGCAGGATGTAAAAAAACTTATGTTTGTCCGTAGACCATAAAAATTAGCAATGTAAATTTTGATAATTAAAAATAGCGAAAGAGGTAGACATTTCCCTGGCTTTGGTCAAATCCTTTTTTTGATGTCACGAACCATTAGTACCCATTCGTCATTCTACTGTAGACTGAAAAGACCAAAGTTTAAAATCTACAATTTTAACTCAAGCAGCTCCAAATAGTTGTTTTTCTCCTCCCGTACAGCTTGGTCATGTTTGAGTAGATTGTTGGCTTCATATACTGCCGAAAGAATATTTTCCTCTTTTTAACTACTGTATTTTTTTCAATTTTGCAAAGTTTCCTTCTTCTGCTTTGTTGCTATTTTTTAAATTTTTAGGTTTTTTGATATTTCATTTGTTAAAAAATCAGAAAACATGAAATAAAAAAAATATACATAAAAACATAAAAATTAAAAGAAACAAAATTTTTAGATTAGCTTCTTTTTCTTTTTATTTATATTTTTCGTACATTACGACAATATAATACACCATGTTAGTGCCAAGGTGCAGTGCAAATTACGAACTTTTAGAAAATCTTTCTTAGAGGGGAGCATCTAGTTAGGACTACGTACAAAAGGCAAAAAAAGCATCTAAAATATATTGTCACCGAATTTCAGCCTTCTATGATCTGTCATTTCCCGAAATATTTTATTTAAGGTAATTAAATCTTCACTGCAGTTCTACCTCTTAAAACCTAATATTTAAGGTAAGTTTCACAAGAATTTTAAAAGAGCATAATTGCAAGGCTTCACCAGTAGATGTCTGGGTCAACGTTGCAAACTAAATGCTTAGGAAAGTTAAGTAAGAGTCCAAAGCATCAAAATTTATATTTTTACAGGCTACACTACAGAATATATCTCTAACGTTAAAATAATTTATCTCGAAAACGACTGGTCATAAAATGCTGAAATTTGGAGAAAAAATGTTTTAAAGGTTCCTTTATCTTTCAGTCATATTTCTAGCTGGATGCTTCACCCACTTTAACTGAACATCTGCAGTTGTTTGTGTTATGTTTTGCTATGTCCGTATCATTTGTCAATGACAGTGTTATTGTAATGCCAATCTCTTCAATGCAATGGAAATGGAATATGTTTCAATGCTGCGTCCTGCTATGCTTCCTTTTTTTCTTAGGCAATAATTGCAAATTCCGGTGACGTCCAACTATTAGTGGTATACAATAGTGATATTGCTACACAATACACATACTAAAAATTATTCTTTTTGATCTTCATTACATTAACTATAAAAAAAAACTTTTCTAATCTAACACAGTACAAGTCAAAAATTAAAAAAATTTTAAACCCTACAGTCTGTTTCACTCGTAATCGGGGTCATCAGGGGTGTCTTGCTCAATTAGAAGTTTTTATTTTTATTTTTGACGTGTACTGTATTATGATGCGATATTCGCTCTGGCCTACGATGTCGAGCACTTTTTTGAATCGGATAATTTCAAATTTCACTCATAAAAAATGTTTTATGCAACGACTAAGTCTAATATTTTAGAAATAACGTCTTATGTTAAGTCTAATATTTTACAAAGTCTAATTGTTTTAGAAATAACGTCTTCAATAAAACTTAGAAGCCATGTTGTCAGAGGTGGAGTCCTCGAGGACACATTTTGAAGTCCTTGGCCTTGGCCTCGAAGCCTCAAGTCCTCGAAAATTGCCCTGTCCTCGGCTCTAGGACAGCACTATTTTTTGCGTTGTTAAAAATTTGTGGAGCGCCTGAAAAATTCTTTGGAAAACGTATTTTGCTTGAGATCGCGTGAAAAAATTTTGTGAAGATCTTTTTTTTTTGAGAACACTTGCGCTTGTATCCTTGGTCCTTGGCCTTGGTCTCGAGTATTCCTGTCCTTGGCCTCGAGAGGTTCTGTCCTCGGTAGAGCTGTCCTTGGCCTTGGCCTCGGATTTTTTTGTGTCCTTGGCCTTGGCCTCGAGCCTTGTGTCCTCGACTCCACCTCTGTATATTGTTTTTGTTTCATTGCGCAATTTTGATTATGAGGTAAAATAGACACTCCTTATTTTCTCGTGTTTGATGTCACTCTTTATTAAATGTTACAAATTCTTATATTTTACTTATGTTTTGATATAATTTTGAAAGTTGAATCTCATCTACGGCGGCAATTTGACTTCATCTTTATCATCTAAATTGTAATATCTTGTTTTGATAAAGATTCTGCCAATCAGTAAACAAACAATATTGTTTATTGTTTTGTTTGCAGATACAGTTATTTTTTTAGTTACTGAAGATGGCTACTCGACAAAATCGATTTTACTTAAATATTTTATCTTCAAAAAAACATTTCGTTTTACTGATTGGCATACAGTATTCTTCATCAAAACAGCATACTACAATAATATCTATATATTGTGCCATAACGTGGCGGATTTTTGTTCCTTGATTATTACTCGAATTTGAACAACGTCATACTTTCGGATACTCTACCTTTTGATATAAGGTTTTGCGATGGTGTTGATGAAAAATTTCAACACTATTTCGCCATAGATAATGCCTGTTGCGTGACCAGTTGACCACAGCTTGAACCATTATTATGTTAGAAAAGTTTTTTATAACAACCAAGGTATCTTTTACGACGAAATAGTTTTTTTTTCTTATCCAGCAAAAACGTTGTTGAGTGCTATTTGTATAATAGCTAAAAAAAATTAAAGTATTGTGTCAAGAGATTGCAGTTGTTTCTATCTTTTTTTTTTGCTGTTTTTGTTGCGGCAATATAATGCAAAGATTCAATTCAGTGACAAATGTATGATCGAACGAAGAATTTCGTACATCAAATCATTTACTATCTTTTTTTTGGTTTTATAATGTTACAGGACGTCCCAAAATTATGCCTTAAAAATTCTATTTGAGTAAGATACCCCCTCCTAAAGAGGCGAAAGATGAAACGGGATGTTGGGAGTCTTAATTGCAGTTGGTGATGAAAAATTATATGAACTATGGATAAATCGAGTAGCAACCCTAAAAAAGCAATGTCCGGACTAGATTGGACGCTGTGTGAGAGCAGCTGGTATTTGCAATCATCTTTATTTTACCTCTTGCTTAATTGACGTATGTTCTGATCTAGACGCTGCGGACAAAATGTATTCAATTTGGAATGGTTTTTAGTTTTACAATGTTTCGGGACGTCTTGTAGTTGCTGTAAATAATGCCTTGTGATAAATTGTTTGCTTTCATAACTTTTGAATATGAATTAATACACTTTAGCTGGTACTTTTTTTGTATCTTTGGGTTATGAATCTTTTCGCCAATGTTCTTGACTGTTCCAATAAATTTTTAAAAGTTCATCGCAACAAATGACTGCGTCGGTGTGGGGCTAATTTGTAGCGAAGCAACGGGGGTAGACAGCATTTGAAGTAATCCTAGATTTGTGAGGCTTCAGACTTTTTAGAGTGACGCTGGTGTGATCTTCGCGGCTTCTGTTGGGGTATCTCGTTTTCCATTTCATTGCTACACTTTAATCAATAAATTACACTTACACACTGCATGATTGACTAAGTTCATAGGTGGCTGCTCGACGTGATGACCGAAAGGTCCCTTCGCAGCTTCCTGTGACACAAATCAACTACCTATTTTTTGTGGGTTATGTGTTCGTTTGTGTTGAATACAGTAAACATGACTATGACGTAGGAAGGTAGCTGTGTTAAAAAGTGTGATGATGAGCGAATGATTGAGTAAACTCAACCTCACGCAGTGGGTAGAGTTTTATTTTAAGTTTCGTCAACTTACTATGTCCATAATTCAAAATCTTGTCGCTTGCGCAAAAGTCGCTTTAGACCTCAAGATTATTTAGAACTCAAACCGCTTTACAAACCGAACTTTGAAGCTTTGCCATTTGTTTACGTGAACTTTGTACGTATACTGTCGCATAGATTTGACGCTAAAAATCAAGGTTGATGGAGTAATCAAACCATAGTTTCAAATTACATTATTTGTGGTTGTGCAATGGCTGATGACGTTCAAAATGATGACGTTGATAATGACGTCACCAAAAATTATTTTCGTGAAATATTTCATTAGCCAATGTAAGCACCATTAAAATGATCGTTTCTGATAACTTCATTTATTTTTTGCCGTCTGTCAATAATGAAATGGCATTGTTGGTGACGTCGTTTAAAATGTATGAAGCGAATATAATCTGAATCAAAAGAATGCATCAAAAAAGCATATATATACACAAGTTGTAAGCATAAGTTTTAAATCATACGACACGGCAGAGTTGTAAACGGGCCGGCAAGTACGAGCACCAAACCGGCCAAAACCCGAAATCAAACCAAACCTGAAAAGGAATTTGAAGTTAAAACCAGGCCAGAAAAAGCCAGAAAATTTGGTTAGATGTATAAACGTGTACGATTATTGCTTGCAATAAAACTGCTTATTGCAGATAAATTGTGACGTAATCATAACAACTGCGCAATAATCGCATTGATGCTCAAACGAAATTCAGTGCTGCAAGTTTTTTTTTTGCTAATTACGCTTGAATAGCATTTAAAAAGGAAAATCCAAGGCAAGTACAGTACGTATATTACGCCCGACATTTTGTCAATCTTAAGCCTGAACCCCTCGACTTAATACTTTGCGACACAATTTTAATTTTTTCTATTAAATTTCTTCGATAGAGCGCGCGCAGTTCAGTGGCACTACTGCGATCTTCCAAAGAACATTGTAAAGTATTAAGCAAAATACAGGGTTTAATTTTTTTTTGCTTTTGCTTTAAAAACAACTACAACAATCAGTGTTTTTCTAATTTCAACAATTTTTTTTGAAGTATTATTCAAACAAACATTACGTCAGCAATTATGTTTTCCAAATTCCGTGACCTGATAAAATTCATTTAATTTGATTCACAATGATTTCGGCTTTCTTCTACAGCGGATTTTTATTTATTTTTAAGTGTTTACCAGGTCATAGTGACCCGAAATAAGTATTTAGGACTTTTTTGTGTACGCAACAACTCCAGTTCGTCATAATTCGATGATTATATGAATTTTATTTCATTTACGGAGTAAATGCGACACGTTGCCTTATTATGCGAAAAAAGGTTAGACGTGCGACGTTTAGTGTTAAAAAAAACAACATAAATTACATCTGATTTGCAACTTTAATCCTAACTTTAACCATAGTGTAAACTTAACCTTGGCCTATTGGTATATGCAGACATGGGCACGATCTTGATCTTCAAGATCAGATCGTGATCTTAAAGATCAAAATCGTGATTTGATCTTGATCTTCAAGATCAAATTATTCTAATGATTCGATCTTGATTTTGAAAGTCACATTTTTTGAGTCATCTCGATCTTAAAGATCAAGATCAGTTTGATTTTGAAATGTCGCGTAGGGCAAACATCGCCGAGCCAGGTTATGTGATATTTTAAAGCTATTTCATGGCTTCGACACAGAATGGAGTCTAAACTGGAGAAAGTGATCCGTATTTGCCTTGGTGCAGGCTGGACAGGTGCGAACCAGTACGGCAGTACTCAACCTGCTAACTTGAGGAAAAAATTCATCACAAATCAGCTTTGTTAGCAACGGAATATTTGCAGGCTTGGGGCATCCTATCGACAATAGCACTCTTTTTTTGCACACCATTAACAGATTACCAATAGTAAAGAAAATATCCAGGAACTAATACTGAAAAAACAAGTGCTGGTAGTGGTAGCAGTGTCAGTACAGGTAGTAGCCTAGGCAGACATGGGCACGATCTTCATCTTCAAGATCGTGATCTGATCCTGATCTTCAAGATCACATTATTTTAATCATCTGATCTTGATCTTAAAGATCAAATTTTTTGGATGATCTGATTTTGATCTTCAAGATCACCAAAAGGTGGTGATCTATATGTTATTCTGGCTCTAACCTTAACCCTTATACTGTACAACCCTTATAGTCTTAATCAGCCGCGCAACCAAAATTTTACTAAAAGTGATTAAACTATGTAGAAGCTAAAATCTTTCTGTTCCAAAAATGTCTCAATCAGGCGGCGCTTGGAAGAAACTAATGAAACTCAAGCGTTTTGCAGACGGAGGTCAGGGGAGCGAATCCCTCAACAGTGAGGCAAGTTTTGTCATTTTTTGAAAAATTGGCGTTTTATCACGATTTGGATCACGTTTAACACGTTTGTAGTGCCATTTGAATAAAATAAATTGCTTATATTTGGAACCCATTAGCAAAAGTAAAATGCCCAGCCCCCGCAATTTCCCCTTTACTGACAAGTCCAGTCCAAACTGCGTTTTAATTTTTGTATTTTGGGTTAAAATTTTTAAGTGACTTGGTTGATAGGGGTCTGCAGCTGCTTTCACCCATTTCTAGATGGGCTAATGGTCTTTACCCTAACTCTAAACCTTGTTCTATCTTCGCTTCTTTACTGTCTAAGTGTATAGAAACGTTATAATCCCCATTTATTGCCATCTTGAAAATTTCACCTAATTTTATGGATACAATTACGAGGCAATCACAAAAAGAACAACAAAAATAGGTGTTCCAATTGAGTTTATAATCATATGATTCACAAATAGGTCGCCAATAGTGAATTCTAAATATATGTTCGTCATTTCGTAGCTCATTTGGTAGAGGATCTGGCTCATGCATGTGATTAATGGATGAATCAGTTTCGTAGTTTTCATCGAATTAAAATCTGAATTTACTTTTCAAAATTAGGTCTCCGAAAAATAGTTACGAGACCAATTTTTTATGTTTATGAAGTTTAAAAATGTACTGTACTTATAGCCGTTGGAGGCGGGGGGCAGGGGGGGCGGTCGCCCCCCCAATCGGTTCGAAACGTCGAAAAACGTCGAAAATTTGGGCAAATAGTCTATTTATTTGGGCAGCTATTCTGTTTATTTGGGCACATGATTGGCAAAAAAACGTCTCAGTTTCAGTGATGACCTTTTTTTTTTTTTTTTTGGAGAACACCTGAATTTGGACAGAAAAACCATTCAAATTTCTGTGAAGACCTTTTTTTTTTTTTTTGGAGAACACCTCGATTTGGACAGAAAAACCGTCTCAATTTTGTCAGAAAAAGGCAAGTTATTTTTCGGGCAGAAGTTTGTTGCCCCCCCAAATCATTTTGAGCTCCTACGGCCATGACTGTACCCCTTGATTTTTGTGGCTTTCAACTGACTACATCCAAGAGTTAGATAAGCGTGCAAAGAAAACAATGCAGTTACGTCGGTTCCAAACAAAACAAAGCAAACAATGAACTGAATGAATCATTAAATGAAATCAACACAAACGTCGCAAAATATTTATATACCTCAGAGAAAGGGAATTTCCCATGGGGTTTTCCGAGACAATTATGGCGCAGTCACGGGACCGCTTATTCAGGATGACTTGACACATTTTGAATTGTTTTGGCAAGAATTTTTTATTCTGGTTACTGGGTCATAGGTTGTATAAGACATAAATACAACTTTCACAATGGAAAAATACTGGTACTTTTGTGCCTACTATATTTTTATTGTTATTTTGTAAAATTTCGTTGAAATTGTTAGCTTGACCTCGCTCTGACAATAACAAAGAATCTCTTCGATATTTTGTGTGCTGCATGATATATAATTTAAAGTAAGTTTATTAGTTCAAGTGGTTGGTCAAAACAATTTAGGCTTGTTTTAATTTTTTCTTCACAACAGTATTCTGCTGTAAAATGCAAATACAAACGGAAAGATTGACAGTTCTAAGAATGAGGGCGTAAAAGTTATCGCACACGAGATGCTGTAAAGATTAGAAAGTACAGTCAATGAGGCAGTTTTCGTTTTACTTGTTTTGAGAATACATTGCTGAAAGAAGACAGGCGGCTCGGGAAAGATGTGTAACGAGTAGCTGTGAACTAAAGATTTACTGATATTTCCGGTTCGGCCAGAAATTTTGGTTTCGTTTTCGTTACGGGCCTGTTCTCGCTAATTCTGGCCATAAATTTTTATTAATATATTTTTTTACAATTTCACTACTTATGAAGTAAAAAATCGTCTTTGTACTATGAACAAGAAGCGCCTATTATTTAACATTATATTTTGAAAGGCTATAGACTTTATTTCACCGAATATTTTTATCTATTTTTTTATAAATTCAGTACCATTTTTAACCCAAGCTCAAATCCTTACTCTAAAACTAACCCCAAATCTCACCCTAACTGTGATGAAAACATATTAAAATTTTGGTTGAGCTGGATTATTGTTGGCAGTAGGTGAACTTCGGTACCGGCCTGAACCAACCGCAGTGCATGTCCGTTACGAAACCATATGTTGCATGGCATCAACTGAGTTACACAGCTTTTATAAAAATACGCAATTGTTTCGGTGGCGCCATTGGCAATAATTCGTCTAGAATGACCAGACCGAAAATCAAACCACAAGCCATTTACTTAATACACAAGCGCTTTTCTAATTTCCACCCATATCTTTGATAAGTTCAAGTTTAAATGTATTTGATTATAGAAAGTTTTACATGATTAGATTTGCCAATTTATTTTTCGCAACAAAGCGCAAAAAGGTGTGATATTGAGTTTTTAAGGCAGGTGTTTTGTTAAAGGTCTCCGGAAAAATGCAATAGCGCTATCCAGGATTGGTAACTCTACACTCAGAACGTCAGTTTAATGGGACCCTGAAGCACGCTGATTACATATATTGCCAAAGGTGAGTATATGCCTGGGATTATGTAATTTTGAACAAGAGTATGCGTAGTATTATACGTCATACTTTGGATAAGTCCAAACAAAAGCGACTACGAAATATATTTTTAATTATTTCAGGTGAAGGAATATCTTCGTAACAATATCAAAATTTTTATCAAATTAAACATTCTATATGAGAAGAAAAGTTTATTTAGCACAAACGTAACTGCAATAACGAAAACATTTCTTACGTGTAGGAAGCTTCGAAATGACTAAATTTATTTGATCTCAAGTTGAGCAAGTCCCACAAGAGAAAAACAAGATGTTTTAAGAACTTTTTCATATTCAACATGGATAAAATTAATGCAAAAATGGTATCTCGAAAAACAAAATTTTCTACAATAACATCATCATCATCATTGTCAAATTAATTTTACTCAAGAACAAAGCATGCTAGTTGAATTGACCAAATGGTACTTTTGGAAGTACCATTTGGTCCCGCACTTGAAGGGACGACTTTTGTAGGACCACGATTTTGAAATAAATCTGCTTTTAGTTGTTTTATTTTTCGCCGAAGTATTATGCATCAACATTTCATGCGTGTGCCAATGCTATAGTATTATAAAATCCTAAACGCGCATTCAAAATTTACAAATAATAAACGAGGAAATAAAGATTTAATATGGAGCAGCCATTTACATGTGCCACCCATTTGAAAGGCTGAAAAATTGAACCCCAGAGTTTTTCGTGGCCTATAAGCCCTGCTAACCGATATCAGGATTCCCCTTTGACATTTTTTTAATCCGAAGGTTTTCCTTTTTCAAGTGTACTTTAACCGGTATTGCACTGGTGTTGCAAAACACCGGCATTTATTGTCAATTTATCATCAAAGCAAATCGACATTTCGACATAAAGGTTATTTTTAAACCAACAAGCTTAAATGTGACGAAAAAACATTTCGTCATTTTCCGGACGTTGCGCAAGACTTGCACAAAAGTAATATTGATGCACTAGCGCTTTGTAACGGCAAAAAAGCATAATATAATTCACGTTAAGTGGCATTGTTGCTCTTTATTCAATATTTCAAATATCGGTGCTGTTCTGCATATATTAAAAAGAAAAATCGCGAAGTTAGGGCTGCAATTTTGGCAACTTTACGAATTCATTTAGATGTATCTGTTGCATGAAAAAAGCACTATTTTTCAGTTTTTCACAGCAAAATAATCATGAACTTCCTAGAATGGTGTGACTAAAAGTTCATTTAGAACTTCCTAGAATGGTGTGACTAAAAGTTCATTAAAATACACCACTTCATTTATCATCTTACTATGTGTCTATGTTGCAGCTAACTATATTTTATTAATTGAATTCTCGAACGCTTTCGGCGTTTTACACCGCGCCCTCATCAGGAAACCAAAAATATGGTAAAATTTTGAATTACCTAACCGTAAAATGACAGTTTACTCAGATGCACTTCGTATAGTCAAAATTGTTGTACGATGAGAAAAAAGTTTCTAACTTTGTTTCAGTTTGTCTAAAAGTGGATTTATTTTACGACTTTTACTATATTTTTAGTTTCCTGATGAGGGCGCTGTGTAAAACACCGAAAACGTTCGAGAAATCCATTAATGAAATATGAAGTTAGCCTAGCCTAGTTAGCTGTAACATAGATGATAAATGGAGGGGTGTTTTTAAGCTTTGCAGCAATATGGTTTCTGAAAGTTACCTCTCGACCGAAACTATATAAAAGTTAAAAGCTAATAAAACGGTTACGACATTACATACTTTTTGTGAGCCATCACTGCAATAGATTTTGGTATCAATTTTGTATCAATTATGCATCATAATTGCCTAATCATGCTACTTGGTTTGGTAAAGCGTTTCAGCAAAATTTGCTCCATTTTCATGGTGAACAGGCTGAGTTATTAAGGTTATAGTGAATTCACAAAGCGTTTCATGCGATTCACAGCTACAACGCACTTCAAGCCAATCTAAATTCTTCATCGTTTGACAAGGTTTCACGTTTATTTTGAGGTTGACGTAACGGCATGCCTAACACAAAAGTTTTTCATCACTTCAATAACAAACTTGACACTAACCGATCAATTTTCTATCATACAATTCATTAATGCTTATTAAACTAATGATGACATTCAGTATAATCAATATGCACAGATAATAACTGCAAAAGGAGACAGATATTTTTTCATGTGAAACTTATTTTCCACTATATACTGTACAATATGCATATATGCAATAGTTTTATAGAACATGGTGGTATAGAAGATATAGTACACGTTTTAATATTGTACAAAAATTGCTAAAAGTATGTACACAGTGTTATAAAAAAGCAAAATAAAAAAAAATCATGCATAATTTTATGACTTTTAATGTTTTACATCTTTTTTTCATACTTTTCTGCAACTTTAGAGCAAGCATAGTCAAAATTTAAATAATTCAAGAAAACAAGAAACACAGAAAAAAAATTAACAGAAACACAAACAAATGCAAGAATTCATTTGATCTACATAACAATGTAAAAAAACGTCATTAAATTAACGACATTGCCACTATGTGGTTCATAACTTATATTAAACCAAACAAAGCAACAAATAGATATTTACAATTTAACCTCAGCATAATAAAGTTTTATAAAGTTGTCCCAACTGAATTTATACTGCTTCAACAACTTTATGAAGAATGTAACAACTATTTACGACGAAATGCTAATGAGAGTGTATGCCTAACAACTTTCGAGTAAAAAAGGAATCCAATGATAGAAAACAGGTCTTAAAAACCATTTGAAAAGACACAGATAAACACTGCAAAATACATGTATAAATTGCAGCACAATGCAAGCAAAATAAAAACGCTACGCTGTTGATCATATGCACAAAGCAATAACATGAAATTTGCATCGTTTAAAACAAACATAACATCACAGTTACGAAATGTAGGACCTCACTCTCTCCCTGATTGCTTCCTTGCAAATGGGACACCTTCGTATTTGCTCCGAGCAGCTCACACAGCAGACCAAGTGCCCACATGGGATGAAAACAATACAGGCATCTTCCCGTTGGCATCTCTTACACTTCCGCGATTCTTCCAGTTTCCTCATCTGCTCAGCCGGAGTCAAAGATGATTCTTGGGTTGGGTTTAAAGGTTGGGGTTCAATTGTTAACTCCTCGCCGGATTGGACGGATACTGAATTTTCGGAAATGGATAAAATTGCTTCCACAAGGTCATGGAAGTTTGAAAAACTCCGGTTGTGGTTTTCGTATTGCCTGAAAACAATTTGAAACGTTTGCCTCTAGGTTGGAAAATCACATCATAAAAAACTACTTTAACTTCAAAGAAAGAAGTAAGCTTCAATCCACATCAAAAAATCTGAACCTATGCTCATATCAGACAACGGCATAGATGTTAAATTCATCGTAAAAAGGCCAAATACTATAAATTGGCTGTGGCAAAAAACATACAGCTCCAAGCAAAATTGAACTATTAAAATACTAACATTTTCAAAGCTTGTTTGATGACGTCATTGTCGAACCCCATCATTCTTGCTTGTTGTACATCATTTGATGATCTCATTTCTTCGGATATTTTGCGATTTCTTTCAGCAATTTCTTGTTGTGGGTCAATTACAACTGGGTGATTAATCAAGCCATTTCTTGGAGGTGTGCGACTCCTTTGACTCTGTCCTGAATAAAGAGTTCGAACGACAGACTGCGCTGCTTGGCCAGAGGACGGATTGTAAAGATTCGGTCGTCGTAATCCTTGGTTTCTCAATACAATTTGGTGGACATAATCCGGGCCTTTCTGCTGGAGAATGAACTCACAAAGGGGAAACCATTTGGCGTGCTCCTCCATAGGATCGTCATCCCGCTCCCAGTTCTGCAATCCTCCATTACAATACCAGCATTTGACGCGGTCTCTTTCGCCGAGGTAATACATGCCAGCATCAACGATTTGCTGCGGAGTGGCACGGATTCGGTGAGCAGGCCAGATGCTGGAGTTGTCGAGGAAAGTTTGCAAGCGAGCTTCGCTACTCCGCATGTGCGGATTCACCGGATGGAGGCATGGAAAGATGCTGCGAAGATTTTCTGTAGGTTGCTGATTTTCACCAATAGTTGGAGGAGCATCTGGAGGGGGAATTCTTAATGGTTGAGGTCTTAAATGGTTGGAGCACTGAGCAGTTTGCCGAGCCATTGGAGGAGAATCGTTATGACGTAAAAGATCTTGAGAAGCATTTTGAGATAATAGTACTTCACCAGCAGAGGGAGCTCTTGAAGTTGATTGTTCTTCATTGTTAGGTGAGGTATTGTTGCAAACAATTGCAGATTGTCGCTGTGCAGATTGGTGTTGACGTAATACAGCCACTAAAATGTAACCAGCATTACACTTAATTACACTTGCAGACACTTGCACTCACTGCAAAAATTAATAAATTCCCATTACACACTACATAGTACACACATTGCAAAAGTATTTGTACACTCACCTGGTACTTAATCCTACAACAATAATGCACAAATCCTCCTTGTTTTGAGGCTTTTAGTTTAATTCACGCTATTTGATGAAAGCGAAAAATTCTATAGAGTGTATTATAAGCATTGAGTTATAAAACATGTAATAGTTTTGCACTAGTTGTACTACTTATTGGAATATTTGTTGTATCTCTTCCATTTATGAAGCCACAATCCAGTTCATGCCAAGCAGATGAAGCAACGTCATCACCGAGCAACCAATTGTCACTGCATTGTCCGCATCTAAACATAATTATTTGCGATATAATTCACATTAGTACATGTTTTCAATGACGTAAAAATACAGAATATTATTTTATCAATTCGTTACTCACGAAAAGCATTTGACTCTGTCCTGGTATCCAGTGTAAAAAAATCCATGAGCAGCAAATTCACTTGGGTAAATCGGTGAATTCCGTGGATATTGATCAAAGGTTGACAATCGGTAGGTTTCGCGTTCGGGGTTTCCTGAAAAATACAAGAAAATTAACGAAATGTTCCGCTTATTTATTCTTCCGTAGGAAAAGAAAACAATTGGTGAGCACTAATCCTAACTCAAACTAAATAGCTACATGCGATACACAATGCAAAATGTTTAGCTTTAGAGGGGTTGAACGTACCTCGCCAGTCCAATGAATTAATGATACGTTTCTTGCAAATCTTAACGTTTTTTTTACGATTCTCTGGATTTTCTCCGAATTTTATGACTAAACTCAATTGCCTATTTTTTTTGAATAGCATTGTGTGAATTTTTGTGAAGAGTTTGATATACTGTATGTATGACAAATTTTTGTCGTAAGTTTAAGTTTGAAAAGTGTTTTCTTAGTTTTGCAAAACAATCAAATACCTGGCCGTATATATGCGCTTTTCTGCCCAGGTGGGTCTCGTTTTGAGACAATTTTCCGCCCTTCGATTTCAATTTTGTCCATTTTCAAAATTGTTGTGCAGTCAAAATGCATGTTAGTGAATTTGCTGCTCAAAGATCGACTTTTTGCACTGCATAGCTTTGAAGTTTCAGCACAAATGACGCCCGTGATCTTGGAATTTATGTTTTAAGCAGGGTTGACGTTACGTAATACGTCAGAGCGTAATACGTCATATACGCCAGCGCAACGTTGTGCAATAACAAAAACCTCCAAACACGGAAATTACGTAAACAGGTTTTTTGTGAACTTTATGAAAGTAATTATTTGAAACTTAGAACTGATGTTTTGAAAGTCGATAACAGAATCGTCATACATAGTCAACATATAATAAATAGCTGTACGCTAAATTCAAAGAATTGAAATTATAAAAAATTTTCCGAAAAAAAAAAGTTAATTGAAATATAATTGATTTAAAAAGTACACTTTCAGACGTTGAAAAATGACCCTAATATGAAGAAAGCAAAAAAAAAATTAATAATAAGCTATCACAGAAAGTAAGGCATGGCACCTTAAACATGCAGTTTCGGAACGACTTTTGCTTTTTTATTCATCGTCAGTAGCGGTAGGACTACTTCTGCAAGTATGAACCTGAGCGTCGATAGTAGATGAAAAATGTTTGAAACTTTCCATAATGGAAAATACGAAAATCTAACTTTAACAAAGACTATAAAAATTGTGTTCGTATTTAAAAGGGACAGTGTGAAGCCTCCATCGTGTGTGGTAGGCAGGTGGGCACCGAGCAGGTGGCAGCTTGCTTGACTCAAAAACCGAAAGGTGCCGTTGGTGTTTCCTGGTCAAGACAACGTGACGAGTAAAGAAGCCACTGCAAGAACTCGATTATGGGGCGCCGTTTGGAAAAAAACTATTTTGAGCTTATTTAGGCAATAATTTGTCCGATATATATATAGGACAAATTATGGTCTAAATAAGCTCAAAAAACATGGTTCACAAAACAAATAGTTTTTTTCACAAAACAAAACAAATAGTTCACAAAACAAAACAAAACAAGCGCCCCATACTCGATGTGATGAAAGACTTGCAAATGGAACACAAAACGCAGCTTTTGGATGGTGTAGCTGGGCAGAAGTTTTAAATTCTCTTCCCTTTCGAGTTGTCATTTTAAAATCATCAAGTATGACTGATGCGTGCCTAAAGTTTTCTACATAAAATTTCGCTCAACCTAATGCACAGTGTACAAACCTTTTCAACGAAATATTGTTGCGCAACACTTGCAAACAGCTAGAGCAAAGAATAGTTATTACTTCTGGTGATTCCCCTACGGAAACTTCCCTTCAAACATTTCCTGTTATGAGTAACCTAAGCATAGTAGCAGATGTATTTTCACACTTAAAGAAAACATCTCAACATTAGAAACTAAAATATGACATTGCTAGCGATATCCTGGGACTTTGCGAAAGTATCAAACTTCACTGAACTAATGAACTTCACGATTGCGTTAAGCGTGTTTATGGTTACGCCACTAACTCATGAAACAAGCAAAACAATATTTTGTTGCGGAATTGAAAAAAATTGCTGTTTTCATATTCACACCAACACAATAAGCTAATTTCGCAAAATTTCCATGTTGCAAAATCAGTTTATTTAACGAAATTTGGGTGGGGTAGTCCCAGGCCTATTTTCACAAAGTGCTTCGTCATGATCGAAATTCTTTTTTTCGAGTTACATGCGCCATGTTGACGAAATGGCAGCGTTGCTTCTTTATAGATAAGGGTAGATTAGGCGCTGATGTTTGATTCGCGTTGCGTTTTTATTTATTTATTTAGTTGAATATTTAGTTCTTATTTTTTCCAAAGAGCCATTCGAGCAGCAATAATCGTTAGCCTTAGAAATAGATAATTTTTGGTTATATTCGTTTCGGCCGCGTTTTAACGAAGTGTACCTTTATATTTACAGTCTAATGCTTTTGTCATTTTCACATCTTTACGAGAATTGTTATCAAAAGACATGACATTGGTCTTAGCAACCTGCTAATTTTCAGTGCTCGTCAAGTGGCTGTTATTTGCTTGTACGACTAATTGACTGTCTTTTGACGGAAGTAGGCTATCAATATTACGTAATATCAAGACAATAAGTTTCTAGATCGTTCTAGAAGAGTCCAAAATAAATAGCACTCATTTCAAAGAAATTCTTCTAGAATATATCAAAATTAGTTCCTTGTAATTTTTATACTTTTGCGACCACATTAAGTGGTAGTTAACAAAATAGCACGGAAAGCTACGCAAGCGTACGTATAACTGTATGACTATCCCGCTGATAGACATTGACTAACTGTTATGCTTCCAGCGAATCAAAATGTTTTACAATTTCGGGCACGACTGTTGAAGAAATTGAACGTCAAAGGTCCCTTTGCTGCATGCCCGCGATGTGTGCAAAAATAAACCCTCTTTGTAGATGTGTTTAATGTGCAAAAAATAAAATTCAATTCAAAAGCGTGCTACGTTAATGTGTTTAGCGTTGTCATTCGTTTAGCGTGTTGTCTTGTAGAACGGAAGGATCTGGGGTTTAGTTTCCAAGCAGTAAATTGGACACGGTTTTGCCAACGGCTCATCAACGCTGCCAATTTTTTTGAAAGGAGCTCTATTGCCCAGGACGCTATGACGCGGAGATGGGCCCATTGACTTGTTACTCGTTTCGGCGTAAATACTGTAGCTAGCATAATAATATTTCATTTTTTTATTAATAAAAGCAAAGAACGAACTCTTATTGCCGGGAACAAACGATGTAAGTATTCTGTTTGTTTGCAAAATTGCACACCTTTGCAAGGCTCACATTTCCAGATTAATACAAAGCGTGTAACGGGTAGACGGGGCCATCTCCGCGTCATTGTGCTCAAACAGCACAGCTCTATATTGAGAAAATGCCGCAGAGGTGGGGAATTTATTCCCAAGAATTGAAACCTTAAACTATGCTCCACTGCAGGACCGCGCGTTGAATTTCTTTTAACAGTCATGTTCAGTTTCTTCTTACATCTTTTTGCGATGTAACGTAAAGTAACGTCGAATGAAGCAGAACTCTCGTCGTTCCAAACTGGTGATTTAACGAGGGAGTTTCCCTTACAAAAATCCCAATCTTTGTTACGTTCTGCGTAGCTATGCACGTAACGTCAGCGCTGATTATACATTATTGAACCAAACCAATTATCTCCATTGTTGTGTAGATGATGAGAGGGATAACATATTGCACAGTATCAATGTAAAGAAGATAACAAATATTAAGAAGATAGCAATGTCATGATCTCATAAATCATCGTAGTTATTACCACTTTGACAAGCAAGCATGCACAAACCCAGCCAGCAAACAATGTTTAAACTACAAAAAATACTGGCAACTGCCCAAAGAAAAATCTAAATTAGGAATATGCACAGAGACGCAAATTATAAGTGATCGTTAATTACCGTGCCGTAGCTTAGTGGCAAATTAGTTCAGTTTGGACTCAATACGAGACGAGTTTTTTATTTTGAGCTTGGAGAGAGCTATTTTCCTTGCCTGGGTAGTACGTATTTTTCAGATAGAGTGAGTATTTGACTAAAAAAGTAGAGTAAATTCAAATTTGTAAATTAAACAAAAGGTTTTGAAATACAGTATATTACTCATTAAAATAGTATTAGATTAATTTATATTTCGTATTGTACTTTAGTTACACAATTATATTTGCTTGATTAAAACTCACATTTCTTGTTTGAGATTGAAATTAAAAACCGATTTAAATTGCACGTGTTACGTCACAAACGTTGAAAATCAAACTGCGGTTTTTTGTGCTTTGCTGACTTCAAGTTGAGATTCCATTTCTCTGTATTTTCTAGTAATTTATATTAAAAAAACTAAACGCTTTTGTTTTTTTTTTTTGACAAATTTTGTAACTTTCTAGAATTTCTAACTTTCAAGTTCATCGTTGATGTTTTTTTGGCTTCTTTCAAGTTAATTTTTCTACTAAATGCTAGTGAAAATAATTACTCTGGCCTTTTGGGCCATTTTAGCGTAAGTTTTTATCTGCGCTAACTGAGTTTCCAAAGCAGGGGACCGAAATCTCAACCTATAGATCTTCACTACCGGCCGTTCGCAACTTTTAAATCATCTTTAACTTGAGCAGTGCTGTGAAGCGGTTGGGCTTGCTCTGACAGTCTTGAAGCGGACGGAAAAATAGTAGACTATGCTTAAGTGCTGTACTGGTGACAGTGTATTAAGCTGCTTTTTCTATGAAGGGAATTTCCGCAAAAAACTCCCTTCTCGTCGTGTTGAAGTCTATGGCTATTAATAAAAGAGAATGTTGACGCCTGTGCCTTTTCTTCCACTTAACTTTTAACCTTTTAGACAAAGAATTACCAATATTGACACGCAACTGATCATTATAATAATCACTTTATTTACATTATTTACAAGAATTACGCTAAACGTTTTTGGTAAAATATTATGCCCTTGTCAAAGCATCTTAACTAATAACAAACTTTAAAGTTGGCAATTATTTCAAATTAAAACCACGTACTCCTACGCCACTAGTGTCCAACGTTGTCCAATGTTATGTTCTGTCTATCATTGTTTATGTTCGCGTGACGCAGATTTGATTTACTTTGGTAGGTCAGCTAGGTCAGCCAGGCTCTTGGTAACTAGAGCAACAGAACACCGGGCATTAAACAGCATAACTCGAAAAAGTGCAGTTAAAGAGCATATTTGGACTGCAATAATTGTGTTAAATCTGATATTTTAGAACCGTTTTCAATTTTACGAAAGAGTCCTTCTGACTACGACACCAAAATCCATGAAGCATTATTAGTTAAAAAATACGTACCCAAACTCAATAGGTAGCTATATGAAAATGGCTGTTCGTTCTTGTTAAAAATATTTTGATGGATTCGGTAGTGTTTGATCTTTCAATGGTCATTTTGGCTTGTCAGTAATTTAAAAATCACCCACAACAGCTGATTAAGCATTTATTGTGACAACTTTAGGAAACTTTTCGCCCGTTTATCCAACGTTTAACTGCCTGTTTAATTTGTCTGATCGGATGTGATGACGTAATTAGTTTTTTAGTTGATTTCGATTCGAACTTATAGCGACAGCAAAAGTTAGCGAAAGCGTAAATTAATTCTATTCTAAGCGAAAACTAGTAGTTTGTTATTTTTGTTTCGATGCTTTGACAAGGGCGTAGTGTTTTGTCGAAAACCTTTAGCAAATTCTTGTAAATAATGTAAACAAAGTGATTATTATAATCTAGTACCGTGTCAGTTTTGACCTTTCGTTATTGTATGAGTTGAATCTTTTGATCGTGAGTCTGTTTGGTATACAAAAAAGGCAAAATGAAGACGGTTTCAAACGGTTGCTGTGGCGGTTACCAAGTGTTCAGTGTGAAAAAAAATAGCTGCTTGCTTTCTACGCGTTCAATACGCTCTGGCGGTAAACTTGATGGGGGGAAAACCCTGGTAAACAAAAAAAACGCAAAATGAAGACCGTTTTAAAACGCTGCTGCTGCTACCAAGTGTTCTGAGTGAAAGAATAGCTGTTTGTATTCTGCGCTTTCTATACACTGTGGCGGTAAACTTGAACTAGGGAAAACCCAGGTAAACAAAAAATGCAAAATGAAGACCGTTTTAAAAGGCTGCTGCGGCTATTACTAAACGTTCACAGTGAAAGAATAGCTGCCTGTTTTCCGCGCTTTATACATTGTGGCGGTAAACTTATATTGGGTAAATCCCTGATTGGTCTGCAAAAAAGGCAAAATGAAGACGGTTTTAAACGGATGCTGCGGCTGTTACCAAGTGTTAAGGGTAAAAGAATAGCTGCTTGTTTTACACGATGTGGCGGTAAACTTAAACTGGGGAAAACACTGGTAAACAAAAAGGCAAACCGTTCAGAGTGAAAGAATAACTGCTTGCTTCTGAGTGTGTTATACGCTGTGGCCGTAACCTTATACTGGCGAAAACCCTGTTTGGCATACAAAAAAGGCAAAATGAAGACGGTTTTAAAAGGCTGCTGCGACTGTTGCCGAGTTGTTTTCTGCGCGTTCTATATGCTGTGGCGGTAAACTTGAACTGGGGAAAACCCTGGTAAACAAAAAAGGCAAACTGCAGAGGGTTTTAAAACGCTGCTGTGGCTGTTACCAAGCGTTCAGAGTGGAAAATTAAATGTTCCCGCGCGTTTTTTACGCTGGCGGTAAACTTAAACTGGGAAAAACCCTGTTTGGCAAAAACAAAGGCAAAATGAAGACGGTTTCAAAAGGTTTTGTTAAAGCCGCGGCAAAGTTCAACGGTTATGTCGCTGTTTTCTCGGTAACCAGAGAAGTTTGAAAATGCTTGAATATTGCCCAGAATGACTTTTTTAAACTAGTATACTGCAAACACGATGTTTTGAAACAGCAACATCATTTTAACGTTCGCACCCAAATATTAACCAGAGTGCGGAAAATATGCTTTCCCAGCAATAAAGTCATCAGCGGCTTGTTTCAGTAGGGAAGTTCGCTAACCACTTTGCAACAAAAATTGAAAACCTGTAAAACAAATGGCCCAACTTTTTCGCTAAAGATTAGCAGTTGAAGAAATACATCTAGAAAAAATGCAATGCACTTAAAAAAACGCAGCGGAAAAAAGATAAAAGAATGTTGCAAATAAAGTATATTCCTCAAATTATCTAAAGATCCCCAGCTAAGCATTTACTCATTTAATGAAAAATTTTAAGTGTTTGCAAAATCGTGTTTCTTTAAAATTTGAAATGGTACCAGAATTTGCAGCGAAGATGACAGCGGTCGCGATGTGAACGCTTCTGCTATAACATTACGTTTTGTGGTGAGTCTTAATCTTAGTGATTTTATGTAGGTTTTATAAAGCGTTTTTATAAACTTAATCGTTTTTGCCACGTGTTTTCATATTTACTTGAACTTTGTCACCAGAGTTTTATCACCAAATCATCAAAGTTACTCTTGAAGCCATTTTACTGGTCGGAAAAAAACAAATTGAAAACGCGTGCTACCGTTACTGAAGGTAGTGTTGGTCACGCGTTTAGAGCGCTATCCTGTAGATCCCTTCGGTATGGCTTTAATTTCCGGGGCAGTAAATCGGCCACAATGTTGCCAACAGTTTGCTACCGCAAAGTTAACTTCTTCGAAAGGAGCTGGGCTGTCAGGACACAGTGACGCGGACGCAATGATGCGGAGTTGGGCCCCGCCTACTTGTTACACGCTTCTGCATAAATAGCTATTATAACAATATTTCATTTTCTGATTAATGAAAGAAAGAATGCACTGTTATTGAAGGGAACAAAAAACTGAGGTATTCCGTTTGTTGCAAAATTGCACACCTTCGCCACGCTCATATTTCCAGATCAATATAATCAAAGCGTGTAACGAGTTGGCAGAGCCATCTCCGCGTCAATGCGCCGAGGCATAGGTCCTCTCAAGGAAATGCCGCAGCGATGTCGAATTTATTCCCAAGAATTGAATCCCTAACCTACACTCCACAGGATCACGCACGGCTTACGTTGGTCTCAAGAACCGTGGCGCGCTTTTTAAATTTCTTTTTACCGTCATGTTCATAAAAATAAAAAAATAAAAGAAGTTTATAAAAATAAAAAGTTACGCGAATAAATCATGGCTTTTTGAGTTTGGATAGAGAGAGCTGCCTTGGTGCCTGCGTAGAAAGTATTTTTCAAGTAGAGTAATTAGTGTTTTACTAAAAAAGTTAAGTCAACCTTGAAAATTAAATTAAATGTATTGAAATATATCATATTACACATTAAATTAGTGCTTGGTTAATGTTTCGCGTACATCAACTACAAAAATTTCTTTTTTGAGAATGAAATTTAAACCTGATTTTAAGTTTTCTTGTTACCGGTACGTCACAAACTTTGAAAATCAAACTGCAGTCTTATTGCTTTGCTGACTTCAAGTTGAGATTCCACTTCTCCGTGTTTTTTAGTAATTTATGTTAAATTACTTAAACGTTTTTTGTTGGCAAACTTTGTAAATTTCTAGAATTTCTAACTTTCAAGTTTATTGTTGATGTTTTTTTGGCTTCTTTCAAGTTAATTTTCTACTAAATGCTAGTGAAAATAATTACTCTGGCCTTTTGGGCCATTTTAGCGTAAGTTTTTATCTGCTCTAGCTGAGTTTCCAAAGCTTGGGACCGAAATCTCAACCTATAGATCTTAACCACTGCCGTTCGCAACTTTTAAATCATGTTTAACTTGATCAGTGCTGTGAAGCGGTTGGGCTTGCTCCGATAGTCTTGCAGCAAACAGAAAAATAGTAGACTATGCTTAAGTGCTGTGCTGGTGGCGGTATATTATGTAAGCTGCTTTTTCTATGAAGGGAATTTCCGCAAAAAACTCCCTTCTCGTCGTGTTGCAGTCTAGTGCTAATAATAAAAGAGAATAATGACGCCTGTGCTATATTATTATGTTCTTCCGCTAAAACTTTTGTTACTGCATTGGTTAGGTTAATTTGGGCAATGAAAAGGGCAAAATGTTTGACTGAAAAGGAGAAAATTATCATCCAGCAAAGTCTTTAAAAAAGATTTTCTCGGAAGATGTGCTCTTTCTCATAAATGTACAAAGAATTTTTATTGCATTTTTTTAGATTTTTTAGCATTTGGTTGTATTGTATTTCGTTTTGCATTGTCAGGAGAAGAAAAATCCATTTTGTGCGATATAACGTTATGTTGCTGTGACTTTGTGGTATGGGCTCTAGTTCATAAGTGACGGACTAAATCTTGTTCCAATCATTTAAAACTTCAAACCCAATTGATCGACACAAGAACAATTTTATAAAATTGTAAGAAAAAGATGCTTCATCCGCCCACGCCTATGGCTGCCAAGCTAGGCCAAACTCGCCATTGTGTAGTGCCAGACTCTGTATCTGATGAAATGTTTCCCGCTATCATTTTTCCGTGTCTCCATCCGGTTAACCCGCACATGCAGTGCAGCGAAGCTCGCTTGCAAACTTTTCTCGACAACTCCAGCATCTGGCCTGCTCACCGAATCCGTGCGACTCCGCTGCAAATTGTAAATGCCGGAATGTATTACCTTGGCGAAAGAGACCGAGTCAAATGCTGGTATTGTAATGGAGGATTGCAGAACTGGGAGCGGGATGACGATCCTATCGAGGAGCACGCCAAATGGTTTCCTCTTTGCGAGTTCGTCCTCCAACAGAAAGGCCCGGATTATGTCCATCAAATCGTGTTGAGGACCTCAGGATTGCGACGACCACTAATACCCAATCCGTCGACTGCTGAATTAGCAGAATTTTTACGTGAAAGAAACACATCCGGGAGTCCTCCCAGCTCCACCAATTTTGTGACCGTTGTTGACCCACGTGATGTGAGAAAAGATCTTGTCGACAAAGTCAATACAGCCATGGAAGTTTCCGAGTTAGTTGGACGAGCAAAGATAATGGACTTTTCTGATTACGTCATCAGAGCGGCTTTAATGAAGTACGTATCAATAAAAAGAGGCAAAACAGACTGAGGTTTTCTAGATTACTGCTACCAGAAATGCGCAGGACAAGGGTGCTCTATTTGATGTGAGTAAGCTTGAGCGATCTTCATAGACTGTTATTGTGGTAAAAATGCATTACTGCTTGTTTCACGTTCAACAAAAAAAACATAAAACTTGGAATTTTTTTGAACAGCGCAATTTTTTATGTTTTTAAACCAATCATCCATTGCTACTGAAACGGTAAACTCGGGTTCGATATCCGGTCAAGTTAAACCAGTGCGGTAGGAATTGGTATTCGGTGCTTCCGTGCTGGATGTTCAGCAATACAAAGGAGCCGTATGAGACCTCCACCGTTTGTGGTAGACAGGTGGGCAGGTGGCAACTTATCTCGAAAAACCAATGGTTTTTTGTTGTGTCCTGGTCAAGGCAACTTAGTGAATAGAAAGGTAATCAAAGTTAAGAAATTTTCCAATTAACTCTTTTTCCTTTTTCTTCTAATCCTCGTTTTTTTGTTTTTTTTTTGGTTTTGTATTAAATTTGGCTTTTGCAACTTTGTTGTAGACAGTATACTCTTTTTGGAGAAGAATTTAAAGACGTGACAAGCTTGATCGAATCGCTCCAGGATATTGCTCAGGATGAAAACGACGACCGAATCAATTCTTCTCCTCACGTTTCGCCACCAGCAGCTGATGCGAGAAGAGATTTGACCAGGGCTGAACTGGAATTAAGAGAACTGGTAGAATCGCGAAGTTGCAAGAAATGCCACAGGGAAGACGCTACAGTCGTGTTCTTACCATGTGGGCATCTGGCCGGATGCGTAAGTTGCTCGGAACACATCGAACGTTGTCCCGTTGCCAGTTGCAATTTTTTTATTCGGGAGAAAATTCGAACTGTCCCGAAAACGGAGGGCCGAGTTTTTTAAAACGGCTTGTTCTTTTCCAGCTGCTTAAAAAATAGAAGACACAAGCCCTCATTTGCCCCCTTTTGTTTATTCTTTCTATTTATTGCCACCTTTTCTGTGAGGGTTGCGGGAACGGTAGCTCGAGTCTAAGCCGCTACACTTTGCGATCTTCCTGTTTTTCTTTTGTTTTGCGCGGAGTTTCACCCAAGATTTTATCCGTAAACTTAAGAGCGTGATAAACAGGCAGAATATAAAAAGTGCATTACGTTTTTATTTCATTTAAAAAAAATGAAGTTGTTGAGACTGCCATACAATTTGGATACCTTAGTAACAAAGACAAACAAAAAAACTTGAGTGCTTAGATGAGGTAATGTTTAGTAGCACTACTTTTTTTGCACTCGCTGTATTGCATCCAACGTGTAACGTGTTTGTAGGACTCATTTTTGTGTCATTTCTTACCCCTGGTTTGCACAGCTTCTTATGAAGTGCTTTAACAGCGGTTAAGGCAACTGTTGGATTTGACCAGATTTAATTTGCAAATTAAGCGCAGACCGATTGGTATTTTGGCAATTCAGAAACAGCAGAGCTAATAAACCCGTTTGATTTTCAGTGATTACAAGGTTACATAGCGTACAATAAACCGTATACTAAAATTGTATCAAAATGTGTTTACCAGGGGATTTCCCATTTATTGCGCTGCGAAATTCAAATCAATTTTTTTTCTTTGAACAACTTGGCTTGTCTGGCGTCATACAGTAGAAGTGGTGCGGATAACAAAAAATGCATACTCATGCTGCACTGCACCGCATCCAAACACAACTAAGTTTACGCAACACCGCACCGCAAGTTATCGATTCTTCAAATTTCCACAAACATCAAAAATAAATTAACTCTCTAGCTTACGACAAACAAAAAAATTGATTTTTGGGGTATCATTTTCGACAGTTTTCAGAGGGGTGGCCCTCTCAAACCATATCAAAATATTTGTCTTTAAAACATCTACTGATAAAAAAAAACTAGCGACCTAGCTTAAGCAATCAAAAAAAAATTTTTTTCGGTGTCCCGTATTGGGGGGTTTTTGGAGGAGAGACCCCAAAAAATTTCGAAAGACAAGATTGCGTTTGCAGCTCATTAACTTTACCCAAAAATTAGATTTCGATGTGTTGTGGTTTAGAAGAAGAGCGCACAAGATTTGTAGGGGAAAAAAAAGAAAAAAAAACCCATCGTAGCCGAAAGAGGGTTGGTAGGGATGAAAGGGTATCTTAAGACATATAATAACCCTGTGATATATTTTTTGCTCTATTTCAGCCGCTTTTGAATAAAACCACTTTTCACACCAAACTTTTGAGGTGGTATTTGGGTCCTAAAACCGAAGTCACGAGACTCATTGCCTCAAAATTTGGCACAAACATACAACTTATTAATCTCATAATGCAATTAAAATTTCATACAGCTAGACCTTACTGTTCTCAAGTTATAAGTAAAAGTCTGAAACTTCGCACTTGTTAACTTTGAAAATGGCCGAGTCAAGACGAAGGAAGAATGACGGGAGGTCAGTCGTTCTAATTATACTGGTTTTATCTGCCTTGCGTGTGTTTTCTATTAGTTTTTCTGCACCATGTTTTGGCAATCAAAAACAATCTACCAGTCTACCTGATGATTCATGCAACTACTGTTCTAATCCTGAACCCATAGCCCAAATACTGGTTTATCAGCTCTGCATGCTGTCACAAGCCCAAATACTAGTTTATCACATAGCCCAAATACTAGTTTATCAGCTCTGCATGCTGTCACAAGCTACTACACTCATATTTAGCTGGCTAACTTGACAAGAACAACTTTGCTGCCTCCCAACGTAAGCCTACATATGGGTATTAAATATTGGGTAAACTACTGGTAGCTTACTTATCCGTGAACCTGGAACCCTTTAAGCACCTGCTACTACGTAGGCTATTCTGTCATTGCAGCTTTGTGTAGCCTAGTCTTCCTATTTTTCCAAATACCAGATAGGCTACTGACATACAGGAGCGAAAGACTAATGCTTGATGCCATGTCCTGTTGACGAATAGGTTACACTGAACTAACTCTGTCACTCTGAAACGCATGCGCATGTGTAGTAGAAACTGTTATCTAGCCTTGGGCTTGTACCAATACCATAGGCCTACTGCATACAGGGTGCGTATGTGGCTAGGCTATGTGCCTCTGCTCTAATGATTATTTCCCACAAACCTGTTTCATCTGCATTTTTTTTGTCTGCCTTTATTTCATTTTCTCACCAAACGTTCAAAACTTTTCCTAGTCTAGCCTACCAAAACCAAAATCTTTTTACTGGTGTCAAGAAACATGTTCAGCCTATCAAAGCAAAGTTTGTTGTGGCCAAAATAGCCTATTTTAGGATGCTCCGAATTCGGAAAAAATAAACTTGAACCGAAGGCACCTTTTACCGTTTTAGTAGCCGAACCCTGTGTATTGTCACTATGGTTATATCATGACTAACCATTGTTGTATATACATAAAGAAATAATTCACCAGCAATAATTGTAAAAAAAATGTAAAAAATTATAGTACGCGGCGCTGCGCTTACGCTGTTACATAATGCAGATTTTAGTTGCCACGCTGCGCGGCGCGGTGCACCAACAACAACGCGCGGCCGCGTACGCTGCGCTGTTGCCGTCTCTATCATACAGTATCAAACGACAAGAAGTTGGCGCTTTTCCAAATAGCCAAATTTTCTGTTTTCGCTGACATTTTGGTTGTCTGATTAAACAACTTAGCGATATTTAGGATTTTTGGCATTGACACCAGGTTTCATTATTTTTCCGAAAATATCATTTCAAAGGTGTATTTTCTCTCACTGAAACATTGTGCTCTATATTCCAACATTGTTCTCAGAGTATTGTGCTATAGTTCTTAGGGTTGTTTCTTGTAGTTCAATTGTTCGACGTTTCCATCCAATTTTCAATGTTTTTATCTGTTTTTCAATAAAGGGCGAATAGCTGAAATTGTACAACAGACTAACGCACTTAATTTTTCAAAGTTTTTAATGTAATTTTTATTCAGTTTATTTGATTTTGTTGAAACAGGTAATTTAGAGATGGATGGAAATCGGCAAGTTGAGCTATTGCTTTTCATAGTAAATTTATTTATTAATGCTTATTTATGGTTTCACAACATAACACAGTACACGACAAAAATTAAAATTAAAAAATTTAAAACCCTACAGTCTGTTTCACCCATAATCAGGATCATTAGGGGTATCTGCCAAAAGTAACATAGAGTTTAAAACCTAAAATTAAAAATAAAAGTTAAAATTTTAAAAATTAAAAAAATTAAAGAAATTTAAAAAATTCTCCTCGTTCCGATCCCAAGGCCATATCCGGCTCCTGGGCGGCCCAATTTTGTAATTTCATTAATTAATAAATTATCTTGAACTTTTTATATGTTAAAGTTTTGTTACTTTTTACCTCATGCATTGTAGCAACATGCTGAAGTGAATTCCTGTTTAAAATTATTTAGATAAATTCTCTGTTTAAGTGACATAGTATCTTTCGAGTGCCATCGCAAACGTTTTTAAGTTCCAACTGCTCAATCCTTACCTTTGTTTCAAAACAATTTATCTATGCTTATCCATAACAAGCTCAGAATGCGTTCCTTAAGTGATTGTGTTAATAAAGGAGTTTATCGATTTTGTGCTTTTTTTGATCAAAGAAATTTTAAAAACTTTTTCACCAACATGTTAAACAAAACACCGGCTACTGAAGCATTTTGGGCCGCTATGCAAAAACAAACTTCTTGACGTGATTGCAAGTCATTGGATTATTGTATTCACGTGAGTTTATTGTGCTTGTATTGCGATGTTTGTTACGTCTGATGTGCTTAACTTTCGCTAAAGATTGCTGTGATTGATAGGTTGCTGAAAACTCATCTGGTATATCGTAGCAAATTAAATAAGTTGATATTATCTTTTTTGTAAAACCTGGCTTGGTATGTTCAATAATATTATGATTGCTATGCAATATGCACTTGTACAATTTTGAAGTAGAGTTTTACATTGCCAAGATATAAAATTGGAAACTTTAAGACAATTCTGTAAATTAATTGAAGCAAGCTACAGTATGTTTTGTACGTTGTTTCTGATCTGTGCTCAGATTTCAATAAAAATTTTAAGGAAATAAAACTGAAACAAATTTTCTTGCTTCAGGAATCAGCCGTCTACCTCAGCACTCTGATTGTTTTATTTTTGTTTTATCGCATGTTTATCCTCCTGTCACCGGACAGCGTCAGACGCTAACTTATTAGACGATCCGCACACTTTTCATTGCAGTGACTACTTCGCGATTAAAAGAATCAGCACCTGCTTAGGAGTTTCCGATGATCCAATGCTCCTGTGGATTTCTTCTAATTCTTGTCTACTGAATTTGCTGCTTGTTCGACGCCATCAACCAGAGATCATTATCGTGAAGCATCTTATCCAAGGATGCAACAACGTGACCAGGGTGCGGGTTGAACCCAGATCATTCGATCAAGGTTGTCGCAAAAACGACCCTTTTACTCATTTGGCCACGCTGCCGATTTTATCCATTCGGCCACGCTGACGATTAGAATCTATGATTTGAAGTTACCGCTCTGTGGAGATGAACGCCATGTCTAGGCAACAACAAACAAGCTACAGCAAAAATCCAATTTAACAATCGGTTTACTCTTTTGGGGCTCATCAGTTCAATTGGGACTTGAACCCGCTACCTCACGATCAAAACATGAACCTTTCAACTGCTGGAACACTGTGCCTTTGATTTCTTTGATGTAAAACGTGTTGTTTGAGTAAAGTCTCTCTGTAAGTGTCTTCCAGCCAATGCCTAAATGTTCGCAACAAATCAGCTGCCCAGCCATTATTGGCCGATATCCAATCCAACTGGCTCATTACAGAGTTGCTTCAGTTTAGTCGAGTATTTGATGTTCCCCCTGATGTGCTGCTCCATTTGCCTGTGCATTTGCAATAAGATCTTTGCTATCACGTGACAATTATCTGCTCGCACTTGTATGGTTGACATTAGCAGGGAAATCAAGCTCACAGTTTTAGGAATCCAAAACATGCCATACGAAGTCCTTGGTGCACCATCTATTGATCATAAAATAATGCAAAGCTTTATTCCAAGAGACTAAAAGTAATAAACTTAATGTCCTTAACTTTTAATTTATGCTTGAGTTCAACAATAACCTATTCTTTTGATTGAGTGGTGTGAGATTGGTGCAATTCATCTATCACACTGTCACAATAATAATAATAATAATTTGCCACGTTTGCTCTAATTGTTATCGTGGTCATTTATTATCAAGCTTGTCAGCGTGTGGTTTAAAGTTGCATAAAAGTTTGTTTTGGTGATATCATATTACGTATGACGAGCTCTTTTTCTCTCTAAATCTAATTTGTACTACCGGTACCTCATTTGTTAACTAGAGCGACAAATTTGAGAAACTGTAATGTTTGTGAGAGTGTAGAAATTATTGAAGTCTTGCTGTTTTGCCCCATGATCTTGTTCGAGATTGTATTTTTCGTAAATGGCAGTCTACAAGTCGAGCTGTAAGCGTTGTTGTGTAACTTGGTTTAGCGAATGCAGAAATAAGAATATTTTGAGTTTGCAATTTTAGCATAGTTGTCGCATCTGAAGTGCGAGTTGTAAACTGGTTGCCATAAGTTTGTCTTAATACTTTCGATTAATACTTTTGATTACTTTTACTAAATTTCTTTTAATTGATTATTTTGATATATTTTATATTTGCGCTAATTATGCTTTATTTTGATTCTATTTGATTAAGATTCTATTTGAATAAGGGTATATGTACCGTTGTGGTAGTAACTAGGTGTATGAGTATCTGGAAGACCTCAGCAGCGACGAGTTCGCATTTTTAAAGATCCCGCCGTCCTTACTTCGCTTCTTCTTGCCATCTGGGGCATTAGTGTAAGTGAGTTTGTGACACACACATTTGTGCAATGGGTCGTCTCTCATTTTGATGCCCTTGAATTATTGGTAGTTTTGCAGTGACTGACTGAGGTTGATATGCACTGGTATTGGAAATTGTGCCAGTGCTGGTGAAGTGTTGGCAAACAATACAAAACAAAGCAAGGAATTTTTTTCCACTCCAATTGCCCACTTTGGATTCTATAAAACATAAATAAGCATTGTGAACTTTATAAATTTATTTTCTATCCAATCTGTAGTTACAATATTTTTATTTTTTAGTGTGCTTAGAGTTAGAACAATTCTAATGTTGCCTTGCATTTTCTTTACATGGTGAATGTGAGTTTTGTGTATACACTGTACAAAGTGTACATATCTTTGCAACACAGTGTTTTAATTTTGCGTAAAATTTTTTATCATAGAAAGCAACAGACTGAGAAAATCTAGAAGCTGCTTTTTTAACCTTAACTTGGTGAGGTGGCAGTAGACTTAGATGACCTTTCGGTCCTCCGCTGTCTCCTCACCAAGTGACTAAATATCGCTTTGACTCGGCAAGTTTGTGTGTTGGTTTCAAAGGAATTGCATATTTCGATGCTTTGGTGATAGACCTAGAGGAAGTTGCAGTTTTTTCTTGTGATATGACGTCACTTGGTAAAATAAAATAAATATGATTGATATGATTGATTGATTGACTTTTGTAGACTAAAATGTTATCGTTAGTTGGCGCTCGACAGCTATAAGTGCGCTTTTTTTGTACTTTTTGGGAACAGCATCCAGCGTTACTGGATTACAATGCAAAATTAGCAAAGTGGATAAACGCAGAAGTTGCATCGCAAAATCTTGATTTCGAGGGAGACCCACTAGCACATTCACGTGCTTAAATGTGGAAGTTATGGTTCGAGTTTCAGTTAAAAAACCTAATGTTTTTGAATAAGGAGATCTGATTGAAAGAGGACACCAAGCGCTTAACAAGTTTGAATCAGAATACTAAAGTATTCATTGAAAGTTCAAGATGAGCTAAATACTCGTATATTGGAAAATGCAAAACAGCCCAGGTTGAAGAGATGATTTATTTTTGAAGATTTAACGATATGATTTATCTTATCAGTGAATATAAATTATATCCGATAAGAAAAAATATGTAACGAGTTGGCTGGGCCCATCTCCGCGTTATTGCATCTCCAACAATTCAGCTTCTTTCGAAGAAACGTCGCAGCAGAGGTGGATGCTGGACAGAGCTGTTGAGAGAAATTTTGGGCTGGGGGCAAAAAGTAAGAATAAGCTCCATTGAGAAAAACTCTCTGACCGAAATCAAATAAAAGTTTGTTTACGCCATATGTGGATACAACTTTCTCGGGAAATTCGGAAAATTTTAGGTAAAGAGCAAAAAAGGTTTTCACCATTAGACTTTTTTTCCTGACTAACAAAAATTAGCTTCTCATTGACTACTTGGGTTGTTTAATTTAATATTGTAATTTATAGGACCTCTAAATTTCAGAGCTGTAGGTTGGCAATACTGTGGCAGATCTGGGGGCACATGACAGACATTTCCTCGTTCGCTTTAATAAGGAGTTTTTTTTTAAGAGGCGCTAACGAACGAAATACTCGCTAAACGTAAGAGGTCATTTTTGCACGTGTATGTAAGGCCTTGCGAAATTCGTTACGTCATTCTTTCTCGCTAAATTTCTTCGAGCAATTGCGGAAAGCAGTTCGAGTAAAAAAACGTCACATTTTCCTCACCAACTTAAAGAGGATCTTGAAGCACTCTTTAAGCGTGCGAGAAATCTTTTTGGTTTAGAAATTTAATGGCGAAATGTTGAAAACTCCTAACTCATGCGAATTTTTGCTGAAAATTAATTCAAATCGTCGCCATGTTTGCTATTAGACTGCTAAAAAAAAGTGAACTGCATTGAGAACTATTTGCTGTTTCGATTGATAAAAAAATGCTTAGTAGTGCAAGTTGACAAAAATAGTAACACACTCCTTTTATAAGAACGATTTTCTAAAACACGAGGCTCATTTTTGCTCAAAATTTAAGAAAAAATTAAAAACACTGCCAGCCTCGGCTGCAAAACAAACCAAAAAAAAATTCGAACTAATCAAGAAACTAAAATTCGTGCTGATTCAAAACGATAAAATTTCAGTGATTTTCTTGTGTTTGCAAGCAAAATTGCAAGAAAAAAGCTTGCTTTTTTGCTTTTGCAATTTTACGATGCTGCAAAAGCAAGAAAAAAGCCTTCACTTAAGTCTTAAGCAGACAGAGCTATAGGAATTAAACAGCGCTTCAAACATGCCCGCTGAAATTGACATCAATACTCTCAAAAGTTTTACAAAATCAAGAACAAATGAGACTAAATATTAGCAAAAAATTAAAGACAGCCAGTCTATACTTCGACTCGCTCACTTTTAAAAAATTTTGAAACCTTAAGACCTAAAGTTACTGTTAACAAATGAGTTTACTCACCAACAACCTCAAGGGCGCTTTACTTCATTTAAAAAATTATAGTATGAAAAAAGTTGTTTTTTTTTTTACATTGATCCAAAAATATAATTAACTTCTGTCGTTCATTTACTAATTATTATCAGTTGAAGAATTTGCTTGCGTAGAATAATCACGCATAGCTTAAAGTATCTTTTTCCATAACAATGTAGTACATACAATACGCTTGAACGCATTATTTTGAAGTAGAAATGCATCTGACGTCACAATGGGATATTTTTTACGTACTAACACAGGTTACAAACATCTCGCAAAGAAATTCGAGCGAACTGTTTCAACGTGTGTTGGGCGAGACGGCTCAGAAATTGCAGTTTGTCTACAAAGATTTTTTGTTCGTTAGCGCTTTTTAGCGAGCGAGAATGGCCTTTACGAGCTCGTTAGCACGTTCTGTCATGTCGCCCCTGATTGGCTCTGGACTTAATCTCGGGCCTCCCGCAAAAGCAAGAATGAAGGGAGAGAAAAAAGAGGTTTGTACTTATTTGGTCACGTTGTTGCACAGTAATTTTATTATTTCTCACTTTCCATTTACTGAATGTAAAGCAGCTGAAACAAAATGAAACGGAAGCCAGTTACGCTCAAACAGTAGCAAAATCCCGTTTTGATATTCGCTATTCCGCATGTGGGGTTCACTGGGTGAAGGGAAGGAAACATCAATTGTGTTGATGAAATTTACAACGCCACATTGCAGTTTTGCTGCTTGTCAAAAAGAAGGTGAAGGCCTGGTCCAGTGGCGGATCCAGAAAATTTTGGTGGGGGGAATCATAAAAATTTTAAGCACAAAACCTCAAAAATTCGGATGTGTTGTAACGCGGTGCGTAGCCGGAAATTCGCAATGGAGCGGCTGTTTTAGGGGTCTGGGTTCGAAGCCCCCAGCGCTCAAAAACTTTGCAATTTTTTGTAAAAATAATTTAATTTTAGAGCTAGTTTGGTAAAATAATGCTTTTAAAATGCGGCATAGAAATTGGCAGCGCAAACATGATTCAAGTGGTTACATAAACGGCCTATGTGAGAGGTGGTTAATGGTAAAATTTTAGTTCTCTTATTTGGATGCAGGTAAGTCATAAGCATAAAATCTTATAGTTCAATAAAACTCACACAGAGTAATTTGTTTCGAAAGAGAATTGAGACAAGTGATTGGTAATTAAACAATGCTGAGTTGCTTCTCCACCCCATTTCTGAGTTTAGGCCTATAATATATTTGTTGATGAAACCCGTGTTCAAGTTTTTCACACTGGCGATCAAATTTTATCGCTTATTTTTGGTAATTTCTTAAAGTTTTTTTTTTGATTCCTGAGTTTTATTTTTGAAAAATTAGTCCCTCTTAAGCATATGTTTCAAAAAATGCTTTAAATCACTTTTTGGTCTATTTCAGTGCAAAAAACAGTCTCAGAAGGCTAAAAACGTGATGTTTTTCATTTTGCATTTTGGTTGACAGGCCACGGAGGGGCTATAGCAGTGGTGCCGAAACAAGGGGGGGGGATGGGGGGGATATATCACCCCCAATCATTTGACTGTATACCCCCAAAAATTTGAGTATGGTCTTCATCTGCATCCCCTCCAATAATTTGACTCTGGTGTGCATCTGAGCGCAGGTCAGTACTTAAAAAAAGTGTTCCATTTCTGGTGAAGACCTTTTTTGTTTTTGATGTTCACCTGAGCTCGGGAAAAAAAGTGTTCCATTTCTGATGAAGACCTTTTTTTTTGGTCTTCACCTGAATTCGGAGAAAAAAAGTGTTCCATTTCTGGTGTTGTCATTACTTACTTTGCTCACCTGAAAAAAGTCTTGGTCGAGGTTCATCCCCAATGTTGAAAATAGGGCAAAATTGGGGTAAAATTGCAAATTATCACCCCAATGCTCAACAAAGATTTGCACCACTGGGCTATAGCCCCCCTGGCTACACTACTGCTTAGGGTTAATGTTCTTGACCTCGCTTAATGCTCACTGTTTATAAGCCTGATATGTCACTTAGGAAATGATTTGCATTGTGTAGGTTTTATCGCTGAAAAGTGCAAGTTGTAAATTTTGCTAAATCGGCGCTTTCGAATCAATCGGACCCATAAAAGACTAATTTCTGTTTTATAAAAACTTCGCTGTAAAGATTAAATTTTTCTGTCCCTCCCCTCACAGGGCTTCAGAAATTATATCACAGCCTCACGGCCTACCAAAAATTTACTGATTGCTTTTTTTCAAATAAGTTTAATATTCATATGCACGTTATGTTTACGCTGGTGGGGAATGTATTCCCCCATGCGCCCCCATAACTCCGCCACTGGTTGTGCTTCTATGCCTTTATCGCTGAAAAGTGCAAGTTGTGAGTTTTGCTGATTTGGTGCCTTCAAATCAATCGGACGTGTAAACGACTAATTTCTGTTTTGTAAAAACTTCGCTGCGCAAATATTGCTTTATTTCACCCTCCCTTCCCTTGGCTTTTGAAATTTTATCACAGTCACACGAGCTAACGACTATTCAAGTATTCACTAATTGCTTTTTTAAAATAAGTCAAGTATTATTCATATGCACGTTATGTTTAGGCTGGTGGGGGGAATGCATCCCCCCATCCCCCCCCCTAAATCCGCCACTGGCCTGGTCTGCATCGGAGGTAAAATCTTGAGGGAACAACCGTTACAGTTTGTGTTATACAAAAATGGAAACGTCGAACGCACGTAACTTTTGCTCAAATACGCAAAAAATTCGCTAATACGTTTGCACGCCAAGTGTAGACCAGGCCTATAGTGGTGCATTGTGCGATCACTGATCAGGGTGTTATGACGTGAAAATCAGTTCCGCCAATTAGGGCCCACATGACAGAACACGTTAACTAGCTCGTAAAGGCCATTTTCACTCGCTAAAAGGCGATAACGAGCAAAAAACTTCGTATACAACATGCTATTTCCAGCCGTCTCGCCCAACCTCGTCAAAAATGCTCGCTTGAATTTTTTTGCGAGATGTTGCGTTAGCTCGTAATATATACCTTGATTGTGACGTCAGAAGCATTTCTACTTGGAAGTAATGCGTTCAAGCGTAATGTGTCTGTATGACCGCATGTACTGCAATTGTTAAGGAAAAGAGATACTATTGGACATGCTTTAATATTCTAAGCTTAGAAAATCCTCGATTGATAAAAATTAGTTCGTGAACGACAGAGTTTAATTATATTTTTGGATCAATGTAAAAAAAAAAGCAACTTTTACTATACCATAATTTTTTAAATGACGTGAAGCGCTCTTGAGTTTGTTGGTGGATATACTTTTATGTTAACAGCAACAATAGGTTTCAAAATTTTTCAAAAGTGAACAAGTCGAAGCACACTTTTCCTTTTTAAAACCAGTAACCCTAGAGTTGAGACAGGCTGTTTTTAATGTTTTGCCGATTTTCAGCCTCATTTGTCCTTGATTTTTTCTGAAATTTTTAGAACATGGTTGTCAACTTTAGCGACCATGTTTGCAACAGCGTTTAATTTCTTATGCTCTGTCGGCCTGAGTAAAAGCTTTTTTCCTGCTTTGCAGCATCGTAAAATATTTTGGCAATCGTTCAACTTGAAAAAAGTTTGAACGACTGCCAAAGAAAATTCTCAAACAGCCCTCTAAACTCTTGGAATAGTTGCAATTTTGCTTGCAAACAGAAGAAAATCACTAAAATTTTATCGTTTTGAATCAGTACAAAATTTAGTTTTATTTCCTTGAATTGAATTTCTTTTTTTCGCTTGATTTTGGTTTATTTTACTGTCGAGGCTAGCATTGTGTATAATTTGTTCTTAAATTTGAAGCAAAAATGAGTTTAATGTTCTAAGAAAATTGTTCTTATAAAAAGAGTGTATTGCTATTTTCATCAACTGGCGCTCCTCAATATTTTTTTATCAGTCGATACATCGCAAGGTTCTTAATGCAATTCGCTTTCTTCTTAGCACTCTAATAGCAAACATGAAGACCATTGTAAGTAATTTTCAACAAAAATTCCCTTTAAATATAGTTTTCAACATTTTGCCTTTAAATTTCTGGAAAAAAAATTTTCTCGTGCGCCTAAAGTGTGCTTCAAAATCTTCGTTAAGTTGGCGTTTTAGTCGTTAAGTTGGCGTTTCAAAATCTTCGTAAAAGGAAATGTGGCGTTTTTTTACTCGAGTTATATCTCGAAATCGATCCAATCAACTTAGCGAGCGAATATGACGTTACCCAGCTCGCAGAGCTTCAAATGCATAACCTCTTGCCTTGAGCGAGTATTTCGTTCGGTAGCGCCTCTTAAAAAATTCTCGTTATTATTGCGAGCGAGGAAATTTTTGTCATGTGGGCCCAGGTTCGTAACCGAGAATTTGCTGAGGGTGAACGTGAACCCAAAACTAAAATTTGTCTGAATCTTACGGTCGATGGTCTGGTAGCGCTGTCCAGGGCAATTTTGTGATTTTTCACAACAAAATAGCAATTTTAGCACCAATTAGATAACACTTTGCACGTTTGTAAAACCATTCGAAGAACTAGTTGCTATAAAATTTGAAATCACTTTGAAAGAATTAAATGACTCATCCTCTTCAACCACCCCCAGCAGCTTCGTGGTCAAGGTCAATACATGTTTAAAAGCATTCATATTAGAGCTCTCAATCTCAAATCTTTTAATATGCTCTCGTATACGCCGAAGCGTGTAATGAGTTTCCGGGGCCAACTGCCCGTCATTGCACCCGAGCAAGACAGTATTTTTATTAAAATGTTGCGGTGGTGGCGACATTGTTTTCGATTTGACTTGCCCGAGTTTTAAACCTTAGATTTCCCGCTCCAGAAATGAACGAGTTTCCGCTCAACCAACTGGCCAGTGCTTGACATAAATTTTGTTACTGACTTGGCTTAAGGTGGGAAAAGGCTTCAACCACCTAAACTCTTTTTACGGTTACGTCACAGTTGCTGATTATAGTTACCAGTATCGGCGCGATACAATTAGTATATACAAGTAAATGGGATTTAATTTTTTGATACAAATTTATTTTTTCGATTGTGTATATAAAGTAAATGCCGTTGTAAAATTAAGCAATGTGACAAAAAGTAAAATAAAAAAGTTGCTTTGGTTATTGAAAGGAACTTTTTAATCTCACAGCAATTTTGACAATTGAATTTGACATAATTTTTGAGATCAAGTGCAGCAAAAAACTGTTGATTTTTGAAAAGAATTTTGGTTTATATCGTAATTAAAGCATATTCAATTAGAATGTAAGTGTCATTTGAATTATTTGGCTGTCAAATTTTATATTTTGGTGCCCTTTGTTTTGAACCCTCTCAAACACCCGCGACAACCATGAGTTCTGCTGCCCTCCTGATCGAATTCCATTCTGCAGGATCAATAATCCTGGGCCGGAAATGTTACAATGTATCACCCCAAGAGCGCAAGCTGCAGGTTCTACGTCAGAAAGAGAAAAGCGCCAACGGACAGCAAATTTTTCTGTCCACTCGGATTGCAACTCCATGGAGACAAATCAGTCAGCTGCACTCCGGACGGAGTATGGGAGGATGTGGATCGGCGGTGTTGTAGGAATTGTAAGGGGTAATGCGCCAACAAAAATTAATACGCAGAATATTTATTTTTCCATCTTCCACAAACTGTTTAACTTAGTGTAAAATGAATTTCATCCGGTGGCTGACATAGATTATTATCCTTAATTTGCTTCATATTGGAGAAATTTCACTGTTCATTTCTTAAACATTTGCCATAAAGTTGTGCAAATTGGCGGGTTAAAGTTTACAGTAGTGCATTTGACTTGAAATGTTGAATATAACGCAAAGAAAATTGTTCAATTCATGCTTTTCTGTATATTTTGTTTCTTTGATCTAACAGTCTGTCAAATATGTCATTAAATTATACGAGTTGGTGTGAGCAGCCTTGGTGTAAAATTATCATCTTAGCATAAACGAAACGGCAGACTCGGATTCGATTCTCGGCCGGGTCAAACCAAAGGCTTTAAAAATTGATATTTACAGCCTCCCTGCTTGATGTTCAGCTTTTAAAGGGAAGTGTGAAGCCTCCATTGTTTGTGGTAGACATGTGAGAGCTTGAGTCAGTGTGGACCGCAAGATCTCTTTGCTGTCTCCTGGACAAGGCAACTTTTGCGAATGAAGATGAACTTACAATTATGCCTCCCCCATTACTCTATTTATTTTCAATTGCGTCAGTGATATATCATTGAGGCTTCGATGCTTTTTAAATGAATTGCAGAGCGCTTGAGTTTGTGTTCGTTTATGGCAGAATGACGCTAGACAATTGCCATGTACATTGTACAAGACGTAAATTTGATGAGAAGTTACGTTATTTCGTGTTTTTGTAGGTGAAGGATGCCCATCTAAGTTTGTGCGAGACCTTTGGTTTATGTTACACTGCCACATCAATATGTGGTGGGGGATTTGATGCTAGCCAGCATACGTAACTACTGTACGTACGCATGTTAACTGGGTAATTTTTAGTGTCGCAGGCAGGGTCTGCGTGAGGGGGATTCAGGGGGTACATCGTACCAGGGCCCGAGCCTAGGGGGGCCCGGGCTCAAGGGGCCCGGAAGAGTTCAGGTTTTCCCGTTAAGTTTTCGTATCGCACCATAACACCGTCATCAAACTTGCCTACAGCAAAAATATCAGTCAGCCTATTCAGTACCGGTAATTGGTCGCTATTTTTGCTGCACAGCCTTTAGGGCATCCAATGGTGGCCGATTTGATTAAAAAAAAGAGAAGAATGTATCAAAAGCCATAGACTTGCCCCAAAATTAACGTTTTGTTACATTTCTCTGACTTGAGAGCCCTAATTCTACGGTATAGCAATGTACAACGGCCCACATTTCCAGAGATCCAAAAGCATTTCAACCTGAGAGAACGGAGTCAAAGTTGACATACTTTTCTACTGTCATTAAGCAACTCACACTAGGCTATCTGTATGAGTTTAATAGGTATTTGGGTTTGTGAAGTCTATGATTGCAGATGACTTTTTAAAACTTTTATTAGCACAATATTTGAATTTGCTGTATTAAAGTCATCATATTTTATAATATTGTGTCAATGTCATCATCCCCCACTTCACATTTTTTCTTTCATGTATATCACGTTACCTGCTGGTCAATTTAAGCAAATTTTGGGCTGGGATGTTGATCAAATGCTGTATTTTAAGCTTGAGAAACATAAAAAGTGCTATAGCTTCTGGGGCTCTGCCCCCGATCCCGCTGGGGGAGCTCACAGCGCTCCTCCAAACCCCCTAGCTGGAGTTAAACCAATTTTATATCTACAGTAGTTGTGTTTTTCATAGGTCCTAACTGTATGCAAATATCGTTATCCCTTCACTTTTAAATGAAGATGTACTTGTACACCCATCGGACAAAAACTGATTTAACGACATGGACGTCCGATAAGACTTGGGGGGCCCAATAAGATTTTGGGGCCCGGTATCGACCGTCGTACCCCCTGAAAAATTTTCTCTCTGAGGCCGTGGTCGCAGGTAAGCGTTTATGATTTCATGGCAGTTTAAATCTTCATATAACGGTAATTTTTTGCAAAATACCAAGTCGATTTGTGACGTCCTACTTGTCATTTGTATGGAAGTTTACACAGCACGTCTTTTTTAATAGCGTGAAAACGAATAGGCGTATTAAACAATATAGTCTAGTATGCACACAACTCTGTAGGTCGCCGTTGACTTTCCGGTTGTCTAGTTTAAGCGGTGTAGTGATAGTGACTCTGCGCTGTATCGAATCACAGTCATTTATGTTTTGCTCAAGAGTCCGTTTCAGAGCGCAACAAGTTTTTAAAACGCGCGCTGAACGCTGATTTGATTAAAAAATTTGCGATCTAGCGATTATCATGCTATTTTAGGAAACATTGTGCAGTCACGTGAGCCTGTTCTCACGCAGTGTGTCATGTAAATTGTAGCAGAAATTTTCTTTCTGGATTTGCCGTTGTACTGTAAGGACCGTAGTGATTTTAAGAAGTTTTTATTTTTGCTGTCATTAAACAACGAGGAAGTTTTTAAGTTGTGGTGCTAATTCCAAGAAAAGAACTAACTCAAATATTACAGAAATTAACGTTAGGATTGGGTTCACCAAACCCAAATTTTTACATTGGTGCCTGTCGTGTTTGGTCGAACTCAACCAAGGAGAATTCGAGGCGAAGAAAAAGTTGTAGAAGGCGAGAAAATTAGACAACTGTCTAAAAAAAACGTTCGAGAAAGAAAAACACAAATAAGTTGAAAGAAAGTTGGAAAAGGCGAAACGAAACCCAAAACGTCACAGAAGGTAAATCGATCAGACAGTTTGCTGCAATCAAATTAGACTTTGTTGTGATTTTTTTTAATGCTGCAAAATAGCACTTTTTCAATGTATGCACGTGGTAGAGGGCGTGGCCGCATAGAACCTGCTGGTGCAAGCTTCAGTCTGGCAAACACCAGCAGATTTTCAAATTTGCTCGGCTCGAACCTCAAGCAGCGAGAAAATGTCCAGGACACCCTGGGAAAGCCGTAGCGAAAAAACTCATGGGACCCAACCAGGCGCTTCTGCAGAATCGCAGACACAAAAGCGCATTTCTGATGAGAACAACATAAGTTTTTGTTCTAAAGGTTCGGGAGAATCACCCACACATTCGCTACCACAACGAATTTCTCAGCATGGATATGCTGCTAGAGATACCGCGACTGCACGTGCGCAGCCTTTTTCGTTTCAAAACAAGACGCTTGATGTGAAATTACCTAACTTTTGGGAAACGGATGTTTCATTATGGTTTTTAACAGTTAAAAACTTGTTTCGCCAAAAAGGCATTTTTGACGAGAATAAGATGTATGAATTTTTACTTGTGTTTACGATGTGAAGCTGTTTGATTAGACAAGAGCTAGTTTCTGGAGGTCGTCTGGATGAAAGAGAATTTGAAAGTCCCAATCAGCTCCTGAGTGAGTCCTTATTGTCTGTTGAATCCCAGCTTAACTTGACCGATTAGACATTACAGATAGAAAACAGGTTATTCGCACGAGCAGTACAAACGCACACAAAACAAACGGACAGTTTGTTCAGGCCAGGGAGCATCGACAAACCAGAAAGATTTTTAATCCAGGGTGCTTTTTGAAAATTAGAGCTAATCACCTGATAAATCAAACAATAATATTGGCTCAACGGTGGAATCGAATAAAGCTAAAGTGTCTTTACAGGGCAACGACGTTACTTGGGCCGGCTTGCAAACCGGGGGCCAGCAACCACTCGCTTACTCATCCAACGCATCATGGAACTGGACTAACTGAGCCACGCCGCCACTTTGTTGTAAAATAGCTAAATTTTCATCTGAAACGTACCCTGTTTTTAACTTATCAGTAAAATACTAAAAAACGATTGCATTTTTGAGAATTAATTACAAAAAGAACAAAGGGGATCTGAAGTCAAGAATTTTGTCTGAGATTAAGAGGTCGTTGATGATTAGAGCCCCCGTCCAGTTTGATTTGAGCTAAAAGCTTTTTTATTTATTTGCAGTTTTCCACGACAAAGATGAAACTAATTTCTTTTTCAACACCATTGCAAACGTTGTCATCATAAGCGAAGCGTTGTGATTTCGGTAATAGTGAAAAAAGCAGAAAAAGATTATGAGATAGTTTTCATAACTTATCTGTTTCTTTTGTATAGTTCATGTATAGACTTTTAATCTGTCCGAATTTCAAGTTTCTAGCTTTGGTGGTTTTTGAGTAGTTGTGACCACCATGTGATTTGCTTAAATAAATAAAGAAAAAAGTGTCGGAATCGTCATGGTTTATTTTTGAGAGCTGAAAGGGCATGCCCAGACGCTTCTAAATTCGAAAGTTTTATTCCCCTAGTCAGGGGCGGCGCCAGCCCAAAATGAGTGGGGGGGACAAACATGATCGATATTTAAATGCATAGTTCAGGGTTTATAAGATGAGTCCAGCCAAAAGAGGCACCTGAAGTCACTGGCCTTGGAATAAATTCACAACAGCTGACAGTTTGTGGGCGATTATTTTCAGCTACATTTACAGTATTATGTAAGCATCAGAAAAGGCATTGCTATTGCCGCGAATACGCAAAAGCTACGCAGAAAAATTATCACTGCATACACACAAACAGAAGAACGTAAGAACATGTTCGGATAAAAAAACAACTCGTATTTACAAAGAATCAGCCTGTAATGAATATAACATACATGTTAAGCCATTGTGTGTTGAGAAGTGTCTCATAAACGCAGCGTAGAACAGGCCCGGTGTTCAGCGCCGGAACGATAAAATCACTGAGAAGTTTTGAGCTGAACATTGCGTTTTGCAGTCGCATATACTTTTATAAGGGTAGTAGCATCTACTAAAATTAGTAGGCAGATAGAAGTTATGAAGAATCCAAGATGGAAACAAGGACCTATCCACCACGAAAAATACTCCACAGTTTCAGTTCACCACACACTAATCAACGGCAGACATATTTACCACTCACCATCACTAGCACGACAACTAGGTTCCATTCCCGGTTCAGACAATCGAAGACAGCCTTTATAAGATGCGACCGCAGTTTTCAAATCATAAGTAAAATAAGAAGGCATCAGTCGATGACTGGGTCGGCCTCAGTGGTTGCCAGAAAAATATAGTCACGTATGGGATTTGAACCCAAGCCCGCATCAGCCGGTGACATAAACCAGGTTTCTGAGGTCGCGGCTGCCCTTAACCAGAGGGCATCAAACTTTAACCACTCCTCAACGTGGCACAGTGCACACGTTGGCGGAGTGGTTAAACCCTGATGCCCTCCGGTTAAGGGCAGCTGCGACCTCAGAAACCTGGTTTATGTCACCGGCTAGTGCGGGCTTGGGTTCAAATCCAATACGAGACTATATTTGCTATGTGTGGTTATAGTTTTAACCTTCGCTTCGCCTGCAAGCTTAAATGCTTCAACCATCCGATCAAGTGTAATGCTGTAGGAGATGTCACGCTCGCAACTTATTTCTATAAGATCTTCAAGTCTTTCTGATGACATGGTGACTCACAAAAAGTTGTTAATAAGTTTGACCTTGCTATGAATACGTTCACAGGAGGCCACGGTCACTGGCAAAGTTGCTACAATTATAATCATACGAAATAAGTCTGTATACAAGTGATGAAGATTATTTTGTCCAAACAACTTCAAAAGTGTAGGTAAGCACATCCAGCATGTTTTGGTCGAATTTTTTTGATGATTTTCGTAGTCCAACTTCCAATTTTTGTAAATGATTGACTGCGAAAATAAAAGATATTGCTGTCCAACTAGCTTTTCATCCAACTTGTAAAATTTTACAAGATTCTTAACTTTATGCACATTTGTTGGAGAAAGATGTTGTGGGTAAAATGCTGCAGCATCCGAAAGTAAGTCACGAGCTTGATCACTGAAACGTTTGTCCTGTTCAGACAACAGTTTTTCAAGAAAAGGATAAAAAAAGTTTTGTCTCAAGCGACAAGCAACGGAATCACCATCATCTTCTGAATAGTTCCAAAAAAGGCTGTTAGAACCCATCATAATAGTTTGACCATCACGGAAGCGGGTAGGCAGGCAACGACGTCGCTTTGGGAGTGGAGTTGCAATTTCCGAGGCAGGCAACGTGGATTGAGTTTCGTTTGCAAAAAGTCTTGAATTGGAAATCAGCTTGTTCAACTCATCTTCTGAGCGCATTGCTTGGTATGCACTTTTTAAGTCTTGGATAGCAACAACTGCTATAGCGTAGCCAGGGGGGCCCGAGCCCCCCCCAATTGGCTTGTGACGTATGCAAAATCGCACGTTTTTGGTGCTTTTGAGGCCGATTTTTGGTGAAAAATTGAAAACAGCCCCCCCAAAGGAAATTGGGTGCCGAAGTTGTGAAGTACTTGTCGTGAATCAGCCTGAAAAAGCGTTTGAATTTCCGATTTTAGCCGAAAAATCAGTCTCAATTTCGGTGAAGACCTTTTTTTTTTCTTTGAAGATCACCTGTATTTGGGCAGAAAAAACGTCTGAATTTCCGATTTTGGCCGAAAAATCAGTCTCAATTTTGGTGAAGACCTACCTTTTTTTTTTTTTTTTTTTTGGAGATCACCTGTTTTTGGGCTGAAAAAACGTTTAAATTTCCGAGCTTTTCGAGAAATTCCGTCTCAATTTTCGGACAAACCGTGTGATTCTGATTCAAGAACAATAAAAATTAGGGTCAAGGTCGTTTGCACTGTTCTCACTCTTTTAAAAAAGCCCCCCCCCCCCTTTTCCAAATCCTGGCTACGCGCCTGGCTGTAAGGAGATCCATTTTTCCATTCTGTAGATATTCCGAAGCATGCTTGCTTAAAGAAAAGCATTTTTGAAGGACAAGACAAGCAGTGACAAAATTGAATTGTTTAATTCGAAGCAACAAGCCAGTAGCTGTGCCATTACCCCCATGTGACATCTGTTGAAACATTGACAATAGAGCAGGATAAACGTTCATGATTGTATCAAGATTATCTGAGCGGGCCGTCCACCTTGTATCAGACAGTGCGTGAAGTGCGGTTTTCCCGGAAGTAATTTTGTTTTACGTGCTCGTTGTATAAAGCATGCCTCTTCGGGGAACCATCCATAAAGCGGTAAATATCGCCAATTGTTTCAAACACAGTTTTTACTGTGGATGCGTTTTCAACTCTGTGCTCAAGCACCAGATTAAGTCGGTGTGCAAAGCAATGAAAGTATACCGATAACTCTGCCCCAGCGTCAAACAAATGCTGTTGAACGCCTTCATCCTTGCCACTCATGTTCGCTGCTCCGTCAAAACCTTTGCCAACCAAGGCCATTAAAGAAAGTTGATTGTCACTCAAGACAGAAAGAATAACGTCAGCTAAAGACCGCCCAGTCAAACTCGTTACTGGCACAAGTTTGAAACACCGCTCGTGTATTTGAAAATTTGATACGTACCGCAAAATAATGGACATGAAAGCTTTTTTGTGAGATGTCACCTCGTCACATTCAATTGAAAAATACTTAGCAGTGTGAACTTCATCACAGATAGCATTAGCTGTAAGGCTGCTACAAATAGCAAGCATTTCGTTTTGGCTGACATGATACAAATACGAAACATTTTGGGGATGTTTGTCTATCCAATCTTTTAAAGGCTGGTGATATTTACACAAAAAGTAAATTTCCTCAAGAAAATTTCCTTTATTTTTGGATGATGATGCTTCATCATGCCCACGAAACGCAACGTTTTGCTTTGCTAAATGACGAACGATGTCAAATATAACTCCAACAATGTGACGATTTTCGGACCTTTCTCTCTCTTTTCTTTCCCTCATCTCGCGCGCAGCTTTATTCAATTGGATATCTACTGACGTCACAGTCTTAAAGTTTTGCATCCGTTCTAAAGAAAGCAGATGCATTCTAGATTTAGCATGCTTAGCAAGTTTTCCTGTTTTGCCCGAGCCGTGTTTCCAGTTTCTGAAACCAGAATTGGTAAATGCTTCATCTGAACAACCAACTGCAAAAAAAACTCTGTAACTTAGCATAGTAGTTTAACTATAAAATCGATAGTGCTGCGTTAATAGGGGTGGACTTTACAGGTAGACTAGGCTACTCACTTCAGTAGTATACTGTAATTCTTCTAAGATTTTTTTCAAAACTTGCTTGCCTGTGACTGTAGGAGCCCGAGTGTTGTCGAGAAGGATCACGCGCATATACTTGCGGCAGACTACTGTAGGGTCTAATGATTCTTTAATTTTCTACTTATTTCGGTTCGCAGGCACACCGAAAAGACATACTTTTGGATTCTGGTTACTTTTTGAATGATACAATGTATGAACGAGCTTAGTTTAGTTAAAAATACTTTTAACGCATTATATTGCAGTATTGAAGTGATATATTTCTATTTACACCATTCGCATGTGGAAAGTTTTTTAATACCAAAGTGATGATTGTGCTAATGAAAACTATGCAGTTGATCAAGCTCGTTCGGCTCACAAAAAAGCAAACCGATAACAAGCAAGTAGACTGATAAAATGTTCAAACTACAATACTGTGACAGTTTTAAGTTTTGTAACCGACTGCATGTAGTATACGTCCCACGACTGCCACCACATAATATAGCCTATGAGCTATAAGTTACAGGTACCGTAACCGTACTCACCGAGTGTGCCAAAACAACGGCAGGAAAAGAAAAAGGCAGCATCTTTGGATAGGGAGTATTCTATCCAATCATATTCATTGTACCAGTTTTTAGAAAATCTGTGCTTTTTTCGACCTTGATCTGTTTGAGGAAAGTCTATTGAAGGCCGAATCGGACCACATTAAATTAAAAAAGCTCGATTATCATCATTAACTTTTTCAAAAGCTGGATCTCTATCCCGATTGCTTGCAGCTTCAGACATCACTATACCTTCACTATATCTTTACGACTGGTTTCATTAAACATTGATTTATCACTGATTATGGCTCACCTCTACTCTTATAAATTAGAACATTGACTATTTCACACTGCAAGCTATTGTACCTTAACATAACATCATTGCTCTCAGCTTTTGATTATGACGTTACAATTGGGAGGAGATAATACGCAACCATAATAATTCAGAGTTGCTTTTTAATCTTTATAGCGCAATAAAAGTAAATTAATCTCGTTAACTATTGCAGCAATAAATTTATAAACAACCTTGCGCAATTGCAGTTTTTAATCATATAAGTGGTTAAAAAAGAACAGCCTTGTTTGTGAAAAAAAGATCGACTTCGTCACTTTATTAAGCAAAAATCCAAATATACTTGATGACGTCACCCTCCATACCGCCAAATTTTTCTCATCGGATTTGGACGATTCACAGAAATGACCTGATAGAGCAGTGGGGGGGACAGTTCCCCCAGTCCCCCCCGTGGCGCCGCCACTGCCCCTAGTACCATTAGTTTTCGAGCTAGAGCTGTTTAAACCTAAAATTGACATTTCATTTTTTGGCTCGGAAACCCGTATGGCATGACCGATTGCCCCCAAAATTTGCACAAAGAATGATTCGTGTGTGCCCCAGCTAAGATGCAAATTTCACGTTTCTACCTTTAGACGTTTCAAAGTTATCACGTTTTTATTTTTGTTTACGAATTCGTAAAATATGCCGGAAAAACATTAGGACTTCCGACGCAAAGCGTCGCGGAAGTCCCAAATATTTTGATTCAATGAAAGCACAACAATTAGTCAATGCCTATCAGCCAGATTAGTCATACAGTTTCTGTGCGCTTGCGTAGCTTCTCATGAACTACCCTTTTATATAATTATACACGTATAAAAATCACAAGGAACTAATTATTACGTATTCTAGAAGAATTTGTTTGAAATGAGTGCTGTTTATTTATTTTGAACTCTTCTAGAGCGATCTAGAAACTTAGTGTCATATTATCTAATATTGATAAATGATAGCCTACTTCCGTCAAAAGACAGTCAATTAGTGATACAAGCAAATAACAGCCACTTGACGAGCACTGAAAATTAACTGGTTGGTCAAACCAGGGGCGTAAATCCCGGGGGGGATGGGGGGGATGCATCCCCCCCAATAATTTTTGAGGGGGGGATGCATCCCCAATCATCCCCCCCAATAATTTATCGATCATCCCCCCCAATAATTTATCGTACCCTGCAAAATTGTCAAAATTGTTTTTCGCACCCTGCAAAAATCGTAAAATTGTCTCAGTGTGAAATTATGACCGAAAAATCAGAATCAATATCGATGAAGACCTTTTTTTTTTTTTTTTTTTTTTTTTTTGGAGAACACCTAATTTTTGGCAAAAAAAACGTTAGAATTTCCGATTTTGGCCGAAGATTGTGACTAAATTTCGATGAAGACCTTTTTTTTTTTTTTTTTTTTTTTTTTTTTTTGGAGAACACCTAATTTTTGGCAAAAAAAACGTTAGAATATGTGCAACTTTTGATGGCTCTGTTTCATCCCCCCCAATAATTTTTACGGATATACGCGCCTGGGTCAAACCAATGTTAACAAGTCATGTCTTTTGATAACAATTGTATTTACGACGTGAATATGACAAAAGCAATAGATTGCAAACATAAAGGTACACTTCGTTAAAATGCGGACGTTAAAATTCGTTAAAATGTATAATTATATTTAACCGATCAGTGTTCAAGTGGATAAAGCGTTTGCTACTGAGACGGGAGACTCGGATTCGATTCCCGGTTGGGTCAAACCAAAGACGCTACCAAAAGGTTCCTTCGCTGTCTCCTGGCCAAGGCAACCTGGTGAATAAAATGTTGTTACAACTAGATGTTCATTTTCCCGCGGGAAAATATTACGGGACTTCCGCCAGTTCCATTCCAACATCATTTTCCCCTTCATACTTTGAAGGTTACCGATATTTCTATAAAACTCAATCGTATGCAATGCAAACAAACTAATTTTGTTTCTTAAAAAAAATAAATGTGGTATTTAAATTTTAAAAAACTGGCACCTTAGTTTGAGCCAATAAAACAATTAGTTTTTGGGGGTCCACGGGGGTAATACCCCAAGCGATGTCAAAATATTCGTGTCTTAGAAATGTGCTGAAATCAAAAAAAAACTACTACCCCAGCTCGAGCCAATGAAAAATTGATTTTTGGGGGTCCCCGAAGGGGTGGTACCCCCAAACCACGTCAAAGTATTTGTCTCTTAACTATCTACTGATATCAAAAAACACTGGCACCTTAAATTAAGTCATTCAAGAAATTGATGTTTGGGGGTCCATTTTGGTTCCCCAAGGGGGGGGAGGTACCCCCAAACCCCATTAAAATATTTTCCTCTTAAATATCGACTGATAGCAAAAAACACTGGCACCCTATGTTAAGCAGTTCAAAAAATTGATGTTTGGGGTGGCCACTTGGGGGTCCTCGGGAGGGTGGTACCTCCAAACAATGTCAAGGTATTTGTCTTGTTATTGTCTCTTGATATCAAAGATATTTTTGTGGGTACATTTAGAGGTTTTGGGGGGTTGGTTCCCCCAAAATTATGTCAAAATAGTTTTGTCCTAAAAAGTTCTTCTGACACCCAAAAAATCTTGCACGCTTACTTCTGGTGTTTAGAAAGTGTTTTTTGGGACGTCTTCACAGAGAATGAAACCTGATACCCTCTGATCATACGTAGTGTCCAACAAAAAATGACCCAGTAGATAATTGAACCCAGGTCTTAGGTTTAAGCACTGGCGCATTTAACCATTCGGCCGCGGCAGCACACGAGCGTAGGTGACTACCTCCAAAGTAATTAAAAATATTATTGTCGTAAAAATTTTGCGGTGATAGCAAAAAAAAAAAACTACCGCGCTAGCTTCAGGTCTTTAGAAGCTGATTTGTGGGTCATCTTCACAGAGAATGAAACCTGATACCCTCTGATCATATGTAGTGTAAAACAAAAAATATCATAAACGATTTCGTCGTAATGGAAAAAACAATTAGTATGCTAGATTCAATGTAATGTCGGTTTGATAAAAGGGAAAACCAACCAGAGTATTGAACTCAGATCCTAGGTTTAAAGCACTGGCGACTTTACCATTCGTCCATTGCAGCACGCGCGCAAGGGTGAGTAAAATCACATAATAAACTTCGCTGTCACAAGTTTAGGGTGCATATGCCCCAAACCACGTGACGTAGCATTTCAAAATTGCAGGTACCCAAGTCCATGTATAGGCCTATCATCTTTCCAAATTTCAAGTTTCTAGCTTTGGTGGTTTTGGAGTTTTTGTGACCACCATGTGATTTGCTGAATAAATAAATAAATAAAGAAAAAAAAAGTGTCGGAATCGTCATGGTTTATTTTTGAGAGCTGAAAGGGCATGCCCAGACGCTTCTAAATTCGAAAAATTTATTCCTCTAGTGCCATGAGTTTTCGAGCTAGAGCTGTTTAAACCTAAAATTGACATTTTAGTTTTTGGCTCGGAAACCCGTATGGTATGACCGATTGCCCCCAAAATTTGCACAAAGAGTGATTCGTATGTGCCCCAGCTAAGATGTAAATTTCACGTTTCTATTTTCAGCTGTTTCAAAGTAATCGCGTTTTTATTTTTGTTTACGAATTCGTAAAATATGCCGGAAAAACGCAAGGACTTCCGACGCAAAGCGTCGCGGAAGTTTCAATTACGTTATAACTAGAGCAAGTTTTTGTTGCACTAAAAAATTGAAAAAATTGCATTTGTTTTTAACGAAAATTGCATTTATGCACAAGCATTAAAAACGAAAGGAATTTTACTCTAGCGATTTATTTACACATAATAATGCCAAATATTTGCAAACTTTACTTGGGGAGAAATACCGATCTTTTGCCAACAGTTTGCCTAGCATGCTAAAACTTCGCTCCACATAGCACGAAGTTGCAAACCAACTCTTGCGTCATAGATAACTTTGAGACGCAGGTAAACCGTCACATTGCTCTTTGTTATGCAAATCAGAGACAATAGAACTGTTTGAAATAGTTTTAAAGCCGCATTTACACGGGCGACTTTTTTGCAACGCGATTCGACGATTTTTTATGCGTGAAAATCTTTCTCGCAAAGCGGTTACTCACACGAGGCAAGACTCGCTTGCCGCGATAGCGTTTGGCAAGAATCGCTGCCGTGTAAGTAACACCTGCGATTTGCGATGCCGATTATATTTTTGCGCGACTCGATGCAACAATCGTTCTCGCCCATGATCACTTACACGAGGTCGATTTCAGCGTCTCGAGAGTCACAAGACAAAGTCGCGCTCGTGTAAACAGCAAATCGTATGCAATTTACGAGTCGCCCAGGCATAGCGCAATGCACAAATGCTTTGCGAGTCTCTGGCTGCGATTATCTAAGTTTACTTCATAAAATATTGTGTTCATGGTACAAAATAGTCTGTAGTGCTTTTACCGTAATTAATTGTGATTAAATTTACTTCATATTAGTTTGAAACGAAGAAGAAATAATTTTCTTGTTGATGCTGTCACTGGTCTACTGCAGATACGGCAGTCATGAGCTGATTGCTGATAACTGTGAAGCCAATCAAGCAGGGCTTTAACCCTTAAAATGTATGATAAATTAACCACAGGAAACAGTACCTTAATTGTATTTTGTTTTTATGATACTGTAAGTACACTGTTTGCATCAGAGCCAGTAAATTTTGAGTTGAGGCTGACTGTTCTTAATTTTTTGCCAATGTTGAGCATCAGTTGCTCTTAATTGGTTCTTAAATTTTGAGATCATTGATGTCAATTATAGCGACGATGTTTGTTAATACCTTATGGTCTGTCTGCTTGTAAACGCCTTTTTAGCTGCTTTTGCAGCATCGTAAAATTGCGGAAAGCAAAAAAGCAAGCTCTAATTTTCGTTTGAACGAGAGCCAAAAAGTTTTTTTGTTACCTGCCCAATGCGCAATAACACTCTATACTCTCGAAGTTATTCAAGCTCTTTTGTTTTGAATCAGTACAGAATTTAGTTTCTTTTTTGATTTGGCATTTCTTCTTTTTCGGTTGTTCTTCACCCTAGAATAGCTAAGACAATGAATTCACAGTAATAGCATTTGGACAATATATTTTGGAAATGGAGGTGCTTGTTACAGAAGCCCTTCGTTACAATATGGAGCCTTCACCGTGTCCGTCTGGGCAAATCACAATTGAAATTCTTCAACTTGAACTGCATTGTTCAGACAAAATCATTTGGAACAGTAAGACATGGCAAAATATATCTGAAATTTAGCCTGAAAATAATGAACTTAAAGAGTGCCATACGAGCGGTCTTGAAAATGAAATACGTCTGTTTGCCAGTTGCTCGAATGAAAAGGAATGCCAGAACAGAGGTAACTCGGCCAAACACAAAGGCGTGCAGGAATTACCAAAAAGCGCGTAATTTTTAAAGCGTTGGCTGCAGGAACTAAAGTGAGGCGCACAAACTGAGCAAACTAAAAGGAAAAAGCGGCCGGATCAAAACTACAGCGGGGCAACACAAAAAAGGTCAATCGGTGCTGTGACAGTGCTGGCAGAGTACGCTGATAGGCTCACATCTATGCTCACTCGTTGGGTCCAGCACTTTGCATACAAGTACCATCTACTGGTTTGTGTCGGCTAAAAACGTGTTAGCGTTTGCTTTCTTTTCTGACCCGAGATTGCTAGAGCCTACCGGCAATTCTTACGGTTAAAATAACCACAGTTAAGTGAAGAAGCACAACACCTACTGCCCCGCATATTGTGATAAAACATTAATTTCATGAAAATGATGTTTATAATGAAATCATGTTCTCAATTTCGAGTGGTTTTATGGGGCTTTTTCATTTGAATAACGCCAGGTATGAGTTTTGACATGAAGTCACTGGCGTATTTTTGCTCAGTTCATAATAATTCATACTCCGCACTATACTTACTGTAATTGCCTAGCGTTTAGCAAATGCATGCGCTGCTTGTTTTATTATTGTGGATATTGGTGCTTTGTAACAGCTGTGGTTTAGTAGCTCCATAAAAAAATTACATGAAAACACGTATTATATGAATGCTATCGTGGATTTTTTGAATGTTGGTTTAATTGAAAAAGAGCCAGTACTTCTGTAGTGACAAAAGGCGCCTGGTATCACTGCAGAAGAACTCAAAAAGTAAACTTCTAAAAACAAAAATAAAATTTAACCATTAGCATTTCGAATAGTATATGACAGCACAGATCTCCTATAAAATACTAAAATACTTGTGCACTATTAAGCAAATAAACAATATGAATTTGTCAGGTACACATGCTTGGAGAAAAAGTAATGTCAAAAGTGTTTTTAGAATTAACTGCACAAAAATATTGATAAATTTTATTGTTTTACCAAATATTATGCATAACCAAACAATACACACAGTCAGAGATGGGTTGCGGTAGAGAAAAAACAATACCTACAGGGTAAATGACAGAATGTTATAACAAATTATGAGCATTAATGCCCGCTTGACTTTGCTCCATCCAAGCCAACTCAAAATAGCATTTACGTATCACACATTCGGCTCGAGCAGCACGCCGCCGTTGCTGCTTCATCTTTCACCTTGCATTTTTATTGCAAGTTTTGACATTAGCTGCTTAATAGTATTTTTCGTATTTCGTTTTACGCTTGCGTTGGCTTCATTCATTTTCTTTTCAAAATTCCAAAGCGTGATTGCTTCAAATGCAAAAGTTGACAAGCGGCGCATTTGAAGTGCTTTTGCAGCAGTTTGCTTTTGCAAATTCAAAACCAGCAAGCAGCGCTTTGAAACTATCTCGCACCGTGTAAGTAAACCAGTGCGATAGCGACTCTTGCGCCGACTCGATTTTGCGAGAATCACTGGCACGTAGTCTCAACGTGTAAGTGACTTCAGCGAGTTGCAATCGAATGCGAGCGCCGCGTGAAAATCTCTCCCGTGTGAGTGACTGCTACGATTTGATTTTTCGGGGGGCGTGTCTGGCGATATCGCGCAGACAAAATCACACGTGAATCGTGCGCCGTGTAAGTGACCTACGCGATTTGAGAAAGAAAAAAGGCAAAATGTCGATTCTCGCAGCTAAAAGTCGCCCGTGTAAATGCGGCTTAAAGCATATTTTTTAAATCACACTAACATTTTTGACCATTCTTAATGAAAATTGCAGCAAAAAGTTGCATGTAAAAAAGAAAAAAGTTGCAATATAAAATTCCTAAAACAGCTCAGAACATTGTACCACTAAAGTTCTTTGTGTTTAAAAAGCTGGCGGAAGGTGTAAAAAAAGTTGCAAAAACTTGCCCTAGGTATTATCAAAAATTACCCTTTTTTGCCTCACAATGTTTGCTATTTCAAAGGCAACCAATTAATGCTGCTGAAAAGATTCTTTCGAAAAAATAAATAAATAAATAAATAAAAAACGCAACGCGAATCAAACATCAGCTAGCACTAGCACGCTACCCTTGTGTATCAACGCAGCCATTTCGCCAACATGGCGTATTAACTCGAGAAAAAGAATTGTGATCATGAAATGTTACATTTTGTAAAAATACGCCTTGGGCTACCCTACCCGAATTTGGTTAAATAAAGCAATTTTGCAAGATGTTAATCTTGAAAAATTAGTTTGTTTTGTCAAAGTGAGTATGACAACAGCAATTTGATCTATTCAGCAGCAAATGTTGTTTTGCTTGTTTGTTGAGTTAGGGGTGCCACCAGGGAAAGGGATGAGGGCCAGGAGGCGTATAATTGACATCCTCAACTTGAATAAAATTCTATATTTACTGATGATGGACGTAGCTAAGTCCGAACGTTAAGAAATTTTACTGTTTTAATTAAGGTCTTAGTGTTTCAATCAAATTAACGTGTTTTGGGGTCGCAATTTGCAGCCAGTTCAGGCAGAATTCGCCGTAGTTGGGCGATTTTAGAAAGACTTCTTGATAAGGTTATTGCGAATTGAGTCAGGTTTGAAGGAGAATGAAAACGGTAGAAGTTTTACAGCAAAACGCAGTGGTTCCTAAAGCTTTTTGACCGCTACCCAAATCTTATCTAAGTTTACGCATAACGACCAGTGTCCTAATGAACAACATTTTTGTTTGAGCCAATAGCATATTAGCCTCAATTACGCAATGCAGGAAACAGTGGCGTATATGCAGAAAGTTGAGAGGAGCCGTGAGTATAAGTTGTGTCACAGGCTGGATGGATCCTCAGAGTCTGCCAGAGACAAAAGGCAGGGCCTACGAGAGGGGGGGCAGGGGGACAATGACCGACCCCGGGGCCCATGAGGGGGCCCATCGAAGTTGCTTGTGAACAGCTTTTCTTTTTTGGAGATCACTTGATTTTGGCCGGAAAAACCGTTAAAATTTTGGAGAAGACCTTTTTTTTTTGAGATCAAATCATTTTCCGGACCAAACAGCAGCATTTTTTCCGTCTGTTTTGGACTTTACAAAACCACAATTCCGTCACATTTGAGCTGTCCCCGGGTCCACGTTCGGCTCTCGGCGCCCCTGACAAAAGGACTTGGGGATGGAATTACTAGCGTTTAAAGATTTTTTTTTTGACAAGAATAATTCAATTTTAACACTAGTTTCGTTTAAACTTCTGTACAGACACTGGCATGTCTTTTGGTGAAGTAACAAAAGAACGAAAAAAAGAAAAACGACAGTAAATATGGGTCGATTCTCAAGCGGCTGAGCGACTTTCTCAATAATCTTTCAACATTGAAAAATTGATCGTAATTCAACTAATTCTCAGCAACCCATTGAAATAGCTCGACGACACTAGCTTGGGTCGGTTTAAAATAGCGCTGCCATAGGTGAAGAAGTAAGAAAGCAATGGTTCTCACCAGGTGGGATATAAACGCTGCGTTGTCCAGGAGGATCTCTGGGGTTCGTAATTTCTCTTCCGTCGTGTTCAATATCTTGCGGCAAACAACAGTGGCGGATGGTTCTTAATCGAACTATGTTAAATAAATGAACTGACTGTGCTGCGATCATTTGATATCTGTGGCAATTTGTGAATTGTTCTGCTTTTATACTGCAGGACATTCAGTACATTCATTAAAAAAAAAAAAAAAAGGGAAATCCCCCGGTTAAATTGGAAATACTGTAGTTGCAGAAGTAGAGTTACGTTAAATGTTTTGCTATGTGACGTAACGCTTGAAATAGTTCCTCAACTTTACACGCGCGGTTATCATTGTGGTAATAAACGCAGTCTCGCGCCAAAGTTTTCGATCATTGGGACTTCGCGCGAGCGCGTAGTACCATTGGTTTTGTTCGCGAATTTTGGCAGTTGAGGATTGATTTGCTTATAACTAGCAAACGGTAAAATCTACAACCTTGAAATTTGGCATCATCATAACAACTAATGAAAGCGTTGTGTGTGCCAATGTTGGGGATCCTAGGTCACGTGATTGTGAATTGAGACTCAAAAAAATATAAAAACCGGTAAGTTTTTGGCTTGAAAATTTATTAAATCGCTTATAATTTTAAAACCACTTAAGTGCACAGCTGAAATTTGGACACAATGTGAATGCTTATAATTGCTTTATGCAAACCGAGTTTAGGGACGCTCGGTCACGTGACCAAAATTTTACAGGCCAAAAATGGGCAGAAAGTGGACGATTTTGAACCGATATATCTGGTTAATTACCGATGTTACGGATTCTGTTTGAATTTACGTCTGCGAGGTACGGGATTCGTAACACGCGACTTGGTTCAAAATATAATCTTTATTGTCCGAGGTCAGCGGTCAACGGTCAGCGGTTTCGATGAATTTGCGTTGCAGACGTAGCACGTAAACAATAGTTGACAATTTGGCAGTAAAATCCAATGTTGATTTGGAAGCTGAGACTTGGTAAAATTGAAAATTTAACTTCAGCACTAATGGGGAGCGTAAAAGAAATATTGGGGTAGAGTACAGTAAGTCGGTTAGGTGACGGGCACTTGAGCGACGGCTCAATGCTAACTATTTAAACATATCGATAACTTGATTTCAATATAAAAATTTTTTTTTACCGACTACTCTTTTTGTCACAGAAAACAAAAATAGCCTCTGCTCACTGCAGACACTTAACTGAAATGTCAAATGTGGGTCGACACCGCAAAGTCTCGGCTGGCAAACTCCAAAAATTTGCGTACAAAAGAGAGATTGAAAACGATTAATCAAAAACTTCTTACGTCATTAAACAATAAACAAACAAGTACTCACAACACAACAGGATTTGTCAAGTTTCAACGTCTGTAAATTTTAGGTAATTTGCTTGTGGCCTTATCAAAAAATAAATCAGAATAATGAGCTATGGCGTTGAGTGCAAAATACAACAAATGAACAAAACTTTACTGAGATAAAAGAAACAGAACGGCACTACAACCGATATTGATGAAAAATGGTTTGTGATTTTTGAGCACACTATCAACTGCCTTTTTTTTTATTATTTGTTTACCCCAACTTGAATACTCTTTTTCTTCTTTTTTTCCTTTTTTCTTGCTTTTTTTTACTTTTTTTCTCATTCTTCTCCGGCTATCTACTTTTGAACCACAAAACGCACTGTATTCAAAGTTTGAACGATTGAAGATATCAGAGAAGACTAGTGCTCAAATGAAATTGGAGGTGCCAGGTTGGGGGATCCCCCTCAATCGAGCCCTCCAAAATTTTAAACGTTTAAACCGTTGGAGCTAGCTGAATCAAATTTTCGAAATGGGTAGATACTAAAAATAAACTAAACCTTACAAAAATTGGGGGAGCCACAATGGAGGGTTTCCCTCCAAACGGACACTCCAAAATTCAAATCTTTTACCTTTTAAGCTAGACACATGAAATTTTTAAGGTAAGTAAATATAAAGGAAAGATAAAATTTGACAAAACTTGGGGATACCAAAATGGGGGTCCCCCTCAAACAGGGCCGAAATAATTTAAACTTTTCAACCATTCATGCTAGACACATGAAGTTTTCAGTGTAGGCAAATATTACAAAAAGATCAAATTTGACAAAATTTGGGAGTATCAAAATGGGGGGTTTTCCCCTCAAGCGGGGACCTAAAAAAGTCAAACTTTTTAACCTTCAAAGCTAAACACATTAAGTTTTTAAGGTAAGTACATGTAAGAGAAACACTAAACTTGAAACAATTTCGGGTACAAAATGGATGCCCCCACTTGAGGGGTAAACCCCCCTGTTTTGATACTCCCAAATTTTGTCAAATTTGATCTTTTTGTAATATTTGCTTACTCTAAAAATTGCATGTGTCTAGCATGAATGGTTGAAAAGTTTAAATTTTTTCGGCCCTGTTTGAGGGGGACCCCCATTTTGGTATCCCCAAGTTTTGTCAAATTTTATCTTTCCTTTATATTTACTTACCTTAAAAATTTCATGTGTCTAGCTTAAAAGGTAAAAGATTTGAATTTTGGAGTGTCCGTTTGGAGGGAAACCCTCCATTGTGGCTCCCCCAATTTTTGTAAGGTTTAGTTTATTTTTAGTATCTACCCATTTCAAAAATTTGATTCAGCTAGCTCCAACGGTTTAAACGTTTAAAATTTTGGAGGGCTCGATTGAGGGGGATCCCCCAACCTGGCACCTCCAATTTCATTTGAGCACTAGTCTTCTCTGATATCTTCAATCGTTCAAACTTTGAATACAGTGCGTTTTGTGGTTCAAAAGTAGATAGCCAGAGAAGAATGAGAAAAAAGTAAAAAAAAGTAAGAAAAAAGGAAAAAAAGAAGAAAAAGAGTATTTAAGTTGGGGTAAACAAACATAACAAAAAAAAGGCAGTTGATAGTGTGCTCAAAAATCACAAACCATTTTTCATCAACATCGGTAATTAACCAGATATATCAGTTCAAAATCGTCCACTTTCTGCCCATTTTTGGCCTGTAAAATTTTGGTCACGTGACCGAGCGTCCCTAAACTCGGTTTGCATAAAGCAATTATAAGCATTCACATTGTGTCCAAATTTCAGCTGTGCACTTAAAGTGGTTTTAGAATTATAAGCGATTTAATAAATTTTCAAGCCAAAAAATTACCGGTTTTTATATTTTTTTGAGTCTCAATTCACAATCACGTGACCTAGGATCCCCAACATTGGCACACACAACGCTTTCATTAGTTGTTATGATGATGCCAAATTTCAAGGTTGTAGATTTTACCGTTTGCTAGTTATAAGCAAATCAATCCTCAACTGCCAAAATTCGCGAACAAAACCAATGGTACTACGCGCTCGCGCGAAGTCCCAATGATCGAAAACTTTGGCGCGAGACTGCGTTTATTACCACAATGATAACCGCGCGTGTAAAGTTGAGGAACTATTTCAAGCGTTACGTCACATAGCAAAACATTTAACGTAACTCTACTTCTGCAACTACAGTATTTCCAATTTAACCGGGGGATTTCCCTTTTTTTTTTTTTTTAATGAATGTACTGAATGTCCTGCAGTATAAAAGCAGAACAATTCACAAATTGCCACAGATATCAAATGATCGCAGCACAGTCAGTTCATTTATTCAACATAGTTCGATTAAGAACCATTCGCCACTGTTGTTTGCCGCAAGATATTGAACACGACGGAAGAGAAATTACGAACCCCAGAGACGTGATGTTTTAAAACATGAAATCAAATTACGTACCCCAGAGACATGAAATCAAAAAAATGATATTTTATTTTTTGATTAATAAAAGAAAAGAATGCACTGTAATTGAAAGGAACAAAAGACATAAGAATTCTGTTTTTTGCAAAATTACACACCTTTGCAACGCTTACGTTTCCAAATCAATACAATCAAAGCAGCGGCGTAGCGTGACATTTCAGATAAGGCATGCAGTTATGATGACGTCATCAGTTTTGATAACGTCATTAATTATCGGGCAGTAAAATAAAAAACCAACTTAACACTAATAAATCTCTGGTATTGCAACTAAGCCTCCTTTCTCCAGTACACATTGGTGTGTACTGTACATTTACTGTCCTAGTACTAGTCTTCCTTGTGTTACTGTAGACAGTGACAGGTCTAGCAGTTTTATATGTGCCAGTAGCCGGTTACAGGTACCATACTAGGCTTACACTAACAGTAAGGTAGGCTTAGTAACATTGAAGGAAAAACATTAATTGCAGAACTAAGCTAAACCAACTTGCTGAATAGCATATAAATAGCCTACTTTCAAAGCCTATTCCTCATGTCATTACATATCATAGCCTGGCAACAGCCAGCAATGCTATACAATATTAAGCAGGCTGGTGGGCTCAAGACTAGTCCAATGCATGTATGGTTAGGCCTAGCCTTGTTTAGTTTATTTAAGAACCAGTAAAGCACAAGCAAAGTAGCAAAACTACCAAACGGTAATTTATTGATAGTCCTAAAAACTTTTTTGCAAACCTAGTGTAAATTCTACAACTAGCTTTAGCTTAGGTGTCGCGATCGTTGATACTTGGCTAGAGTACAACCTTTAATCCCTAGAATTGCCCACGTCGGCTAAAACTAGAGAACGACTGATATGTTAATTGACGAATCGAAAATGGCAGTCGACAGTTCCTTTAGCTTCTTGAATCTCAGAAAGCAGCCCACCAATCTTAAATTAAAACTTCTATTTAAGATTGAAACACAAACCAACTAACTGAGTAAAATCCCTCCACTCACACGCTGTACGAGCCAACCCCAGATACACAAACTCGGCTTAACTGCCTACGAAACTAATACCTAAAAATCATCCACTTTCAGAATATTAGAATAATAGAATGAAAAACGACCTGCCTATTTATACTATGGCAAAAGCTATTGAATATCCCAGAACAATCCATGATATGTCACAATAGAAAAAAAATACACGTGCTTACGATAACAGATTTGGACATAATTATGATGTCACAAACTTCAAGTCTAAATATACCAATTAAGACAAGTAAACAACTAATTATCGGTGACTAATAGAAGACAGTAGAAAATACTAGAAAGAAATTATCTAGAATATTTCGAATACTCTAAATCAAAAAAAGCGGCAAAAGTAGTAAATCAGTCACGTACGCATTAAAATTCAGCAAATAATCATATCTTAGGCATTCAAAATTATTACTCGTGACATTAGGCAACCAAATACTAACTGAACCAACCACCAGTAACTCTTTGCTTAAATTGATTTCACATCTTGCTTTCACTTTTATAGCTCAACATTTAGCCTACATAGTGCTAGCAGTACCGTATCAAACACTCACTCTGACTTACATTACTTAAAACCAATACCAAACGGCAATCAAGGCTTGGTTTCGCCGCTTAGTTATTTGCTTTTTTCATATTGCTAAATTACATAAAATAAATGGCAACACGCATGCAATATTTAAAATTGCAGGCTTTGGCGCATAGTTTGTGGCCTGTCTTAAGCTAATTTACTCTAACAAATCTAAAATCAAAAGAGAGACTATATTTTACGAAAACAAGAAACTAGACGGATAAAAGAAATTTTGCAGCAAACAATGCGCCGATCAAAGCTTTCAAACCTATTCAATTTTGTTCGTAGTTTATCGAAACTCAGCGATCTTTTGAGCTGTTGAATGCAATTTGAAAATTGCATGCTGTTGCCATTATTTTTTGAAATTTAGCGATATACTGAAAACAGGCTAAAACTGAAATCAATAAATTAAGCGAGACTATTTATTGCTACTTCGACTTGAAAGTGAATGCCTGTAACTATGGCAACTTAGTTTAATTTTCTTTTAAATTTTTACGTGTACTTGTTCAAATTATTATTTTCTTTTTTGGCTAAACGACTAGGCATGCAATGCATGCCTTGCATACATGGAGAATACGCCCCTGAATCAAAGGTGTGACGAGTTGGCGGTTTCATCTCCGCGTCATTGCGCCTAGCTCCTTTGGAGGAAATGCGCGGCGGTGGCGAATTTATTTCCAAGAATTAAAACCGTGATCTCCGCCTCACAGGACAGCGCTCTTAAGCTAAACGCGCGACTAACGCAGGCTGATCTCGGAACAGTGACGCACTTTGCAATTTTTTTTTAACAGTCATGTTCAATTTCTCCTTACATAATTTCGCATGCAAAATAACGGCGAATGAATCACAACTTTCATTAGTTCCGTAAAAACTGGTAATTTAAAAATGTTTGGTACGTTTTTTGGTACGTTCTGTTTAGCTACGTACGTAACGTCAACGCTGAATTTCTGTAGGCCTACAGCAAAACAATTTTTCGCCATTGCCAGATAGATGATAAGAGCCATAACATATCGCACAGTATCAATATTCAGAAGATAATAAATATCAAGAAGACAGTAATGTTATTACCTCTTTTACAAGCAAACAGATACGAAGCCCGCCAGAACACTACATTAAGACTATAAAAATTACCGGCAACAACACAAAGAAAAATCTGAATTAGGAATATTCACAGAGACGCAAGTTATAAGTGAGTAGTGCCGTGGTTTAGTGGCAAATCAGTTCAGTTTCGGCTAAATACGAAACAAGTTCTGTTGAGCTTGGAGAGAGCTACCTTCTTGCCTGGATAGAAAGTATTAGATAGACTAAATTAAGAGTGTTACTAAGAAAGTAGAGTAAATTCAAATTTGCTAATTAAACAAAATGTTTTGAAATACAGCATTATTACTCATTAAAATATTGTTCGGTTGATTGATATTTCCATAGGTGGGCACAAGTCCGTTAATTGTTAATCCGTTGATAACGAAGCTAATTTTTTCATTAACTCGTTAATCCGTTAAAAAGTTTTTTCATGTTAACGGACTAAATTAACTTCCGTTAAGTTCTGTTAACTTCCATTAAGGTTTTTATCGTTAATATCTTGCACCATTCATTAATCAGACAGGTACAAACCAGTTTGCATTGATAACACCTGTTTCGTATTAGCACGAGTTTTATAGAAGAAAGCGAACAAAGGAGCTCTTTTTTTGTAGCAAATAATAACCTGCAACCTCATAGGTCTATTAATTATCGCTGTTCATAATTTTCAAAGGTTTTTCGATCGCAGCTTCGTTGTGCATTTGAACTTATTTTTATCTTGAAGTTAGATTAGACTGTGAAATGTAACTTCCAAAACACAAAAAGACCTCCATAGCAATAAACATTTCCTTACAATCAGCTCAACAGCGACAATACGCGTTCTACTGTAGAAGCGAGTGAAAAAAAAGAAACGTAAATTACATGCAAAATGTTAACGGATTAACGGACTTTATTAACTTCCGTTAATTAAAGCTGAAAATAATGGATTAACGTTAACGGAGATGTGAAGTTTGTTAACGGACTAGTGGTTAACGAAGCTAACGTTTTGCATTAACTTTTCCACCTATGGATCTTTCATATATTTCAGTTGCACAAATTTGCTTGATTAAAACACATATTTGTGGTCTGAGAATAAAATTTTGAAACCAATTTTTAGTTGTACTTGACACTTCTCAAAATTTGAAAATCAAATTGCGGTTTTAGTTTAGCTTTGCTGACTTTAGGTTCAGATTCTATTTTTCTGTATTTTCTAGTAATGTATGTTAAATTAGTTAACCGATTTTTGTTGACAAACTTTGTAGATTTCTAGAATTTCTAACTTTCAAGTTTATTGTTAATTTTTTTGACTTCTTTCAAGTTAATTTTTTTACTAAATGCGGGTAAAACCAAGTCGTACTATTTTAGTGTAAGTTTTTATCTGCACTAACTGAGTTTGCAAACCAGGGGACCGAACTCTCAACCTATGGATCCGCACCGCCACCCGTACGCAAGTTTTAAATGATGTTTTAACTTGAGCACCGCTGTGCAGAAGTTGGCCTTGCTCCGACTGTCCTACAGTAGAGAGGAAAGCAGTAGACTATGCTTGAGTTGTCTTTCTATGAAGGGATGTTCCTTAAAAAATTCCCTTCTCTCTGTATTCAAGTCTTATGGCTACTAATAAAGTCTTATGGCTACTAATAGAATAGAATATTGCCGCTGGTGCTATTGTCATTTTCTTCCGCTTAACTTTTGTTACTGTATTGGTTAGGTTAATTTGGGTAATAAAAAGAACAAAATGTTTAACTGAAGAGTAGGAAATTGTCATCCAGCAAAGTGCTAAAAAGTAGATTTTTTTGGAAGATGCGCAATTTCTCATAAGTTTACGATTAATTTTGTTGTATTTCTAGGTTTTTTAACGGTTAGGTATAATATATTTCGTAATGTATTCTTAGGGGAAAAAATCCATTTTGTCGGTATAAATTTGTATTGTTGGAACTTTGTGGCTTAATTGGGCTCTAGTTTGCAAGTGACAGACAAAATTTTGTTCCAGTCATTTTGAACTTTAAACCCATTTGATTGACACGATTTTATAAGATTGCAAAAAAAAGGTGCTTCGTGCGCTCACGCCGATGACGGCCAAATTCGTCCGAACTGGTCATAGTGTAGTACCAGACTCTGTACCTGATGATGTATTTACTGGTTTAAGCGAAGACGTCAGGAGGTCTGAAGCTGAGGTAGCTCAGGAAAATGAGGAACTTTCGTCGCGTCAAATCAATTTTCCCTGTCTCCATCCGGTGAATCCGCACATGCGGAGTAGCGAAGCTCGTTTGCAAACTTTCCTCGACAACTGCAGCATCTGCCTTGCTCACCGAATCCGTGCGACTCCGCAGCAAATTGTTGATGCCGGAATGTATTACCTCGGCGAAAGAGACCGAGTCAAATGCTGGTATTGTAATGGAGGATTGCAGAACTGGGAGCGGGATGACGATCCCATGGAGGAGCACGCGAAATGGTTTCCTCTTTGTGAGTTCGTCCTCCAGCAGAAAGGCCCGGATTATGTTCATCAAATCGTGTTGAAAACCCCAGAAGTACGACGACCATTAATACCCAATTCTTCATCTGCTGAATTAGCAGAATTTTTACGTGAAAGAAACACATCCGGGAGTCCTCCCAGCTCCACCGATTCCTCGACCGTTGTTGATCCACATGACTTGATAAGAGATCTTGAAGACAAAGTCAATAAAGCCATGGAAGCCTCCGAATTAGTTGGACGAGCAAAGATGATGGGCTTTTCTGATTACGTCATCGGAGTTGCTTTAATGAAGTACGTATTAAAGAGAGGGAAAACAGAAGCTGTTTAGATTACTACTACCAGTACTACACAGGACCAAGAATGTGCTATTTGACGTGAATAGCTCTCACAATTTACAATGACTGTTATTGTGATAAAAATGCATTACTGCTTGTTTGTGTTTTCAAAAAGAAACATAAACCTTGGAATTTTTTTTAAACAATTTTTTATGGTTTTGAACCAATCAACCTTTGCTACTGAAATGGTAGACTCGGTTTCAATTTCCGGTCAAGTCAAATCGAAAACGATAAGAATTAGTATTCTCACCTTTCTTGTTAAACGTTCAGCAATATAAAGGGACAATGTGAAGCCTCCACCGTGTGTGACAAACAAGTGGACAGATGGCAGCTTGTCTCAAAGACCAAATGGTCCTTTCGCTGTTTCTTGGCCTAAGCAATTTGGTAAATAAACATGTAATTTAGAGTTAAAACATTTTTTAATCAACTCTTTCTTCTATCTTCATTTTTTTTGATTATTTAATGAATTTAATTTTTGCAACTTTATTGTAGAAGGTACACTCTTTTCGATGAAGGATTTAAAGACATGACAAGCTTGATTGATTCGCTTGAGGATATCGCTAAGGATCAAAGCGACGACCAAAGTAATTCTTCTCCTCAAGTTTCTCCACCAGCAGTTTGTGCAAGAAGAGATTTGACCCCGACTGAACTGGAATTAAGAGAATTGTTAGAATCACGAAGTTGCAAGAAATGCCACAGGGAAGACGCTACAATCGTGTTCTTACCATGTGGACATCTGGCCGGCTGCATTAGTTGCTCAGAACACATCGAACGTTGTCCGGTTGCCAGTTGCAATTTTTTTATTCGGGAGAAAATTCGAACTGTCCCGAAAACGGAGGGCCGAGTTTTTTAACAAGGGTCGATCTTTTTCAAGTGCTTAAAAAATAAAACGCACAAGCACCCAAATACTTTCTTTTGTTAACTCTTTCTATTCATTGCCGGAATTTCTGTAAGGGTTGCAGGGGCAGCAGCTCGAGATTAAGCTGCCACACTTCGCGATCTTCCTTTATTTCTTTTATTTCGCCTGGAGTTTTCAAAAAAAGCATGACAAACAGGGCAGAACATAAAAAGCGCATAACGTTTTCATTTCAATTGTAAATAATGAAGATTGGTGGTACTCAGGGGCGCCCGCAAGGGGGAGGCAGGAGGGTGCACTTGCCCCCCCCCCCCTGGAAATTAAGATGCCAAGTATTTCATATGTTAAAATTTGCAAAATAACTCTAAATATATCTAAATACTGTACATCTATCTAAACTAAGAAAACAATCTTTGTGGAGCTGTTTTACCTTTTTTTGACTTGGTGCAGAGGGCGAGGGCGAGAGAAAGAGGATTGCCCATTTTACGTGTATTATCATACAGCAATTTCTTAAAAGCGAGCGTTAGCAATACTATAGGATTAAGCATTAATTGTTTGATTAAATAATCATTATCAAACGTTTATCTGTGGTTATTTCTAGAAGTACATGGTTTATCAAATATTTTAGCATCTGTGATCTGTCATTGAGCTCTTTTCATCAGGATCTAAATACAATACAGCGTTTAATATTTCAAATTAGCGCTGTTCGTATCTAAACTCTCAAATAATAATTACTCCGCCGTTAAATCAATTTTGCTGAGAAACCGAAATCAAAACCAAACCTGTAGTCAATGGCGTAGCTAGGGAAGCTGTGCCACCTGCATTGTGCACGATAAGAAAAAAGCCACAATTTTTGGCCCTTCTGAGGCGTCTAAAGTGGTTCATAGTCACTTTTAATGTCCTTTCAAGTGGTTCAAAGCCACTTTATAAACATGTTTCTTTATTATTTATTGTTTTTTGAGGGGGGGAGAGTATTCACTTAATTTGTCAAAAATGCAGCTGCAAATTAATCGATAATAGTCTCAGTAGTCGTCAAAAATATTTGTTGGTTAAAAAGTCAAAAATACAGCTTCAAATTAATCGATAATAGCTTCAAAACATGGGACAAAATAAGCAGTCAAGATTGGTCGCTTAATACAAAATGCCTAACGTAAGCTTCATAAAAAAAGATTATAGGGGGAGGGGGCCCGGGGGGAGGCTAATCAGCATTTAATTTATTTAATTACAACGAGTTTTGGACTTGACCTGTGAGTAACGTGAGGGTTTGAAGGGGATAAGCTATTTAATTCCTTCAAAAGGATTTCAAATAGTATCAAGTTTATTTTTTAAATGGCTCTAAAAAGATGTAAAATTATTTGATTTGAATAGCATTAAAATGGCTACTTTTTTCTGGAATAGCACAAACATTGCTCAGCAGCTAGGAATTTGCCCCAAGACCCTTGTCTGTGATGTGCTTTAGTTGCATCTGTTTGCTCGGCACGCTGCCCAATTGAGACATATTGCAAAAAATTTCAATCTTTAGGTTAATCAAGCCCCTTCACCCTCTTTAACTAAATTCAGGTTGTTGTCAGGGGCGCAACCAAAGAGGCTAAGGGAGCTTAGCCTTCCCTTCTCCTTATCCAAGTCACTTGAAAAACTTAACTCACATACAGCAGCGTAACCAGAGGGGTGGGGGAGGGGGGTGCTATAGCTCCCTCCCTCCCTCCCATGGCCTGTCGACCAAAATGCAGAATAAAGAAAATACCACGTTTATAGCACTTCTGAGACTGTTTTTGCACTGGAATCGACTAAAAAGTGATTTAAAGTATCTTTTGAAACAAATATTCAAGGGGGCTAATTTGTCAAAAAAAAACTCAAAACTTTGCAAAATCCCCAAAAATACGCAATCAGATTTGATAGCTAGTGTAAAATTGCTGAACATATAGGTTTCATTAACAAATATATCATAAACTCATAAATAGAAGGGGGAACTATTCAGTATTAGTTATTACTATTCACTTCTCTGCAATGTATTTTCACTAGCTCCCGCCTCCCCAATTATTTTTCTCTATGAAATATAGACGAAATAGAATACTCCGTTTGAGTTTTATTGAACTATAGAATTTTATGATTAACCAGCATGTAAACAAGCGAACTAAACTTTTACCATTAGCCACCTCCAACCTAGCCCATTTATGCAACCAGTTTAATCATGTTTGCACTGCCAATTTCTATGCCACGTTTAAAAAGCATTAGTTTTTTATCAAAATAGCCCTAAAATTAAGTTAATTTTGCAAAAAAAAAATGCAAAATTTTGAAGCGCTGGGGGCTCCACTCCCAGACCCACCAAGCAGCCCCTCCCTCATTGCGAATTTCTGGCTACGCGCATGCTCCCATACGCGAACGTTTAAACGTAGTTTGAACTTGATCTGCAAATAAAGAGGGCTGAAATGGCTGGGCAATTTAGGAATTTCAAGTAGATTATTAATCTTAGCAACTGTGTTCTTTTCAATGGCTTTAAAAACGCTAGAAACGTGATCCAAATGACGTTAAAGTTGTTATTTTTTTCAAGAAATTGCGAAAATTGCTCAGCGACTGGGGGCTTTGCCCCCAGACCCCCATCCATAATACCCTTGAATTGCATCAGTTTGCTTAACATGCCGCCCGCATTCCAATATTTTTTAAACTGGATCATTTTAACTTTTGGTTCAAACCCCTAAGCAAAATCCTGGTTGCAGCTGTAAGATTTTGGTAGATCCAGTAGATAATGGATACGTCGCTTGCCCCCCCTGAACAAATTTCTGCGGGCGCCTCTGGTGGTACTGCCATACAATTTGGCTATATATTTTTAATCTCGTAAAAAAGACAAACAAAAAAAACTTTACTGCTTGGATGAGATAATTTTTAGTAGCAATACTTTTTTGTACTCGCTGTATTGCATCCAACGTATAATGAGTTTGTAGAACCCATTTTCGTGTATTTATCACGCCTAATTGCTCTGCTTCTTATGAGGGGCTTTGACAGAGGTTGAGGCCGTTGTCCGATTGACCAGATTTAATTTGTAAATCGAACCAGACCGCCTGGTATTTTTGCTTTATTAGGAACAGCAGAGCTTATAAATCCGTTTGTTTCTTAGTGATCACAAGATTACTTCGTGGACTGTAAAACGATAATTCATAAGTTCAAAATCGCAACTCAGAAACGAAAAGGAAACATTTCTGTCCAACCATTCGAACGAAAAGCAAAAATTTCTGTTTTACTTCATGGACAGTAAAACGTGTTACTAAAATAGTATCAAAATGCAAAATTTCTCAGGGGATGTCCCGTTTTATTGCGTTAGAAATTCGAATCGATTCTTTTTCGATGAACAATACATCGATTATTTGGCTAGTCTCGTCATGCACTATCAAAAGACGAGAAGCTAGCGCTTTTTCAAGAGGCCAAATTCTGTCTATTATTATGATTGTTTGATTTTAGGATTTTGATTTTAGCTCAGCGATATTTTAGGATTTTTTGCATTGATAGCAACTTTCTAATTTTTTCGAAAGTATCTCTACAAAAGGTCTTTGTCTCCTACTGATACATTGTGCTCTCTATTCTACCATTGTTTTCCTATTATTGTGCTATTCTTCATAGATCTGTTGTTTCTGGTGGTTACATTGTTCGGCGTTTCCATCCAAATTTCGATGTTTTTATCTGTTTCAATAAACAGCTCGTTGCTGAAATTCAACAAGAAAATAATGCACTCAACTTTTCAAAGTTTTTAATGTAATTTTTGCTTAGTTTATTTGATTTTATTGAAACAGACAATCTAGAGGTGGATGGAAATCGACAAGTTGAATTATTGGGTTTCATTTTAAACTTGTATATTAATGCTTATTAATGGTTTCAGAAATTAATTATTTATCTTAAACTTTTTATATGTTAAAGTTTTGAAAGTCTTTTATCTCATGCATTGTAGCAGCATGCTGAAGTAAATTCCGGTTTTAATTTTTCAAGATAAATTCTTTGTTCAAGTGACAGTATATTTCGAGTGCCATCGCAAAAACTTTTAATTTCCAACTGTTCAATCCTTATCTTTGTTTCAAAACAAATTTAGCTATGCCTATCCATAGCAAGCTTAGATTGTGTTCAGAATTTTTGAAAACTTTTTCACCAACATGGTAGACAAAACACCGGCTCCTGAAGCATTTTGGGTCGCTTTGCAAAAAAAAAAAACTAACTTCTTGACTTGATTGCAAGTTATTGGTTTATCATGTATTCACTTGAGCTTATAGTGCTTATATTGTTGTAATATTTGTTACATCTAATGTGCTGCAACTTTTGCCAAAAGTCGCTGTGATTGATATGTTGCCAAAAACTACTGGTATATTTTAGCAAATTAAATGAATCGATATTGTCTTTTCGGTAAAACCTAGCTTGATTGCGTTAAATAACATTATGATCAGTACTTAAATTATAAAATTTTGCATGGGGGAACGCTTTTGTGGCCTTGACCAAACTTCAGTGGAAATTATGTAATTCCGTACTCGCAATTATATGAAGACAAAAAAAAGGTCTTCGTCGAAAATTGAAGTGTTAAGGTCTTAACCCCAATTTGAGACTATATTTGGCCGGAGTTTCTAGGATTTATTCGTACTGGCTGGCTCTTTTTCGTCTGATCATCCAGCGATCAAATCTCGATGGGTGGACATTTAAATCTCGATGGGGGAACGCTAAATCTCGATGGGGGGACGCTAACTGTCGATGGGGGGACGCGTCCCCCCTACAATTTAAGTACTGATTGTGATTGCTATGCAATGTGCACTTGTACAATTTCGATGTCGAGTTCCACATTGCTAAGATATAAAATTGGAAACTTTAAGACAATACTCCAAATTATGTGTAGCAGGCTATGTTTTGCATGCTGTTTTTGATCTGGGATCTGATTTCAATAAAAGTTTCAAGAAAATAAAACTGAAAAAAATTTTATTCCTCAGGAATCAGCCGAGCTACAGCAAGAAGCCGATTCAGCGATCGGTTTGCTCTTCTGGGGCTCATCAGGTTGATCGGTACTTGAACTTGCAGCCTCACGATCAAAAGACGAACCTTTCAACTGCTGGAACACTGGGGATTTTATTTCTTTGAATAAAAACTTGCTGTTTGAGTAACGTCTCTTTGTTGAGGTCTACCAGCTAATGTCTGAATATGTTCGGAACAACTCAGCTGTCCAGCTATTACTGGCCGGTATCCAGTCCTACTGGCTTATTATAAAGTTGCTTCAATTGAGTCAAATATTTGATGTTCCCCCTGATGTGCTGCTACATTGGCCTGTGCACTTGCAGTTACATCTTCGTTATCACTTCACAATTATCTACTTGCACTAGTATGACTGTCATTGGCAGGGAAATCCAGCTCACAATTTTTTGAGCCAGAACCATGCCACACAAAGTCGTTAGTGCACCATCTATTGATCATGAAATAATGTAAAACTTTTCTCCAGGAGGCAAAAATATTGAAATAAATGCCTTAACTTTTGATGACTAATATGTTGTCGTTAGTAAGCGCTCGAGAGCTGTAAGTCTCTGCTTTTTTGGTTTTTAAAGTTTTGGCAAAAAGGTTGATTTTGAGTACCAGGGAATTGAAAGTATCAGCAGCTTCAGAACATCAATTGACATACAATATTTAAAAGTTTTCTATTTAACAGTGAAACATATTGTAATCAAAAATCGAACGTTTTCGGCCTAAAGCAGTTAAGCCTCGTCAGGATAACGTATCCGAATAAAATAATTTTACATATGGTTATATAGGTAATTACAAGCATTTATTACAATTAAAATCAGTTTATGATGTAATACTACCAAAAAGTCACAAAAATTTTTAGTGAGTTAATTCATGACAATTTAGCCACGCAGCAGTAAGCGGGGGTAATTTTTGTGACTAGTTCAAAATCAGACAATGAAGAAAAATGAAGCGAAAAACGGCAAGACAAGCAAGTTTAAGGTACGAACTGATTAATAATGCGTAACAGAATATCACTCAAAAATACTACGTAAAAATGAGGCTCCTTTAGCATATAACTGTTTGTTTGACTTTGGATTCAACTTTTTAATTAATAAAGCTTCTTGAATTTTAGTATCATACTCGGTAACACACTTTTTAAGAACTTTGAAAGATTCCACTGAAAGTTTCATGGAAGAACATTTGTCACAATCGTACAAATGGTCTTTGATAGCACTTTTTGTATTAATATCAGCTAGATTTAGATGCTCCCGTGCTCTACTTCTAAGGTGTCGCGAACTCATGCCCACATAGGACAAATCCGTATCACACAAACATAAAAATTGATATACGACATTGGAGCTCAGAGTGATGGGAGTAGCTGACTTCAGCTGGAAATAATGGCCAACTTTATATGTAGTATGAATTGCACAAATCTCAACGCCAAATTTGCATTTAACCAGGTAGGAAAGTTACTTAACGAATTGCTAGGAAGCTGCACCAACGTAAGGGACCTTAAGAAAATGTTTATCGCTATCATCATCACAGTTGGTAGTGGCACATGAAAATGAATCAAGAAACTGCTTTAGTATTTTGTGAAAGAAATGATATTGTATAATTGTTAGCGAGAAATAATGATCGTAATTTATTCACTTCTACAAAGAACAAATTATCGTTAGAGCAAATCATTTTAGCACGGTGTAGCATACACATAATGATAATAGATTTTCACTTTAAAGGACAAATAGCATCAAAATTTAAAAATAGGCCAGTGCTAGTTGGTTTTCGCCATGCCCAAGTATCTACGTCCTGCTCTTTAACTTTGATATCCACATTCAAAAATTGCACTTTGTTCGCAGACTTTTCTATGGTGAACTATAAAGTTTTATGTTGAGTATTAAGTATGTTTAAAAAAGAATCACATTTCTTATCATCATATCATATCATCAACAAAGATACATTTTACGATGAGGTGAAGATGGCTGTTTAAAAATAACGGTCTCCAAATGACCAAGAAAGAAATTTGCCAGTTTGCATCCCAGGGGAAAGCCCATTGCGACCCGGTCGATTTGCTTGTATAACTTATTGTTACATAAAAACATTCCTTGAGTCGCAAGATGCATTAATTTAATCAAAATTTCTCTTTTAATCGGTGGTTGGTCTTTACGTTCCGGAGAGAAAATGTAGTCAGCAATGGTATCGATGGTGTAGCTTAAAGAGATATTGGTAAAAAGTGACTTAGCATCAAAACTTACTAAGAATTGATTCGAATTAAATGAAAAATCTTTGATATGGGTTAAAAAATCATCCGAAGAATTTATCAAATATTTGTTAGGAATATAAGGCTTTATGGTTGTGTCTAGAAATTTTGCTAGTTTATTAATTAAAAAGTTGAATCCAAAGTCAAACAAACAGTTATATCATCATCATCATCGTCATCATATTTATTTATTTACCAAGTGACGTCATATCACAAGAAAAAACTGCAACTTCCTCTAGGTCTATCACCAAAGCATCGAAATATGCAATTCCTTTAAAACCAACACACAAACTTGCCGAGTCAAAGCGATATTTAGTCACTTGGTGAGAAGACAGCAAAGGACCAAAAGGTCATCTAAGTCTACTGCCACCTCACCAAGTTAAGGTTAAAAAAGCAGCTTCTAGATTTTCTCAGTCTGCTACTTTCTATGATAAAAAATTTTATGCAAAATTAGAACAAAGTGTTGCAAAGATATGTACACTTCCTACAGTGTATACACAAAACTCACAGTCAACATGTAAAGAAAATGCAAGGCAACATTAGAATTGTTCTAACTCTAAGCATACTAAAAAAAATACTGTAACTTCAGATTGGATAGAAAATAAAATCAATAAAGTTCATAATGCTTATTTATGTTTTATAGAATTTAAAGAGGGCAATTGGAGTGAAAAAAAAACCTCCTTGCTTTGTTTTGTATTGTTTGCCATTGTGTCATTAGTAGGGACTGGTACAATTTCCAATACCAGTATATATCAACCTTAGTCAGTTTCTGCAAAATTACTTATAATTCAAGGGTACATCAAAGTGAGAGATGACGTATTGTAATAAATGTGTGATAGATGAATGCACCAAACTCATGCTATTCAAGCAATAGAATAGGTTATTGTTGAACTCAAGCATAAATATGCAACTATGTTTACTGTAATTACTACTGCATTGCTGATAGAAAGCTTTTATCAGTTTGATAGGTTGATAAAAAATGAGCTTTTACAGCTTTTTTAAATCTGTAGAATGAATCTTCTTTTAAACTGCTTGGAATTTCATTCCAAATTTTAATTCCTGCGAATAATAGACTAATCTTGTTCTAGTTCTTGGAAGAAAGAAGTTGTTTTTGTGGCTCAATCTTGTCTTATGTGTATAGCAGTTTTTTATTAGGTTAAACTTATCTGAATTTGCAAAAGATAATACATTATTGTGAATTTTGTACACTAGCTTTGCAGTTTCCAGAGAGTAAATATCCTTGAGTTTTAAGCATTTAGCTCGATAGAACAAAGGATTAGTATGCTCACGATATCCACTTCCAGTTAACAATCTGATGCTTCTTTTTTGCAGAATAAAGAGAGGTGCTAATGTTGATTTTGAAGCAGTCCCCCAACTACTTATACAGTATTGTAGATGAGAGTATATGAGGCAGTGGTAAACAGATCTTAAGGTTTGCTCATCTACAAAATGTTTTAATTGATTAAGGGCCCAAGATTCCCTTGCTACCTTTGAACATTGTTCCTTGATTTGTTGTTTCCAGTTTAGATTGTCGTCTATGAGAACAACTAGATACTTTATGTGATGTGATTGCTTGATTGGATTATTATCTATTGATACTTTGAGTTCAGGTTTATTTTGTTTTGTTGTCACTACCATAAACTCAGTTTTATTAAAGTTAATTGATAATTTATTCACCTTGAGCCAATTGCTTACATTGACTAATTCATCATTAATATTTTGTTGCAGTGTTGAAACATTAGAATGGGAGAGAGTAAGGTTTGTATCATCTGCAAAAAGATGAATTGTGGAATTTGAGGCAAGTGGAAGATCATTGATATAAATATTAAATAACAACGGACCTAGAGTTGAGCCCTGAGGAATACCGCAAATAACATCTCTTGACTTGGATTTATATTGATTTACAATTGTATACTGTTGACGGTCAGTCAGGTAACTTGCTAGTAACTGTAATGGTAATCCTCTAATTCCATACTTTTCTAGTTTTTTGATCAGTATTGTGTGATTGATGGTATCATATGCTTTTCTTAAATCTAAGAAAATAGAACATGTATTGAGCTTTTTATCCATATTGTCAAGTAGCTTATTGTAAATATCTAAAACGGCTTCATTTGTTGAGCAATTTTTCTTAAAACCATGCTGGTTTGGACTAATCAAATTATTGCTCACAAAATAATTGTTTAGTTGATCAAGCAGACACTTTTCAAATAGTTTGGCAAAAGGATTTAAAATAGAAATAGGGCGATAATTACTGCATAACTCTCTTTCGCCTTTTTGAAAATTGGAACAACTTCAGCGGTTTTTAACACTTTTGGAAAATATCCTGTTGATATGCATGCATTAAAAATGTTAGTTAGAACTGGAGCTATAACAGAGCCAGACATTTTTATATACTTTGCAGGAATTCCATGTCTTCCTGTACTTTTTGATGGATTCATAGCTCTGATGTAATTTACTACTTCTTCTTCAACTATTGATTCCAGAAAAAACGAATTGCAACTACTCTGAATCAAAGATGTGGCATTAAATTTGCCATCAATTATAGCTGGTGTTTCGATTGTAGATGCAAGGTTAACCTCTATCTCTATGAAATATTTATTGAACAAGTTACTAATGGCCTGTGGACCTTGTGCACTTTCACTTTTGGAAACATACATTTTATTAGGAATGTTATTTTTCTTCACGTTTTTCTAGTGAATAATTTTATTTATAATTTTCCAAAGTGATGAGGTGTCATACTTATTATCATTCACTAAATTTTTAATGTAAAGTCGTTTTCGCATATTCCTTAATATGAGTCAGTTTATTTCTATAGACTTTGTATTGTGCCCATGTATTACTATCGTTTAATTTAAGGGCTCTTTTGTACAATAAATTTGATTGATATAAGGATTCCTTTGGATAACCATCGTTTGTTTTTTAGTTTTGTTTCCTTTCTGCTTTGTTTTCGTAATGGTGCATTTGTGTTTAATGTCTTATGAAAAATGTCAATAAACTTTTCAGTGTAGTTGTCAATGCATTCTTCTTTGATATCACCTAAAAGCTCCATTCCGTCAGTTAATTTGTCTAGAAATTTTTCTACTTCAAAATTTTTTGCATCACGAATTAGGGTGACAGTTGATTTTTCACTCTTGGGCAGGCTTAAATTAGAACACACCATTACTGGCAGGTGATCACTTACATCTTCAACCAGAATAAAACTTTTGTGTTCACCCACTACATTGTTTGTATAAACATGATCTAAAAGAGTTGAGCTTGTAGTGGTTATTCTTGTCAGGAGTGTAATTAAGGGAATGCAGCCTAAACTATATGTTAAATTTATGAAATCTTTAATATTGATATCAGAGTTACTTTTCAACAAATGTGCGTTGAAGTCTCCTCCAATATAATACATCAATTTTCTACTATTCAATTTTTCAATGGTTGATTCAAAACTCTTGCAAAACTCTGATAATTTCTGTTTAGGGTATCTGTAAATTACTCCCACTATACATTTTTTGTTATTCCCTAAATCTATTTGAATCCACATATCTTCACAGTTAGGAATGTTTAAATCAAACTCCTTGCAAATTAAAATTGATAAAGACTCCTTAATAAACAATCCTACTCCTCCCCATCTTGTAGTTGTGCCTTTGTGGTAAAAATGGTACCCACTTAACTTTGCATTGTATACCTGTAACAATTTAAGTTTGGTTTCACTTATAGCAATGATATCAGGTAAGATATCATAATTTGTTAAAAGCTCATTCAATTTATCAAAATTTGCATTTAAGCTTCTTATATTCACGAAAAGCAAAGAAAATTTACACTTTTCGTTAATAATATTGGCTTCGGCCTGTGAGCAGTATTTTGAGTCAACCAAACCAGAATTTAAATCATTTAGTAAGCTTTTTATCTTGTTGTCTGCCTGTAAGCATTCAGCTGCGAAAAACGAATTATTTGTGTGATTAATATGAAAGTTTAGTATGCCATCGTTCCTCATTTCATTTAACAATTGCTTATCATCTAGGGTTTGAAAAGGAAACAATTCACTGTAACAATTTTGGCAGAGGTATGATTCAGTAGAAGAACAAAGAGTGTGAAATTTAAGGGGACTAATGACTGTGCATTTGAGGTGAATCCATCCATCACACATATCACACTGAATAGCACACTGGTTCCTTTTACAAGGTCTTAAACATATTTCACATGGACATTTAACTGGCATTATCAAGCAGTCAAACCAATGAAAGATTCTACACTACTTAGACCAAATAGCAAATTTAGAATCAGCCACAAAATATGCAGAAAAAGTTGTTTTGAATTTAAAATAAAAACTGGTGAAAAGTATCTTTCGATATGCTGGTAATTACAAATTTATACAGAAAGGTACAGAAAAAAAAAAAAAAGTCAGATCCTACTACGTACACAAAAATACAAAAACTACAAATGTCAGATCCTGCTATGTAGGCACAAAACACTAAAAGAGTGCTGAGTGTCAGGTTGAAATAGCCTTCTTATTCATACACCCAAGAGTATTCATATGCAAAAGGAGCCTCATTTTTACGTAGTATTTTTGAGTGATATTCTGTTACGCATTATTAATCAGTTCGTACCTTAAACTTGCTTGTCTTGCCGTTTTTCGCTTCATTTTTCTTCATTGTCTGACTTTGAACTAGTCACAAAAATTACCCCTGCTTACTGCTGCGTGGCTAAATTGTCATGAATTAACTCACTAAAAATTTTTGTGACTTTTTGGTAGTATTACATCATAAACTGATTTTAATTGTAATAAATGCTTGTAATTACCTATATAACCATATGTAAAATTATTTTATTCGGATACGTTATCCTGACGAGGCTTAACTGCTTTAGGCCGAAAACGTTCGATTTTTGATTACAATATGTTTCACTGTTAAATAGAAAACTTTTAAATATTGTATGTCAATTGATGTTCTGAAGCTGCTGATACTTTCAATTCCCTGGTACTCAAAATCAACCTTTTTGCCAAAACTTTAAAAACCAAAAAAGCAGAGACTTACAGCTCTCGAGCGCTTACTAACGACAACATATTAGTCATCAAAAGTTAAGCCATTTATATCTCAATTGTTGTCACCAGGAATATAAATTAAATGAAGTTTATTAGTTCAACTGGTGGGGCAGTTTTCTGCCCCACCAGTTGAACTAATAAACTTCATTTAATTTAAGGCATTTATTTCAATATTTTTGCCTCCTGGAGAAAAGTTTTACATTATTTTATGATCAATAGATGGTGCACTAACGACTTTGTGTGGCATGGTTCTGGCTCAAAAAATTGTGAGCTGGATTTCCCTGCCAATGACAGTCATACTAGTGCAAGTAGATAATTGTGAAGTGATAACGAAGATGTAACTGCAAGTGCACAGGCCAATGTAGCAGCACATCAGGGGGAACATCAAATATTTGACTCAATTGAAGCAACTTTATAATAAGCCAGTAGGATTGAATACCGGCCAGTAATAGCTGGACAGCTGAGTTGTTCCGAACATATTCAGACATTAGCTGGTAGACCTCAACAAAGAGACGTTACTCAAACAGCAAGGTTCCAGCAGTTGAAAGGTTCATCTTTTGATCGTGAGGTTGCAAGTTCAAGTACCGATCAACCTGATGAGCCCCAGAAGAGCAAACCGATCGCTGAATCGGCTTCTTGCTGATTCCTGAGGAATAAAATTTTTTTCAGTTTTATTTTCTTGAAACTTTTATTGAAATCAGATCCCAGATCAAAAACAGCATGCAAAACATAGCCGGCTACACTTAATTTGCAGTATTGTCTTAAAGTTTCCAATTTTATATCTTAGCAATGTGGAACTCGACATCGAAATTGTACAAGCGCACATTGCATAGCAATCATAATCAGTACTTAAATTGTAGGAGGGACGCATCCCCCCATTGAGAGTTAGCGTCCCCCCATCGAGATTTAGCGTTCCCCCATCGAGATTTAAACGTCCACCCATCGAGATTTGATCGCTGGATGATCAGACGAAAAAGAGCCAGCCAGTACGAATAAATCCTAGAAACTCCGGCCAAATATAGTCTCAAATTGGGGTTAAGACCTTAACACTTCAATTTTCGACGAAGACCTTTTTTTTGTCTTCATATAATTGCGGGTACGGAATTACATAATTTCCACTGAAGTTTGGTCAAGGCCACAAAAGCGTTCCCCCATGCAAAATTTTATAATTTAAGTACTGATCATAATGTTATTTAACGCAATCAAGCCAGGTTTTACCGAAAAGACAATATCGATTCATTTAATTTGCTAAAATATACCAGTAGTTTTTGGCAACATATCAATCACAGCGAATGTAGTCGTTGATAGTCAGATCAATAATTTAAATGCCCCCTTTCAAATTTTGTTTCACTAACTTAAATCGCTTTGTGGTTATTCGAGTTTAAAATTTAAATCTCTCGAAGTTGTCAAAAATAAACAAGAACGTCATTCAAAAACCTTGCATAACAGTTTACAATACAATGTCGAATCTCAGCATTTTTTAAAAGTTTTTAACAGTTTTTCACTCCATTTGAAACAACATGAAGCGGTCTTTAAAATTCCAGCGACTCACAAGCAAATTTCGTTACATCAACCAAACGTACATCCTAGAGATGGAGCCGGTCAAGGTTTTCTCGACCCGACCGGTAAATTTCAAAACCTACGTCGGTTGACCGCCCGGTCGACCGGCCGCTAAACTGATTTCTGATCGGCCTTGTTGACCGCTTTTTTACAGAAGGTTTTTGTTCACTGCTCAATACTTCTAATGCAAAAATTTCAAAAGGGGGTGCGTGGGTGAGGTATTAAAATTTGTGATTTCAGACGGGAGTCTCAGAAAAAAACACAAAAAATTTTTGTGTTTTTTTCAAAAATAACTCAATTTTAAGACCTTTTTAGGTTAAATTTCGATTTAAAAGACCTAGTTTGAGTAGCGAAAAACATGCACAAAATAAGCATAAAAAACAGAGTGCACAAGCTAAATTGTTGGACGTTTTGTTTAATGATGTTATGCGTAAGGCCAAGAAAAGAATTTTTAGCTATTGGTGACAGATTATTCGCAATTTGGCGAGCAGCAGACACTAAACTGTTACGCAATTGGCTGGAAAAATGGAAAATAATCGAAATATAATGTGCCCCAGCAGTTTGTAGAAATGCTGGTACTTCAGAACAAGCCATGGCTAGCAAGATATAAAAAATAAGAGCTACATGTCTTTCTCTCCCAGTGTAGAGTGCAGGGATGTGGAAGCGGAAGCGGAAGCTGGAAGCGGTAAATGGGTACCGCTTCCGCTTCCACTTACGTTGTTCGACAATACTCGCACTAAATGTTTTTTTAACACAAAACAAACAATTGAAACATACCATTACAAGAGTTTGTGAAGCCAGCTGTTGCAGAAAGTATCCACTCTTAAACTCGCAAAAATTTCAATCCACCGCTGTTTGCTAAACTCATTGCCCTCAAATGCGAATCGGGGCAATAACTTTTTAAATCTTTGGTTTAAAACTTTATAAATACTGGCAAAGCCATATTTTGCCGAGATTTCAGCAACAATCCCAGTTCACACTTGGAAAACAAAGCTTCGTGGTTTCTCATTTACAAATTATAAAAGGCAGTTAGCGAATATCAAGTTACCAACGCAATATTTTGCAATCTTTCGACTGTTGGCAAATCTCGCAAGTTACTATCGATTCACAACGGGAAGTTTTATTACTCAAATAAAATCAAGCTTTTTGAAGTAATGTTAGTTAATATAGTTTTTAAAATAATTTAATTTCATTGTCATTAAAGTATTATGAAAGAAAACTGAGTATTTTGATGTTGCTTTCGCGTATTCCATTTGACGATTCTTTGCGGTAAGTAATTTAATTGTGAGTGTGTAGCGTTAAATTTGGTGATAGGAAAATTCTCTGGGGACAATAGCGTACGTTTGTAATGTTTGGGTTCGTGAATCACGAAAAAAATACAAAAACAATTGTCGCAGTGCGCTCACTTTCTCAAAACCGCTGTTTTCATTATTGAATTTAATTTTATTGTAAAATACTAACCTACCAAGCTGACGGTACTTCGGTCGATTTAATAAAGTGCCTTTCTTGCAACCACCTATGGAGTTCGATGACGTCTCAAAGTATTTTCCTACGTCCAAACTTTAAACTTGTTTACGATTAACGATATGCAACTCAATTCATTGTTTTTCTCGTGTTTACAAGGCGGTGAGAATTCGTTGTAGATGACGTAAGTATGTAATAAATGACATGCATATTCGGCGTATAAATAGAGATACGACGATTCAAACTGGATATTTGACCAAGCAAATTTAAGTAGCTCGTACTCATAGCCTAATACGTATTGAGCAGTTGAGAATTAAGTAAAATTCAGTGCGTTTTTGCTTCATTCAGTTAGTTAAATGTTCATTACTTTGAATAAAATGTTATAAATTAATCACATTCGCTCTAAATTATTTTTTCCCAAGTTAAGCAAAATAAAACTAAATCAGGTGGACAGTTTGTTACTTGATCTTCGTGTTTATTAAGCCGTTTAACATACGTGCGAATATATTTTTTGTTTCATTTAAGAACTATATATACGCCTACTTTTGATTACAGACAAGGATAGCTTGTTTAGAAATCGGCATTTTCAAGCAGATCTTAGCCACTAGCCGGATATTTTATTTTCATCTGCCCTCGATCCGCCGAATACTTAATTCGTTTCGAACTAAAATTAATTACGATCCTGAAAGATTTTTGCTGCTGCGCACTCTTAGATGCATAAAGAAGAAGAATAAGGTTTTATAAGTGATTAGGTAAGTTTATATAGATTTCAGTAAAGCACTAAATTGTTTCTAACTGGCGAATAATTTCTGTAACTACGGGAGGCAAAGTAGGCCTACGTATATTTGCTAATGTAAACGGAGCAGCTTATTTAGCTGCGCTTTCTAATAAACACTTATTTGATAGAGCAACGTAATTTTATATGTACTTTTTTTGTCATTTAAAGAAGTTTACAAAGCTGATATTTTTAATTCTGACACGCCGCACTATCACACAATGTCCCAAACAAGATGGAGTGCCGTTTACGACCATTTTGTTGAAGAGGGCAACAGTTTTCGTTGCATCGTACTTAAAAGTGATTGAATTTTGGAATGCAATTCACTGGTTCCAAAACTAAAGCAGGGAAGCGCTTCAGCAAATTTAAAAAGGCATCTAAAACGCCATCACCAGCAAACGTTTCAAAAAGTTGAGCAACAAGATTCTGCCACTACAAAAAAAGCCAAGTTAGAGAAAGTAAAAGGCCAAAATGCCGTAACAAATTATTTTCAAAAGGTTAATCCAAATCCAAAAGCAACAGCTTCCATCAATGCAGAAGACTTCAAAAACGGCATTTTAAAAATGGTCGTTTACAATGGAGTTCCTCTCACGTTTTTTCAGGACGATGGCTTTCAACTTTTAAATGGGGACTTTGCCAAAATCTTAGGAATTTGTTTAGGGCGGCAAGCCATTCGAAACATGGTTTTGAAAAGATCGGAAGAGGAGAGATCGAAGTTGAAAGGGTCTCTTTCTGAAACTTTTGTCTCGCTCAAGTTTGACGGAGTAACTAGACTCCGTTCTCATTTTTTAGGAATCTCTGCCCAGTTTTTTAGCGAAAAACGCGGTCTGTCTGTAAAAACTTTAGCTTTAGTGGACACTGAAGCAAATCATACCAGCGCTCATTTAAAAGAAATTTTATTGAAAACTATGAAGGAGTTCAGCATCACAAAGCAACAAGTTTTAGCATGTGTTGTTGACAATGCATCTAATATGACACGAACTGTGCAGCTATTAAATGAAGATGAAGAAGATGAACAAAATGAAGATGATGAAGAGGCTATTCAAGAGATTGACCAAATGGGTACTGGATTTGATTGCACAATTTACCACATGAGATGCGCTGAACATACTTTACAATTGGGAATTCGCGATGTTTTAAAACAAGGCCGATCTGATAAGTTTTTAACAAAACTACGGAAAATTACTCAGCATCTACGTGCACCACACACCGATGGAATTCTAAAACGACGAGCTGGAAAAGGGATGCTGATTGACATGCCAACACGTTGGGGAAGTACTTTCCTCATGCTTCAGCGTTTATTGGATTTGAAATCTTTTATTCAAGACCTTGGATCACAGGATTCTTATCTAACTGAAAGTGAATGGTCTGAGGTAAAGATGATGGTCGATGTATTGCAGATCCCGCATGCAGCGACAATTTCTCTTCAAAAGCAAGATCTCACTCCAGGCGAATGCTTGCTTCAATGGAGAGAAGTCATGTTTAAATTGAACAAGCAAGACAACAGTTTGTCTCGTTCTTTGCATAACTCCTTGCTATCTCGCCAACAGCTTCTCTTGGATAATGATGCTTTCTTGGCTGCGATTTGGGTAAGTGCAAAGTAAAAACAGTTTAGTTCAGTATTAATTGAGCCACAGTTTTGTATAATCTTGAAAACTTTTGAATACGTAAAATGCTTGCCGTGTGATAGTCTTTGCAATTTGCATATGCACATAACATGGACTGTGCTTTGAATCTTGAGTGTTTAATATAAAAATAATTGTGTATAACGAGTCCAGCAAAAAAGCGACAAATCAATTTCCTAAATATGTTTTTGTTTTTTATAGGTTGATGCGCGATCAAGAATATTTTTAAGCAATGAAGAGCAAACTCGTGCAAAGAGCACTCTTCAAGCCCTTTTTTGCGCATGCAAAGTCTAGCGCAAGCTGAGGGAGGAGCAAATGCTGATGAGGATTCACATGAAGTTGTGAATGTATCCTCTACCGATCCGGCACCAACATCTGATTTCGACGAATATTTGAATTCTCTGCATTCGGCCGCTGCAGAGTCATGAACTTCACCAGCCGCAACAGCAGATATTAATGCATTTTCAGACGCATTGACTGAAGTAGAACGACTGGGACAATTGAGGCAGCCAAGTGTATGGGATATTATTTCCAAATATCCCCTCATTGTTCAACCAGTCTCGCAAGTGATTAGCTGTTTGCCCAACACTCAGGTGTCAGTTGAGCTCTTGTTTTCTAACTTGAAGTTGGTTCTTCGAGAAAATAGAGTTCGCATGGGTACAGAATTGACAGATGCGATTGTGTTTATGAGAACCAATAAATCTGTGTGAACTGCAAAATATTGTTACGCTTTGAGCTTTTATTGCATTTTGAAAAACTTGTGTGCTTTATTTGTTTAATTTCTGATATGTTAAGTTACACTAAATTCTATCCTTTCAATACACGTTTGTATTGCTTTTGCTTTCAACTTATTTTACACTCACCATTTTCGTTGGATTTTTCTTTTATTATAGCCGCTGTTTTCTTGTGCTTTTTTATTGCACTCACTGTTTTAAATTACTTGTTTTAATATTACTTTTTTTATTGCACGGAGTATTGTTTTTCTTCATGTTTACTTTTTCTGTGTGTTAGTAATGAAATAAATCGTTTTCACTTTTCATTTACATACCAGTAACACGTTAATGCATTTTATTCATATTATTAGCTAAAAATATTATGATGAATTTTGGTAAAAGTGATGAAAGCGGAAGCGGTGGAAGCGGAAGCGATGGAGGTGGAAGCGGAAGCGGTTGGAAAATAGGCGCTTCCACATCCCTGGTAGAGTGTGGTAAATTTAAGTTGAATAAAGCTTTTCAAAGCGACAAGATTTCAGCATGTACTAAAAAATTTTAAACCTGCGCCACTCCTACTCTCAAGTTGATTAAAACAAGGGCGTACACAAGGGAGGTTTGAAGGTTCAAACCCCCCATTGGTCTGTCGACTAAAATGCACAATCAAGAAAATATCACGTTTTTAGCACTTCTGAGCCTGTTTTTTTTTGCAATGGCATGGACTCCAACACGATTTAAAGCAACTTTTAAAGCATTTAGAGTTTCTAAGGGGGGGGGGTTAATTTGTCATAGATATAACTTAGAAATTAGTAACAACTTCAAAAAATTGCCAAAATTAGCAAATTTAATCGCTAAAAATGCCTAACATTGGCTTCATCAAAAATATGGAGATGGGGTTTCAGTATTTGTTAATTATTAATCCACTCAAATCTCGTGTCATTCGCCCCCCTCCACCCCCCCTTCCCAACTGTCTCACTCTATAAACTACAGAATATACGTGCTTGCGAGTTTTTTCAAATTATGATTTTATGATTTACCGGCTTGTAAATTAAAGGACTGAAATGTTACCATTAGCCACTGCCCACATAGCTCACTTATGCGCAAACGCGTACACAGAGGGGTGAGGGTTTAAGCCATCCTCCCTATTGATCCGACGTATATCATTTGAAATATCGTCTTATTGCGCAAAACAAACAAGCTCCTCCTTTCCTCTCATATTAATACGAAATATTTAATCATAGTAAATAATTTTTTGTTATTTAATGCAACATTGTAAGCGACTAAGTGTAATACTGAAAATCTGGAATGTCGTGTTACGAGTCAGAGTAACCTTGAGCAGCGTAGGCGAGGGGGGTTATAGCTCCCCCATAGGCCTGTCAACCAAAATGCAGAATAAAAAAGCACCACGTTTTCAGCACGTCTGAGACTGGTTTTTGCGCTAAATCGACTAAAAAGTGATTTAAAGCATATTTTGAAACACAAATTTAGGGGGGGCTAATTTGTAAAAATTAAAACCCACAAATCAATGAAAACCTTGAAAAATGGCCAAAAACAAGCAATCAAATTTGATCGCCATTGTAAAAATGCTAAACATAGGTTTTATCAACAAACATATTATAAACTTAGGAATAGGGGGATGGGGGCTATTTAGTATTAATTAATTACCAATCACTTGTCTCAAATTTTTTTCCGTTAGCCCCCCCCATTTATTTTTCTCTGTAAAAATAGACAAAATAGATTACTCAGAGTGAGTTTTCTTAAACTATACGATTTTATGATTTACCAGCATGTAAACAAAAGAGCTAAAATTTTACCACTAGGGTCATTCCATTATAAGACAGTCAAAATTTTCAAATTTTGTAACCCACCCTCTCAGATTTTTTTCATACTTAGATATATGAAAGCCATTAAAAAATAATGAAGGTTACAAAAAACGGCATCAAAATTCATCAAGCGGTTTTCGAGTTATGATGGTTTCAATATTACCACTTGAGGGCACTGTTCGGCAGTCCCAAATTTTTTAATTTACGTAAAAATCTTTATCCTTATGCTATCGAAACAAGCAAAATATCAATTCTGATAGATTTTGAGGTGAGGAATTCAAAAATGAAGTTAGTTTTTGGAAAATTGCAAAGGTAAGTGGTCAAAATGTAGATTGAAAAATTTTTGAGTGCCCGATTTCATTTGCGATTATCTCAGAAGGGCAAAAAAATTTTTTAATCCAATCATTGCCAAAATCTCAAGAATAGATCACTGTTTGACGTATTTAAGTTTGGTTAATGTTATTTGTTGCATATTTCTGTAATTGGTTTTGAAACATAGCTAAAAACTAACGTTGATTTTTTTGTGATTTTCTGAATTTTTTGGAACACATGTATTGAATAGTATCGTATAAAATAATAATAGTCGCAAAAAATGAAATAATCACTTTGTATACACTTAGTAAATCTGGTGATCAGCAAAAATTTTGATTTTAACCCTTAAATTGTTGGTGGTTAGTATAGGTCTAGCTAGGCTAATACAGTTTTGCTTCAAGTTATTTCCCAAGTGAAAATTAGTCAAATGACAGACATTGACTATTACGGGTATGGAGAGAGCTAGATTTCTGCCATCCTTTTTCAATTGCTTACCTCTGGGAGCACTCTTGTAAAGTTTTAACCTCTAAAATGGGTGGATTACCATAAATTGGAGTGTTTGGCACAAATTCTCAAATGATTGGGTATATTCTCAAGTAAATGGGTATGACACAAGATTTTCTCCCTTTACGTAATGGCACTTTCTGCAGGGGTGATAATTAAATGGGATTCTTTATCAATTACTTGCAAATAGTCAACTTGCCCTTTTGATACATACTTTACAGTTCAGATTTCATTTGAACAGTTAGCATGAAACAAGGTAAACCCATCAGTTGCTGTTGAGTGGCAGGAAACCTGGAATGACTTCCTTACATGTGACAAGTTAAACAGATAAATCATATAAAAATAGTGTAATGTGCATGTTAAGTACTGCAGACTACAGTAAAACCTTGATATTTATCTAACAGAAACTACAATTGGTTTGCTAGCAAATAAGCAACTTTGAACAAGATTATTTAAAAACGCAAATTACTGGTACCGCTTTTGCTACAGTACAATAAAATAAATGCAAGTAACGTCAGCTCTTGCTTGGGTTATTTTAGTGAAATCGTTGCACTTAACACTTTAATCGCAACACATTATTAATTGCAATTAACATTTCTTAATTAAACGCAAGTTCGTTCGAAGCTCAAACACGGTTTGCGATTCTTTTGGAGCAAAATGTTTTGTTCTCTTTTAGCAAAAATTTTTACCACGCTTGTCGCGCTAATCGCTCTTTCGGGTATCACAATTCACAGGTATTACCCTGAGCTGTAAGAAAGCAAGGTCAAAATTTTTGTTTTAGTTTTTTTATAGATCTTTAGTTCTTTTATGTTTCACACAAAAAAGTCCATAGTTTTAGCCGGTGCAGTTTGCGAGATATTCGCGATTGAAAAATGCATTTGTAGCAAACGGCAACGTGAATTATTGTTAACGTAACGATTGAAATAATTACAATCCTTAAATCAATTTTTGTAAATTGAATGATTGAAAAAAAACATGGATTGCAATTGAATTGATGACCTCTGCGATATTTGTTATATAAGAAAACTGAGATGCAATGCAGAATAGAACAATAGATGTGATTTTTTTACGATAAATTAAAAGTTTTTCAATGCGATAAACTCGTCATTAGCTTCCGATGATAGATTTTTTTGGTTAAGTAGGTTTGTTATCTCAAACAACATAAAGTGAAGCTCAGCCAGCGCAAGACTTTAGTTTAAATACGCATTGTGATTGTGACGTAACCAATACTAAAACATTCTCAAACTTTTACCTAAAATGTGACTTTTGACAAAACAGAAAACAAACAACAGAACTAATGACAAAAATCGGAAGATAATTTTGTTTAATTTTTATAATGGATAATGGATGTTGAATTTTTGTTTGTTTTGATGAGATATTTCTGGAAAAAGCATGCAATGCGATTGCCATCCCACAATAAAAGGTATCTATTACCTCAATCTGATTTAAAAATCGCACACAAGAACTGGATTTTTTCGAAATACGATATTATGCAAATTTGGTAGTGCGCACTTTTTCGAAACTAAACAACATAAAAATGCATTCTGCCATTTTGGTTCGGGCAAGTTGAGATCTTCTTGGGCAAGTAAATATTTTTTATAACTTGCCCGACAGGCAAGTTGCTAAAAAAGTTAATTTTGACCACTGCTGTATATATACCGCAAATTGTATTTAGTGCTAAGTACCAAATGAAATTAGATAAGTGGAATTCAAAAGACTTACTTAGCAGTAAATACACTTTGGAGTATATCCAGTATATGCAACATATTACTAGCAAACCAATTGTAGTTTCTGTTAGATAAATATCAAGGTTTTACTGTAGTCTGCAGTACTTAACATGCACATTACACTATTTTTATATGATTTATCTGTTTAACTTGTCACATGTAAGGAAGTCATTCCAGGTTTCCTGCCACTCAACAGCAACTGATGGGTTTACCTTGTTTCATGCTAACTGTTCAAATGAAATCTGAACTGTAAAGTATGTATCAAAAGGGCAAGTTGACTATTTGCAAGTAATTGATAAAGAATCCCATTTAATTATCACCCCTGCAGAAAGTGCCATTACGTAAAGGGAGAAAATCTTGTGTCATACCCATTTACTTGAGAATATACCCAATCATTTGAGAATTTGTGCCAAACACTCCAATTTATGGTAATCCACCCATTTTAGAGGTTAAAACTTTACAAGAGTGCTCCCAGAGGTAAGCAATTGAAAAAGGATGGCAGAAATCTAGCTCTCTCCATACCCGTAATAGTCAATGTCTGTCATTTGACTAATTTTCACTTGGGAAATAACTTGAAGCAAAACTGTATTAGCCTAGCTAGACCTATACTAACCACCAACAATTTAAGGGTTAAAATCAAAATTTTTGCTGATCACCAGATTTACTAAGTGTATACAAAGTGATTATTTCATTTTTTGCGACTATTATTATTTTATACGATACTATTCAATACATGTGTTCCAAAAAATTCAGAAAATCACAAAAAAATCAACGTTAGTTTTTAGCTATGTTTCAAAACCAATTACAGAAATATGCAACAAATAACATTAACCAAACTTAAATACGTCAAACAGTGATCTATTCTTGAGATTTTGGCAATGATTGGATTAAAAAATTTTTTTGCCCTTCTGAGATAATCGCAAATGAAATCGGGCACTCAAAAATTTTTCAATCTACATTTTGACCACTTACCTTTGCAATTTTCCAAAAACTAACTTCATTTTTGAATTCCTCACCTCAAAATCTATCAGAATTGATATTTTGCTTGTTTCGATAGCATAAGGATAAAGATTTTTACGTAAATTAAAAAATTTGGGACTGCCGAACAGTGCCCTCAAGTGGTAATATTGAAACCATCATAACTCGAAAACCGCTTGATGAATTTTGATGCCGTTTTTTGTAACCTTCATTATTTTTTAATGGCTTTCATATATCTAAGTATGAAAAAAATCTGAGAGGGTGGGTTACACGCTATGACTGTCTTATAATAGAATGACCCACTAGCCACCTTCCACATAGCCCATTTATGCAAAGAGTTTAATCAGGTTTGCATTACAAATTTTTATGCCACGTTTCAAAAGCATTATTTTTTATCAAAATAGCCCTAAAATTAAGTTGTTTTTGAAAAAAAATGCTAAATTTTCAAGTTCTGGGGGCTCCGCCCCCAGATCCCTGTGCCTCCGGCGGCTGGGGGCTTTGCCCCCAGACCCCCAAAACAGCCCCCCAATTGCGAATTTCTGACTACGCGCCTGCCACACTTTGCACTATTAATTATCATATGGGATTTCTTAGCTTTTGTTTTGAACAATTTTTTTTGATCGTTCAGTTGCAAACCTTATGATGTTAAGTATAGATGTATGCTTAGTGCTTAATTGTTTTTTGTTTGAAAAGTTTTATTTGCGTTACGCACTGTGTTACTTTGATTCCATCTTGTTACATTGCACCAAGTTAATTATTCCCCAAAGTATAGATCGCGAACAAATTCTTAATGTCACTTTTCAAACCCCCTTATTGAAAAATCCTGCGTACGCCACTGGATTGAAATGATGCTAAAATGCCTCGTAGCGCAAGCCTATTCCATATGCATGCTTTATTATAATCTAATTACGCAATTTTAACGTGCATTTTGCACTTTTTTGCTTTGTGCCTTGGCCCAAAGAGGGGGGCATGTCTTAATGGTCACTGTATATTAGTCACAGCTTGAAACCATTCAACAAGTGTTTTCAAAAGGTGTGGTTTGTTAGTGCTGTTTTTTTATAAAAAGTTTTATTTATAAAAAATATATATGTACATTTCGGTTGGTGCTTCGATGTCTTTTAGTTGCGAGAAAGGAGAATTTGACCAGTGTTTCAACCGGCTTGACCGGCCGGTCGAAGAATCTCAACCGGAGCGGTAACCCGACCGGCCGGTCGACCCGGTCGGTTTCCATCTCTGATACAGCCACGTATAATTCTGAAAACGCTCCCTCGCATAGCAGCTCTACATATGAGTATACTATTTGGTATACCGGTTGTTTCGAAATTAAAGCCTCAACAAAAATTCGAAAGCTAATCCTCAACAGCATACACTAAAATAAAAAAGTGCTAAATTAATGCAAATTTACAACAAGCATTTATTTAAGTTTTTTACTAAATCGTTCATGCTTTTGCCTCATAGCCGTCATTCTCGAGTGGTATAATTTGACAAATTGCAAAAACAGTCGGAGAATCAAATTTATTTTCCCTAGTTAATGCTTCTCTCGCAAGTTGTCTCAGGTCGATAATAATAACTTGGTAAACTATCACATTTTTCTATACGCCCTTTAATTAACGCGATCTTTCGAGATGACTACCCAGTATGCTTTTTTGAAGATTGGCTTAGAAGGTGAGAGGTGCTAAGAACTGTGCTACTCGACATGAAAGTGAAAAAACTTTAAAATCAAAAATAGCTTAATAGAAACTTACGTTAATGAACTTCAAACTAGTTTAACGGAGAAAACTTCATAAATTCTGGTGTAAGCGGTAGAGGGAAAGACCCAAATTTCGAAACGCGCTGTATAATTATTTAATCCATTACTTGGCACTAAAACGTCCTTACTTAAATTCTTCAAAAACCTTGAGTCGTAAGAAAAAGTACGCTTTCTCAACGTCAGTAGTATAAAGTGAAAGATTTCATGTACGTTTGGGGAGGGGGAGGTTTGGGTAGTGGGGAGGTTTGGGGAGGGAGAGGTTTGGGGAGGTATGTCATTTGGGGAGGTATGTCGTTTGGGGAGGTTTGTCTAAACGCGGCGTTGTAGTACTCTAACCCTAGCTAGTTGTAAAAACTTAGTCTTGAGTAACTTGCCTGAGTACCGAACCACCGCAGGTGCCCGGTTTCAAGTGTAAAGACTCTAAGTGTTTTGCTTGAGTTCCGAACCACCGCAGGTGGTTTGCCTGGCTTTGGTTAAGGTCTAATCCTAATCTTAACTCTAAGTTTAGTCCTAACTAGTTGTAAGAACCGAAACTTAGTCTTGACCTGAGTATCAATCCACCGCAGGTGCCTGGCTTCAAGTGTAAAGATCTTTAGTATCTTACCTGAGTACCGAACCACCGCAGGTGCCTGGCTTCAAGTGTAAAGATCTTTAGTATCTTACCTGAGTACCGAACCACCGCAGGTGATTTGTCAAACCACCGCAGGTGGTTTGCCTGGCTTCAAGTTCAAAGTAACAGGTTAAAACCGAATAACCTGAGAAGGTAGTTTCTAAAAAGATTTTCTAGTTAATGCTATGAAGTCTATTTTGTACGTGTGGGAATAAGCTTCGCGTAACTTGAAACGTTTCCTGTCGCGCTAAATTTTCGCTGCCGTGTCGAAATCGTAACAGCTGTTAACCTATCCAAGATTTAGCTGTGAATCACTACCTTTTGTTACTTTTTTTAATCTTCGAATATGGAACGAGCATGGCGCAACAGAACTTGTGTCTTAAATTCTAACCCAAATAGTAATTACCAACGCAATAGTAGGACTCGCCTGAAAGTCGAATGCAAATAGTCTTCAAAGCTACTTCTTTTTTAAAGTTTTTTCTAAGTTCGAATCCAAATATCCTTCACATTGAGTTTTACCTAAGATTCAAACTCAGTGTTAAATCTCTTTTGCTTAAAACCCAAGTGTCTTTTTTTGCCTTTTCCAAGATTCGAAATACTCAAAGAGGTCTACCTCACACTTTTCAGCTTTAACTCGGTTGGTATTTTAAGTTATCTGATGGTATGCAATCTACGAAAACTGTCTTTTGTTAATTTCCCAAAGGGAATACCTAAACCTATGCGCAAATTTTTCACACAGTCGTTTGAAAAGAGCTTAGTGATCTTTGGCTAGTTTCAAAGTATGTTACAAACATAGGTTATTCTTGAAAATCTCACCAAAACTCACAAGCATTTTCATCTTTGACTTACCTGAGGTTTGAACCACTGCAAGGTGTTTTTTCAAAGGAAAATCTAAAGTTCAATCATTCAATGAATATCTTGTGCAAGAGTCGAACCCAGATTATCAACGAGATTAGAGCGTGGCTCACCTGAAAATCAGTTTTCAGAAAAAAATTTTAGAGATTACTCGTATTTCAATTTAGGGTTTGACCCGAGTACCAACGAAGTCGCTTTATTTTGGAAATTTTATAGTTTTATAAGCTGCGTAGCTTTTATTATATTTGGGACTTCTTTTCAGCAAAAAGTTTATATTGCGTCTGTCTTGAAGGTATGGCTTGCAAGCGAAATATAAAACACAAGGGACGTTATGTGTTTCCTTGACGCTTGTATAACCTGAAATTAAATCTACTAGACCGAGATTAAAAACTTGAATCGCCGCAGAATAATTTTAATTTTTCCGGTGTTATTGTACCTTGAAGTGTTGGATTTCACCTCGAAGAAGTAAAGTTGTATTTGACCAAAGTCACCTCATTACATACGTCCAGCATTTTATCCCAAAATCTATCAAGAATAAAAACTTTCATAATCGCGGACGTGTTCAGTTTTACAGGGCTTAATGCATTGCAGACACCTTCAATTTTCACCCCGAACCGTAAATCTTTTTTTTTTTTTTTTACCCAAGATTTAAAGCCTGCATCACACTAAGCGTTTTTTTATTCGCACTCTTAATTAGTATGTAAATTCACCTGTAGTCACACATTTTTCTTATTCTATCATCATGGGTGATTGCTGTGACTCCGTTGCACTACCCGTTAGTTCTACTACCTCAAGCAAAAATCCGAAGTTTCAATGTCTATTTCCCAGAAACGGGCATCTGAAAAAGTACGCTGACCGATTGGAAACTTTTACCGAATCGATCAATTGGCCAGGTGCACGAATTAAAGCGACCTGTCGTGAATTTGCTGACGCTGGTTTTTACTACCTCGGTGATCGAGATAGAGTCAAGTGTTTTTACTGCAACGGTGGTTTAAAAAATTGGGAACCGACTGATGATCCTTTTCAGGAACATGCAAAATGGTATCCGTTGTGTGAATACATTTTAAAAAAGAGAGGGGTTGAATTTGTCAAAAACGAAGTTAAAAAATACCGTGATTTGAAACGTCCGATTATAACAAATCCCGCTTCAGTTCAACTCGTTGGCGATTTGATGAAATATCTGAAACCTCAACCAGAACTTCAGACTTCTCCGGCTTTTACTGATTTCAGAAAATTGAAAATATGGCAATCAATAAACAATGAAATGGATCATGGAGAAAATGTGAGAATTCTGAAAACGCTAGGATTTGGGGAGGCGAAAATCAGACGCGTTTTAACTCAAAGATATGAAGAACACGACAATAATTTTTATAACTTTGAAGATTTTCTTCAAGCGTTGTTGGATGCCCCTGAAGATCGACAAATGACTCTGGCAGAAGCAAGAAAAATTGTGGAAGAAGAAGGAAAATGTAAAAGATGCAAGAAAGAAGAAAGGGATGTGGTCTTTAAACCGTGTAAACATTTGGGTGTTTGTTTTCAATGTAGCGAATTTCTCACTCGATGTAACATCTGTGACGTAAAAATCGATAAAAAAGTGAGAGTCTATCGATCTTAAATTACACCATCAATACTCAAACACGTTAACTGTTATGACCTATTCACTCTAAGTTTACTATAATGTTTTAATTGTGAAATTCAGAAAAAAAAAGCAGAAATTCAACAGGAGGTGGCAGTAGACATCTATCAGCTACGCTTCAAAATGGAAAACCTGACTTCGACGTTGTTTTTTGTATCTTCTCAACAACTACAATTCGCTGGTTATTAAAATGATAAAGCTTGACATCCAACTCTCAAGGTCACAAGCGACTTTTGTGACTGTTTATCCGCTGTGCGAAACCGACGAACAAGGACTGGCGTGGCAAAGCGAATGAAACGCTGAAAAAACGCTCCCGAAAATCTAAGCGTTCTTTATTCAAAGTTGTGTTTTGTTTGCAGTGTTTTTATTGTAATAAATCAACATTGGTATATTTTTTGTGTTGAACAAGACGAAAAGGCGAGTTTTTTCATTATTTCTATTCACTCGATGAATCCCAAATTTGCGACATAAGTCTATTTTCAAGCGTTGCATAATTATAGGTAACTTGCTTCTCACACATCTGGGTTTCTTTATTTCTTCCACAATCCTTGTACAAAAAAATTTTGATCTTTGAAACCTTAAACTTTTGAGGTTAGAAGCTTGACGTACCTCAGACATCTCTGATTTCACCCCGAAGGAGTAAAGCTACAGTATATTTGACCGGGGTTAAAAACTTTTACCATTACAGATATCTATTCAATTTCATCCAAAAAATAAATCTATTAAGATTAAAAATTTCCATTGCCGCAGAAGTTTTACAGGACTCGATGCATAGCAGACACCTTCAATTTTTACCTGAGATTGAAAGCTGAAATCGCAGTACGTCTCTCAATTGTTCCCGAAGAAAAAAATCTAGTGTTGTTTTTAAACAATTTGATCGATATGATTTTACACCACTCCAAAACGAAGTCCCTACATTTTAATTGATACAATAATTTTACAAAATTTTTAATTTTTATGTTGAAGTTGGAAGGTTTCGAATGTCTCTGATTGAATCGTTTCTACAAAGACCAGCAAATTTCTCAAAAATTTTTAAGGTAAAAGCAGTATTCAGAATAAACAGACGATTTTCAATATTTTGATTAAATCACTCTGACATAAAGACAAAGTTTATAAAAAGTTAAAGTATCAAACGAGTTTTTTTGGATTAGTTTTTGTTGTACATTATAAAAAAATAAGAATTTTTAGTTAAAAGTTATCAAATTTTTGATTTGTTTGTATGAACCAGGCACGGTATTTGTCTAACCACACCAACACAGAGCACCGCTTCTTGAGTTCTTATCGCAAGATCAAGCTGGGCCACCGCAACGGGTAGACTGCCTGGTCGCAATGAGAAATTAGCGTAAAGTGTCTTTCCCAAGAACACAACAGCGCATTATCAGTTCGAGCCAGGGGTTAGCAACCTTTCGATCACTAGCCCGACGCTCTACCACTGAGCTATTGCCATCACCTTATCGAATAATACGACAAAATCATCGTTAAAAAATTGTAATACTTCAATTATTTACACAAAACTGTAAGAATATTTCAAACTTGTGAGATTTTAAGTGAGTTTTCGGTTTTTTTAGATAAAATTTTTTATTCAAGTCAAAGAAATTGAACTTTAAATGTCTTTTTTGATCAAACTATTCTTATGTAAACAAGAAACTTATAAAAATTTAAGATTTTAGACCAACACTTTTCATTGTTACGTTACAGTTTTTGCTCACGACAGAGAAATTACAAGGACTGAAGAGAATTTATTGAATTTGTTCCCATAAAAAAACAATATTAATCGATAAAAAACAAAATTTTAGAGAATTATGAATTAATTGAATCATATTCATTTTTTAGTATACGATTACTTTTTTTCACAAATTTACCTCTATGTAAACACGATTACTCAAAAAACTCGCAAAATGTTGTTTAATACAAACAAATTGTATAACGTTGAAATATCTTTTAAACAAATTACCACAACCAAGAAAATCGTTACAATATTTAAGAATTTACAAAATATTTGATTCAAAGTACATGTTTCAGGTAAATTTATAACCGAGATTATCAAAAGAGGTTTAATTTTGAACGATTCTTCGGAATAACTATAAAAAATATCGCTTTCAAATAAGACTTCAAGGTAAATTTTTTGAAATATTTTACAAAATTATCAACATGTGGAATATTCCAATAAAATATATGATGAGTGGAGTTTGAATTCAACCGATTCGAAAAAAAGTCTTTGACAGCGTAGCTCAGAGTGAATATCATAACATAGTACTTGTCAAAAATTAAAGATTTAAGACCCTGCAGTCTGTTTCACCCGTAATCGTGATCATCAAGTTGTCTTAATTTTAGGCGAATTTTTGTGTTTTTTTTAACAAAAACGCTTATTCAAATCAAGAAAATGCAAGTATTTGAATTTCTTTGATCGAACATTTCTCATAAAAACATGAAAACAGTTAAAAATTTTACTATATTAGGTAAAAAGTAATAACCATCATGAAGAAACCCAAGATTTCGATCAAATTATCGGCACACAATGAAAAAAATTAATGAAAAGTTAGGTTTTAGGCAAGCTTTTCAATTATGTCTGTTAAAATTTAAACTTAGGACAAATAAAGCGTTAAGTTTTAAAATATTTTAACGAATTTATTCCTGTAAAACAAGATTAAGTAATAAAAAACTCAACTTTGTGTAGACATTTAGATTAAAAATTCGTCAAACAGTATTCGTTTTAAGATTGAATTGTCGCTTGAATAAGAAAATTGTAAGATTTTGAGATATTTCCGCAAAAAACATTTTGACGCAAACAAGAAAATTGCAAAAACTGACGTGAATTTGAGACTACAAGACAAGGTTCGATAGCGAATAACACCAAAAAACTAGCAAAAGATCTTGTTTTAACTCAAGATAGAGTGTAGTTGTATAAAATTTTACGGTGTTTTACTTAAAAGATCAATGTAAAACTAAAAAATTGTTAAAAAATTTAAAATGTTAGGTAAACGTTTTAGTTTCAAAGTACAAAAAAATTCATTTTTACTGAAACTTTCAATTTAAAATGATGAAATGTAAGATTTTTTGCAAAGCTATTGTTACAACAACAAAAAAAAGTTGTGGTTTATTGACTAAAATTAATAAACATTATCTATTTTGGTTAAATTTTATGGCATTTTAATAAAAAATCAGTGTAAAACTAAAAAATTATTAAAAAATTTGAAATGTTAGCTAAACGTTTTTTGTTTCAAGGTAGAAAAAAATATTATTTTTAATTAAAGTTTCAATTTAAAATGAAGAAATGCAAGATTTTGAGTGTTTTTTGCAAAACTATGGCTACGAAAACAAAGAAGTTTAGACTTTTTGAATAAAAATAATAAACATTATCTTTTTTAACTAAGCGATTACTAGACATTTTAATATTTTGGAACATTTTCTATCACATTTAAGGTCTGAGAAAATTGCTTGGGTAAAAATTGTTAAAAATTACCGTTTTTTAAGGAAAACAAGCAATTCAAAGCAAATAAACCGAAAGAATTTATTTTTTCACAAAAAGACTTACTTTAAAACGTGGAAATCAGTAAAAAGTTGCTATGTTAAACAGATTTAATGCTATTTATGGTAAAAACTTCATTTAAGACAAAGGAATCATACAATTTTAAGATAGCTTTGACAAAATTATTCGTCCACAAATGCAAGAAAGTTAATCAAAGGTTACGATTTATTAGAATGTTTTTGTTTAAAGTAGAAAAAATAGCTGCTTTTTACGTTAAAACAATTATACAAGTCTCAGAAACTTGAACTGAAACAATAACAACAATAATTAACTCTTCAGATTTTGCATATTTGTGTGTCTAACGTCTGAAATACCGATACTTTGAAACTTACAGAAGGATCTACATGTTGCTTTTTAATATCTTTGAACTTCGACTTTGTTTAACACGTTATCAAGTAAAAAATCAAATTTGAGCGACACATCCTTGCGGTCAAAACAC